>CM067854.1:21918269-22557692 GCA_034642435.1 Megalocaria dilatata
TTGTAATTGAAAATAACTTCCTGCCTAGTTTTGCAATCTTTTCTTTTGAATTTTTTTTGAGCTGACACCAATAAAATCTCTGTAGTGTTGTGGTGATGAATCAAATAGATTTTTAATGTCTTCTATCCTTTACATATCTTATTTAGTGTCAATAATAAAAATATAATAAGATACTAAAAAGAATCAAGAAGCCAGGAAATGTTAAATATATTTTTGCTTGAGATTGCAAACTGTTATACAACGAGTTGAAAACAGCAACATTAATAAGGGCTAAGAATTTTTTGACCAAGTTTAACCAAGCCAAAACGTTCAGCTACTAGAAAGTGACAATTGATTTAAATTTTAAAGAAAAACATACGCATCATTTTGATAAATAATGGATTTCTCCCCCTTTAATTAACAGTTAGTGACAGATAACAATGTTATTGTCTTATTCCATATTTATATTTAACTAATAAACGTTTCTGCCCAGTTGAGTCTTAAAATTCTTGTTTCTTTTTTTCTAGGTGCTGTGATTTCTAATACTCAGTATTGGATTTAATTCTTTAATTATTTTACCCATTTCAGGCTTGTGAATCTGGAAGAGGGGCAGTTTTGCTCTCAGTAGCCAGAGGAAAGGTTTCAGAAGGAGTTGATTTTGATCATCATTTAGGTAGATGTGTACTTATGTTTGGAATTCCTTACGTCTATACCCAGTCTAGGATTTTGAAAGCAAGACTGGAATATTTGAGAGATCAATTCCAGGTGAGTTTATAACTTGGTCATATCTACTTTTTTGCGTTCTTATTGAAATTTTAATAAGCCACCTTTTCCGGTCCTATTCTTTACTTACTATTTCTCAGATAATATAAGATTTATTGTTTGTAACCAGAAAACATACATTTTACTCACATATTTTTATTCAATTATAGAATTTAAATAATGTATTATTGATATTATCCTGATCGTCTTAAATATTTCGTGAAGATCCCTCCGAAGCTTATGTAGCTTGTGAGAGTAAACAGATCGGTTATATTCTGATTAGGCTTCGTTACTGTATGCATACGCACAGCACTGTTAATTTTTGATCCAATAGTGAAATGGTGGTCGAAACTGTCCGACTAGAAATTATCTATTCTACCCAGATGGAACTTAAACTATCGGTACAGTATGAATGTTTAGTTTTGTTGAGCATGCATCATAAATATTAATACTATCTTCTGAATTTGTGTTTATTTGTTAATTTAAAGTATCTGTTATTTATGCTTTATCGATTTTTCAGATCAGAGAAAATGATTTCTTAACCTTTGATGCAATGAGACATGCTGCCCAATGTGTGGGAAGAGCAATTCGAGGAAAAACAGATTACGGTATCATGGTATTTGCCGATAAAAGATTCTCTAGGGCTGATAAACGTTCGAAGTTGCCAAAATGGATTCAAGAACATTTGAAAGATTCGCTTTGTAACTTGTCAACAGAGGAATCTGTGCAGGTAAATTTTCTAAATTTGTTTATATTTATTGTGGATTGTACCCAAATGGTTTTTGGTATTATATCTCAATCATTACACAAATTGAGTGGTGTCCCTTTTTAAGTTTTATTATTTGAATTCAGCTTTCTAAAAGGTGGTTGAGACAAATGGCACAGCCATTCACTAAGGAGGATCAATTAGGAGTTTCTTTACTTACCTTAGAACAACTTCAAAGTTTAGAAGCAGAGAAACAAAAAGAAAAAGAAGAAAATGAAGAGCAGTGTTCTCCAGATCTGGAAACTGTTGAGTGTTCTTAGATTGTTTATTATTTTTGTTACTCAAATATGTGTGATATTTGAATTATGATATTTTCAATAAAAGAAGACAATTTTTTTATGACTCTCACTCTAGGTTTAGCATAATTTGTTTCGAGCACACAATAATAGTAGTGAACACTTGGGAGCTATTCACACTATTCTAGGAACAGTAGTATTTATTACTATATCATTATGATTTTTTTTCATCTTGGAAAGGTCTTGATCAAAATAGTACAATATTAGAAATCATTGTTTATTGTGCTCTAAAATTTTCTCAATTTTAACAGATTTAATTTATTGTTCTTGTGATTTTCTTTCATATGAGAATTATTTCTTTTCTATTTCCTCTTGATAATTTGTGGTTAATCGAATAGCTTCTGGTACGTTGAAATAATCACCATTACTTTTCCTTTCTTCTGCAACCTCTTCATCATCATCTTCATACATCCAATGAACTACGGGACTTAACAATTTCTTGGGTACCAAAGGATCATTTCCTTCATTTGTGAAAAAACTTATGCAGGAACCAATCAAGCAACATATTATTGTACCTATCATAGTATAATAGTAAAAGCTCAGTTTGAAGGGGTAAAATATGTTGTCATCAGATATTGGTGGTTTAATAGTGCTAAAAAATGAAGATACTGAAGAATATTGAAATTTTACATTATGTATTCAAAATGGCATGCTTTTATTTTTTTTTCTGATTTACACCATTTATATATAGCCTGTGAACTAATGATCCTAAAATATTATGGTGAACATTTTTGAATTGAACTCCAATAACATAATTCATATAAATTTCTGAGAAATCTTTTTCATTTTCAAACTTCAATTTTCAACCTGAAAATCTGATTCATTACACATAATATCTGATTTTTGCATTAACTAGAATTTTGTTTTTAAACTTCTAATGTTTAGAGTATATAAATTGAAAATTACTATGAAGAAGTATTTGCATATTACAGAATAATAGCTGGAATTAATTCACTAAAACTTCTACAGATTTTAATCAAATAAATCTCATGAAGACATTTAGAATTAAATTTTAAAACATGTCCTAAATACACTGTATAACTTTATAGACATATATATTATCATCACATGTGTTGGAAATTAACTAATAGAGAATCAAAAGAAATATAAAATAATGAACAAATTTCACTGTTTTATATTTCTTTTGATTCTTTATTGTCTAATTAAGTATTCAGGACATGTTTTAAAATTTAATTCTAAATGTTTTCATGAGATTTATTTAGATTAAAATCTGTAAAAGTTCTGGTGAATTAATTCCAGCTATTAATCTGTAATATTCTAATATTTATCCAATAATTGTTATATTCGGAAAAAAGGGAAAATTTCAAATTTGAATAACTGTACAACCATTGGAAAAATTTTGCCCATTAAACGAACTTAACGAGATATTTAGACCCCAAATGGAACCTGAAAGTTTCAAGTTTCCAGTTTTTTTCCATTCGACAGTTTTAGTGTTTTTGGATGGACCGGCTGGACAGAAATACTTTTGAACTTTTATTCTTCATCATGAATCGAACCTAGTCGTTTGAGACCATTTTCTTCGCAAAATTCGAAAATTACATATATGTAGTATGTTTGGTAAAACGATAGCACTCTGTTTTCTATAAAATATTAAATAACTTACGATGTCTCATTGACGCTGAAGTCATATTTACAGTCCGCCGTCGAAAGTGGTTTTGCTGCATATTTGAGGTGTCCCATATTTTCGTAATATTTCACCATTATGTAGAATCCTGACATAAAAAGCATACTCAGAAGAGCCCCATAAAATGCTCCCTGTAAGTAGACATGGATAAAAATTTTCAATATTAAAATGAGTTTTACCAAACTGTACTCATTGACAGAAGTTGAAAGAAATAATAGCAGTCTTACATCAAGAATGGGGCACAATAGACTTTCGCGGTGGGAAGTAACCACATACATAAAGGATGAAACAATAACATTTGCAAGAAATTTTATTCAGGTGTAATCTGAAAAAACTTATCATGTTTGGCAACTCCCCAGTTGAGACTCTCATAGATGTCTAGATATAGACAAAATGAGTTGGTCGATGTCTACTTGTGGCCCCTTGTTTCAAATTTAAAATTGAAATTCGGTAATAATCATAAATGAGAAAGAAAACATTTATCTGAATGTCATCAAGGACTTGATGACCTAACAGCCGAGAGTGGTCATACTTTTTGAAAAACAAACTTTAGTGGAAATTAGATAAAAATAGTTTTGTTTCTCATTTATAATGAATTTTCCATAAAATAGAACTATCGCAAATTAGAAATAAGTTATAATGCGACTTAATGATTTATTGTGCTCCTCGGCTAGCGCAATTTGATAAGTTAGTTACTTTTTAAATAAAAGATATATTTTCGGCAAGAAGTTTTTTATTTCTCAACATAATTTCCTTTTAGCTCGGTATATTCAGTGTAGCGGTTTCTCAATTTTTTTTATTCCTTTCAAATAATAGCTATTCAAAATAGGCGTGTTTTAGTGGACTCGATAGGCCCCACTTAAACAGTCTTTGGTGCACGTTTCCCTGGAGAAGTCCAATGCTATGACCATTCATTTCAGTTAAGTAACTAGGCGCGAAATTCAAAAATTCTTTGATTTATCAAATCTCCCTCTTAGCACTTATAATAGTAGTTATTTCTAGGTAGTGCTGATGCCAAGTTTTTCTATATATCTCTGTCTGACTACCTTTATCTAATGGAGGAGTGCCTTCATGAAAACCAAGCTTTAGAATATACTAAAAACAATTTCCTTTATTTTAGATTAATAGTCGAAACTAAATGATGTGTAAATTTTCTTTGAAGTACTGATGAATCTCCAAGATATTCTAATATATGAGAATGTTTCAAGAAGATTTTTCTTGATCTCTTCTACACCCAAATCTAAATCTCTATGATGTTCTTATATATGAGAATTTTTCAAGAAGATTTTTCTCTTGATCTCTTTCTACTCGTAAATTTCACGTTAGCGGCGACTGGGCAATAAATTCAAACTCCTTTTTACAGGATTTCTTTTCCATTTGTAATCGAACAATAATTGAGAATTCAAAATAGCTAATAACTATGTAATAAAAAATTATAATGTATTATATATAATAAGGGTCTAAGTAAATTTTTTTATTATTTTACCTTTGAATTTATTCTTCTACACAATACACCCATTGCAAAAACTCCAAGAAGTGGTCCGTCAGCAATTCCTTTCAAGCTTATACTGAGTTGAACTATACCACCTAAGTGTTCAATAATATATATCATCAAGCAACCGCACACTCCAACTATAACAACGAGCAATTTCAGTATATTACTCGCCACTTTTTCGGAAGTCTTTGGATCCATTACTTTAGAAATGAAGTCTGTGTACAAAGTTCCCGCTACACAATTTAGATTCGCAGACAACGTGCTGAAAATAGAATAATAAATATTTTATTTTAAGTTACATAATGTAATCTCAGTTCCAGGAGTAAAAATTGCGAATTGACTGGATGAACATAATCTAGGCATCATTTTTCACTGCATTTCAGTATCAATGAAAATTTTTCTAAGTTTCACGGCATTGTTTATACAGCAAAAAAGTGGAAATTCAATAAGCCCCTCTTTACTGCGACTAATAAGGATTTTGTACTCATCTTTTAGCTCATACTCCTCAGATTTTTGGATAACGTATCAGCCAATATTCCAATTCTTTTGTATATATGGTAAATGTTGGCATTTTTCGACATAAAAGAATATGACTTGAACACGGGGAAGGTTTCTATAGTTGCTAATTGTAGAAATAATCGGGAGTTCACTGATTGAAGTTGCTTGGTGGGGTGTGAATTCTATCATCATAGTTTTATTGGCATGTGAGCGTCTTTCACCAAGTGACTACTCAGCAGTCTCCACAGTCTGTCCCCAGAGGCAGAAAGTGTGATAAGGATTACGCCATATCATCGCGCGAAGCGAGAAGTCCTCCAAAGAGATGAACCCACCAGTTTCCAATTTGGGCTTCAGTTCGAAAACCTACAACCTTCTGACTGGAAGCAGCGAAGCACTATCCAACCTCTTCTGGCTATGCATTGTTAGTACCCGAGTTCTTTGGGACGCAACTCACACGCCGGAAGGACTTCTTATCCATCCACCCGAACGTAGTCTCATGAACTAAGATAATCCCAAGATTGATGCCTCAATTGATCCTGGTACGAGCACAGTCAACAGGGCCTGTACGTCAAGACCCACGAACCCATGTGAAGTCTTTCGATTGATCCTGGCGTCAAGCACCAACGGACTAGCCGTTTCGTCGAGATCCACAAACCCTGAAACGTTATGCATTAGATCCAGGTGCAGGATGAGGCCGTTCGAACCGTCAAATCCCGCTAAACCCTGAGTCATTTCATGAGAATATCCCAAACATGATGGTCTGCGAACAGATAAATGAAATTCCTTCCTAGTCCAGCATGCGGACTTCCAACACCAATCAGGTGGCCAGGTGATACAAGTACCACCTGTGGGCATCCACCCTCCCAAGGTAACGCAGTATGCTATATAACGCACTCGGCCTTTGCACAGAAAAATCCGGAGATTTACTGCAGTAGGGTAGAGTACCCTAGTTTTAAGGGAGAGGCCGTGTGCTGCGACGGACTCTCTGTAACTGAGTTAATCAACCGTCTCAGCCCTCCATTCCACCATAACGGCAAAACTAGGGCCCCATTCGGAGATCTTCCACCACACAGGTTCAGTGACTGGCGCGAATGGCATTACTTTAGGCATCGAGATTTAAACCTCCATTTCACCGGGATGAAACTAGGGTCCTAGTCAAGACAAGCGCCCCCATCAAGTCAAGATATAATGCCACGTGGGGTGACTTGATGGGATATGTTATGTATGTGTATTCACGTGCATAGATGTCGTTAGTGTATGTTAAAAACTTTGGCATTCCTATAAGGCAAAATATTGGTGCGCGGCTACTGCGTATTCATTAGGCACTGATGATAAATTAACATATCTTGAAATATGCATGTCCCGGCGATCGACGATACCTACTGGAGTAAATTTGAGCTGTAAACTGTTACACAGCTATAAGTGGCACTGTCTAGATTCTAACCATACTCTTCAGAATAACCAGTATAATATTATTTAAGTTAGGAACAATTTACATCTTCTTGAAAAATCAATCACCAAAGGAGATCATTTTTATGGGTGAATTTTAGGGGGCAGGAAACAAGGCATTATCAAAGCCAAACAAGCCAACTCCTTGACCAACTTTGAATTCTATGTATTTAAACTTTATTTACCTTAAAGCAGCACAGAAAACACCTGCGAAGAAAAGTCCAGATAGTCCAGGAATACTACTTCCAATTCCCACGATGAAGTATGGGACCAGCTGATCATTCCTTTCTACTTTTTTGGTGGTAAAAGGATCGCATCCGGCAAATATTGCATACATCGTCAATCCAATCAGGATGCTCAAAGTTTTACATATTATACAACCTTGTGAATATATGAAGCAAGATCTGTAATATGTAAATATTACAGAAATGGGATAAAGATTAGTTAGAGCTATCTGAAGATTGCGAATAATCATGAAATAAGTAATAAGGCTTATATTTTGAATTGAGTGTATTAACATATTTGTAGTCTTTTTTGGGTTTCACACTATGAAAAAAATTGAGTATACACATTTTAAACATTTTCATAAAAACATTTTTTTTAGTAAAATAATAATTTTATATTATTACGATACATATGTCTGTATTCTTTTTGTCTGTATTCAGTGTATTTGGTTTATCAAAGCCTATATATGTTAAATGCATTTCTGTACTTCCTTAACTTCCTTACTTTTTCTTAGAACTATATGACAGAATATATTGAATGGAATTGCTATTAAATGTTATTAAATTTATTAAATTACGTGGACTTACTTTTTCGCGTCATTCATAGTCGGTAGGGCTAGAAATTTTTGAATGCATCCTTGGTTGATACTGTTTTGGGCAGTGAACATAAACGTCAAACCAATAACAACTGCCCAGAATCCATCTCGTTTGGTGGGATCTGGATCGAAGCTGAAAGGATAAAGAGTCTGTCAGTGAATATAATATGTAATATAAATATTTTAAAAAATTTTTAAACAATTTTAAAAAATTAGCCTTCTACATATTTAATTCCAAAAGATTATATTCAATGATTATAACTTCTGAAAATAAATTAAAATAATGTCGTATAAGTACCACTTATATCATGACATAAAATAAACATTCATTATAAGACATCCACCTTCTATCAAGAATGACCTCTATTTACGTTATTAATATAATATGTCAAATATTTAATTGAATCGATTTTTACTTGAAAGAAATCCATTCAAAATGGTATTTTAAATAAGATCATCTACTGGAAATTTCCTGTTTCATACCTCTGCAACTACTTTCTATAAAGACATAAGTTAATGTTATTACCTAACATCCAGTCTATGACCCTCGAGTGCAGTATGCCACATGGATAAAAATCCACCAGCTTTTTTCAGAGCTAACATTAAAACTGCAACCAAACATCCAATTGTGAGAGTGAACTGGAACGTATCAGTCCAAACTACAGCTCTTAGACCCCCTATAGTCGTATAAAATATGCAAATGCCGCAAGCTATTGGTGCCACAATATGGACTCCTATTCCAGTAGCTGAAAAATATGATTTTTTTCAATAAAAAAAAGCTTTTGAATTCATTATTTCTAAATGATTATCAACATACTCCTAGACTTTCTGAGAAAATCCTTCTGAAGTTCTTTGCTGAACTTGGAGGTAAAAGGATTAGATATATCCTTAATATTGATGGATGAAAACTTGAAAGCTTGAGTTTGATTCTGTTGTTAAAAATTATTATATATTATTATTTTTCATACCAAATGTCAAGATCATCTCAAGATTTAGGGAGAAGTTATTAGGAAAATTATCTACGTCACTAGCTAATCTGATAGCAACCGTCTGGCAAGTACTCACTTTCGACGTTTTTTCTTCGAGGAAATGGCAGTTTTTTAACCTACTCCGGAATTAAATATTTCACGGACTAGGTCGGGAAGTATAATATTGTTTAATTGTCTCAGTTTTTATTTGCCGAAATCATCTTGAAATAATAAAAATGGCGAAAGGCACTGACATGAAGTCAGAATCTTTTACACAATAGTGCGATAGCTTTGGTCGATGGCAAAGAAAATTGGCAACAACTTATCGCATTCAAGTTTTCCTCCTCTGTTAGAAGAGGATGGTTGGTTCACTTGCAACTTCGCCTAAAGCTAAAGCCGATCTCTTCGCACGGATATTTGCTGTTAACTTGACTACTGAAGCATTTGGCCGAGAACCTCCAACAATGCCAACTGTTTTATCTATGATGTGGGATATATATACTTCAGACTACCAATCATTTGCAAGTGCTTGGTTGGCTCAATTCCAAGGAAGCAACTGGGCCTGACTGGACTCTTGCCATTGTAGTCATACAGGGAAGGAATTTCCCCTGATTTATGGAAAAGTGCACGAGTACAGCCAATACCAAAGAAGAAGAGGAAATGTTTTCCATCAAATTATCGCCCAATAGCTATAATATCCATTTTGTCGAAAGTCATGGACGAAGCTATTAATCTCGAAATGGTTGGATACTAGGATAACAAAAGTCTGATCAGTGAGAGACAATATGGTTTTCACAAAAACCACAACAGGTCAACAGGTAACCTCCTTAGCTATGTGATGCAAGTGGACAAGGGCTTCGATCGTGTCTGGCATAAGGCTCTTCTGAATAAGCTATCTTCCTAAGGTTTCCCGGGAGTCTCTGCGATTGAATGAAGAACTTCCTCACCAATAGTCATGTGGTCGTGAATGGTATCAATTCCCGTAGTTTCAACGTGAACGCTGGAGTGCCTCAAGGCTCAATTTTGTTGCCCACCATCTTCTTGATCCACATAAACGATCTCCTTAGTACGTCCGAAACCACATTAAGAGCTTCACGGATGATAGCACGCTGTTGTCCTCTTTAATCAGTGACAAATCTTTGAGCACCGTTTAGTATCACCTCCATCGATGCCAGCAAATCGATTCCCTGAACGAAGATCTCAAAAAGGAATGGTGCAATTCAATGCCTCGAACACCCAAACAACAATGTTTTTCGACAAACTCAGTTCGTGATTTCTGACTTGATGATGGAAAACCAGGTGCTTCAGCCCAGTGATTCCATGCATCTTCTTGGCGTGATTGTCAATTCTTCGGTTTGTTGGAGAGAACATGTGACTGACATTGCGAAGTCTGCTGCAAATAAGCTGGGATATTTGTTCAAGGCTAGGTATATTTTTCTTCTTTCTAAAGCTAAGATAAGACCAGAACTCGAATATTGCCCTCAGGTTTAGAGCTCAAAACTCAAGCATTAGTTACAACTTTTACATTTAATCCAGAAAAGAACAGTACGATGGATTGACTACCCTACAATAATAACCAGTTTACAATCGTTGAATAGGAGAGTTGTCGACTTGTGCTTGTTCTATAGATCGATGCTCCACGCAACTGAAGAAAATGATGCCAGTTCCCGGCAAATTGGCACGCGGCACTAGGGCTGCGTAACGAGCACATCCCTATGCATCTGAATCAACAACTTCGAGAACTTCTTCGATCCTTCTTCCATCGAACTCGACTGTTATGAAATACGCTTCCAGCTGATGTGTTTCCTCCAGCGTATAATCTTCAACAGATCAAGACCAGAGTAAACAGGACCTAACTTTCCGCTCCGGGCAAAGATTTCCGTTTCCTCGGGTGGTCAAACATGAAAAAATTTTTTAAAAAGTGCCTTTCCCCTGAAAATTACAAAATTGAGAATTATCTCTTGAAGTAGCTATATATGATGAAGGAAAACACAGAATTTTGCGTCATTTTTTGCAGTTTTAGAACTGTTCTCCCGAAAAAACTGAAAATCTCATGAGAATGATGAATACGTGGTCATTTGAAACCATTTTCGGCTCAAAGTTCTAAAATTACCGACATTTTTTAAGCAAAAATTAGTAGAACGCTATTCTCTAGAACAAGTGCGGACAAACATAAAACAATTTTTAATTTCCGCTGTAATAAATAGCGCAGTTTTGGAAAACTGGTTTAAGGATAAAGAATCTTTTTATTAGAACCCCAAAAATTTTCCACAGAAATATTCGAGTACTATAATATGCATAAACAAATAGACGTAAGCTGAAGCAGATGTCAGTTGAATTAAAGTGGAATTCCAGAAATTACTTTAGGAAAAAGTAAATAATTCCAAGTGTTAAGAGTAGTAAATAAATTATATACTTTTGTCAAAGGATCAACTTATCTGTGACGTTACAGAAATATATGTACATGTAGATATGTTTGTATATCTACGTAACGTGCAAAATCTTGTTGAGATATTCCGCAATGAAATGACTTTGTTACATACGTCAAGTTGGATATCAAAATAAAAGCGTTATAGGTCAATATTTTAAAATCTTTCTGGAAGTGACAGGTAATATCTTGAGTGGAGAAGGATTTCGGTTCCAACCGACGTTGATAATCGTTAACTCGCAAGATATAAAATCAAACTTCAGTGATGAAGCTAAATGTGCTATTTGCATCTAAAATTTTCTCCTTCCAAAATCACAACTCGTACATTTTTTTACTTAATAAACAAAGCTACACTAATGAATAAAAATTTTAGACAATCACGGACGTGAAGTCCGGAGCGCTTACGCGCTTGTTCATATGACCCTCGATCCACACGAAATTTTGCATTAGCCTTCTTGATTTTATTTTACATTTACGTGCTAGATTTAAATTAGCTGGTAGCTATAGTTCGGTAGTATTCACCGCTGCTCTGCTAACATTTTTTTTTAATCTTCTGATTATACGACTCTCACGGGATTCTGTCAATTCTATCAATCGGATCTGTAGTCTCCAAAATATTGGAAAAAGTACGTAATTAAAACTTGAATAACTGCGGAATCATTCGACAGATTTTTACCTCTAATTTCATTTCCGCATCATTTATTACAACTATCAAATTTTTTGAGCTTATAGCAGAGAATCTAGGAATATCAAAAATTGATCAAAATCGAATATATTTACCTGTAGCAAATCCTAGAGAGGGGATATAAATAACAATTGGCAAGTAAAGTAAGAGTGAAATTGCATACAATGCTGAAGCCATCATTCTGGTTTTTTCATCGAATCTCATAGCTAGATATTCATAGATACTCGTTAACTCCAGTTTGTAGAATACTGGTAGAAATATGTAAGATGTGGTAAAATGTAGTAGGAATAAGGATATACATCCTTGCCAAAATCCAAGTCCATAACGATAGACATCTGCTGGTATTGCAAGAACTGTTATTGCTGATGTATGACTGAAAAAGATTGTTAATAGTTTTTATTCATCCATAATCGACACTATAACAAGCAAAATGAGCTATGGTAAACAGAGTAAATACCACCATTGTAAAGGATCTTTCAATGGGAACGCCCCATTTTTAAATTGAGACTACTCTCGCATGGCAGTCAAAACACAATTAGAATTCAGAAAAGGTCTTCATCGGTCCTACTTCACATTTAAAAATAAAATCAATTAACAATAAATAACTTACATCTAAGACCTCGTGGTATCCTCGTTTAAAGACACTATTATAGGAGACTAACAGATTACATCTGATTTGATATTAAAATTTTGTAATAATCCTTCTATCGAATAAAAAACCTCTTCTTATTTTTAAACATTTGTTGTAATGTAATAAATCTTAAAATCCAAAAATTGATGATCAATTTAAAACTTTTCTAAAACAGTATTCATGAAAAATTTGCTCAAAACTGGGTTTCTCTACAGAAAAACTATGCAAGAATTATATTACTATCAAGTGTGATTTCATTTTGAAATAGTTATTAAATGCGTGTTCAACCTTTAAAGTTACTTGCCATGCTAGCGTTGTAATTTTTTTCAGTACAGACAGTTATATTTGGTGAAGTATTAATTTTTTAATACTTAGCTGAGCGAAAAATGAAATTATTTTCAAATATTCAACTACAGTTGTAATTTCTTTATGAGTCATTAACTGAAAGAACTGAAGAGATTTAAAATTTGCATAAATATCACTGCAGGGGAATGATTTTGATGCAAATGTTATACGCGAAATTGCAAGAAAAAAACCGAAGTCGCAATCGAGAAATATTGCCGGCTAAATATTATCTATAGTGTATTATAAGTGAAAAAACTAACACTTAAAAGCCTCGGATAAATAACCATCTAAAAGGATTTTGACACATTCAACGACTGGTTGATTTTCGATTGAGGCTTGACATAATTTGGATTACAAAGAAGAGATTCTCAATACAGAGTGTTCAATAGGATTTATGACAAACTTTGACAGATGACAGCATTGCTAATTCTAAACATTTTATTTCCCATGGATATACGTCCGACTCGTTTTCGTTTAGAAGATACCTGCATTTGAAAAAATATATTACATGCTTAAATTAAAACTAGGCTAACAAACAAAAAACTGGTTGAAATGGCAACTTGTATTATTTTAATTTGACACTTGGCGTAAGTTCTGAATAAACAATGCACTCTTTCTCAACTCAGGAGTATGCAGATATCGTGTTTGTATATGGATATTATAATAGAAACTCAAGAAGAGCAGCTTGAGAACACTGGAGAAATACACAAACCCTCCCATACAGTATTAAGTGTATCATTTTGAAGACTTCTAGAAATCTGCTCCAAATCCAAAGAAATCCTGCTCCACAAAAAGCCATTCGCCCAACTAAAGTGAATGTAAATATGAAGGAAATGTACTTGAAGCTGTTTTGATAACTCTTCAGTAAGCGTTCAGCGTGTAGCTACAAGTCTTCGTTTATCACCGAATTTTTTATGACGTGTCTTAAACAGAGAAATGTTTTATCCATTTCATAGAGAAAATGTACAAGCTGCTGGAGATGGCCCGCACCGGCTAGAATTTTTTTCGATGATTACTTCAACAACATGCACAAAAGAATAGATTCATTTTGCTTGTCATGTGGTCTGACGAGACTTCTTTTACTAGGGACGGTATAAACAACGATCATAACGAACATGTGTGGGCAATGCATAATCCACATGCCATTAGACCAAGACGATCTCAGCAACATTTTAGTGTTAACATTTGGGGTAGGATTTTTTAACACTGATTTGATAGCAGTAATATATGTTATAAATTATAGTTTGAATGCAGGGTTGTAAAGAAATTGTTTGAAACACAACCTTTTTGAGTTCATTGATGACATAGAGCTCAACATTGTTGAAAATATGTGGTATCAGCACAATGGTACACTAACACATAGAGCCTATAGAACATCCGGTATAACACTCTTGAAAGCATAGCGACTGTAGCATCATTTTAAATGTGGAAGACAGAATACATTATAAATACAAGATGTGTCCGAAAAGTATCCGACCTGAGTTCATATCATCGCGCCAGAGCGCTTGAGCGGCCTCTGCGACGTATGAGCGTAATTAGTAGTCCCTCACGAGCTCACTGAATGCTGTAGTTACCAGCCAGACGCCTTTGGTCGCGCGCAACGTGTGTATCAATGTGTTTTTCAGTTCGTCGCATTTGTTTACTATTGAAAATGACAGACAGAATAGATCAAATTTTGCCTCAACCTCGGCAAGAATTATACGAAGCCGATTGAAATGATACAGAAGGCCTTTTGGGATGAAAGTATGAACATAACACAGATAAAGCAGTTGTAAGGCGGTTTAAAAATGCCCACACATCTGTTGACAGTGACCCTTGTTCTGGCCGACTTAGGCTGCAAACAATAGCGGAAAACATCGAGCGTTTCTGACTTGCGATTGAAGGTGATCGTTAATTGACTGTTCGTGAACTAGAAAATGATTTCGGAATACCGAAAACTACTGTTTGGGAACTTTTGAATTAGATTTTTGGAATATCTCACGTGTCATGCCGAAATTGGTCACGACTAAGCATCAAACAATTCAAAGCTTCAGCATCGGAATAATCGAATCCGTGATCGACCGCCATGGGGCCAGGTCAGACGTGGCAAGAATCGATCCCGCCACCAACCATCAATCCCGAGCGGCAACCTTGGCACGTGCGACAACAGACGAGATCGTCTGAAGTGAAGCCACATATTGCTGAGCCTTTCGACCCATAGAAACTCAAAAAGTTATCACTGTCACCTTTGACTAGACAGGATACGGCCTTAGAGGCGTTCAGGCATAATCCCACGGATGGTAGCTTCGCACCACCCGTCGCCCGCCCGAGCGACCTGAATCAAATGTCCGAACCTGTAGCTCCTCTCGTACTATCATACTACGAACAGGATTACTATCGCAACGACGAGTCACCAGTAGGGTAAAACTAACTTGTCTCACGATGGTCTAAATCCAGTCGTTCCCTATTAACGGATGAACAATCCGACGCTTGGTGAATTCTGCTTCGCAATGGTAGGAAGAGCTGACATCGAAGGATCAAAAAGCGACGTCGCTATGAACACTTGACCGCCACAAGACAATTATCCCTGTGGAAACTTTTCTGACACCTTGCTAAAAAATCTTCAAGCCCAAAAGATCGCAAGATCGAAGTTCTGAAAAGAATGTATGATTCCGTGAGTGGAAAACGACCGAGTTTCCGGTCTTCTTCATCACGATAACGCGCCAGCTCATTCTTAAAACCTAGTGCGGCAAATTTTGGCGAAATACAAGATTGTACAGCTTCGCCAGCCTCCATACAGTCCCGACATAGCTCCTTGCGACGTTTTATATGATCCTAAAATTGAAAATTGCGCTCAAAGGAAAGCGATTCGATGACATCTAGATGATTCAGTGTAATGCGACGACCAAGCTGAAGTCCATTCCAAAATCTGCGTTCGAGGACTTCTTTAAGATATCGAAGCACCGCTGGGGTTCAGTCAAATGGGGATTACTGCGAAGGATGCTATGGCCCAGATGACGAAAGATAGCACCAACGTGGAGCTATGAGCTCCACGGACACACCTCGTATTGATGTAGGTCAAGGAAACCGAATTACTCAGGATTGGAGTAGAGTAAGTTAAGTGCATATACACACATCGTCAAAAGTCTTGGCTCACCTTATTAACTCCCAACTTGTTGAATGTAACATGGCAATTTTTTGGGTGTGGAATCTCCACTATCTTATCACTTAAATTAAAACAATAAACCAGCAAAAAATGTTTCTTGTTCGGGAGAATACAGGTGTATTCGAAGTTAATCAGTTTTCAGCGAATAACAAGAGTTGTAGTATTGGGAATATTCCGTGAAAAATGCCGGGAGATCCAATTTCTCAGTTTGACCGGGCAAGAATAGTAGCCCTACATCAACAAGCTTTGTCAAACCACCAGATTGCGCAACGTTTGAATATTCCACGAACTTCAGTAAGGCGCATAGTGGCCCTTTTCCTGGAAACCGGCAGCGTTGCCCGGAGACCGGTGCCTGGTCGACCCAGAGTAACATCTGCAAGGGAAGGCCATTATATCGCAAATTTTACTCGAAGGAATCGAACGGTATCTGTTATAGCCCTTCGAAGTCATTTTTTAAGGACCTATAGACGGGTAGTCTCAACCTGTACCTTAAGGAGACGGTTGCATTCCTCAAATTTAAGGCCAAGAAGACCTTTGAGAATACCTTGGCTATCACCTGGACATAGAACTACCCGTCGGAAAAGGGCAGAACACCAGTAAGACTGGTTTTAACCACAATGGCATAACGTACTTTTTTCGGACGAGTCACGATTCGGTTTACAAAGTGATAGTCGACGAGAAAGGGTTTGGAGAGGTCCAGGCAGTCTAGAGCGACTCAGTTTTGCCCGTGAAGTTGTATCCTTTCAAAGCGGATCAATAATGTGCTGAGGGAGTATAATGTTCGGTCGCCGTACCCCTCTTATAATCGTTGAATGAACAATGATTGGTGCCATCTACGTAGAAAACATCATTGGACCAATCATTGTTTCTCCGCGCAACGAATTTAGGGATAATTTCATTTAATAGGATGATAACGCCCCACCACACCGCACTCGAAGGGTTTAAAACATTCTTCAAGAGAACAATATCCAGAGAATGAACTGGCCAGCAAACTCACCAGACATGAATCCAATTGAGCATGTATGGGATTACTTAGAGAAAGCAATATCCAATCGCCAAAAGCCACCTTCAACTTTTCAGGAATTGAGTTTATCCCTTCAGGAAGAATGTAAGGATTTGCCTGAAATTTTCATTAATGACTTGATTCGTGGGATGCCTAGGGGAATGCGGCAGTTGATTGAAAGAAGAGGTGGTAATACGGACTATTGAATTTGGATTCGGTTATGGAATAACTATAATTAATGAAAAATAAATAATCGATAAATTTAGATTTTTTCTCGTTTTTCCTATGTTGTCTCATCCCGCATAAAGCAAAGAGTAACAAACAAAGATTTTCTATCAAATATATTGCAGTTGAAATAAAGGAAAATATTCATCTCATTTCCAGAACATAGATTGTTTATTTCTTTGGAAACCTAGGGGGTCCAAGACTTTTGACGACGTGTGTAATATTCTGAATGAATAAAGGCGCGATTGGGGACCACATTCTATATTTTCAATTTTTCTTGTGGTAAAGTCCTTCAACATTCAGAATTTCTAGTAACGAAAATTATTTGCCCAGAAAAAAATTCCAAAAACCAATTCGCTTCTGTTTCCGAATTGAAAGTCAGAATGAAGCTAAAATGTGAAATTTTAAAAGCTACAATTTGTGACTTCATTCCTAAATAAATTATATTTCTAGTACTCACTGCTTAAATATTCAAATGGCGAAGAAATGGATAATCTTAATATATTCGAAACAAAATGAAAGTATCGGTTGTTAGAGTAAAAGGAATAAAAAAATTTGAAATATTAATATTCAACACTCACCTGGCCACAAGGGAAATTGCGATAGGCCATACATTCATGCGTTTTCCACCTAAAAGGTATTCGGCCTTTGTATCTTGATTACGGAAACAACCGAAAAATATTCCAATTAGAGAGCTGAAACCCAGTACAAGACTGAAGAGTAGGTAATCATACCAAAAAAATGAAATTGTTGAGGGGTCAGTAATAAGATCAGGCAACACGGTGGTGACTAATGTTGATAAATTTTGGAGTCCCGCTCTTGACATATTTTCAACAAAACTGAATGAAAATGATATTATCAATTGAGTGCTAGCTCATTGGTTGTTGCATGGGATATTGTTCGCTCTCTCGGACTTACTGAATGGCTTCTTGGGATTACCTAAGGAACAATGAACCATGTTAAATAGACTTATTTACTCTGAGATTCTAAGATTTACTTCTGACCAATGAAAATATTTAACTCTATAAATTATAGCAATGTTCACGAGTTTAACAGCCTATTTTCCAACTAGAAAATTTGTTATACCTTCCTTCATAGTTTGTGATGAAAAATAATTGTTCCAATTCAAATCGATTGACTTTAAATTTTCTTTAGAATTTATAAACTGATATAATTTTTATCATGACGAGTATAAGCATGGTAAACAGAAAGTTTTTCGAATCGGGACAGTGCAACAAATATGTTGTATTTAAGTAGTTTTGCCAAACAACAGCGAATGCACACACACAGCCTAACACATCAGGTTATGTCGAATATAGGTGTGTGGCTGTGTTGCATTCGTCGGCATTACAGCATTGCACTGAAGAGTAGCCAAAAAGCTATGAAACATGCTTGTCTGTTGCTTGTGCCAGACGATCAACAAAACCTATTCGGTTGTATTTAAGTTTCTAACTGTTAAACGTGCGGAGAAGGTTTGGGGTTAAATGCCGTTAATGGACAAAATCGGTTAAACAGTTTTGTAGATATCCACGTTTGAAAATTTTTCTTATTTTTCACAATATTTTCGAAACTACAAATTCGATCGATCTGAAATTCAACATTTGGAAGTGGAATACTAACGCACAGGTTCTTGCGAAAGACTGATCAAATAAATATTTTGTGAAAATCTTAGGTGATATGAACAAGAGCACAAAAGTTCCTGGCTTCTCGTCAGTGCTTTTCACCTTTTTTCGAATTATGGTTATCAGATTTATTTTTCAGTATCACTCCTATTGCGGAATTGAAAAATATCATGGTAGATCAAAATTTTTTTTCGTGATCCTTCTTAAAGAGAATTGATGAATTTTGATTAGGAAAATAATAATCCTTTATACGAATTTTTTGAGTTTTTAATTCAATAAAATAACAAATATTGGTATTCTTATAATAGATATATACAGTATTTACAAATATTACATATTAAATATCACTGGTTCAAATTTAATTACAAGAATATTTACTATTATTATAATATGTACATATTTTTGCATGTTTTCATTTTTAATTCGGACATAAGATCAGTTGCAGAGGAGAAATGATTTCGTGATGAAGATATGTACATTATGACTACAATTTCATTTATAAAAACTTAAAACTGATGAGACCAATTAGTTAATCTTTTTAAACAAAGAACTGACAAATGTAATAACAATTTTTCTTTTAACAATTCTGAGATCTAAATTGATTCATATGAGAAGTTTAATTGTCCTTCACTAGTATAAGCGTAGATTTGAACTGAGAAACTAATTTTATATAAAAAAATAATTGTTCGTCATTTTTAAAAAGTTTCTTTCGACCATAAATTTTGGAAGTTCAGTGTATCTTTTAATTTTCATATAAAGACGAATACTACGCTGCAGATTCAAAGATATCCACTTTAGCCGTCTACAGTTTATAGATTGAATATAATATTGCCGAAATTTCATCAGGAAATTTTTTTTTCAATGTAAGCAACAGTTTTTCACATCAACCTAATCATATTTTATTTCATTCGCAATGTGCCAATTGTGAAAAAAATTATTGTTACATTGTGTGTCAGTATTTCAGAATTAATACTGTAAAACCTTGGTAGGAAATATTGAATAATTTTTTGAGAGAGTCAAGATATATTCTCAGTCTCATTATTCGGTCCGTTTGGGACGTTATCCTAGTTTCTTTTGGGCAAATAATTTATTTCTACTTAATATCACAGACTTCGAATCACCGACAAGTATTTTTCATTTCTACCTGAACATAAACTGTACAGTATGAAAACATAAAAATAATACAGTCAGAACCCCAAGGTTAAAATGTAGAAACCGTCTATTCGCTCCGCTAAAGTCTAAATCGTCATATAAAATATCCCTCAGCTCCTGAGAATATGTTGATATGTCACCGCACTTCACCAAGGGAGGCTGAAAAGCGGTCGGTCTTTCTTTCATCAAACTTGGCATATTGTCGCTGTCCGACTGACCTAAGAAGAGAAGCATCGAACCTTTCAAATCTATCTCTATTTTCACGATATCATGAAGAACCGAAGGTAGAACGATTCCGAGCTGAAGACATCCCTTCGTTGAACTCAGTTCCTTCGGCACGTTAACTGTCCATTCATCCAAACCGCAAGTATTGGTAAGATGCATATCGTTTATCATTCTTTGATCCATGACTGTAAGGCTTGCCTTATCTATGGTGAAATCGATATCGTAAGAACCTTGGATGATTTTACTTTCTCCTATAGTGTTTAAAGAGCCAGCGGCCGTAACTGTAAACTTGTCAACTATACAGAATGGATCAGCGTAAAACTTATGTTCGCCAACCCACGTGGCATCTTCTGAGTAAAAATAGAATAATCTCTTGAGGTAGAGACCCATGTTTCTGATCTCACATCTTTGTGAGGCCCATTCTCCCCATATATAAGGAGGCAGCTTCAGTTTAACCAGTAAATGGGGAGGGATTTTAGGATTTGTGAAGACGTTAGACATAATAGTGTTGGTGTTTTTGATCAGGAACATATGCTTACGGACAGTAACAAGCTCTTTGTCGGTATTTACTAAAGGAACTTGGAAACTTGCAGGGTTGTAAACTTCTCTCAATTGTACATTACTGTGAATGTCTCCCAGAAGCAACTCCATTTTCATTTCTTTCATTTTTTTGGGCCGATTACTTGAAAGAGGTCTCAGCTGGATTTTAAGAAGCTTGATTTCGTTGAATGCCCATTTCAGAGATCCCAAGCAGGATATGTGGCCTGCTGCATGTAATACGTTTCTCTGGCTGTTCACTGAATGGTAATTGTTAGCTGGTTGTGAAAATGCATGCATTTTTCTTCTAACTATGTTTTTGTCTTCGTAGACTAGGTGCTCTTCGTAGCGTCTCCATGTTTTCCAGTATTGACCTGTAAATATAAAATGAAATTCAAATCCATAATCCTAATTGAGAATATTTCACAATTATTTCACCATAAAGGCACTTTTGAAGCAAAAGAAACCAAATGTACCCTTTTCATATTTCTTTCAATCTAGTTTTGGGACTCAGGAGGATATTCTATACAATGGTTTCGATGTAGAGGAAAAAGGGTTAAATTCACTAACTGACCTGGACATTTAGCGGCAACTAGTCTATCTAATTCCTTGGCAGCATTGACATCTTGAGGTATAACAGTAATGTTTCGAATTTTTGGATAACCAGTACTAGCCCCTGGTTGTATCAAAGAATTTCTGAGCGTCAGACGTCCATTTGCAGTGATAGTCAGCTTTGGAGACGAACAACTATCTTCCCAATAATGATGCTGAATAAGTGTGAAATTTCCTCTCTCCCCAAACTGGTAGTATCGGATAATATATTCAGGACCTGGTCGTGTTTCACATCTGTAAAGTGATTTATTTTAGTGGTTTTATTTAGTTCAAGCAATATGTCAAAATTCTCGTATACAAATGAAGATTTTACGTGAAAATATAACTAGATAGAAAGCGTAATGACTGATTTAGAAAAACAAGTAACGTTTAAATTCAGCAAACCAGTAAATTTCTGATGTAGAGCCCAGAAAACAATTATCAAACCAACTTTCATTTGACCATTTGATGTTGTTGATGCAATGTTTTGTCAACACACGAAATTCTTTTTTCTCCTTTGTTTTGAAAATGACAAAAACTATATAACTAAAACCACTATAACTTTCGAGCCAAACTTCAGAAGGTTAGGAAATTTTTACAGCTATTCAATGAAAGTTAAGTACGATTTAAGAAAAATATTATTTTTGTATTTGTGGCTCCGTCTGTGTGTCGGACCGGAAACTAAACAAATACGTAATAAATGCGAAGTTATAGCCAAAGAATTAATAAATTTGATGAAATTGATGAAATTAGCAATGTTTTTAATTTTATCTTTTATTGCTAGTTTACTTTAAATTAATGATTATTCGAATATTTCAATGAAGAATGTGAAAAGTTGATAGCACATCTAGAAATTGAACTTAAAAAATATTACATTTAATAGCAGAACCTCTACAAATTTAAATCTAAATAAATCTCATGAAAACATTCAGAATTTATTTTTTAAAAATCATGTCCTAGATAACACTGTTTCACTTTATAGATATGTACACATTATCATCAGATGTGGTGATAAAGAAAACATGCCCCAGATACACTGTATATAATTCTAAATGTTTTCATGAGATTTATTTAGATTTAAATCTGTAGTTAAATAAATATATATATATCTATATATATATATATATATATATATATATATATATATATATATATATATATATATATATATATATTATCATCACATGTGGTGGAAATTAACTAATAAAGAATTAAAAGAAATATAAAATAATGACCAAATTATTTAGATATCACATTATACATATATAATTTGAATATCAAAACAGATTTAATCTGTTAATCTCCTACAATTTTATTTTTGTCTCCTTCAAATATTTATTTTCTAATTTAAATTGACAATTTTTATTTTATATTGGGTTATTTATTCCATTTGATATTTTTTATTTTTATTTTTGATTTTATACGTCTATTAAATATAAGCTATGCTTATAAGACATTAATCTAATAATAAAAAAATTTTTTGAAATTAAAATTGTAGGAGACTAATAGATTAAATCTGTTTTGATATTCAAATTTTGTAATATTCCTTCTATCAAGTAAAAAACCTCTTTTTATTATTTTATTTTATATATAATATATAATTATACTAGGTTTGAATAAAATTCATTATGGGATATCAGGTGGTTTGAAGAAAACCATACCTTACAGCTTTCTGTGATTTTTGTGACGAACATAGATTGATTTTAATTTTTAAATGTGAAGTTGGATCGATGAAGACCTTATCGGAATTCTAATTGTTTTTTGAAGATATAATACATGTTTTTGAGATATTTTTGAAGTTACTTATTTAAATATATTAAATATTTCAAATAAATTTTATTTTCTGAGAAGTCCTTAAAATTATGTTTTGTATTTTTGCAAAGAAATTAGTTTTCATAACTGTAAGATCAGAAACAAAATTTTGTCTCCTTCAAATATTGATTTTTTAATTTTAATTGACAATTTATATTTGTTGGGTTATTTATTCCATTTGATATTTTATTTGAGTTTTGATTTTATACGTCTATTAAATATAAGCTATGCTTATAAGACACTAATTTAATTCTAAAAATTTTTGAATATCAACACAAATTAAATATGTTAATCTTCTACAATTTTAATGGAATGTCAATGAATTTAAATAATCTTAAAATAACTTACACTGTTCTGTGATTTTGTTAGAACATAGATCAATTTTGAATTCTAAGGTTGGTTTGTTTTCGAAGCATTCTTTCTTAACGTGGACGTTGTGATATAGGTGTAGTTTTTTGATTTTGATATTTGGAATATTATCTAGGACCGACAAGGGATTACTTAGAACTATATTTGTTTTTTGAAGATATAGTGCATGTTTTGAGAGATTTCTGAATTAACTTATTCGAATATTTAAATATATTAAATATTTCAAATAAATTATATTCTTTGAGAAGTCCTTAAGGTGTGTTCATGTTTTTAAAAGGCAATTGGTGTTCTTAAAGGTAAGATCAGAAACAAAATTTTGTCTCCTTTAAATATTTATTTATTAATTTTAATGACTTTCGTATATCTGTTGGTTTATTTATTCCATTTGGCATTATATATTGAGTTTGATTATATTTGATTATATACGTCTATTAAACGTAAGCGGTGCTTAATTTAGACATTAATTTAATTCTAAAAGTTTTTTGAATGGAAATTTTTTTGAAATTAAAATTGTAGAAGATTAACATATTTAATTTGTGTTGATATTCAAATTTTGTTATATTTCTTCTATCAAGTAAAAAGCCTTTTTCTATTTTATTCTGAAAATTTTGTTGAAATTAAAACTGTATCCCTTCTATCAAGTAAAAAACCTCTTCTTATCATTTTATTATACATATATGTTTCGATTGGATGTTAGAGAATCACAAGTTCCATCACTAAAAAATGTTCAACATATAATTCAAAAAGGTCTTTTTTATTTTCTTCTTTGAAGAATATATAGCACATTCTCCAGAGAAAGAACCTGATAAATTCGAACCCAAATTCTTTTCAAAATTTAATTCTAAATTTTTTCATGAGAATTATTCAGATTTAAATCTGTAGAAGTTCTGGCGGATTATTTCCGGCTATTAACTGTAATATGCAAATACTTCTTGATAGTAATTTTCAATATTTATGTTAATAATTGAGAAATTTCTTTGTTTTATATCACATGCACGTGGCGGTTATCTAATGCCGAGTCTAAATCATATCTTCTTTCATTGTATATTTTTGTGATATAACCTTATTTTCGTATAGGCCATGCTTATCCAAAAATTAGTTAGCTGTTGCAGAAATGTCTGGTGACAAAAAGGTATTTTTATATATTTTTGAATGATTATTTTGTTTATTCAAATAACACCTTACTGAAGAGATTTGGGTCGGAATTTATCAGGTTCTTTCTCTGGAGAATGTGCTATATGTTCTTTAAAGAGGAAAATAAAAAAGGCCTTTTTAAATTATATGTTGAACAATTTTTAATGATGGAACTTGTGATTCTTTAACATTCAATCGAAACATATGTATAAGGTGATGTCTAAATAATTTGGTATTATTTTATATTTCTTTTGATTTTTTATTAGTTAATTTCCACCACATTATGATGATATATGTGTATATAAAGTGATACAGTGTATTTAGGACATGTTTTGAAAACTTAATTCTAAATGTTGCATGAGATTTATTTATATTTAATTATATTAAAAAATATTCTTTGAACGAATATGTGAAGATTTGATCAAAATTTTGTTCCACTATCTTTGAAAGTACACAAATTCCAAGCTTATCGTTTCCGAAAAAATATACCATAAATCAAACGGTTCATCTATTGGAACCTTCCCTTCGTTCGAGATTGCAGATCGGAAAAAAAGGTTTCGGCATTCTTATGTAAATAGAGAATGGTCGTTTCGGAAACCAACCTCGTAGGAGATCGAACCGATGTCTAGATTGTTTTTCGTTTTTTGCCATTTGAATTAATGAAATCCCAAGCACGATACTCCGCCATATTTGGGATTTGGACAAGTGCAATGACATACGACGTCCGAGTGTATTTGGTGGCCGATTGTATTTAAATTTAAAAAATTTTTCGTTGCATTGATCGATACTCTGTAAGTATATATCAGATAAGCTGAATTAATGAAATGCTGATGTTATATTGTATGAAGAATTATTATTTATACAATGATTTTTGTTTGGAAACCAATATTTCAAGGGAATGACATCTTAAGCCTATCAGAACATTGAGCTCTCGAGAAATTTGTTTTGTTTGTGACATAAAAAAATTATTGAGATGGCAATACACTTCCAAAGATGCTTTATAAATACCTTTTCTTGTATGACTCATGCAGATACGAGTGTAGTACTAATTGTCAGATTTAAAGCGTACCAGATCGATTAAGAACAATCTAGGTATTTTAAAAGGACAGTAAATCTATACATTTGGCAGAAGTTATTGTATTTTCCTGTTCTAAAACGTCCAAGAATGTAAGCTATCCTGACAAAGAATCTTTACTGTTTCCTGTACATTGTATTCTGTTGAAATCTCTCTCTTCGTATGTAAGACATGAAAACTTAGGCTCGAGAAATATGCAGGCTTGATTGTAATCTCGAACGGAAACTAACATTTTTCAAAAGAATATTGACAATGTTCTCATTTCTTTTTTTGGGGGATTCTGTTGCTAGATTTCATACCTGTTTGTACCCCTAATTCCTAAATAAATAAATGAATAAATATGCCATTCTATTGGGAACGAGAAATCGCACCAGAGATAAGTAGTGTGCAGAAAAAATGTCAGGTATTATTTCTATAGGCTGTAGAGACCACTAATAAAATCTATTAAATACTGAAAATGCACGTCAACTATCCTAAGGTCGATTATAACAAAGTCGATATCTAAAATAATCATTGACGAGTCGCAATTAAATCTACTTTTTAACATATTTTCGACGTCTACACTTGTCTCCTGTTATCGGAGGGGTTTCAAGTAAACAAAATATTCTTAGAGGTGAAAAACACATTTTTAAACTATTTTTGTTCAAGTATATAAACTGAAAAAACACTACGAAGAAGTATTTGAATATTACAGAATAATAGCTGGAATTATTTCACCAGAACCTCCACAGATTTCATCCTAAATAAATCTCTTGAAAACATTTAGAATTAAATTTGAAAAAACATGTCCAAAATACACTGTATCACTTTATAGACATATATATTATCCTCACATGTGATGGAAATTAACTAATAAAGAATCAAAAGAAATATAAGGTAATGTCTAAATAATTTTATCATTATTTTATATTTCTTTTGATTCTTTATTAGTTAATTTCCACCACATGTAATGATAATATATGTGTCTATAAAGTGATGCAGTATATTTAGGACATGTTTTTAAAATTCAATTCTAAATTTTTTCAAGAGATTTATTTAAATTAAAATCTGTAGAGGTTCTGGTGAATTAATTCCAGCTATTATTCTGTAATATTTTTCTCCACTGTGAATTCAGTGTATGTCATAATTTTATTTCGGTTATTTAATAAGTATGTCTTATATAAGATCATTAGACTCGATTTTCGGATAGAAGGTATGTCGAATTAAATTAATTTATGGACGTTTAAATTTAAATTTGAGTATTTGTAGCTGCTTGAACTGAAATATATTACTAAAGAGTCCTTCGAAGGATTGAGACTTAAATACTGATGAAATAATGCGATGGATAGAGCAGGTTGTCCCAAGAAGCCACAACTTAAATTAGCTCCAAGAAACTTCAATAGACATAGAATATCCATCCCTAACAATCCCACCCACGTGCAGGTAGGCACCTTTAAACGGATATCAAAAACGTTTATATATTCATTATATTCATATAATTATTCTTACATTTGTTCTTTTCATTCATTATCTATCATTAGTATAAAAAAAATTAAAGCACCTTTTCTTATTTTCATCAAATATGTAATATACTAATCAATAATATAATATTAATCTGTTTCAGTCATTATAGTATAGTGGATCATAATTAAAACAGATTTTAGAAATAATTGTTTTACTATCAAAACATTGATATGTTTATGCATTTTTGTGCCTGCAGTTTCAAAGTAAAAAGAAGATAAATACTTCGAAACTTCCTTTCAAAGCGAAAAGAAGAGAAATATTTCATAATTGTAGTAACAAAACTTTCAATTTTTTGGAAATAAAACATAGTTATTGCTAAAACTTGTTTGAATAATAATATACTAGTGTAGTGGATCGATGAATATAATCGAATAATAAAATTTTTTGGATAGAAACGCACATTTACGAAGGGAAAGCATGTATAATTATATCGAGTGTTTTTTTTTAGAGTGATATAACTTTAAATTGAAATGAAACACATTTAAATTAAGATTGAAGCCATTTCTTTTATTTGAAAGATAATTTTATGAAATTTATATTTTAAAGACAATTTCCGGCATATATCCACCACGACTAGCTCTAAGGAACCGCATTCGACCAGACCAATTTTGGATCACTTTTTCGAGTAATTCAGGCCTTATTTCATCAATAACACGGGTTATGTTGGCTTCCAAAGCGTCTATTGATTTTGGTTTATCAGCATAAACCAATAACTTGACATAACCCCAAGGAAAATAATCCAGTGGAGTTATGTAGTATGATCTTGGAGGCCAATTAATTGGACCATTCCTCGAAATAATGTTATCGCCAAATCTTTCTTTAAATATATCAATTGTTAGGATAGCAGCATGAGGTGTAGCACCATCTTGTTGGAACCAAAACACTTCTGGGTCGATACCATTCAAATTTTGAAACAAATAATCATTGATCATCGATCTGTAACGACCATCATTCACTGTAACATTAGCTTCAGCTTCGTTTTTGAAGAAATATAGACCGATGATGACGCCAGCGTGTAAAGCACACCATACAGTACATTTTTCAGGATGCAATGGAACCTGTAGAACTTCTTGAGAATTATTTTCACTCCATATACGGCAATTTTGCTTGTTTACATAGCCGTTAACCAGAAATGAGCTTCATCACTAAACACAATTTTATGATAAAAAAATGGATCAACTTCAAGCTGTTCTAGGGCCCAATCAGCTAACAAACGACGCTTATGGTCAAGTGACTTTAGTTCTTGAACCAGTTGGATCTTGTATGGGTGTAGACCAAGATCTTTACGCAAAATTTTCCATGTGGTGGATGCACAGAGTCCAACTTGTTGTGAACGTTAACGAATAAACAAATCTGGAGCATTATTAACACTATGACTTACAGCAGCGATATTTTCTTCTATACGTACTGTTCTTTCTCTTGTTGTTGTTGCATCGAGTAGAGAAAATGTTGTACGAAATCTATCGATAGTTCGACGAATAAAATAACATAAATAGAGGTTAATTGTTGATAGAAGGTATATAAAATTATTTAAATAGTTTAATATTAGCCTTTTACATATTTAATTTCAAAAAATTTTATTTAATTATTATAACTTCTGAAAATAAATTAAAATAATGTCATATAAGTACCACTTATATCAATTGACATATAAAATAAACATTCATTATAAGACATCCGAATGGTATAACAAAATCCAATAAATATAAATTATTAACCAAAATCCTATAAATCAAATATTTTGAATAGACAAAATTTTGTTTCTGCTGATGAATCTTATGAAAACCAATATCTTTCAAAAATATCTAACATAATCTTAAGAATTTCATCATAAAACTATCTTACTTAGAATATTCAATATTATTGGATATCTAACTAAGGTACTTTATATAAAAACAGATAGTCCTTGTGCTATAACAGAGGCCGTTAAATTGTCTTTCAATCTTTTAGATCAAGGGTAGACCACAGAAATATTTATATGTAGTGAACCGTCACAGTACATTTAAAGATTTTTTAGTCTGCCAGAAGTCTTTCTAAATGATTGAAGGGTAAGTAAATATTTGTTTTCGATTGATGTTATATTTATTGAATATTAATATTTGAATACTGACGAAGCAAAGTCCCTCTTAAAACTTGTTTTTCAGTAATGTTTTTACATATCTTGAGATTTTATAGAAAGTAACTTAGTTAGATATCCAATAATATTGAATATTCTGAGTAAGATAGTTTTATGATGAAATTCTTAAGATTATGTTAGATATTTTTGAAAGATATTGGTTTTCATAAGATTCATCAGCAGAAACAAAATTTTGTCTATTCAAAATATTTAATTTATAGGATATTGGTTAATAATTTATATTTATTGGATTTTGTTGTACCATTCGGATGTCTTATAATGAATGTTTATTTTATATGTCAATTGATATAAGTGGTACTTATATGACATTATTTTAATTTATTTTCAGAAGTTATAATCATTAAATATAATTTTTTGAAATTAAATATGTAGAAGGCTAATATTAAAATATTCAAATAATTCGACGAATAAGCTGCTCTGATAGACGATTATGTAAACCATAAATTTCATGAAATGCTCTATAAGTTTGGCGAATAGAACACTGATTTTGAAAATAAATTTCAACAATTTGTAAACGTTGTTGCGGCCTTAGTCTTTCCATGATAATTTGTCAATGCTTACTGAACAGGAATGTCAAAACAACATGTCTTCTACCTTCTGTCAAATCACAGTTATCCCTATCGAAAGTTTTATCACTCTAAAAAAAAAACACCCGATACGTAGCTTCCTCTTTAAGAAATGATTCACAAATTTGAAATTTTCAGGGTAAATGGAATATGAACGTGCAAAAGCATCATGTCAGTGCTTTTCTCCATTTTCATTCAAATTATCGTGCTTACTAGTCGCTATCATCAATTATAATTAAATCATTTGGGACAAGTAATGCAACTTGGTACGAATGTGCAGAAAACAAGAAGGAAATGAGAATCAGAGTTTGAGATTCAACCAATAAATCTCAAATAGAATGGTACACCACATTCACAAACGAAAACTTTCTAGTTATGTATGACTCGGAAATGGTTTCTTGTTTTCTTCTAAATCCAACTGTGAAATATCTCCTAACAAGCATAAGCTGTCGCTTTCTGTCTTTGTTTTCTCGACAGGGTCTTAGCCTCCTGCGGTTAATTCAAATTGATGTGCCGTTGTCTCGACTGTTTTAGTCTGGGTAAACTGTCAAACATTCTGACATGGATTTATGAGATTTGATCTCGTGCTGTTATCCGAAAGACCCATCAAAACAGTTGAGGACTGAAGCAGATGATGTTTAAGATAAGAATTATGAAAAAAAAATGACTAACTGAAACGTCATAAATATTTCATGAAGAAAACCAATAGCAAATCAAGGGTACCCAACTTAAGAAATGAGGAATCGTTGTGTTTTTTTAAGGATAGGTATGCATCATTAATGAAATTGAAAAAATCATGAAAGCGCCTATCTGACATGAGAACCTAGACTAGAACTTTAAGACTTTATTTAACATATTTCGGATTGTCCGATCTGGGTCATGTATGCACCGTTTTGTTCTATAATTTGTTGCCATTTTAAAGGTAGCTTCATAATGCCTCTCTTAGAAGTCTTGGTCCTTATTGGCGAAAAACTCTAGTAACCGGTTTTCACATCCTTTTCTTGATGCCAAGTTCTTATCACTCAGAAAGTTTTGCAATGCGAGAAAAAGATTGTAATCGGCTTTGGCCGGACTACAGGTGGATGCATTAAAACTTTACACCTTGGAGTTTCTGGCGAGTCACTATAGACGTGTGTGTCTTCTATTGGTCAATGTTGGTGGTTTCTGGTCAATTACCATCTACCGAAAAAATAATGGATTTTATTTCCCCAACCTTATACATAATATATCAGTTGCCTGAAATATCAACATTCAGAATAATTTTGCTTAAAAAACCGTTATCTTGTTCATACATTTCGAGCACCCAATCAGCGAATGTACGGGCATTTTTCGTGATCTTGTAGTTGAAATTCTTGCGTCAGCTGGATTTTATAAGCCTTGAAGCTAACATCATTACGTTCGTGAAAGATTTAAATCCCCCATCACAAAAATACTCCAAAGGACTTTTCAAATTGCATCACTCATGCAAATAAAACTACTGAAGACATCAAAATATTTTCAATTAGGACTGTTAAGATTTTTGAGAGGAAAATATGGAAGACCTTATGTGGACACAGATCTAGCTAAAATAGCTGCAAAAAGTTTTTGATACAGGAAAAAAAAAGAATGGAAAATGGTACAAAAAATTTGCATATTTTTCATCATTCCACAAATTTATTATTATATTCGTTCTATATGATATATTATCATCATATTTAATTTATATACTCAAGTTATTGTCTTGTCATTCAATTATTTTTAGTCTCATTAAAACATTAGCCGTGTATATTATTGAATATATCCATTACATATTTGAATAAAATATTTAAGTTCAGAAATGAAATATTAGAATAGGGTTTTGAAGAATCCAAAAATAAGTTTTAAGTTCTGTATTAGGGGAAAAGAATTCCTATGGCGACATTATTCCGAAAAAAAAACCTGAGGATGGCAATTATCCCCAACATTTTTTTTGGGGGGACAAAAGTCCAAAGTCTATGCAACTATGAAAATTTTGCAGAACTGCGTCAAAGAATCATCACGTGATGCCAATTACTGACAGCAGAAATTTTCGAAAATGTTAGAGAAGGATTTGAAAGTAGACTATATCATTGTATGGAGGTTGGAGGTGGTCATTTTGAACAATAATACGTTAGTTCTTTAAATAGCTTACGTTTTTTTCTGGATTTTCCCTATTCTTACTTACAGATTTTACCAATACACCAGGTATTTGAATGTATTGGGTTTCTGTTTGAGTTACCCTTCTGATAATGCTCAATATCAAATTGCTTAAAAAATCACCAAATTTGAAAATTTTGTTTAGAGAACAAAAAGAGCTTTTTAACTAAAACATATCCGCCATCTCTTTCTTATTAAAAAAAAATTGAGGGTAGTTACCATCCTCAGGGGGTTTTTTCGGAACAATGTGGTCCTAGGAATTCTTTCGCCCTAATACAGAACTTGAAAATTATTTTTGGATTCTTCAAAACTCTTAGGTTCTTGAGTTTGGGCGGTTGAACTATCTGTTCAACATCACCTTTTGACTGTAACCAATTCTGAAAATTTTAACTGGGTTGTGTACAGAACACAAATAACCTTCAAACTAAGCATCACTCCCTTCACCATTCAAGAAATGTTGGGGGTTGATGCCACCTTCATGGGGGTAGTTCTTTCGGAACAAACTCATCATGGAAATTCATCTCCCTCAAAAATTCTTCCTTTCTGAGTTCTGGGGGGGGGTTAAATTTTCGTTGGGACACCCTGTATAGAAATGCGAATGAATTAATTTTATTTATATTTTTCTCCCTTGAAATACCTATCATGAGAGTTTTAGCCAGTTCAATTTGAACTGGTTCGAGCACTATTTGAATTTCGTGCCATATTTAAAATAGTTGTGAGTTCAAACACAGGCGTCTCTGATCTGTAACACATCCTTAGTATGGAAGTTGGCCATCTAGAGAATGTGGTTTATCTATGGTTGAAAACTTATTACTATTTTCTAGTCTTAAGTTCGCAATTTTCAGACATTTAAATGATATACTCGTAATAGCGTACTTTTAGAAGCGCTAAAGATATTATTCGGGGCAAATTACGCAATTTCTTAATATTATATTCGTCTAGTTTATTAAAGAAGAAGAGAGTGACTTACCCTTCAGATATCCACGTTCCAGATAACATCTCTAGATTGGTAGCCACAATAGTTTGCCTATCTTCTGAAGTTGACTGAGATACTACTTTGTCACATCTTGAACTTTGGGCCACTTGAAAAACTGAAAAACATAACTTCATGAAAATTTAACATATAGAGTAACACAATTTCAGTGAAAAGGGAACGTTCCAAAGATAGGTAATAATTTATGTCGGCACTCTTTGAAGCGGAATATGAAAGACTTTGTCGGCATTTTCCCACGCAGTATTGACATTTTCAATAAATCATCTTTTGGAATAGTGAAAGAAGGTACAGTCATCTTTCAGAAATAACTTCAAAGACAGGAAGCCCAATTTCCTGAGTTAGATTATGATTTTTTGGTATAACAGAAAATAAAACCACTACCTTCAATCACTTGTCAACGCTTATTGTTTTAGACTAATTTTAATAAATTAGGTCATGAAATTTAGAAACGTTAAATGTAGGATCTATCATTATTATCTCTTAAATCAAATAAATCTTCAGTGGGATCTATTTAAGCCGCATTAATTCTATTTATTCACTCTCCAAGATTTCATAGGTACGCTAATGAACGTAAAATGGTAAAGGTCTTCTGTTTGCTGACAGCGCAGGCCAAGGGTAATTATCACGGAAGCTAAGCCATCAGTCAACACAGACAGTTATGTTACGAAACAAAATAAACGAAACTACTGTTAACAGAAAACAAAAACCATACAATGTTTGTGTATTTTGGTGTCGAAGATTTAAACATACTGGCTCTCCTTGTCATAACACAGTATGAAATGAATTTTTGGTAGCTTGAATGTATGAATTGGAAAAGAAACCAAGTTTTGAAATAGTTCCATTGATTCCATGTACTAGTAAATATCTGAAAGTTTCGGTTTTTTATTAGAAGGATACGCAGAATAAAACGTTTATTCAATATTCACAGATCAGATGAAATCAATACAATTTGTGGACAATATGTGATGTTACAAAATTTAAAATACCATACAGATTTCTTCTGTAAACCTTCTACAAATTTTAATTTCAAGAAAAATTTTTATTCAAAAATTAAATTGAATGAATGTCTCTTTAGTAGATATATGGAATTGATATCGGGTGTTCTTTTAGAGTGATAGAACTTTAAATTGAAATAAAACACATTCAAATTAAGATTGAAGCCAAATTTTTTTTTATTTGAAAGATAATTTTATGACATTTAATTTTTGAAAATAATTTCCGGAATATGTTCACTACGACTAGCTCTGAGGAACTGCATTCGACCAGACCAATTTTGGACCACTTTTTCGAGTATATCGGACCTTATTTCGTCAATAACACGAGTTATGTTGGCTTCCAAAGCGTCTATTGTTTCTGCTTTATCAGCATAAACGAATGACTCGACATAACCCCAAAGAAAATAATCCAGTGGATCTTCGAGGCAAATTAATTGGACCATTTCTCGAAATAATGTTATCACCAAATCTTTCTTTCAATAAATCAATTGTGACGGTAGCAGCTTGAGCTGTAGCTCCATCTTGTTGAAACCAAAACACTTCTGGGTCGATACCATTCAAATTTTGAAACAAATAATCATTAATCATCGATGTGTAACGAGCACCATTCACTGTAACATTAGCTCCAGCATCGTTTTTGAAGAAATATGGACCGATGTAAAGCACACCATACAGTGCATTTTTCAGGATGCAATGGAACTTGCAGAACTTCTAGAGATTTAAAAATCTCTATTTCCGCTTATTTTTATTTTTCAACGACAATTGTTTCGTCAATTACATATTTTGGTAAGGTAAGGTAAGTATGGTAACTAACAACTTTTACGAAATCTTTCTCCTTAAATACAAGTTTCACTAAAAATATGTGATAAAATGAAGTTTACAAGGAATTTATTAAGAAAGGTTCAACAACGGAGAACGGTTCACATCTGTTTGGTCGTTCAACAAAATATTCATTTTATGATGCCGGTTTATTCCCATTGCTTCTAAAAGGTCCAATCTATTGCATTTGTTCTCGAAATGGAGAATTTCAAAGTGATGGTCAAAATCATTTACGATGAATTTCCGTCAAGTAGAGACCGAAATAATCAAGAATTCTAGAGATTTGTTTACAATCCATATATAATACGGCAATTTTGCTTGTTTACAATTTTGCTTGTTCAATCAGAAATGAGCTTCATCACTAAACACAATTTTACTATAGAAAAGTCAACTTCAAGCTGTTATAGGGCCCAATCAGGAAACAAACGACGCTTATTATGGTCAAGTAGCTTTAGTTCTTGAACCAGTTGGATCTTGTATGGGTGTAGAAGAAGATCTTTACGCCAAATTTTTCATGTGGTGGATGCACAGAGTCCAACTTGTTGTGAACGTCGACGAATAGACAAATCTGTATCATCATTGATATGACTTACAGCACCGATTTTTTCTTCTGTACGTACAGTTCTTTGTCTTGTTGTTGCATCGAGAAGAGAAATTGTTGTCGGAAATCTATCTATAGTTCGACGAAAAAGCTGCTTTGATGGACTATTATGTAAACTATAAATTTTACGAAGTGCTCTATAAGTATGGCAAATAAAACACTGATTTTGAAAATGAATTTCAACAATTTGTAAACGTTGTTGCAGCATGAGTCTTTTCATGATAATTTGTTAATGCTTACTGAACAGAAATGTCGTTCTTCTGTCAAATCACAATTATCCTTATCGAGAGTTCTATCACTATAAAAAACACCCTATACTTATTACACAGTACCAAGGTGAATGAAAGAAATTCAAAGAAATGTAAATTGTCAACTAATAATTATTAAATAAATACTTGAAGATTACAAAATTTTGTTTCATTCCTTGTTTTATGAAAACTATATTCCCTTTCAAAGATGCAAAACATAACCTCAAGAACTTCTTCAAAAATAACTTGCTCACAATAAGTTCCTTTTAGAAAGTTCCGAAAACATGTAGAACATCCCTTAAAAACAATTTAGAATTATAACAAACGGTAAATCATTTAATTTAATCCTAAAAATTTTTTTGAAATTGAAATTTGTAGAAGATTTACAGAAGAAATCTGTATGATATTTTAAATTTTGTAATAATCCTTCTATCAAGAAAAAACCCCTTTTTTATTTAATTTAATATGTGATATTCACCATAATGACTTCTGACGCTACAATGAGGAAATATTTCAGAAATCTTGAATAGAAGTTATCAATATTTTGAAAATACTGAATACACATTCAATCATGAAAGTACCAGGAATTGATATTCTTCTTGCCACTAAGTTGGCACAACTGTGCTTTATACTCATGGGGATTTTGGGCTTAATTTGTCTTTTAGTTTGTTTAAATCTCTCCATTTGTCAGCTCATCGCAAAAGTGTTTTGCGATTTTCACAATGATTAAATAAAAAAAAATGTGTATGACGGAAAAAATGAGAGAAAAGCACTGACGTAAAGTCAGAAGTTAAGGCATGTAGTTAATTTAACGGAAATTATCGGTCTTAAAAAGGAACATGAATGAATATTAACGAAACTATCATGTTAGACCGCTCACAAATGTTGCATTTACTCTTGATATTGACACAAAAAGCAGTGGAATATATGAATATTACTTAAAGCTTCATGAAGATCATTTTAGTGATTGAATTTTCCATCGTTTCATTTAGAACCTCCAAAGTTTTCTTTGTGGTTATAACTCAAACACAAAGTTTACGAAATATCACATGATGAATGTTTAGATTTTGTATATAGAATTTGTAATAATTGCCAAAGTAAGTCTTGACTTCTACAATTATTGGATGGAGTTCATTCTTAAATATAAAAAATCTTAAATATCAATCTCAAATATCTTTGAATATCAAAAGAAAGTATTTCAGTTTACTAACAACTAAATTGATCGATTAAATGGCGGTACCTTCATAACCCCAACGCATAAATTGATGCTTATTCCGATAAAGAAGTGAGTAATCGACCCTATTTTCAAAACATACTTATTTGAAACTAATTCCCAATGTTGCACCCACACCTGGACCACATCATTTCAGAAACGTCTAGTCGAAAGAGAAGGCTGAAAAGGCATCCATTGAAAGTATTTCGTCAATCTACACCTCCCTCAGCCCTCGTAAATCATGCTTGAACACCCCCTAACTTGTGGTTCCAATTCTCAAGTACCACGCCATTCATGGTGAAATCTATACCCAAAGTCAACTAATCTTTGATTTGAGTGACTAATGCCTTCTGGTTCTTGACGAGAAAGTCATTAGCCTGAAGATAACTGCCAGATATTTCCGACTGTGTTGGTTCTGAAGATATTACGTTAAATGACCATTTTGTTTTTAAATTCCTCAAACAAGCCATTTGGATCGTTAAGTGATCAATATTTCATATCAATTTGTGAAATTTTCACCGTTTATATTCTAGAACTGAAAAAGAAACAATAATTTCTCATAAAATATTCACTTATAATACCACAAGAGCTTCAAAATTATCGGGTATTTCCCGATAGGTTCGTTGCAAACAAATGAAGGAGTCAAGTTTTTCAGGTTAAAAAATCACGAGCGCGAAGCGCGAGTGATTTTTCCTGAAAAACTTGACGACTTTATTTGTTTGCAGGGAACCTTGAGGGAAATGCCAGATAATTTTAAAGCTCGTGTGGTATTCGGGGGATTATTTTTCCGTCCCAAATGTCGGCCAATAGAATTGCACCATGAGATGAAATGAACAGTTAACAAATAAGAATTTCATAATGAATAAAACAACATTTAATTAAGATTCAGGCTAGTGCAATTAAAAATACAATTGTTGTAAACATTGGTGCATGTTTTCTTCAAGTCAGAGTTATCGGTAATGGTCATTGCATCCCAATCTTTTTCCTCCAACGCTGCTGCACTTGCCCTCCGTTTTTCCGGAATAGATTGTAAAGCCTTACGCTTGGCATCACGAGCTCCTCGAGCGGTCTTGAATGCAGCATCCGAAAATGGGTTGATTTTGATGTCGAAATCGTTCAAATACTTTTCTTGAAGTGATTTGGCAGTCTGATTCCACATTGTTTTTATTGTACCTTCCTTATAGTCTTCTCCATCCATTTTCTTCATATTGTAAGCGTAATCTTTCATAATGTTTGCCAATTGCGCTTCACTCGTTTCAGCACTCAATGTGTATTCCCTCTCAGTACAAAAAGTAGTAAATTGGTTCCAAACTGTTTTTTTGCCTTCTCCGTATTAATGGGAACATTTCCTTTGACTTTTTTATCGATGGTGGACAGAGAACAAACTCCAAATCGACTCATTTTCATGCAAAATCTCCAATTTTCACAATTGAATTCAACCTGTCAGTTTGACGTGTGGTTAATTTGACTGGATCATGTTTTGTTTTTTATATATAGCAACTACCAGAGAAAATAATCAAAAAATTATCAGTATAATACCATGTAGGTTGTACCACGTGACGTCGAATGGTGCAATTCTATTGGTCGATATTTGGGTCGGAAAAAAATCACTTAAATTTTTGTTATACATATAATAATTCTCATCGCAGAAAATTAGAAACCTGATATATATTTTTATATAGTCACCATATAAGTTCATTGAATATCTCAATTTTTGATAATATTTCAAATGCAATCTTCTATTTTTAACCCCTGGTGTCAACCGAATAGCTGGAAGATTCTGGATCTGTGATTTATAACTGACTTCTATACCAAATATTATGAATTTTCAAATAATGTAGGAGAAAAGTCCTCAAGAATGGTGAAAGATTTCAGTTTGTCATACTTTTAAAAAATTTAGCATTTACGTTTTGAAGCATATTCAAATCAAATAAATGGAAGACAGTTGCCCTTCCATCTTAAATTGTCCATGGTTTTCCAAACGCAAAATACTAAAAAGATATTCTCGTGGAACGATTCCAAAGTTTATTACAAGGAAAAAATGAAATGAATTTTTTGTTAAAAAATATTGTCTCTGTAAATCCTATTAGAAACTTTTGATGTTTTGTATCAAGCAAAAAAATCATATTCCACGATAATTTTTACTTTGAAATGTGTAAACTGATGATTATTGTGACCACGCCGAGTTTATTCCTCTGTATATGAGTTTCAGAAATGTTATTACGTTTGGCGCCTCACCTTAATTTCTCAATTTTTCGTGATTATTTTTTTATTCGGTTCTAACCAATTTTTTTGTTAACGATTAAATGAAAATGATACAAGGAACATTTAAACACCAGGTCGAAATTAAGTCATGGCAGAAGCGGAAAATGAAATTTATTTTCATTCAAAACGAACATAAATAATTATTGCCGGTCATAAATCACAGAATTCATGCTGCCTACAGGTCACATTACATTTCATCAAGACTTGTGAACTGTCAAAATAAATTTTCGCTATTGCAGAAATATGAAATCTGCTTATTTGAAACTCTGCAATCCAGTGGAGCAGTTGAAATCACTGTGTTCAAGAACAAGCTGAAAAATTTTTCAAAAATTTTGAAGGATTAAATTGTACCACAATTTGATTACACCTGAAAAACATATAACTGTCTCCTTTTTTCACTGATACATAGGAGTTTTATGATTTAGTCGATTCACTGTTAGCCTAATGTAGAATTTTTTCAACGCTTGCGCACACGAAATTCCATTAGCCATGAGCCATTCAATATAGATTCTTTGTTCGATATTTTCTTTTTTTTTTAAATTGTACTCACTTTAGATGACATGACAAAATATAGCACTATAAACAAACTAGATGACAGATGACGTTGGAAATATGTGTGAGTATAAAGGACAGTCGTGCCAACTTAGCTACTGAAAGAATTTCCATAATCGCTTTAAGCGGATGTTTAAAACCATCTGTTCCAAGTAATTTCTTGAATGTACATTTCCTGATACCTAGGATAGATTAATTTACTTTTTGATTAATCATTTATTCTGTTTGTTACCCGATGAAATAATATGAATGAGATTAAATATATTTGAACAGCAGGTCAGAAGAACCACTGCGTAAACGTGCAGTGTGGTTTGACCCAAAATGAATTCAAATCATTAATAATGGCAAAAAATAAGAAAATTCTTGGTAGCAACAAAAATATAACCAGTGTGCTGTGGAGGTTTGCAAACTATCAAATGACTTGAAATGAAGTTATCGAATGCATTTTTCTTATCTAAATGTTTACAATATGAACCAAATGAGTAATATTTAGCTGAGAAGTAATGATCCACTACTAGTAAAGTTAATTTTCGTATATTAAAAAACATCAGTTGAAAATAAGACGTCAAAAATAATCATTTTTGGGTGAAAAACGATTAATTTTTTTATGAAGATAGTTTTCCGGGGGATAATCCTCAAAATTGATTGATAAAATCGCTCGCAAAGAACGCTTGTTCATGATTGAATGAATGAAAAATTGAAAACAAGTTTGAAAAAGTTTTACGACCAAAAATTCAAATGGAAAGATACCTTGAAATTGCACGAAATATATTTTTGAATATTTTGGAAGAAAAATATAGTTATTTCGAAAACTTGTTTATGATGAACTATAAAATACTGACGGCTGAAAGAGTTCAATATCTAAATCAAAATAAGATGGGAAATTTTTGAACTGCATTTCGAAATTTAACGAATGCGCAAGCGCAAATAAATTTATTTTCCGACTAAACGAAAATAAATCATTTTTAATGTTAATAAATCGCAAAATTCCTGCTGACAATAAAAGTGAAGTTATTGATGATTTGGAATCTGATAAGTGACTGAATAAATTTATGCAATGAAGAAATGATAAATACGATCAATTGAAATAATTCAATTAGAATCAATCCAAAGGTGAGATATTTATCTAAAAAATTTCCTACAATAAGTATATACCTTTTTAAATCTGATCACCGTGTGTTGAAGTTATCTAATGCAGTTTTTTTATTTGAATGTTTATAATATTAACCAAATAAGTAATATTTAGCTGAGAAATAATGTTCCATTACTAGTAAAGTTAATATTCGTACACAGTTGGAAATGAGACGTCAAAATTTTTTCATGAAGATAATTTTCCGGGGGATCTTTAAAATTTATCGATAAAATTCCTCGACAATAATGCTTGTTCATGAATGAAAAATTGAAAACAAATTTAAAAAAGTTTTACGACCAAAAAATTCAAATGAAATTGCAATAACGAAGAGTCTGAATATTTTTGAATGTTTTGGCAGAAAAATATAGTATAGATAAGATATATAGAGATAGAGATAAGATGGAAAATATTTAAACTCCATTTCGAAATGTAATGAATGCGCAAGCGCACAAAAAAATTATTTTATTTTCCGACTAAACGAAAATGAATCATTTTTAATGTCAGTGAATCACAAAATTTCTACTGACAACAAAAGTGAAGTTATTGATGATTTGATAAGTGACTGATAAGTAACTAACCAAATACATGTATGCAAGGAGGAAATGACAATTGCGATCAGTTGAAATAATGCAATGAAAATCAATCCGAAGCAGAGATATTTATCTAAAAAATTTCCCACAATAAGTTAATACTTTTTAAATTTGAGGTTATCAAATGCAGTTTTTTTAATTAAATAATTACAATATGAACCAAATGAGTAATATTCAGCTGAGAAATGATGATCCATTACTAGTAAAGTAAATATTCGTATATTAAGAAAAAAAAGTTGGAAATGAGACGTCAAAAACGATCATTTTTTATGAAGATAATTTTCCTGGGGATAATCCTCAAAATTGATTTAAAAATCGCTTGTAAATAATTCCTGGTGACATCAAAAGTGAAGTTATTGGTGATTTGGAATCTGATAAGTGACTTAATAAATTTATGCAATAAAGAAATGACAAATGCGATCAACTGAAATCATTCAATGAGAATCAATTCAAAAGAGAGATATTTATCTAAGAAATTTCCCACAATAAGTTGATACATTTTGAATTTGATTGTGTTGAAGTTATCTAATGCAGTTTTTTTATTTAAATGTTTACAATATGCACCAAATGAGTTATATTTAGCTGATAAATAATGATCCATTACTAGTAAAGTTAATCTTCGTATATTAAAAAACATATGTTGAAAATGAGACGTGAAAAATAATCATTTTTGGGTGAAAATAATTTTCCGGAGGATTATCCTCAAAACTGATCGATAAAATCGTTCGCAAATTATGATTGTTCATGATTGAATGAAAAATTGAAAACAAGTTTATGTAAGTTTTACGACCAAAAAATTAAAATGAAAAGTTACCTTGAAATTGCAATCACGAAAAGTCTGAAAATTTTTGAATGTTTTGGCAGAAAAATAGTTATTTCGAAAACTTGTTTATGATCAACTATAAAATACTGACGGCTGAGAGTTCAATATTTAAATCAAAATAAGATGGGAAATTCTTGAACTGAATTTCGAAATGTAACGAATGCGTAAGCGCAAAAAAATTGATTTATTTGCCGACTGAATAAAAATAAATCATTTTCAATGTCTGTGAATTACAAAATTCCTACTGACAACAAAAGTGAAGTTATTGATGATTTGGAATCTGATAAGTTACTAAATAAATTTATGCAATGAAGAAATGACAAATGCGATCAGTTGAAATATTTCAATGAGAATCAGTCCAAAGGAGAGATATTTATTTAAGAAATTTCCTACAATAAGTCGATACTTTTCAAAATTTGATCAACGTGTGTTGAGGTTATCTAATGCAGTTTTTTTATTTAAATGTTTGCAGTATGAATATTTAGCTGAGAAATAATGATCCATTACTAGTAAAGTTAATCTTCGTATATTACAAAACATCTGTGGAAAACATTTTTTGATGAAGATAATCCTCCAAATTGATTGATAATTTCGAAAACTTGATCAACTATCAAATACTGACGGCTGAAAGAGTTCAATACCTATATCAAAATAAAATGGGAAAGATTTGAACTGTATTTCGAAATGTAATGAATGCGCAAGCGCACAAAAAATTCACTTCATTTTCCGACTAAAGGAAAATAAATCATTTTTAATTTCAGAAAATTACTGCTCGCAACAAAATTGAAGTCATTGATGATTTAAAAACTGATAAGTGACTAAATAAATTTATGCAATGAAGAAATGCGATCAATTAAAATAATTCAATGAGAATCAATGAAAAGGAGAGATAGTTATCTAAGAAATTTCTCACCATAAGTTGATACTTTTTAAATTTTATCACGGTGTGTTGAAGTTATCTAATGCAGTTTTTTTATTTAAATGTTTACGATATGAACCAAATGAGTAATATTTAGCTGAGAAATAATGATCCATTACTAGTAAAGTTAATCCTCGTATATTAAAAAAAAATCCGTAGAAAATGAGACGTCAAAAACAATAATTTTTTGATGAAGATAATTTTCCAGGGGATAATCCTCAAAATTGAATAATAAAATCGCTCGCAAATAATGTTTGTTCATAATTGAATGGATGAAAAATTGAAAACAAGTGTAAGAAAGTTTTACGACCAAAAAATTCAAATGAAAAGATACCTTGAAGTTGAAATCACGAAAAGTCTGAATATTTTTGAATGTTTTGGCCGAAAAATATAGTTATTTCGAATATAATCAACTATCAAATGCTGATGCCTGAAAGGGTTCAATATCAATATCAAAATAAGATGGGAAATATTTCGAAATGTAATGAATGCGCAAGCGCACAAAAAATTTACTTCATTTTCCGACTAAAGCAAAATAAATCATTTTTTATTTCAGTAAATCACAAAATTCCTGGTGACAACAAAATTGAAGTTATTGATGATTTAGGAACTGATAAGTGACTAAATAAATTTTTTTTTAATGTGATCGCTGTGTGTTGAGAATCAACATTGTATAAGAAACAAAAGCAGGGAAATTTTTATTCTTGAATCAAGAGACTTTTTCCTAATTGTTTGAAATTTTCAGTGTTTATAACTCCAATGTTTTTACAGTTAATTAAAAGTTCTTCTTCTGTTTAAGTGCATAATATTTAAAAAAGTTTATTTTTAATTCGACAATAAATTCATTATAATTATATATTATTAAATATAATGACATCTGAATAAAAAAAGTTATTTTTTCCTCACCTAAGTTAATTGAAACTAAAACTAAAAGCCACTGTTTTTCACACAACATATCGTATATGTCAACGGGCGAGCGACGCATGGTACTGTTAAATTTCAAAACGTTCCCCAACAACCAACGCGCTCGGATAACTTTGGCCGAATGTTTGCTCTTGGGATCCAGAAGAGAATCGGTAGTAAAATCTCTGGAAGTTCTCCGAAACCTCTTTAACATGTCAAGTCTGCGGGGGTCCACTGACTTTGACAGCTCGCTGATATACAGTCGGACCCTTTTCAAGTCAGGACGTAAGTGGAACAGAGACGGATGATCTTTGTTAGAATAAAAAATATCCTCATTTCTATACATTTGTTGGGGTCCAAAATATTTTACGGTTCAACTTTCCTTTGTTCCTTCAATCTTATGTACGACAACAAGAATTGACTTTTGGGATACCTGTTGTTCGTAATTCTATTAGCAAGGCCAGAATGTGTATGTTAGGAAATATATCGCAGGTGTCTTTTCTGATAGTTTTCCCTTTAAACGCACATGCGTATTCAAAATTATCCATTTGATGACTAGAACACGTTTTCAGAAATTACTATGTTTTTATACATTTTTAAATACCCAATGAAAAACGTCATCGAATCAACCAAAAAATTGGAATATTGTACCTTACCAAGTAAATCCTACTTAGTGTGACACGAAGTTTAATGTGTCCCTATATCCTGAGAACTCAAGAGCATTAATTTAGCTTTTAAACTTCTGGAAAAATCACATGTAATTTTTTCACTCTTGACAGAAAGTTAGTTTTATATTTACATGGGTCGATTAACGCTTGGAACATATCACAAATTTATTTCCAAAGTGGTGAACCTTCTATCCAAACTGTTAGAAATTTACGTGTAAAATTCAATAGAAATGAAAAGCCCTCTGGTAATTTGCGAAGCGGGTTCGTGAAACTGGATCGTTATCGTTATGATGAAACAACCCGTACACGTTCTCATCCAGTGAACACACCAGAAAACATTTCTGCTAGAATGTGGCTAAACTGCAACGTTAAAAAACGCTCCACCGTTGATTTGAATTTCAATCGCTAAAAAACGTTCCAAAAATGTGATTAAACTAAGACCATTAAGAAGTTTGAAGTTTCCGCAATGAAAATCGACGTTATTATCGCATACGCTTTAGAGTTGCATTATTTTCAAGAGATGTAGAATTGCCCAGATTTCTTTCCTTTCGTACTGTGAGGTTGCACGAAGACACACCTAATCCATGAAAATAGTGGAATATTGAATTTTTATTGTTTATAAGACCTCAAATCAGAAGGCAGTAAGTATCGGGTGTTTGATTTAGAGTGATAGAACTTTCGATAGGGATAACTTTGATTTGACAGAAGATAGAAGCCATGTTGTTTTGACATTTATGTTCAGTAAGCATTGACAAATTATCATGGAAAGACTCACGCCGGAACAACATTCACAAATTGTTGAAATTTATTTTCAAAATCAGTGTTCTATTCGCCAAACTTATAGAGCACTTCGTGAAATTTATAGTTTACATAATCGTCCATCAAAGCAGCTTTTTCGTCGAACTATCCATAGATTTCAGACAACATTTTCTCTACTCGATGCAACAACAACAACAAGACAAAGAACTTTACGTACAGAAGAAAAAATCGCTGCTGTAAGTCATATCAATGATGATACAGATTTATCTATTCGTCGACGTTCACAACAAGTTGGACTCTGTGCATCCACCACATGGAAAATTTTACGTAGAGATCTTCTTCTACACCCATACAAGATCCAACTAGTTTAAGAACTAAAGCTACTTGACCATAATAAGCGTCGTTTGTTTCCTGATTGGGCCCTAGAACAGCTTGAAGTTGATCCACTGTTTTATCGTTAAATTGTGTTTAGTAATGAAGCTCATTTCTGGTTGAACGGCTATGTAAACAAGCAAAATTGCCGTATATAGAGTGAAAACAATCCTCAAGAAGTTCTGCAGGTTCCATTGCATCCTGAAAAATGCACTGTATGGTGCTTTACACGCTGACGTCATCATGGGTCCATATTTCTTCAAAAACGATGCTGGAGCTAATGTTACAGTGAATGGTGGTCGTTACAGATCGATGATCAATGATTATTTGTTTCAAAATTTGAATGGTTTCAACCCAGAAGTGTTTTGGTTCTAACAAAATGGTGCTACACCATGCTCATGCTGCTTCCGTAACAATTGATTTATTGAAAGAAAGATTTGACGATAACATTATTTCGAGAAATGGTCCAATTAATTGGCCTCCAGGATCATGCGCCATAACTCCACTAGATTATTTTCTTTGTGGTTATGTCAAGTCATTGGTTTATGCTGATGAACCAGAAACAATAGACCCTTTGGAAGCCAACATAACTCGTGTTATTGATGAAATAAGGCCTGAATTACTCGAAAAAGTGGTTCAAAGTTGGTCTGGTCAAATGCTCTGCCTCAGAGCTAGTTGTGGTGGACATATGCTGGAAACTATTTTCAAAACATAAATGTCATAAAATTATCTTTCAAATAAAAAAAAATTTGGCTTCAATCTTAATTTAAATGTGTTTTATTTCAATTTAAAGTTCTATCACTCTAAAAAAAACACCCGATACTAGGTGGACCCTGATCAATATTTTCTCATTTAGTCAATGCCAATTACTATTTTTGATTTATTTAATTCTCTGCAGGTTACACATGTTAACATTTTGCTTTATATGATATTATGATTTCATTTTCCTTCTCATGCTCATGATCTTAGTATCGGATGATCTTAGTACCGAATGATCTTAGTACCGGATGATCTTAGTACCGAATGATCTTAATACCGGATGATCTTAGAACTGGACAATCTTGGTTCGGGACCTTCTTTTTGCTGGAGTGCCTTTGTAGTTGGATTATCTTAATACCAGACAATCTTCCTTGTGCCGAATTTAGAGTATCTTATTACCGAACCATCTTAGTTCCGGATGCTCTACTGGTCATTTGGAACAAATTGAAACTGAAGACCTACTTATTATATGCAGAATAGTAACTATCGTTGGAGAAAGCACTATCACTCCTACACCTTGGAAAACAGTATTCCAGGAGAACCTCGAAGATAAGTCCTTATGTGAATCTCAGATCTCAAGACAACTGTAAAACTGTATTATAATGTAAATAAGAGTCACTATTTCAATTGTAAGGTTGAAATAAATTGATAGGGACTAAGCATTTGCATTTTCATTATCAGATTCATTCGGGAAAGACAAGTTTCATTTATCTTTTCATTGGCGCAAGCTAGAGCGTTTTAGTTTCACTTCCTTTCATCTTTTTATCATAGCCTTCTCTGTGGTGGGTTAGCGATTTGGTTTCAAAACATCCAATAAACATCAACTCGTCATCGTGCTCAAGAGCTGATCATTTCTCGCCCTTCCCTGAGGAGAATTTTGCATAAAGACCTCGGTATGAAAGCTTTATGAAAGTTCAACTAATGCAAGAAGTGACCATCAGTTGCGTTTCTGCTTCGCTCAATGGGCTAATGATCGCATGGCCGAAGATAAGAGTTTTGCCAGAAAAATCATCTTTAGCGATTAAGCTCATTTTCAACTCGGAGGGCTATTTTTTTGTGGGGATCCAGTAAGGATAAGAGTTACGCTAACCATCCAGAAAAGATAGAAGCCTTGAAATCCGAAATCGAAGTGGCCATTCATGAGATAGAGCCCCAAACAATCGACAATGTACTGAAAAATTGGGCTGATCGGATAGGCCAGCCGTGGTGGTCATTCGATAATATTGTTTTCCATTCGTAAATGTCAAGGTACAACCTTTCTAATAAACTCATAACTTTGAAAAAATATCCATTAGTTTTTTCATTCAATCAAATATGCAAATTTTAAATTACCCTACCCTTAGAACGATATTTGTGAAAAAAACACTTTCAATTTAATAATAAAATGTATGAACAACGAAGGGGACTAGCTATGGGCTTCACAGTGAGTCCACTTCTTGGAAATATTTCAATGTCCCACATAAACGCAAAATTTTCAATTCAAAATAACCAGTAAAAATGCAGAAAATATAGGCAATTTATGAATAACTTAAACAGTATTCGCCCCAAAATTAAATTGAGATTAAAAAAGGAAAAAAATAACAAAGTAACATTTTTAGATTTCTCAATATCACATTTGAATAATTGAATTGAATACAATGAGTTGAGAAAACCAACATCCACTCATAATTTTTATAGACTCCAACCAACAATATTCACAAAAAATTTATCAGTATAAAGGTTCTTTCATTAACAGCGCCCCATTTTGTTTTGTAAATTAAATACATTATTTATTTGAAAATTATTGAAATTTTTATTTCATTATAAAGTACAATGGATACCATTAGTTATGAAACAAAACATTCAAATATCCACCACGGATAGAAATGAAGTCGTTGAACCCAATTTTCCATGACTCTCTCACACAAATCAGGTCGTATGTTAGAAATAACTCGTTCAATATTGATTGATCTGTAAATCGCCTAAATTTGCTGGATGATTGCTGTAAACCAATAACTTAATGTAACCCCAGAGAAAGAAGTCCAATGGAGTCAAATCGCAGGAACGAGGCGGATAATTTATCGGTCCATTTCTTGAAATAATCTAATCAAGTCAACAAGACGAACCAATTAGGCCATAAAAAAATCAGTCAACGTTGAACGATAACGATTTCCATTGACAGTTACCGCCTTATGAGTTTCGTTAAAAAAAAAATAAGATCCAATGTCTTCTCCAGCACAAAAACCGGACCAAACAGTAAGTTTGTCAGAATGTAATGACTGTTCTTGATATTCTTTAGGTTTATCACCACTCCAGATACGGCAATTCTGCTTGCTTAACTAGAAATGAACCTCATCGCTGAAAATGATTTTCTTACGAAAATCTGCATTATTTCCGATTTTTTCTAGGCACCAATTACTGAATACACGACGCTTTAAATGATTTGTTGGTTTGAGTTCTTGGGTTAAAACATTTTTTTATGGATGAAAAGCAAGGTTCTTGTGAACATCGAGAAATCGATAAACTCACGAACACATTCACGTACGGCAGCAATATTCTCTTCACTTCTTGCGTTTCTTTGTCTCACTGGCACTGTAACATCATGAAGTGTAAAATTTGTTTCAAACTTCTTCACTAAACGTTCAACTGTTCTTTTATTCGGACAATTATAACCACAAATTGGAGTTGAAGTACGTAAAGTTAGAGTAACAGATCGCGATTTTTTGTTGTTGGAGTGTGTACTTTTCCATGATTAAATAGTAAGCATTGAAAAATATAACTGTCAACGTCACAAATAAACAATGGCTGCAATGCCATGTCAATTTAAAAATGGGGCGTTCCAATTGAAAGACCCGTTATAAAGAATTTTCCCATTATTTTTATTTTTTTAAAATTAACCGACAAATTTTAAATTAAAACTATAACAAATTCGGGAAAAGCAGTGAAGCCAAATCAGGAGATATTCCAATAGTCCATTACCCCTGAAAACTTTAAATTTGTGAATGACTTCTCAAAGAAGCTGCATGTGCTGAACAAAAACACAGAATCATGTGTTTTGTCATCAGAAAGTCAAATGAACGTAATTTTTTATAATTTTAGAACCGAAAGAAACGGAAAATCTCATGAAAATGAAAAATACGTGGTTAAAAGGTTCCATCATTCTCCCTTCTTATCTGAATCGTTACATAATGGCAAGAAAGAGTGGAAAAAATATGTGGAATTAAATTTAAATATTCTTTCAATAATCTTTGTCTAAATCAGATAAGACAAAAATTTAGAAAATTCTCCAAAATAATCGGCACGAAATTATGCATGAGACTTTGTGTCGTTATTTCACATCTAAACATCTAATTTTGAACTCGGTCGGATTTGTATTTTCGTAAATATTCTCGATTCGGTTCATTTTTGAATATGACTAGTATATTCCAAACCTAACCTCAAAAAATCTAGTCTCTAGGTCTGTTCTTTATGAAATTAGCACCTCCAGTCCAGTGTTTCTTACGAAATTTGACGTCATTATTACGTACCTAAATACCTAATTTAAATTCGACCGAATCAGTGGTTTTGGGATTATTGGCAAAAATAAGAAAACGTTTGAAGTGAATAACTGTGAAACCATTTTACCCATTAACAAACTCAACAGAGACATTTAGACATCAAACCTGTCCTGAAAGTTTCAAATCTCCCCCTTTCCGTTCGAAAGTTAGAGTGTTTATGGACGAGCCGGACGGAATTATTCATCAGTGAATCCAAGCAAATCGTCTGAGATCATTTTCGGCTTAAAATTCTAAAATAATGCATCTTCTTCCCTGAAACAAGCGCGCAGAAAATAAAACTGTTTCATACTTCAAATACAATATGAACATCAAATAGTTACCGAATAAGTTACAAAATATAATTTTGAATTTGCCGCACATTTATGAGATTCTTACCACCACTCTCAGTTATTAGAATATAATATTCCTAGGCTTAACAGAAAATACAGAAATCTGTGTCCCTCCTTGTTCTTTTTCAAGGTAATTAAAATTGGCTACATCCAAAAAAATTTAAATATCAAAGAGTGTTGTTGCTTCTATATTATTTCTCTCATCTATGGTTATCCCCTGGATGGATTAAAACAAAGCACAAACCATTATGAACCTCATTCATCTTAATTTTCCGTATCATTCATTACAGCTTGATATGAAGGTGAATTCTTTTGCGAAAAATTTCAGAAATGCTATTATTACTCAGCTCCTGGGTTAGATAATAAGTCTATGGTTAGAACCGCAACCATCCCCGAACCACCCGAGAATCATTGCATTGGCAAAGACCACGTCTTAACTCTTTATTTGCGCTGCCACAGGTTTCCTTCTGCATACATTATTTGAAAATTTCAAACGTCAACTTTTATATATTTAAAAGTTGAAAAAATTCTAGTTGTTTTTGGCCACAAAATATTGCAAAATTTAAATATCAAAAAGGATTTATTCTGTTAGCCTCATATAAATTTTAATTTCAAAAAATTTTATTCATGATCTTTTAGAATTAAATTAATGTCTTATAAGCACTGCTTAAATTTAGAAGACACATAAAATCAAAACTCATTATATAATATCAAATGGAATAAAAAAATATAAATATAAATTGTCAATTAAAATTAATAAATAAATATTTGAAGGAAAAAAATATTGTTTCCGATCTTATATTCATGAACACCAAATCTTTTTCAAAAATGCAAAACATAATTTTAAGAACTTTTCCAAAATTAATTTATTTGAAATATTCAATATATTTAAATAAATTATTTAAAAAATCTCCCAAAACATGTCGCACATCCTCAAAAAACAATTAGAAATCAAATAAGGTCCTTGTCAGTCCAACATCACATTTAAAAAATAAAATCAATTAACAATAAATAACTTACCCTCCTGGTATTCTTGTTGAACAATAAATATCTGTTTTGATATTAAATTTTGTAATAATCGTTCTATCAAGTGAAAAACCTCTTCTTATTATTTTACAAAATATTGCATTCTTCATGTCGGTATGTAACATATTAATGTAAAATTTAAACTTTGGAAAATATAATTTTTAGATGCGAATAACTGCGAAATTATTGGGCCAATCTTACCCGTTAACGAACTCAACAGGGGCATTATGACACCAAATATATCCCGAAAATTTCAAGTCTCTAGTTCTTTCCGTTCGAAAATTAAAGTGTTTACGGATGGACCAGCAAGACGAAATTGTTTTTGACCTCAGATTTTATATCAGTGAATCCAACCTAGTCGTCCGAGACTATTTTCGACTCAAAATACGAAAATTCCTGACATTTGGGCGAAACGTTAGCATGCTGGTGACAGGAAGCAAGGAAACATTCTTTAAATACTGAAAAAACAAAAGGACCTGATATTTAAAAATAATTTAGATGTAATGTTAAATGAGCGTCTTTCCCTAAATTATGAATCTGTTTAACAATTATATCGTCAAACTTTGAATATCAAAACAGATTTAATCTGTTAGTCTTCTACAATTTTAATTTAAAAAAAAAAATTTTTTAAACTTTTAGAATTAAATTAATGTCTAATAATAAGCACTGCTTATATTTAATAGACATATAAAAAACAAAATTCACTATACAATATCAAATGGAAAAAAACCCAAAAAAATAAATTATTAATTAAAATTAAAAATAAGTAATATCGAATGTTTCGTTCCAAACATACGCACCTGAACTCGTCAGAAAGACTGAAAACATTCTCAGTTTCTGGTCTTATATTTATGAAAACTAAATCTTTTTCAAAAATACACAAGATAATTTTAAGAACTTGAAATATTTAATATGTTCAAATATTTAAATAAGTTACCTCAAAAACTCTCAGAAACATGTAGCACATCCTCAAAAACAATTAAAAATTTGGATAAGGTCAGTTCAACTTTACATTTAATTGTTTTTGAGGATGAGCTACCTGTTTTTGTGAGTTTTTGAAGTAACTTATTTATATATTCAAACATATTAAATATTTCAAATAAATTAGTTTTGGAGAAGTTCTTGAAATTATGTTGTGTATTTTTGAAAAAGATTTAGTTTTCATAAATATAAGACCAGAAACTGAACATGTTTTCAAATGTTTGTCAAAGGCAAAACATACATACATTTTTAAGTTTAATTAATAATTAATTTTTTGGGTTTTTTCATTCCATTTGATATTGTATAGTGAATTTTGATTTTTATTCGTCTATTAAATTTAAGCAGTGCTTATTATTAGACATTAATTTAATTTTAAAAGTTTTTTAAAATTTTTTTTTTAAATTAAAATTCTAGAAGACTAACAGATTAAATCTGTTTTGATATTCAAAGTTTGTAATTATCCTTCTATCAAGTAAAAACCCGCATCTTATTATTTTAAATTATATCGTCGTTGAGATATTCAATCATCCTAAAAATCGCGCAGTTTTTTTGCAAATTAAATCACAGATCACGAAATTGAAATTACTGTATTAGTTCTAAAAAGAAACTTGTCGTTATCATCTGCAAAGAAATCTTCATCTACTGTGCAACTAATTATATTCTTTCAACATACTTCCGAACCACAACATTATAATATTCTCTAACCATTGAAGCACACCACAATTGATTTGATGATTCTTTTAAGCATAACTCTGGTGAGTGAAAAATTTTTTGCTCTGCTATGTAGAGGAGGTTTCAAATTTAGAAGTCCGATGTTTTGGCAAGTGTTACGCTTCTCGTTGGGTAATCCTGAAAACCACAAAGTTTTGTGAGTTTAGCCTCATTATTTTTGAAGTACAAGTATCTATAGGGTTGTTCGGAAAGTAATTTCGTTTTTTTTTTTAGGAAAATGAAAGACAATTTTCGTAAAATGAATAAATATTTTATTAAATTATATATTGACCATTCTGGCCAAACACCTTTGTTATCTTTCTGGTAGTAGTATGATTCCACGTTCTCAAAATTTTTGGTCTTTGCTGGCAAAAAACTGATCCAGGTGATTTTTGACCTGTTCATTTTAAGTAAGTTTTAAGTTTTTCCCGTCCAAAATTTGGCGATGACGGGAACAAATATTAATCTGAAAGCGCCAGATCTGAAGATATGGTGGGTGTAGCAGTGTATCCCATTCAAGCTGTAAAAGCTTTTTGGCAGTGACCACACTTGTATGCGGTCTCGCATTATCCTGGTGGAACACTACACCTTTTCTGTTGATTAATTCTGGCCTTCTCTGTTGAAGTGCATCATTCAGTTTGTCCAGCTGATGAAAGTAGACTTCCGAAATAATTGTTTTGTGATCCGGTAAAAGCTCAAAAAAAAACAACGATTCCTTTAAAATCCCACCAAACAGACAGTATCACCTTTTTTTGATGGCTATTGGCTTTCGAAATGCTTTGAACCGTTTCATCTTTTTTGCTCAATGATCTCTTGCGTTTGACATTGTTATATACAACCCTTTTTTCATCCCCAGTAATGATGCGCTTCAGAAATGGATCATTTTAGTGACGTTTGAGAAGCGAATCACAACACGACGACACAAATTTCTCTCCGTGAGAACATGGGGAACCCATATATCGAGCTTCGAGGTTGAACCCAGGCCTTTCAAGTAGTCATAAATAGTTGAATTCGACAAATTTAAACTCTCACCGATCTTACGTGTTGTTATTCGCCGATTTGCATGAACTAATGCTTTTATCATGTCTTTATCAGCTTCAGCCTTCCGGAACGTCATGCATCTTCGACATCAAAATTGCCGGATCAAAATTTTGCAAACCAGTTCTGGTACTAGCGTACTGTCAACACATCTTCTCCATACATATCGGTTAATTTCTTTATGGCTTAAACAGCATTTTTACCTTTTCTATAGTAAAAAGGAAAATATGACAAAATGTTGCTTACTGCTCTTCATATTTAAAGGGGCACGAACCAAAAACTACTGCTTAGAATTAATTGAATTTTTTCACACGCAAGCCTTGCTATATCAGCTGTAAAAACATGTAATGATCATGCGTGAAGTGTGAAGTTGGGTTCGAAAAAATACAATTAAATCCTCTGTCGGGAAAAACGAAATTATCTTCCGAACAACCTTATATTACCATAATACAACTGTTGCTACTGTTTCGGTAGCGCTTAACGCTCTATTGAAATTTTTACGATAATCATAAAATTTTGCCGGAGCGTGCTTGCTTACTTTCTCCTTTTAAAACCCGAATTTCAGATCGATCAGATTTGTAGTTTGGAAAACATTACTAAAAATACGAGAAAAATTCAAATGTGAATAACTGCGAAACCGTTGGATTTATTTTTGTGCAATAAGAAACTCAAACGAGATATTCAGGCTACAAACCTACTTCGAAAGTTTCAAGTTTCTATCTCTTTCCATTTGATCTGGAATTAGAAATTAACAGATAATTGTTTGAAGCTAATTCAAACCCTACTCCAACTTGGCCCAGAAATTACTCTCCTAACAATCTTATATTTTGTTTTAGTTTAATTGCATAACATCTCAAGATGATATTTAATGAAGCCATATAATTAGTTCTAGAAAATATGAGTTACCATATTAGAAGCTGAATAGTGATAATGTTCAGCCTACTCAAAAAAAAACATAAAAATACATAGAAACTAAGAAATTTTGTGCAGGATTTTGATGTTAAGGAAACGACAACAATCTGACTAAAGTATTAGCAGTCAGAACATTTAAAATTATAGCATTTTTGTGACACTAATAATTAAGTAATATTAGTATTGCATATACTTACCATTAACCGTGACGTTCAAGCAGGAACTGCAGAATTTAAAAAAAATATAGGTAGGTATACATTCTGTCAAGAAAGTACCGGGAATTATCGATTTAAATCTGGCGGGGCAATGAGGCAGGTAAAAATTTTTTTTCCTAGATTGGTACCACTGTCCTTAATTACTATGCCAAGCTTGAGCGGGATCTGTCAACTAGTGTGTTTGCAACAGCTGATTAAGTCAGTCGATGTCAGAGTGCGTGCCGATTTTTACTATGGGTGATTACGTTGAGCAAAGAATTTGTTTAAAGTTTTGTGTTGCAAATGAATTTTCGTGTGCCGATGCATTGAAAATGTTGCAAAAGGCCTTTGATGATAATGCTCTATCGAAAACTCGTGCATATCAGTGGTACAGAGCCTTCAAGGACGGTCGTGAAGTGGTCGCCCATCGACGGCTTCGATCGAAGATAACGTCGATAATATTAAGGAAAGGGTGCTGGAAAACCGTCGTACCAGCTTGAGAGAGATAGCACATGATCTTAAGATATCCCACGAGTCCGCACGTACGATTTTGATTGATATTTTGGGCATGAGAAAGGTGGCCGCACGACTCGTACCGAAAGACCTGAATTTTCTTCAAAAACGTCATCGCGAACAGGTTGCTTCAGACATGCTGGATCGCTGTAATTCCGATTCTACATTCATGGAACGCATTATAACTGGTGATGAGACCTGGGTCTACGAGTACGATATGCAAACAAGCCAGCAATCATCGGAATGGGTGGCAAAAAATGAGCCGAAACCGAAAAAACCACGCCAAAGCCGCCCGAAAATGAAGGTGATGCTCATTGTTTTCTTCGATATCCGTGGCGTGGTGCACTACGAATTCGTTCCAGAGGGTCAGACGGTAAACAAGGAGTATTACCTAGGCGTTATGAAACGTTTGCGTGAGCGTATCCGTAAGAAGCGGCCAAATTTGTGGGTGAACAACTCATGGATTTTGCATGACGATAACGCACCTTCTCACCGAGATACGATTGTAACTGACTTTCTCGCCAAAAACTCAACAAACGTGCTTTAGCAACCACCGTATTCGCCGGATTTGGCTCCCTGCGACTTTTTCCTCTTCCCAAAACTAAAATTGCCCCTTCGTGGCACCCGTTTTGAGTCGATTGAAGCCATAAAACAAAATTCGGCGCGAGAGCTAAAGTCCATCCCGAAAAGCGCCTATAAAAAATGTTTCGATAATTGGAAGTGCCGTTGGCATAGATGTATTGGAGCAAATGGAGCCTATTTTGAAGGCGACCCAATAAATTTTGACGATTAAATGTAAAAATGTTGTTTTAATTGAAAATTCCCGGTACTTTCTTGACAGAGTAGTATATGTCCATTTGAGAAATGTTATTTCCATTTGAGCTTTAAATCTACTAGCAAATATTGAATATGTCTTTTTGCTAGCTTGTTTAGGGGAACAACGTGATATTTCCTAAATGACGGTCCGATCGTCCGTCTACTCTAGCTTTCGAACCGAAAGAGCTAAAGACTTGAAACTTTCAGAGTAGGTTTGGAGCCTTAATATCTCAGCTGAGTTCTTTAATGAGCGAAATCGGTCTTACTATTCCGCAGTAATACACATTTGAATTTTTTCTCATTTTATCAATAGTTCCGAAACTATCGAGATCAAATTCCTGTAGAGTCACGGGAGTTTCAGTTGCATTTCTCATTTAGTTCATCTCAAGTGTATTTCGCTCTAGTAAAAATCGAACAAACATTAGTTCTGTTTGGTAAATCGAATTTCGTGTGCGAAAGCGCTGAAAATGTTGGATAAGATTTTCGGTGGATCCACTTTATGAAATGTATGGGTGCGAAAAAAGCTCATCAACTTGGATAAAAAGTGGAAGTGATGTTGGCAGTTCTTTTAGATTTTCACGGTGTTGTGCGCTCATAGTACTTGCCAGAAGGTGAGAGTAAAAAACGGTGTATGAAGGAGCAATTGTTTTTCGAAAATAAGTCGACTTTGCACCACGATAACCAACGATCTTATAAGGCTATCATTGTGAACGAATTTTGGTCATAAATTAAAAAAAAAATATCGAAATATTATCATTTGTAGCCGTGGTTTATAGAAACGCAAAAAATTCTAATGTCATTTAAAAAAAATTACATAACTGAGGAACTATATGGGAAATGCTTTTTTTGTATTTTATTTTGAGCGCCCTTCGCTCTACTATGAGGTTTTTAGACTTATCCATTCTTTCTAGGACACCCAGTATGAGCTTTCCGGAAAATATCATTATCTATATTGAAGCTGAGGGTATAGAACATGGACTGAGCAGTACCCTCATAAAATTGATCACTATCTAAAAAGAGACAAAGTGTCTATGTTGCAGTATTCATTCAATTCAAGGCCTGCATATTCTTCACAGCTGGATAGAGACCGCACAGTCCGTTTTTCCAATGTCTGTCCATCTTTGATGTGATTTCGTAACGAACTAACGTTATCTATGGGTACTTCTCAGAAATCGAAAATAGAACTCATATTCACATTCAAAACATTTACGAATATTGTATCCAAAGAAATTGGAAATTTGTGAAAACTAGTTTCGCTATTTCTCTATCTTTAACAGAATTTTAGAAAATAAGTTTTATACAATGGTTTCGCACTTATTCAAATTTGAAATTTTCTCTCATTTTTCAGAATATTTTCGAAACTTCGTATGTGATCGATGTGGAATTTGGTATTTAGTAATAGAATAAAAGCACACATATGCTTGCGAAATTTGGTGAAGATCGTATGATATGTAAGTTTCAAAACAAAATAAATATTTTTTGTTAGGAAGCAGCGTTGAGCGATATCGAAACCATAGCAAGGGTTTCACGGTCGAGTTTAAATTTAGCATTTATGATTAGAAGTTTAGGAAAAAATAATTTGTTAGCGTAGTAACATTGAACCCTACTTTGAACACTAACTTTCGAACGAAAAGGTGTAGAGACTTGAAACTTTCAGGGTGAGTTTGGAGCCTAAATATCTCAACTGAGTTCTGAAATGGACATAATCGATTTGGTAGTTTCGCAGTTATTCACATTTGAAATTTCATCACATTTTCCTCAATTTTTCCGAACTACAAATGTTATATATCCGAAATTCAATACTTGGAAATAGAATAACAGTACACATATTCGTGCAAAGTTTCGTGAATATCGTATGATAAATATCTTGTTAACGGAGCAGCGTTAAGCGATATCGAAACCATAGCAACAGTCTCACGATCGAGTTTAAATTTAGCATTTAGATGTAAAATAACGACGCAAAGGCTGATACAAAATTTGGTGAGGATAGTTTAATCGTTAAACAGTAAGTTGAAAAAAGACCCTAATTACTGGTAGTCATATTTGTGGGAACGGTATAAAGGTTAGTTACGTACTTGAGATTGAATTCTTTTAGAATCGAATCTTTAGTTCGCTTACAAACTTGAAACGTGTTCCCTGAATATCTAAGAAAAAATACTTTGTCGTACATCAATGGACAAATTTTTCTTTCAATTTTTTTACGTGAAACTTTAGATGCTGCAGATTAGAAAAGTATAATATTGGAGAAGATAATGTTACAAAATGATTGCAAACTCAATTTGACATTACTGATAGATCAACTGTTAGTTAAAAAGGTAGCAAAATTCTCTCAAGAAATATCCAACACAGGTCATGTATGGAGTCTCTCTATTTGTATCTGGATGTAATGATTTGTTCAGACTCAAACAAAGTTTAAGAAATTACTCTATTTGACTAACAATGATTAGACATTTTTGTAACTACCGATTCGAAGTATTATATGACCTCTTCTTCAAATAGCTCAAACCTGAATATAAATTTCGAGTATTTATGGAGGTTCGGGTACAGAAGATTGATAACAAGAATATTACTTGCAATAGCAAATATAGGGGACAAACTGAAATTCCATTTAAGACAAGTCAACGAACAATAAATGAATTTTACCAAAAAACAAGCAAAAATTTAGCTGAACAATTTCTTACTTGATGGAAATTCATTTTAATTAAATAAAATGTGAAGAATATTTTCACAATATGTTTAATTAACAACAATTATGGAAATATTGTTTCTTTTTATTTAATAAAAACAAACAAACCTTCACCTCCCATCGCTGGATAGAAAAGGCTCAAACTTTTCTTATAATACCTAAATTGAAAATTTCACAATAGAATCCGAAGGCAGGAAGCCAAATATTGTGTGTTTATTGAAATGTTTAAATAAATTCATAATAAAAATAATCTGATAGTAATGAATGACCTTACTGATCAATGTAAATCCAAAATATTTAACACACAAAAAAATCATCTGTTATTCCAACATTTATAACACTTTTTTGTATTCTTGATATCAGTCTTTTGTAGTTGAATCTGTATAAATTCTCTATATCTTTTATTATATTCTAATTTGTTTGAAGCTGCAGTGATACTTCGAAAGTACAGCTGAAAAAAATCTGTTTACATTTAAATTTTTTGTTATTTCTAAAAGCTTGTTCTAATTATGATCAATTAACTAATAGTAACTGATGAAATAGTTCAATATTTTCACGTTTGCTTCACCTTTCTCTCATGTTCTGTCTTTCGTGTAAATATGTTGTCAAGCTTCTGAGAGTATTATTTTTGATTCAATTTTAATTTATATTAATTAGATATTTGTATTCCAAGTTTTATGAATTTTAAACTAATGGTTCTAGAGCTCTGTAAATAGTTTATTTAGTTGGATTATTTGCTTACTATTTTATTCCATATTTGGATTCTATGTATTCCGAAAAGTATATTGTGGAAAATTCAGGATAAAATTCCTTCCAATCTCTATTCTAAAATAAGTTGCGTCATACAGAAATCTACATGATTTCCAATAAGACATTTTTTCACAAAAGGAGCTTTCATTTTATTTCATGCCCCAAAGTCTTCATTCAACCTGAAATTTTACGACTATGGTAAACAATACTATCTTTATTTCATTGTCCACTCCAAGGTCTCAGGCACAAAAATTAATGATTTGTCAAGAAAGAATGACCACAAAAAAATATTGTCGTATAAATGTCCAAAGTAAAAAAATTGGTTCGCAGCATCCATAAATCAAGAAGTACATTAAGTCATTTGAGGTGAATTGAGGTAAAGCAGGTCATAAATATCCCACAAATAAAACGCTGCCCATAAATCATCCATACAATACTGAGCTCTGATTTCGCTTCTCACTTCATTTCAGGATACTTCTGACAGTGTTTTACTTGAAGATATTATCTGATAATATTGCTCAGGAAAAAGGAAATTTTGATTATTGAGAATTTCATACACCATTATCTTTTTCCGAATTCTATATATTAACTAAATTAAAAAGTAAAAATTAACTTATTTTATTTTCAATAAAATAACAAGAAGATGTTTTTTACTTGATAGAAGAATTATTACAAAATTTAAAAATCAAAACAGATTTACTGTTAACCTCCTATAAATTTTAATTTAAAAAACAACTTTATTCAAAAATCTTTAGAATTAAATTAACATCTTATAAGCACTGCTTATATTTTATAGACATATAAAATCAAAACTCATTATATAATATCAAATGGAATAAAATATCCAACAAATATAAATTGTCAATTAAAATTAATAAATAAATATTTAAGGGAGACAAAATTTTGTTTCTGATCTTATATTTATGAAAACTAAATCTTTTCAAAAATCCAAAACATAAATATTTCAAATAAATTAGCTTCCAAAATGATTATTCTCGGGCACAAGTGATTCACAAAAATACGACGAAGACATAAATGTTTTGGTCTTTACTTGATAGAAATGATTTTCAAAATAAAAATAATGCTGAATTTCAGTTGGTGGTTTTACCAAAAGTAATAATAATTTTTTATTGTATCCTTATCTGTAAACACAAAATATTTATTTTAAGCTTTTTTTCATTTGATTGAATAGGAGGATTAGATTTGCTGTGCCATCATTGAAATATATGTGAAATGTAAAAATTCCAAATTCAGTTACAAAAATTTTTCTATCTTCGATTATTCGGAAATTATACAAGAAAATTTGATTCATACTGAATTTCTGAACATATAGGGCCATCTGATGAATAACGTTCAGAACTAACTATATGCGGGCAATTGTTTCTTCAAAGATTTCTACATATAGTATAAAGAAAGACTTTTCACAGCTGCAAAACAGTTCCCTGGAAAAACGTTGTCATGTTATACAGATGTCTGACAAACCGATTTGAGATGATAATAACTAACAAGAGATAGCGCCAATACAAGTAGGATAAACAGATCTCTTGACAGGGATCAACATAAACTTAAGAAGAAAAGCAGACTCAATAGCAGATACCACTAGTGAACCGAATAGTCGTCGAAAAGATAAGTAACATTTCATATTTTTCTTGATTAGAAAAGGTACTTTTTATATTTCTTACCGACAAATATGGAATGAGATGTCTACAATACTGTTGTGTGCACTTATACCTATATGTCTGGAACCAAATGATTAAAAGAGATCACTAGAAATTCAGAAGGCATCCACATAGCACATAGCTCTTTATGGCGCTCACAGCATTATTACAGATTTTTCATTTGCAACATTTGTTATATTAATTTTGACAAAATCTAATTTAAATGTAAAAATCATGTATATTAAAGTTATTCATTAGATCTATGATCAAAACTTAAACGAAATTTTGAAATATGACATGTTATTTCATTCATTCGTAGTTATTTGTGTTTTATTTCGTGTAACTATTTCATATTGTGATTCTTAAACAAAAATAAAAACGTGTAGTTATTAAGTTATTTTCGAAGTAAGTACGGCTAGAAGTATTCAAGCTAATGGAAAATATGTATAATATGTTTCCTAGCTGATCATAATAAGAACAAGTTTTCAATTATTATTATTATCATTAATAAGGAATATGAGCTATGGTAATAGAAAATTCTAAAAATCAAGACAGTGTAACATATATATATATATATATATATATATATATATATATATATATATATATATATATATATATATATATATATATGTATATATATGAATATCTTCACTTCAAATCTGTCAAGTAACTATATTCGCTATACACAGAGACTCCAAGATATTAATAATACACTAGAGCCATCTAGAGTATGCAAAATACATGCACAGTACGTATGTATTTTGCATACGCTAGATGGCATTAGTGTATTATTAATATCTTAAAATCCCTGTGTATGTATTTGGCATACTCTAGATGGCGCTAGTGTACTATTATTATCTTGGAGTCTCTGTGTATGGCGAATATAGATACTTGATAGATTTGGTGTCGCTATCATACATTGCACTGACGAAAACCAATCAGTTTGTAACGTGCGCATGTCTGCAATTTGCCTCAGTAATCTACAAAACCTTGTTGAGTTTGTTGAAGTATAGAATTGTTATACAGATGTATGTTACACTGTCTCGATTTCTAGAACTTTCTATTAACATAGCTCTTACTCCTTATTAATGATTTTTGGTACAGATCAGCCGAAATATTTGTTTTAATAATTAATTATTTTTTACTTTGGATCAAATTGTGAAGTGTTCGTTTTTAAATGAGAGTTTGGTGCCCAAACTTATTTCTGTAAATCACTTCTCTATGTTGGGCTGTCATTTTATAACACTTTATTCTCATCATCCTCTGACACTGCGTAAGTATTTTTCTTTGTTAAGTAATAATGCATGGAACTCGAAAACTTAGTAGTAATTGTAAATGTTATTGGTGGGGATCGGTACTTAGAAGAATATACTGAGCATGTTTAACTTATTTATTATTCGTTGATACATAAAATATCGGTTTTAACATCTAACTTCTAACAGCAAAACTCCATATCTTATTTCAAACACACAAACTAATTTGACATGAACATTACAGAACACTGTTACAGTAATTGTCTACTCAGAGCCATCTACGAGTAAATAGATTTGTCAGTTTGCCAGAAGTTTTTCTAAACGGTTGAAGGGTAAGTAAATATTTGTTGTTGATTGATGTTATATTTATTGAATATGAATTATTTGAATACTGACGAAGCAAAGTCCCTCTTAAAACTTGTTTTTCAGTAATGTTTTACATATCTTGAGTTTTTATATAAAGTAACTTAGTTAGATATCCAATAGTCTAGGTAAGATAGTGAGAATAGTCTAAGTAAGATAGTTTTATGATGAAATTCTTAAGATTATGTTAGATATTTTTGAAAGATATTTGATTTCATAAGATTGATCAACAGAAACAACATTTTGTTTTAATTGAAAATTCCCGGTACTTTCTTGACAGAGTAGTAAGTGGTACTTATATGACATTATTTTAATTTATTTTCAGAAGTTATAATCATTAAATATAATTTTTTGAAATTAAATATGTAGAAGGCTAATATTGAAATATTTAAATAATTTTATATACCTTCTATCAAGAATTAACCTCTTTTTATGTTATTTTATTCATAATATATAATTATTTGGTTTCCTCAACATTCTTTATACAGATAGTCCTTGTGCTATAACAGAGGCCGTTAAATTGTCTTTCAATCTTTTAGATCAAGGGTGAACCACAGATAAATATTTATATATAGTTTACCGTCACACTACATTTAAAGATTTTTCAGTTTGCCAGAAGTTTTTCTAAACGGTTAAAGGGTAAGTAAATATTTGTTGTTGATTGATGTTATATTTATTGAATATGAATTATTTCAATACTGACGAAGCAAAGTCCCTCTTAAAATTTGTTTTTCAGTAATGTTTTACATATCTTGAGTTTTTATATAAAGTAACTTAGTTAGATATCCAATAATAATGAATAGTCTAAGCAAGATAGTTTTATGATGAAATTCTTAAGATTATGTTAGATATTTTTGAAAGATATTTGTTTTCATAAGATTGATCAGCAGAAACAAAATTTTGTCTCTTCAAAATATTCAATTTATAGGATATTGGTTAATAATTTTTATTTATTAGATTTTGTTATACCCTTCGGATATCTTATAATGAATGTTTATTTTATATGTCAATTGATATAAGTGGTACTTATATGACATTATTTTAATTTATTTTCAGAAGTTATAACCATTAAATATAATTTTTTGAAATTAAATATGTAGAAGGCTAATATTAACATATTTAAATAATCATACAGGTATGATAGGAAATATGATTAATCAAAAACAAGTATTTTAATTATTATTTAAAAAAATATAAATAATAAATAATGAAATATTATATAATTAGCCATTGTTCAACTAATAATTGAGAATAAGTTCATTTAATCAAAGTATATTGTATTTAAAATTTTTATTGCATTAAATATTTCAGTTTCTTATATGTTAGATGTGGATAAATAATACAAATAATTAATCATGTTTTACTTACCTTTTTTACTTATTCACAGCAAATGGGGGAAACTGAACAAAATCACATATCATTAGTAGTATCTGAAGTATTGGAAATAAAATATAAAATGCATTTTGAAAGAGTATTTCGAATACAAAGTTATGCTGTTAAATATCGTAGGTCATTGAAAATCTATCATGCTAACAAAAGTTTTTTATGTTTTCTAGATCGGATGACATAGTTTGAAGTATTGTTTTATATATTTAATATGTCGAATTATTCTCATTTAGTTGCATATTTCCATTTTTCATGTATAGAAAAGGCAGCGCCATCTAAAAATTTATATAGATAACTTACTGTTAAAGATTTCTTCAAAGAAGGAAGAAAACATTCTTTGAAGACCAAATCATTACTCCTGAAAAATCTGTAAAAGCACTCTATATATTTTTTATTATGATGTTTGGACTTGAATCGTGATTTGAAATGATAAAGTATTTGAAAATGTGCATTTTCTGAGTTGCACAACGGAAAAAATAAAACTGTTGCCGGCAACTAATATTACAGGATCTTCTGCGGTTTTGTATTACGTGTTGCATACAATTTACTAATGGAGTCAAAACTCTTGTTTGTTACAAAATGCAAGGTTACCTTTTGATTAATGTTCTAAACTTTCTAGTCGAAAAGATTAATAAAATCTCATTCTAACAATCCAATAGAAAATTCACCAAAGGATGAATTTTTTTCTTATACGAGGAAAAATACAAACAATTTTGGAACTTATATAAGAAAAAATGCTTAAAATTTTGTTATCTGGAACCCCCAATACATGAAATTTTCATTTTATGTTCTGTTTCCAAACGCAAAATCGAATTAAAATATATAAATCAGATATTTTTCTGTTCGAATACTCATTATCTAATTTGTTTTTGGATTGTTTAAATTTAGTTAGTGAATTTTCATGAAATTCAGCTGAAATATAGGTATATTCGGCATAAATACGTTTAAATTTGAATCAATTAACAAAACGAGTTAAATATTCAGAAAACTTGAATAAACAGTGAATTTGAGAAAATCTTCTCAGGAAATATTCTCAATTTTTGTCTCAATATCAATAACTACATTACATTGGACACAGATGAAAAATTCATGGTCAAATTTAATACTTATGTTTCTAGACATAATAAGTTTCAAAAGAAACCAATTAAATGCTTCAAATTTTTAAAATAGGTTTCAAGATCCAAAATGAAAGATCAGCTTTGTGAATGACCAAAATCTGTCCATGAAGAGACGATTAGCAATTTCGTTATTTCAAAATGTAAAAAAACGCACATTATTAAGGAATCAAAATATAAGGAGGTAGATATGCAAAACCTTCGTTCTATGCAGATTTTATTTTATTTTTATATTGTATTGCTGGTAGGTTTCTGATATGGCACAGAGATGGCGCAACGAATACAAAACTAATATTTTTCTTGAAAGGTGCCGACAAAATAGCACTAAAAATTTCCTGGCTATCTGATGTTTGATTCAAAAGTTACAGTGGTTTTAGTGAAACACATGATTATCAAAACAATGGAAAAAAAAAGACTTGAATAATAAGATGCGGTTTTTTTACTTGATAGAAGGATAATTACACACTTTTAATGTCAAAACAGATTTAATCTGTTACTTTTCTACAATTTTAATTTCAAAGGAATTTTTTTAAAACTTTTAGAATTAAATAAATTAATGTCTAATAATAAGCACTGTTTATATTTAATAGACGTTTTGAATTTTATAATACCATCATGAAGCGATATCATTAGGGTTCATCTTAAACAATTAAAAATCACATATTAAAATTTTCCTAAGAGTTTACATAAAATAAAAACTGACAAGTCATGTAGTTTCAATTAAAGAAAATCATTCATCCTCATCAGCTTCGCTTTTCATTTCATCATTCATCTTGTCCAGACCACAAAAAATCACTCTCATTTTCGAAGTGCGTCGAATCATATAAATGATATTGTTAGCGGTATAGATTCCAGATAAGAACAGGCCCTTCGAAATGTGTTACTAATTATTCCTCGAAAGAAGTTACCGAAACAGGTAAAGAGCGGCTTTTGCGCATCATTTGTCTTTATTCTGATGACAGGTCGAAGATCCACTGACTGACACGTGCACTTTACCGACCATGTCAGTTTCTGATTTTTTTCAGTGAAACAGTTACCAGCCGAAATAATATACGAAGGTCTTTCGACAAACAGAAACTGATACTTGAAAACTGTTTGAAAACAAAACCCGAACGAGACCTACCGCTTATGTCTAGACACCAGAAACTCACCGTGAAATCATTTGGTTTCATTTTTGGGCGAAACACAAGGCCCGGTAGGAGAATATAAGAGTTTTCCAATAAGAGGTCTCATTTTGATATTGAGAAAAACGAGTATATTTTAAGAGAAACCAATGGATGATTTTGAAAATTGAGAAATAAACAGTGCAACTATCATCAAAAAACGAAAAAAAAATTGCATCTGTATCTTTCTCCACAGTAATATTTTATTGAGGCATATTCGGTCCAATAGCCACATTTTGGGCCAATCACCATGTTTTGGTCCAAATAACCTGTCCTTAACATATGTTCCAAAAGTTATGATTTACCGCGTATAACAAAAAGTAAATTGAGAACATTTCATTGGAGTTTGATGTACTTTTTTGGTGCTCTAAAAATAATGGCTTAAAATGGAAATTGCTTCCCGTCTACTTAACTGTCTTAGAACCTAACTCTCACTCGGATCTGGTATTTCTCAATTTATCCATTATTACCTACCTGTCTGAGGGAATTTTTCCAAAGTTTCGGATTAAGCGTGAAATTTTAATATTTCCTCCTCTGCTCTTTAACTATGAATGATGACCTACCGCAAAGCTGCCCCGCTCAAGGTAAATTGATATTGGTTTTCAAGAAAGCTTACCGAAGTATGATCAATTAGGACTGAACTCTGTGAGGGTGGGTTTTCTGAATTTCAACCCTCGTTTTGAAACACATTAAGACAACTAAATGTACCTTTTATAATTTGACACTAATCATGTTAACTCGCTTAGGATTGGTTATAACGAATGATTCGAGGGTCGTTCAGTCTGTGACTTCCTGAAAAGATATTTTTTTAGCAGTGAAGCTCTCGGATGAATGTGGATATTGCGAGGGAGCTTCCACCTCTTAGTTAGGGTGACGAATGAAATGCGGATGTCCTTGGCGTCTTCATTAACACTGATCTTCCTAAGTTTCCGACTGTCCTTTCCATACCTGTATATTATCATCACATGTAGTGGAAATTAACTAATAAAGAATCAAAAGAAATATAAAATAATGACCAAATTATTTAGACATCGCCTTATACATGCATGTTTCGATTGAACGTTAAAGAATCACAAATTACATCACCAAAAAATGTTCAACATGTAATTCAAAAAGGCCTTTTTTATTTCCCTTTTTTTTTAAAGAATATATAGCACATTCACCAGAAAAAGAACCTGATAAATTCGGTCTCAAAATCGCTTCAGTAAGAAGTTGAAAAAGCAAAATAATCATTAGAAAATCTATAAAATTACGTTTTTTTCCACCAGATATTGCTGCAACAACTAATCAATTTTTGGATTAGCATGGTTTATGCGAAAATTAGATTATATCACAGAAATAAACAATGGAAGAAGATACCACTAGAATTAATTCTCCGGAACCTCTACAGATTTAAATCTGAATAAATCTCATGAAAACATTTTGATTTAAATTTAAAAAAATAAATATTGAAGTCAATTATCGGAACTACCACAATAAGTGAAAATATTAAAAAATGGGGATTTTGCAACATCTGCTTGATCGTTAAGAAGAATTTTAAGGTTCTTGTACCTACTAATTTCTACTGCTTCCAAAAGCTTGAGACTGGTACTTTTATTTTCATAATGGATACCTAGTTTCATAGTTATTGTTGAAATTATGTCCAAATTCTTTTAAATGACTATCATATGTTGAATGTGAGATGTCTGACATTTATTTTGCTAATGTTCGTAAATTCTTTTCTCGAAAGATTTTCCTGTTCGACCAATATATACCACAGATGTATTGTCTTTATTTTTTTATCTTTGTTATTTCTTATACGAATTCCTAAATTAACAGTCGTAACAGTTGTGTGTGGATTATTGTGGGCTCAAACATGGGAATTGTGGAAATCAAATATTCCGGAGCATGTAAGGGTCGCCTCGTCGGTTCAGAATATTTTATAATGGACCCAAGTATCTAGTAGATACCACCTACAAAATTGAACTCTGCATTCATAATCTTGTTCTAACAGATCTTGAACATGGGTAAGGAGAAATGGCTGAAGACGATTTCTCTTACAATTTTATGAATGGTTTCTCTCTCTCAATTGTTTAGCTGCAAGTCTGTTGATGGTTCCTGGATTTGATTGAAAATGCTGCAGAACAGCTGCTGTCCGCTTCTCATTGGGATGACGATTTTCACGTTTTGTATTACTTTGTAGATTACTCGTTCTGCTAGCTCTTGTATAAACTTCACTAAAAGTTTGTCTGCTTGATAATCTTCGATTAGGAAATCGTTTGGCATTTTCTCGCCTAGCTTAATGAGCTTATCATGCTTTCTGGCATTATTTCGTCAGTTTCCCAATAAAAATAAAGCTTTTCTTCAATTTATTATACGTCGTTGAAAAGCTTTAAAATAAGGCAGTTTGTGCACATAATTCACATGGGCTGGAATTTAGAGTGAACTTTGTTCAAAGATTATGGCTGCAGAAAATTTTATAATCATTTTTTCCTCAGTCACCTTACAGTATTTTATGAAAATCTCCATGAAATCACCCTAGTCTAAGAAGAATTTTCCGCTCTTTCCAGAGATGTACACCGAATTTTGATTAAGATGATAGTTTTCAAGTTATGCTATGTGAAACGTTACAAAATATCGGGTGAACTTTCGATAAGGATAATTGTGATTTGACAGAAGGTGGAAGCCATGTTGTTTTGACATTTCTGTTCAGTAAGCATTTACAAATTATTATCGAAAGACTCACGCCGCAACAACGTTGACAAATCGTTGAAATTTATTTTCAAAATCAGTGTTCTATTCGCCAAACTTATAGAGACCTTCGTGAAAGTTATGTTTACATAATCGTCCATCAGAGCAGCTTATTCGTCGAACTATCGATAGATTTTGGACAAAATTTTTTCTACTCGATACAACAACAACAAGAAAAAGAATTGTAAGCACAGAAGAAAATATCGCTGATGTAAGTCATAGTGTTAATGATGATCCAGAATTGTCTATTCGTCGACGTTCACAACAAGTTGGACTCTGTGCATCCACCACATGGGAAATTTTGCGTATAGATCTTGGTCTACACCCATACAAGATCCAACTAGTTCAATAACTAAAGCCACTCGACCATAATAAGAGTAGTTTATTTGCTGATTGGGCCCTAGAACAGCTTAAAGTTGATCCACTTTTTTATCGTAAAATTGTGTTTAGTGATGAAGCTCATTTCGGGTTGAACGGCAAAATTGCCGTACATGGAGTGAAAACAATCCTAAAGAAATTCTGCAGGTTCCATTGCATCCTGAAAAATGCACTGTATGGTGTGCTTTACACGCTGGAGGCATCATCGGTCCATATTTCTTTAAAAACGATGCTGGATCTAATGTTACAGTGAATGGTGCCCGTTACAGATCGATGATCAATGATTATTTGTTTCAAAGTTCTAATGGTATCGACCCAGAAATGTTGGTGCTACTCCTCATGCTGCTACCGTAATAATTGATTTATTGAATGAAGGAATTGGCGATTACATTATTTCGAGAAATGGTCCAATTAATTGGCCTTCAAAATCATGGGACATAACTCCACTGCAGTTAGGTAATTATGGAGAGTATTTTCTTTGGGGTTATGTCAAGTCATTGGTTTATGCTGATAAACCAGAAACAATAGACGCTTTGGAAGTCAACATAACTCGTGTTATTGATGAAATAAGGCCTGAATTACTCGAAAAAGTGGTCCAAAATTGGCCTAGTCGAATGCGGTTCCCCAGAGCTAGTCGTGGTGAACATATGTCGGAAATTATTTTTAAAACATAAATGTCATAAAATTATCTTTTAAATGAAAAAAAAATGGCTTCAATCTTAATTCAAATGTGTTTTATTTCAATTTAAAGTTCTATCACTCTAAAAAAAAATCCGTAGTAGAATCCTGATTAACGTTACAACGAAAGATAGTTGGACCATATTGTCTATAAGAACTTTTGTGTTGCAAATTGTCTGTAGAATCGCCTTGTAAAATTTATCTAGTGATAACTTGGGCACCCGGTATATATACCCATTTCGTTCAAAAATTCAAAGAATTCATAATTTGTCAATTTGATGCATGATCCTCCAGCAAAAGTTATGATATGATTTTAAAGAACTGAACTGTAAAGTCATTCAGTACGATATTATCAAATAATCTCGCAATACAAAGTTATTCAATTCCTGAAACTCACTTCCAAATAAATCCGAGGGACATGAGACAACCCAAAAAAATTGGCCATCCACGAATCGAACATATGTTCCTCGACAGTGACGCCACATATGAATAGTGATTGATCCAGCAAATAATTTGTTATTCCAATTTTATTCCACCTACCGAGACAAGCTAAGTTAAACATTTATAAATACAAAAACCTACACATAAAATGTAAATTTGGAGAAAATTATGGTACCCCGGCAAAATGAATTCGTGTGGACCAAATACCATAGTGAAGTGGCGCAGATTGACTACCGAAAAAAGTCGGTGGCTAATGAATTCACTAGCCTACGGCGGGACATGCCGGGTCTCTTCAAGAAGAATTATTTGAAAACATCTTGAATTATAAGCAAGTTCGCTACTCATTTTAAAATATAAAATTCTGGCTGAAGCATGGCTTTCATACTTTCTAGAATTTCTGTCTGCCCAAGTAGCGCTTTATATTGAGATTTGCAGTTTTCACTTAACTGGTAAATTTCTTAAGATGTTATTCTTCGTTTATTATATTGTTTTGATGGTTGTGTGGAGAAATTTTTTATTTTCCAAGTCATTAACTCACTAACTTGGACAAGGAATTCCATCGAAATATTCAGGATGTCCCAGAAGTCGACGTCAAGCCGGAATCAGGTAACAGGTTGTCATAATAGTAAAAAAAATATAAAAGAAAATCCAAGTCCTGTATTTTTCAAATTAAATTGCACTTTCTTTCATTCAACAAAATGCATACCCTCTAATGATTTTTCAACTCCTGTTGCTGCAATTTTTTACTTTTTTCAACTTTTATTTTTCCTATGTTATTCCGAATAGTCCTCCTGTAACCTGTAACCTTCAATTTTAAGCCAATTGCTCCAGCTTGGAAAATAATGTCACTTTTTGCCGAACCAAGTATTCAAAATTAAAATTTCGCCCAACTTCAATTGACTGTACTGAAAAAAAATTGTACTATATCAGTTTGGCAAGTTACTTCAAAAGTTAGCACATTTAATAAGGATTATATAATGCTATAACACTAACTACATTTTTTTTTAGATTGGACAAAAAAAGGTTTTTCTTAAAGGAATTCAGTTTCGTTTTATGACAAGATTTAATAAATTCAGAAAAAAGCTTTAAACTGCCCTCCTTCAGTCGCAATACATGCACGACATCTTCTTAAAAAAGATCGGGATATCACGAATATTCCGTTATTGACGAATTGCATTGCTTCCTAATTCTCTCCCGAAGCTCAGCTACATTTTCAATTTGTTTCGAATAAACGTTTTCCTTCACCGCTCCCCAGTAAAAAAAATTTAAGGGATTTAAATCAGATGAATCACAAGAAACAAATCTAATAAACGAAGCCAAAAGTCGTAAGTACACAAATAACACGATCAAAAACGGAAAGAGGCGGAGTAGACCAAGGGGCGTAGCGTACTGATCTGTATTGCGTTTACGTATGTAAATCAAATGTTCAAATGTTCAAAAATCATCACATGTGTGCATTTTCTCGAATAATAACCAATGCAATATAATTTGAAGAGTACACGACTTGGATTTTTTTAAATATTTTTCTGATGACAACTATGACTCAGCACTGCTTAAATTTAGTAGACATATAAAATCAAAACTCATTAAATAATATTACGTTATATATATAAATGAAATAAAAAACCCAACAAATATAAATTGTCAATTGAAATTAATAAATGAATATTTGAAGGAGACAAAACTTTGATTCTGATCTTATATTTATGAAAACCAAATCTTTTTCAAAAATGCAAAACATAATTTTAAGAAATTCGCCACTACTAATTTATTTGAAATATATAACTATTTAAATAACTTACTTCAAAAAATCCTGAAAATATGTAGTACATCCTCAAAAAATAATTTGAAAATAAATAAGATCGTCGTCAGTCCCACTTCACATTTAAAAAATAAAATGAATTAACAAGAAATAACTTACCAGATATATCTCGAGGTACCCTTGTTGAATAAACAGTAAAATTAGAGAAGAAATTAGGAAATAAGGGAACGAATTGTATGTTCAACACAAAAATCACCCAAAGCTCGTATTTTATGACCTAAGTTAAAACCAAATGACATTTATTTAATGAAATTAAGAAAACCAAAATATAATTATATATTATAATATATACAATAAAATAATAAGAGGGTCTTCTCTTGATAGAAGGTTATTACATACTTTAAATATTGAAACGGATTTATTCTATTTTGATATTTAAATTTTGTAATAATCCCAGGTCTTTCTGGTTATTTCTTGTAAATTTATTTGATTTTTTAAATGACGAAGATTTTATTTAATTTCATATTCTGTTTTGAGGGTTTGCTACATGTTTTGAGAGATTTTTGAAGTAACTCATTCAAATATATTGAATATTTCAAATGAATTAGTTTTGGAGAAATTCTTAAAATTGTGTTTTGTATTTTGGAAAAACTTTTGATTTTCATAAATATAAGAACAGAAACAAAATTTCGTCTCCTTCAAATATTTATTTATTTATTTTAATTGATAATTTACATCAGTTGGGTTTTTTATTCCATTCGATATTATATAATGAGTTGTGATTTTATATGTCTACTAAATTTCAGCAGCGCTTATAAGACCTTAATTTAATTCAAAAAGTTTTTGAAAAATTTGTTTGAAATTAAAATTCATGGGGGGCTAACAGAATAAATCTGTTTTGATATTTAAATTTTGTAATAATCCTTATATCAAGTAAAGAACCTCTTCTTATTATTTTTTTGTACTTCTTTTTAAATATGTGTTTATTTTAAAGTTTTACTTAACTATTATGTTGATATTTTACGTACAAATATTTTCAGAAAAAATATTGTCATTTTTTGCTTATGTTTATTAGAAGCGACAAAATATTTCATTTCTCTGACCCTCGATACCTCCCCTTGAAAAAAAGATTTGTGTGCCATCTACCTGTTCCGATCAGTTAACTGTGAATAGTTCATGCAGTTCCCATTTATTTCAGTGAAAAACTTCGAATGAATTTTTGAAACTATGGAAACATCTTTCATGTGATATTGTTTTTCGAAAAAATATCCGTTTAGTTCAATTGAATGCTGAAGTATGTCTTCATTTAAATAAATGGTTTGTACATAGAGACATTTGAATAAACACAAACGTACAGGAACTTTCTCGTGAATTTATGTCCCTTCTGTTTAAGGTTTCTATAGGGGCTCGTTCACAATTAGAGTCAATCAGAAATAACAAGGTGGACCGGACAATAGTCAACAATTCGCTATTGAATTCACCATGAAGATTTAATCTTTCACATTTCCATTCTACTCGCGCTTTTCTACTTCTTAACTGTAGGTCCTGGATAGACTTGGAGGAGTTCTTGTGATTGTTAAAATTATCTTATTCTTACATCCAATATTCGATTATTTGTTACCCTTGAGTAATAATATCTTTCGACAAAAGTCCACCCCAAAAACACATTATTATAATAATTATTCTGGGAAATTCTGCTGAAATATCTTAAAAAATCTAGAGAAAGCTATTCCAAACCATTCATTAAATGAATGAAATATGCGGTTGGCTGTGGGGGAAACAATTTTATTTAAAAAAAATTCATACAGTTTTTGTTTCACAAAATTCATCAAAATTCATTCAAATTCCAAACTATTCAATTATTTTCATTGTGCTCCTTACAAAACTTCAGAAGAATACCAAAATGACAATCCCTGAGCGTCAATATAATATAAATGATTATGGTTTTCCCAATAACCATCACATATTGATCACATGTGTATTCCACCAATACATGAGTGCTACACCGGCATTCCAAAAATCGATTATGAATCAAGTCATCTATTTTTCTGACTTTTATCGAACTACTCTTCCGACAACTTTGTTCAGTTTTCCCTGAATAAGATCAGTACTGTTGAGAAATATGCTTAATATTTTGCGTCATGATAGAGATATTGAAAACCTTTGAAAATATACGGGGTGATCTATTTAAAAATCACCCATTTTTTTTTGGAACATTATGTATATTAGAAAATAATTTCCTGAGATGTTGAAATTAAAGTACAAGGAGACTGCTTTCGACCGAGAGTTTCTAATTGAATCGGCCCTTACTTGATAGAAATTTATTTTAATTAAATAAAATAATAAAGACTATTTCCAAAATTCATTATTTAAGTGTTGGCGAAACAATTTCGTTAATAATAAATTGTGGACGTAATCTATTTTATTCTATTTAATTTCGAACGAAAGCTATGAGATGTCTCATTCGAGAGCTATGGAAGCGCAACCTAATTTTGCAGGACCCTGTATATATTGAATATAAAATATATTTACATTAAATCTTATACCGTTTAATTTCAATTCGAATGAATTGCACTTATGTCACAAATCTTTATAATGACCACTTAAGTTGTCATTTCCATGACTGGATTTTAATATGAACATATTCACCGTAATAATATATGTATTTATGCAGACATCGCTAATTTTCTGGCGTCGTGTTCCGAAAGGAATCGTCAGAATACCGAATTCTGTTTTTCTGGAATTTGAGGATATTTAAATAAACGAATTCGCGTGCAGAAATTTTAATATTCACCCACCCGAAAATATTTATTCAAATTTGATTCAAATTATTGGTGTAGGTGAATAACGTTTTCGTCTCGCATTATGAATAATGGAATGCGATTTTAAAATTGACATGCAGAGATTTTGACCCTCTTATTTGGTCTCCAAGTTTGGTATAATTTCGCTCTAGTTGGAAAAAAAGATGCAGGTGCCTCTCATTTTGAGTCATTCGACGAGTAGGATGGAATCATCTCAGAAATATCAATTATTATTTCAGTTTTGAAATCGGCAGAATGATCTTGCTTTTGCACTATACTACTCTAACTTTTTATACTCATTCATAATTATAAATTTATGCGTCTGACTTGGTAAAGGTTCAATTAAGATCAGAGTATTCTGAATATGTTTTCAAAATAATTAAAATTAAGATTCCTTTCGAAGACTATTTGTAATATCGGGTGTTTTTTTAGAGCGATAGAATTTTAAATTGAAATAAAACACATTTAAATTAAGATTGAAGCCAATTTTTTTATTTGAAAGATAATTTTATGACATATGTCCACCACGACTAGCTCTGAGGAACCTCATTCGACCAGACCAATATTTAATCAATTACAGGAGTTATGTTGGTTTCCAAAGCGTCTCTTGTTTCTGGTTTAGCAGCATACACCAATGACTTGACATAACCCCAAAGAAAATAATCCAGTGGAGTTATGTCGCATGATCTTGGAGGCCAATTAATTGGACCATTTCTCGAAATAATGTTATCGCCAAATCTTTCTTTCATTAAATCAATTATTACGGTAGCAGCATGAGGTGCAGCACTATCTTGTTGGAATCAAAACACTTCTGGGTCGATACCATTCAAATTTTGAAATAAATAATCATTGTTCATCGATGTGTAACGAGCACCATTCACTGTAACATTAGCTTCAGCATCGTTTTTAAAGAAATATGGACCGATGATGCCTCCAGCGTATAAAACACACCATAAAGTGGAGTTTTCAGGATGCAATGGAATCTTCAGATCTTCTTGGGGATTGTTTTCACTCCATATACGGCAATTTTGCTTATTTACATAGCCGTTCAACCAGAAATGAGCATCACTATTTTACGATTAAAAAGTGGATCAACTTCAAACTGTTCTAGGGCCCAATCAGCAAACAAACGACCCTTATTATGGTCAAGCAGCTTTAGTTCTTGAACCAGTTGGATCTTGTATGGGTGTAGACCTAGATTTTCACGCAAAATTTTTCATGTGGTGGATGCACAGAGTCCAACTTGTTGTGAACGTCGACGAATAGACAAATCTGGATCATCATTAACACTATGACTCACAGCAGCAATATTTTCTTCTGTACCTACAGTTCTTTTTTTTTGTTGTTGCATCGAGTAGAGAAAATGTTGTCCGAAATCTATCGATAGTTCGACGAATCAGCTGCTCTGATGGACGATTATGTAAACCATAAATTTCACCAAGTGATCTATAAGTTTGGCGAAAATAAATTTCAACAATTTGTAAACGTTGTTGCGGCGTGAGTCATTATAATTTGTCAATACTTAGCGAACAGAAATGTCAAAACAACATGGCTTCTACGTTCTGTTAAATCACAGTTATCTCTATCAAAATGTTCTATCACTCTAGAACAAATACCTGATATATGCAATTAATCTCTGGCGAGCAAAGCTTTTTCTCAATATTAAGCCCTGAGAAGAGGGGGCCACAATTAAAAATTCTAATCGGAAAGACAAGATTTCTATTATTATAGTTAAAAATGTTGCAATATTTCATTCAAACTTGGATAAATTCAGATGATTTTTATGTTTATTGAAGTAAATAGGGAAGCGAAAGATGTTATAAGAGTTGGATCTATCAACTTCCGTATTTATCACCAAGAACTTCACAATTTTGATACATTTGTATCATGCCATTTAATGAGGAAATTCATAAGAGTATTTAAGTCTGCAAAATTAATGAGGATTTCCTGTTTTCATTCATTGATACAAGAGAAAGTTTAACAGGATATATGACTGAAATGAAAATAGGTTTGTTTCATATTGAGAGGATGGTAATTAACCGCAATTAACACATTAATTGTTTGAAGCTTATTTGTAGTCCGAATTTTATATACTGAAGATATTGTCAATCCTCTTATCAAAAACTCAAAAGGTAAAACTTTTCTCAACCTAAAGCAGTAAAAACTCTAAATAATACATAATAATTTAGGCCTTCATAGTACAATGAAATAAACATATTGCAGCCTATACTTATAGTTATAAAAAGCAGAAATGAAATTGAAGAAAATAGTAAACTGAGAAAAAATATTTCATATTAGTTAACAGAATAGAAAAGAACCAACAGAAAAACAGAAGAGGCTTTATAACACTCAAGAGGCAACACAAAGACAATGGAGATGCAGTCAACCGGCGCATTGAATAAAAAAGAGATCTAAAAGTAATAAATTGGTTGTAACGTTTGTCAATATTAAAATTCCTTTTATAGGAAGGAGCCGATTTAAGACCACGACTATTGATGATGAAATTACGTACACCAGAACGATACACAACTTTCCTTTGGAGATATGGAGGGATTTTGTTTGAAATTACCTTATGATAAAGAACCAATGAACAGTTTAAATCTGTTCATCATATTGAGTTATCTAATTTCCTTAAATTTATGACATATGTGAGTGCCGACAACTGAGTGATAAAGCGAAACCTGTTCAGGTGGGAAAGAAATTTTCTAGTTGGACGGGTGTCGGCTACCATTTCACTATTGGGTCGAAAATTAACAGTGCTGTGACCTGAAGTGGCGCAAGATCGCAGTGACAAAGCCTACCTAGAACACAACTGAACTCCTAATTCGCACAAGCTCTTAAAGCTTCTTAGCTAATAATAATAATATCCTGTCGAACTTCCTTAATACATAAATATATCTCAAACAAGAAGTCTGGATTTCTTAATTTTTCCTATAGTCTCTTGGTATAAACAGGCGAAATAAACTGTTATTCGATGTTATATTCTCTAACAAAAATTAAAAATTAACAAATAAATGAAAGCTCTTTTTTCAGCACCAGTACATCCTGAAACCAGTACATCTCTAAATCTATTTTTTTCTAGAACCAAATTTTGCATAAATTTTTCCATTCGATATCCAAATATCTTTATTTAATTTATTCTCCATACTAAGCCTTAGTAGAGAGTAGGTACACTTTGTCAGAACCTCACCAATTATCAACTTGGTTTCTTTCAAATTATGAATAAAAACTTAACCATCACAAAAATTTATAATAAAGATGATTTTTCAATATACCGAAAACTAACCCATACTGATAGCACAATACATTTCAGTTCAAATAACCCATTTTCACAAAAATTAGCAGCATACAATAGTATGTTATATAGATTAGCCAACATACCTATGTCACGTAAGAATTTGGACAAAGAATACAATATTATTAAATAGATTGCGTTGAATAATGGTTTCAATGTTCTAATTATCGAAAATCTCTTCGCAAAAATACAATTAAAACTGGCTTTGTCATCAGTATATCCCGAAATCAATAATTTAACTGATAGCAAATACATTTCAATGACATACTTAGGATTAAAAACACAAAAGTTAGGTAGCTAGATATCTAAAGATGAATCACACCTTCAAAATCCCTTTCGAAACTACTAATTCATTTGGAAAATTAATAAAAATAAAATTTCTATGAAAAAGAAATCACGTGTTTATAAGCTAACTTGCCGTACTTGGCCATTTTGTAAATATTGGTCAAACCTTTTAAGACGAGACTAAGGGAACATGAAAAATATATTGTAACGAAAAAAGAAATTCAACCTATGCAGATCACCTATTGGACACAGGACATATTTTTGATAGTTATTTTGAAATTTTACACCTAGAAAATAAAAGTTTTAGATTAAACCTATAAGAAACTAATAGATATCATAAAAAACATATATTATCAAACAACTAAACAGATTGAGTAGCTCCCCCCTATTGAATCTTTTTTGAATTATTTTCGGAATTACCAAAGAATTTTAAGACTTTCTTCATCCCCATATATATATAGAAATTCCGGAACATTGTAAAATCAGTATCCAGTAGTACTAATCTGAAGAAGTATGACGAAACGATTGTAGTGAAATGAAATATCAGCAGAAATGGAATATTGTTTTTTATTCATAATTTCAAGATGAATTTCTGTGAAGTAAAGATCCAAATAATCATAGATTTGGTTTCTTTCAGCTTACACTTCTTAAAAACTGTGATAGGTGACTGCAATCAAGAAAAATGTACAATGACGGGTTTCTTCTTTATCGGAATTGACCCCGATCGATGGTAAAAAGCAATTTGTATATCACTACATTGGAGTTTTAGTGCATCACAAATCATCTTCAGTACCACGGAAGAGAGTTCCCCATCTTTTCGTTCTTCCAGACCAAGATGCCTACGCATTTGCGACGTCCTTGTAGATCTAGATGATTCAGCTTTTCAATTAGGGACTTCTACTCTTCATCCAGTCTATCAATAACCATATTTGCGATAGTTTGTGCGAGTGTTGATCATTGAATGATTCACGGATTATGTCTTTGACATCTTTCTGTTGTTGTGAGGTCAGAACCATTATGAAATAAGAATTGGGATCGTTATAACAGCACTTGAAATTGAGCTATCGTCATTCAATCTATCATATATCAACATTTGGTGAACAACAAACACCAAACATCGTTCAAAAAAAATCAAGAGTTTGTGAACTTCCTTTTAACTTTCAAAACACAAACTAATTCAAAATCCTGAACTTTTAACGAGTTTATTAAACGAAATAATTCTGTGAAATTTCCACAAAATTCAATCTTAAAAAATTTTCCAGAAACTGAATTATACCTTAGAAATACTGCTTCGTTTTAAATAGACATCGCATTCTCATACTTCCAACACCGAAAGACATAAAAAAATCTATTGATTATGTGGAATATAGACCGAAATTAGCTAGCAAACTTTAGCCGATGTATCGGGTGTTTTTTTAGAGTGATAGAACTTTAAATTGAAATGAAACACATTCAAATTTAGATTGAAACCAAATATTTTTTTATTTGAAAGATAATTTCATGACATTCATGTTTTAAACATAATTTCCGACATATGTCCACCACGACTAGCTCTGAGGAACCGCATTCGACCAGACCAATTTTGGACCACTTTTTCGAGTAATTCAGGCTTTATTTCATCAATAACACGAATATGTTGGCTTCCAGAGCGTCTATCGTTTCTGGTTTATCAGCATAAACCAATGACTTGACATAACCCCAAAGAAAATACTCTATAATTACATTATTAGTTATGTCGTATGATCTTGGAGACCAATTAATTGGACCATTTCTCGAAATAATGTTATCGCCAAATCTTTCTTTCAATAAATCAATTGTTACGGTAGGAGCATGAGGTGTAGCACCATCTTGTTGGAACCAAAACACTTCTGGGTTGATATCATTCACATTTTGAAACAAATAATCATTGATCATCGATCTGTAACGAGCACCATTCATCGTAACATTAGCTCCAGCATCGTTTTTGAAGAAATACTTCCATTTTCAAAACCAATCTCTTCTGATAAAAAAATCGAAAGAAAACATAAGATTCCATGATGGCCCGGTAGAATAAAGATCATAGAATGAAAAAAGTTAAAATGTAAACAAAACTACCAAAAAATCGACAGAAGAAACGACAAACACTATTTTAAATATTCTATTAGCAATCTATTTATTATAAATGTTTTTAAGTAGTTTGTTCAAGAACTTAAGAACTTTGAATGTATAACAAATTTATTACAATAAAGCTTCAATTTTCAAAAAAAATGCAGGAACTTATTTATACTATATGGATGCTACTCTAAAAAAAAGTTTCTAAGACATTCTGATTTAGTTCATAGAAATTTTTCAGACTGAACTTTGTAGAGTTTTCACAAAATTATACTGCTTAATATTTTAAATATGTAGTTGACGAAATGTTTATTCCTCTCGTAATTTCATCACATACATGCTGAACTGAAAAAAATAATAATATGTTATGGTTTTTTTTTCTAGAATTTAACAGTACTATTTTGTTTATCCTTTCTGTGTAGATAAGTATCAAAAGTTCCGAGAACAACCTGTTTTACCCTTCGAGTTTTATGATATTTACGGTAACAATGTCAGTAATCACATGTCTCGCAAACACATAAAAACATTAGATGTTTCCGACATAAACATTTCCATCACAGTTATTGCTGTTATCTTAGCCGATCTTGAAACATCTGTGAGGATTCACTCCGTATAGTTACCCAAGTCACCTTGTTACCCTAGATGGCATTTTCAAGTTTTAGACAAATAATAAAAATGAACTTATTAGTCTGGTTTCGAGGAATAACGAGATGGTATATTTATACGAACACGTGTTGGTCTTTCATTGTCGCATGTATTAAAATATTCCAAAAAAATAACTAGATGAGGGTTCAGATGTGAGAATTCCATGAAGGTTGAAGAACGAAGAAGAGGTATTCTAGATCGAAGTGGATATTAACTTTGAGGGATCAAAGGAAAATTCCTTGGTTATGCAAAATTACTTCATCCAAATGTTATAAGTAATATTTGACAAACTGAGCAAAAACCTGTTAAGTTAATAATGAATTTAAAACTTATACAGGTGTGGAAAACAGTTGGAAACATAGGAAATTCAATGTTAATCTATAAGACAATTATTATTATCTATGGCGAGCGGGCGTCTGTCCACCCCACCACTGCGTCCGCACGGATTATTGTGGTTCACCCCTAATTTATATCTCCCCGACGAGATCCAGTTTTTGGATAAAACCGATAATCTTGTTCAGGCGTAATTTTTTCAGTTCGCTGTGGGCTATAAAAGCCTGGCCAAAGACCTCGAATCTGATGCGACTCACCGCTGGGCAGTCTGAGACGATGTGTTTCAGTGTCCTCAAGACACAGCCTGCATTCATTGTCTTCAGCCAGACCGATTTTGTGCAAATACGCTTTCAGTCTGCAGTGACCTGTCATAATTCCGAAAAGTGTTCTTAGTTTGTCCTTAGTTTGGCTGTTCCAAGGAACAACTTCGAATGTTTCAGGCCAGAATGGCTCCGCCAGAAAGACTTTAGCCTTGAGTTCATTCTGCCTGTTATCGCCTCGTTAGCCACGTCATGTGGTATTCCCAGGAATGGTTCCGGTCCTACCAGAGGCAGCGCAGCTCCAGCAAATGCCAGCCGATCCGCCTCCTCGTTACCCAAATAGTTTGAGTGGCTCGGTATCCAAACCAGAGTGACTCCGTTATACATACCGAGCCTGTTTAAAGCCGTGCGGCAACTCCAGACTGTTTTGGATGTAAAACAGCTGGATTCCAGAGCTTTTAGTACTGACTGACTATCAGTAAATATTTTGATTTTACCGTGGTGGATTTGCCGTTTTATCAGCAGTTCCGCCGCGGTCTCAATGGCAAATATTTCTGCCTGGAATATGGTTGCGTTTTGACCGAGACTCAATGAGATGTTAATTCTCGGTTTGCTCCCATAGACTCTCGCTCCTGTTCCGTTCGTCGTTCGCGAGCCGTTTGTGAACAAGCCAAGGTCGGTTCTCAATAGAACCTCAGCATACTTGGTCCATTCGTCTCGGCTGGGGACGATTACATTGAAATTCCGTTCCTGGCTCGTGATTTTTGACATTAGATCCGAGGGCATCGATAGAATACTGTTCGTTAAAAGCTCGTCCAGCAGTCTTGAGCCTTCCATCACTATTACCTCTGGCCTGTCAATCGCCGGTTGACAATGTCAGTCCAGTGGAGAAGTGGAAGAATCAAAACCTCCGATCCGATGACGAATAGAGACTCTCAATGGGAATGGTATCCTCCAATATCCCTATAATGACGCAAAAAATCAGAACTATTTTTTCAACGGAACGATTTTATTTAGAGAAAACTGCAAAAAGTTGAGGGAACAGTAGTTCCCTAAAAATCCTCTACCATTTGCTAGAAGCAATCGCAAAACGAATTTAATCAGAAATTTTTTTAACGAAAATATTTGCATAGTCCTTACTCCTAAATGATCAACTTGCCATATAAAGGTTATTGATCTTTCAGGTAATATTATGTACAGAGTTACTCGATCAATGAATGTTTTCTCGCAATTTCTGTGTAATATCATGTTTATAAATAAAAGTAGTAATTGTAAAATAAATGAAGAAAATACTTTCTATGTTAATTGCATTCTATGGTTTAAGTTAGGTACGTTTGGTAACCTAAAAACTCTTTCTTTTTTTCTGTTGTAACTCGAGTTGTGTACATTGTTATTTTATTATTAAAGTCTGAGTTAAACATATTTATATTATTTTACCCACGATATTACAAATGGCGACGAGGAAAATTGGTATTTGTGAAGTTATCTACAATATTACGAAATGGCACACAAATCAACTTCCCAGAAGAATCAAGGCGATTCAGCGGCTGTTAGCCAGTATCCAAATATCATAAGAGGTACGATAGGTGTTTTAAATGAATATCAAATGGGAACAGACTGGTGTACATATCAGGAGAGGATGGAAGAATATTTCGAGGCTAATTATATCGAGGACCACAAGAAAGTAGCAGTTCTTCTAACAATGGTGGGTGAACAGGCATATGAAATACTACGAGGATTGTGTGATCCAGAACTTCCAAAAGAAAAAAGTTATCACGAACTGTGCAGGATATTGAAGGAACAATTTTCACAGAAGATTTCTGTCTTCAAGGAAAGAATAGAATTCTACAACCTAAGACAATTAAACAATGAAGGTATTGAAGAATTCTCTGTTCGTATAAAAAACAAAGCGATCCAATTTGGAAATTTGGAAATAATCTGAACGAAATACTTAAGGATAGGTTCGTGTCAGGTTTGAAAAGGAGTGCCATTCTAGACAGAGTTTGTGAAGAGGACCATACCATTTCTTTGGAAGAAATTGTGTAAGTAGCATTGAGGAAAGAAGCAGCAGTAACAAGTTCTTTCACCCAAACGATAAACAAGGTTAGTTTTACCCAAGAATCAAGGAAAAGAGCAGATGGAAGAAAACCATACCCAAGGGAAGAGAAGAGAGAAAACAATCCGAAGATTCAGGAAGAAAAGAAAGCCAAATGCAGAAGTTGTGGTGAGGAAAATCATAATTTCAGTAAATGTAAGTTCAAAACTTATAAATGTAAAATTTGTAAAAAGGTTGGACATTTGGCAAAGGTTTGTTATTCAAACCGCAATCACTTTGTAAAGGAAGAAATTATAGTAGAGGATCAGAGTAGTCCAACAGATTTCATTGATATGTTTTTTGTGACTAAACGTAAAACCAGTTCTATTGAACTATTTAAAGTTCAAGTGCATATTCATAAAAAACCTTTGACAATGGAACTGGACTCAGGAGCGGGAATTTCTGTTATTCCTGGTAATGTTTTTGAACACATGTTTAAAAATTGTAAATTATTTCCAACGAAAATTAAGTTGAAAACATACGAGGGTAATGTAATTGTTCCAGATGGAGAGATTTATGTGGACATTGAATATCAAAATGTTCTTAAAAAGAATTGCAAACTCATTATAGTCAAAAATGGAATGGTTCCATTATTAGGTAGAGATTTAATTAAATTATTCAATATTGCCTTGCAGGGTTCGATGGTGTCTAATGTGAACAAACTCGATCATAACGACAATTTAGACAAAATTCTTAAACAATTTGAACAGTTATTCACAAATAAGTTAGGCTTGTATAAATTAGGAAAAGTAAAATTCTCGGTAGATCCTGAAGTTAAACCGATTTTTTGTAAACCAAGACCGGTTCCATTCAAATTCAAAGAACTGATGGATAAAGAATTGGACGAGTTAGAAAAACAAGGTGTTATCACTCGTATTCAAAATTCCGAATGGGGTACTCCCTTAGTTCCGGTATTGAAGCCTAATGGCAAGATTAGATTTTGTGCCGATTATAAGATTACAATAAATAAACAACTTGAAGATTATAAGCATCCCCTGCCAAGGATTGAAGAATTGTTCGCAGCTCTTGAAGGAGGGGAGGAATTTACTAAATTGGATTTGCTATGCGCTTATAACCAATTAGAATTAGACAACGAAACAAAAATTCTTTTATCGTGGAGTACCCACAGAGGTATATATAAAGTAAATAGGTTGCCATATGGTACAAATCAAGCGGTTTCAATTTTTCAAAATACCATGGAGAAAGTTCTCCAAGGGTTAAAAGGTGTAATAATATTCATAGATGATATTGCGGTTACCGGGGAAAATAGAGTAGATCATTTGGAAAATTTAAAAAACGTTTTTGAGAAATTACTAAATGCTGGCTTCACGCTGAACTTAGAAAAATGCAAATTTTTTTAAAAAAGGATATCATATTTAGGTCATATAATAAATAAAAATGGTTTGCACAAAGATCCAGAAAAAACTAAAGCTATTGCAGAATGCCCAAGACCAAGAAATGTAAGTAAAGTAAAGGCATATGTGGGCATGATTAACTATTAATCTAGATCTATAAAAAAAATATATCAACGTTATTAGAACCTTTGTACGCATTACTTAGAAATGATGTTGAATTTAAGTGGTCCAAAAATTGTGATACCGCATTCACTGAATCAAAAAGAATTATTTTATCAGGCCAAATTTTAGCACATTTTAACCCAAGGCTTCCACTTAAAGTGATTTGTGATGCTTCTAAAGTAAAAATAGGGGTGGTTCTTTTTCAAGTATATGAAGATGGAACAGAAAAACCTATTAGTTTTGTCTCAAGAACATTAAATAAAAGCAAATTGGGCTATTCAGTTGTTCACAAGGAAGCTCTCGCTATATACTGGGCGTTACACAAAATTTATCAATATTTGATGGAAAATAAATTTTATTTGTGTTCAGATCATTTACCGTTGAAGGCATTATTTGGAGAACACAAAGGGTTACCTCAAATGGCGGCAGGACGCTTGCAGCGATGGGCTGTTTTCTTGAGTGGATTCGATTATGTATTCAAACATATTAAAGGCAGTGAAAATGGCGGGGCTGATGGGTTATCGCGAATACCAATAACCGTGACAGAGGCAGACCCAGACATCGAATATTGTAATATCTTATCAGATCAAATACCGATCAGTGCAAATAATATAGCGAACGAAACAAGGAAAGATCCAATACTAAGTAAAGTTTATTTGTTTATTAGGAACGGCTGGCCAGATGAAATTAACGAACAATTTGAAATATTCAAAAGAAAATCCTCCGAAATAAGTATTGAGAATAATTTGATAATGTGGGGTTATCGAGTAATAATGCCAACAAAATTAAGAAGTCAGATGTTGGATGAGATTCATGGTGCTCACAATGGCATGACTAAAATGAAAGTTTTAGCCAGACAGTATGTCTGGTGGCCAAGTTTGGAAAGAGATATTGAAAATTATGTTAAAAATTGTGATGCTTCCTCGACTTTCATGAAAACGCCAGAAAAATCCAAACTAATTAAATTCCAAGAAGGTAAACTTGTATATGATAGGATTCATATCGACTTTCTGGAGCCTTACCATAATAAAACATATTTGATCATTATAGATTCATTTTCGAGATGGCCTGAAATTTATGAAATGCAAAAATTAGATTCTTTTACTACTATAAACAAATTACGTGATTGTTTTGCTAGATTTGGCTTACCGAATACAATTGTATCAGATAATGGTCCACAATTAGTTTCCGAAGAATTTGAAAAATTTTGTAATTTTAATGATATTGTTCATATTAGATCCCCACCGTATCATCGGTCTTGCAGAAAACGGTGTAAAATCATTTAAGAATTCCTTAAATAAATACCTCAAAGATATCAGGACAAAATCAGAGAGTACGGAAATATTAATGAGTAAATATTTATTTTCATATCGTAATACACCACACTGTACCACTGGTGAAACACCATCGAAATTAATGTTTGGAAGACATGTAAAAACTCGATTAGACCTGTTAACAAAAAGTCGGCGTTCAAAAGCTTTGGAAAGACAGATTAAATACCATGGTAAAAGAATGGTAGAATTTGAAGAAGGTGAGGTTGTTTATATTAAAGACTATCGAACACCAAATAAAATCACTTGGGAAAAGGCTGTAATTGTACAGATTCTCGGTACTCAAAATTATAATTGTAAAACATTGAAGGAAAAATTAATTTGGAGGAGGCATATTGATCAGATGAGGAAAGTAGGAAGTTTTTATGATGACATTTGTGATATTAATGTAAAAGAATATGTTTCTATAAAAGACTCTAGAAGTAATAACATTGAACCAAAAGAAATTGTTCCTAGTCAGGAAGTTAAACCACCAGATTTTCAGGAGCACAATAGGGTTCCGGAATCTGTTGAAAATGAATTACCGTCTAATAATGAAGAGTCAGTTTTAGTGGAGGAATATAAAAAACCGTTTAAGAACAAATATAAGACCTCCTAAAAGATTTAGTGACGGAGGAGTGTAATATCATGTATATAAATAAGAGTAGTAATTGTAAAATAAATGAAGAAAATACTTTCTATGTTAATTGCATTCTATGGTTTAAGTTAGGTACGCTTGGTAACCTAAAAACTCTTTCTTTTTTTCTGTTGTAACTCGAGTTGTGTACATTGTTATTTTATTATTAAAGTCTGAGTTAAACATACTTATATTATTTTACCCACGATATTACATTCTGCTATTTTTTATAGGAAATTCTGGCAAAATATCTTTCAAAATTCAGAGAAAACTATTCCAAACCATTAAATTATTTTCATTGAGTTGCCGAAAAATTCCCAAAATCATAATTTCTGAGCGTTAATATAAAAATGATAATGGTTTTCCGAATAAATCAAATATTGATCACATGTTTATCAATCAAGTTATACATTTAGAGCTCATAGTGAGGACACTCAATATTTGAAAAATATGAGCTACGATAACAATTTAACTAACATCTGTTCGCACCTTAAATCAAACCGAATAGGTATATTCGGTGCGATTTGAGTTGTGAATTATACACAGATATATAAATGTTGTTACCATAACTCATATCCTTCAGATATTTGAAATACACTGCTCAAAAATTGAAGTGGATAATTTGTGTACATATAATAATGTATAAAGGAAAATGGAAATTTTGTATATGTATATACGGTTTACCAGCTTGAAATGGCAACAATATACAAGACTGCTTTAGAGCGACAACATAGTGGAGAAATAATCAAAAGGAAGATTCTGATCTGGTGGAGACTGCAGGCTTAAAAAAGTTTCCTATCGGGTGGGACCTTCTTAATCTCTTAACAGTGCTTTTACTCTATTCGGCATTGTGTCAGTAAGGTTATCGATGAAAGCTTGAGGAATGTTTTGCCAAATGTCCGTTAAAGCATTGGCAAGCTGTTGTAATATCTGCGGTGGGTCAAGTAAGCAATGTATTTGTTGTGACATTGCAGACCAGACAAGTTGAATACAATTTTGATTCGGAGAGACAGCGTGCTAATCTATTCTGTTGATGCAATGCATTTCTATGCAGTCGTTGATAATTCTTGCCCGATGTGGACGAGCATAATCTTCGATTAACGTTAAATTGAAGCCAATGGCCGCCGCAAGAGGAACAATAATCATTTCTACAATCAAATCACGATACCTCATCGCTGTCATGGTAACGTCAATAAGAATAATTAAAACAAATTGTAGAAATTACTATGTTTTACTACTAATAAAAATATATATTACACATTTTCTTGTGACTCGAGTTTCGAGAAATGAACTATCCCATCATCAGACAACTGAAGACCCAAGAGTGGTACAGAGGTATTTAAACAAAAGTGATAAATATTTTGAATATTTCAATAGATTCTAGGTAACACCTAATAGTGGTACAGAGGTTTACAAGCGGAACGTTTACAAGTAACTCTACTTTTGCCACTCATTGTCTAGAAAACGGTCATTCCTTTTCCACAATAAATAATCTTAAAATTTTACATGTAGAATCAAAAGGGAAGAAACTCGATTATCTAGAATCTGTTGAAATTTTCAAATTAGTTCACAATGACAATAATGTAAAAATAATGAATGACTGTACGGAGCTATGTAAATCGAAAATATTTGAGATATTTAAAAAATAAACATCTTTTTCAATGAACATAAAATGAATTTAGTGAAAAGTAAACAAAAATTCAACTTTTGCCACTGATTCTTTAGAAAACAGTAATTCTTTTCGACAAAAGAAAATCTTAAGAAAATTTTACATGTAGATTCAAATGAAAAAAAACTTGATTATTGAAATTTTCAAATTTGTTCACAATAATAATAATGTAAAAAATAATGAATGAATGTACGGAGCTATGTAATTTCAAATATTTGAGATAAACAACAAAATAATGTAAAAATAATGAACGACTGTATGGTGCTATGTAGCCCCAAAAATTATTTGAGATATTTAAATGGGTACCATCTGTTTAACAACCTTCTTTGTCGATTGCCGACATTCCGATATCTGTTAGAAGGCCCCTCTTTTTTAACCCGGTTTGTTATCACGTTCCGCTTGTAAACCTCTGTACCACTATTAGGTGTTACCTAGAATCTATTGAAATATTCAAAATATTTATCACTTTTGTTTAAAGTACGTGTGCGTATACGATTCAAGTGCAAAGATTCAGTTTTCTCTAGAATATCCGCTTCAATTCTTGAGTAGTATACATATTCGGTGGTACTTCAATTCATAAAGTCAATATTCGCAAAAGAAAAGTAAAATGAGTAACCATAAGTACGTGTGCGTATTTCATTCAAGTGCAAAATGTCATTTTTATCTCGAATATCCGCTTCAATTTTTGACTAGTGTACATATCTGCTGGTACTTCAATTCACAAAATCAATATTCGTAAAAGAGAAGCAAAATGAGTTTATCATAAGTACGTGTGTGTATTTGATTCAAATACAAAAAGTCAGTTTTCTCTCGCATAGCCGCTTCAATTTTTGATTAGTGTACCTATCTGCTGGTACTTCAATTCATAAAACCAATATTCGCAAAAGATAAGCAAAATGAGTTACCATGAGTACGTGTGCGTATACGATTAAGTGTAAAGAGTCAGTTTTCTTGAATATCCACTTCAATTTTTGAGTAGTGTACATATCCGCTGGTACTTTAGTTTATAAAATCAATATTCGCAAAAGAGAGGCAAAATGAGTAACCATAAGTACGTGTGTATATTTGAAGTCAGTTTTCTCTCGAATGTCCGCTTCAATTTTTAATAGTGTACTTATCTGCTGGTACTTCAATTCATAAAATCAATATTCATAAAAGAGAAGCAAAATGAGTTACCATAAGTACGTGTGCGTATACGATTCAAGTGCAAAGAGTCAGTTTTCTCTCAAATATCCGCTTCAATTCTTGAGTAGTGTACATATCCGCTGGTACTTTAATTCATAAAGTCAATATTCGCAAAAAAAAGGCAAAATGAGTTACCATAAGTACGTGTGCGTATATGATTCAAGTGTAAAATGTCATTTTTATCTCGAATATCCGCTTCAATTTTTGAGTAGTGTACCTATTTGCTGCTACTTCAATTCATAAAATCAATATTCGTAAAAGAAAAGCAAAATGAGTTTCCATAAGTACGTGTGCGTATACGATTAAGTGCAAAGAGTCAGTTTTCTCTCGAATAACCACTTCAAATTTTGAGTAGTGTACTTATCCTCTGGTACTTTAATTCATAAAATCAATATTCGCAAAAGAGAGGCAAAATGAAATACCATAAGTACGTTTGTGCATATTATTCAAGCGCAAAAAGTCAGTTTTCTCTCGAATATCCGCTTCAATTTTTGAATAGTGTACCTATCTGCTGGTACTTCAATTCATAAAATCAATATTCGCAAAAGAGATGCAAAATGAGTTACCATAAGTACGTGTGCGTATACGATTCAAGTGCAAAGAGTAATTTTTCTCTAGAACATCCGCTTCAATTCTTGAGTAGTGTACATATCCGCTGGTACTTTAATTCATAAAGTCAATATTCGCAAAAAAAAGGCAAAATGAGTCACCATAAGTACGTGTACGTGTTTCATTCAAGTGCAAAATGTCATTTTTATCTCGAATATCCGCTTCAATTTTTGAATAGTGTACCTATCCGCTGGTACTTCAATTCATAAAATCAATATTCGCAAAAGAGAGGCAAAATGAGTTACCATAAGTACGTGTGCGTATATGATTCAAGTGCAAAAAGTCAGTTTTCTCTCGAATATCCGCTTCAATTCTTGAGTAGTGTACATATCCGCTGGTACTTTAATTCATAAAGTCAATATTCGCAAAAAAAAGGCAAAATGAGTTACCATAAGTACGTGTGCGTATATGATTCAAGTGCAAAAAGTCAGTTTTCTCTCGAATATCCGCTTCAATTTTTGAGAACCTATCCGCTGGTACTTTAATTCATAAAATCAATATTCGCAAAAGGGATGCAAAATGAGTTACCATAAGTACGTGTGCTCGTAAGAATAATATATCCTATTGATTTAAATTTAATTCGAAATACATATACTTCTAATAAATAACAGTGTAGTTTCTTTCGATCTTCCCAATTAGGTACTCTCCGTTAAACCGCTTACCTCCTTTTTTCCCTGAAAGTCCTTCGAGTCCCCCAAGAGGACGAACGTTTGTCGCATAAGGAACCGAATAAGGATAAATTGGCTATGATGTGCGCCAACAATTAATTTAAAAAAGGAGGCCGACCAAATATTGTTGCTGACCGATAATCGAGAATTCCAAGAGCAGATCGCTGAAACCTGAAAGGTGAGTGCGTGCGGCGAGTGCCTCAGAAGCGCGATGGAACGCGGATTATTGTATTGATGGAACGTACCAAGAAAAAAGTGGAATAGTTCTGCCATCTGTCTACACACGATTAGGTTTTAGCTGGGTTTTCGCGTTCAAGAAAGACGAATTCAAGTAGGGTATTCTAGTTATGGAAAATACTGAGCATTGAATCCTATATTTTTTATTTTCTCGCTTCTATCTGTATATGAGCAGTTGCTTTACTTTCAAGACAATGAAAAACCCATGAGTGCCTATACTTTTATCGACCTCGAATTTATTTTGCACGATACAACGTTTTGCATACTATTGGAAGTTATATTTATATGACCTGAAATATCCGAATCGAATCATATTCCATGCTTTTTCCGGTTATAGAAGCTTTATAGCGCGATCAAGAAAAAGTATTCTTACACATGTATATGCAACGCCTTTAACGATTTGAGAAGGACAAGTGATCAAAGAAGAGATCAAGAGATTGGATTTCTCCTACACAGCAAACAGTTGTGAGCTAGTTGTTATTTCAATAGGACAAAGTACAAGTAGTTCCAGAAAGAAATGCAAGAAGCATAAAAATGGGCAGTTGACCAACTTAGTCGACTGAAGATACTAGATAGCCTTATTGATAAACAACAAATCAATCAAACTGAAGACAACAACTCGACAGTCGCTCACGACATCAGATAAAATAAAAGACCCTATAATTCGTGGAAGTAATGACCATTTGAGAGAATCTTCTATCTGGAGATGGTACTTATTTAGTGATGAGACTAAACAAATCAAGTGTTGAAAGCAGGAATTGATTCTATACATATGATGGTTGGGAAAATCAGTCGTTTTTGACTAATTTTCCAAGAAAACTATAACATGTATTGCATTCCCAAGGAAAAAAATACATTATAATTCATTATTTACCAACACATTAGTTGTATAAAAGAAATCCAACGCCGATGATTTTTTCCTTTCGTAGCAAAAACTCATATGCAACTACATTTTACAGATTATTTCATCAAAAAAAGGAAATATTTGAACTATAAATTTCTCAAAATATTAAAAGTTTACCCAATTTGTTTGGATAAATCAGTTTTTCTACCGAGTTGGAAGATAAATGTATTATTTTTCCAGGTATTTAAAGTGAAACATAAAGCTGCAGAATTAATGTTTGATCGATTTGGTCTTTACTCGGTGGAAACTCATATTAATAAAAAAAATGTATAAGAGACCACAATTTAATTTCCACAAAAATGTTTATAACACAACAATTGTTTCACCACGATGTGGCTCCTTCAGGTATCTACATTCTACTGGCTGATGGTGTCCAGTGTAACCGAGTTTAAATACAGTGTAAATAAGTGACAAAATAATGGAAAAACAAGTCATAAAAAAATGCCATTAGGGAAAGATATTCAGTAATGGAGACTTGTTAACATCTGTTTGTTCAATCAAAAGGATTTTACGGGCATTGCACCTGTTGATTTAAAGAAATTCTTAAAACGTTAATCTGAAACTTTTGTTTTCTACGTGGATAATTTCATAGTTATTGTTGAAATTATGCCTGAATTCCTTGAAATGATTATCATATGTCGAATGTACGGAATCCGATATGTAACTCCTTTGGTGTTCTTGGATTTTTTTCTCGAACGATCTACCTGCCTGGCCAATGTATACTAAAGGGCAGTCGTTGCAAGTCAACTTGTAGACTCCAGATTAATTTTTTTATTTGTTCGATCTTTATTGTTTTTTATGTGAGTACAAAGGTATTAATGGTTTTAAAAGCTGCGTTGTAATTGAAACTATTTTTGAAATATTCAGCAATATTTTCAGATAATCCATGAACATGATAACGAAAAGTATTTATATGTATCGTCCTCTCTTATGACTGGGTACACGAGATTTAATGCCATGCTCTTTTGTTTATTGGATACCATTTTGTTTATAAGAAAGGGGTTGTACCCGTTGTTTAACGCTATCTGTTTAATAATACCTAAAATGTTATCTGAATTCAGATAACTTATTTAGATTTTTTTTTGATGCTGTGCGATATTGCTGAGAAATTTTGTTAATTTAGTCTTTAAAATTTCTAAGAAATTTTCTGAAATAAAAATTTCTAAAGAGATGTGACAGAATTACTTGATAAAAGGCTAGGGAAAAAATCATTTTTGCGTGCATGTCAAGACTTAACTTGTTCCGGATTTTCAGATTTGGTTCAAACATGCGCCGTCTTGTTCTATAATTTGTTGCCATTTTAAAGGTACCTTCATAATGTCTCTCTCATAGAAGTCTGGGTCCTTATTAACGAAAAACTATAGTAATCGATTTGTACAATCTTCTGTTGATGGCAATTTCTTATTACTCTGGAAGATTTTTCAATGCAAGAAAACGATGGTAATGGCTTGGTGCCAGGTCCGGACTATCTGGTGGATACATTAAATCTTCCCAACCAAGCCCCAGAGTTTCTGGCGAGTCGCTACAGATCTGGCTCAGAAGAGGTGTTGTGATCCTGATGGATCACAATGGTTTAAAACTGTTTTATGGTCGATCTTTAGCTCGTGATCAATGCTACGACTTTTAACATGCCGGTCAACTTCGATTATTTCTGTGATTTCATCAATATTGCCGACAACGGGCCTGCCTGTGCAAAGTGCACCTTTAACATAAAAAATACCTGAACGGAATCGATTGAATCAAAATTGCATGTAATTAGCTGTTACAGTATGGGGACCATAAATATCATTCACAGTGTCAGCCGCCTGGTTTGCATTTTCGCTTTAATCGAAGAAAATATGTTAAGTGTACCGAATTTTCCTTTGTTGACTTCGATTTTTAACACTCTTTAACTCAAAACTGAAAGGACCAAACAAAAAACAGCGAAAGAACATTTTAGTGCGATATGTAACCTTAACAACGAGCATAAATCTGAAATTGTTTCATTGATACTTTACGAGATTCTTTTCCTCAAACTTTAATTTCAGATATTGATATTAGAAGAACGCAAATTTTTGCTGACTGAAGTCCTGCTATTAGTCAATTTGAAGAAAATAGGCCATAGATTGAAGGTAGAAAACGATACGTCTAATATTTAAATAAGGTTACTCTGATTTTCACAAATTTTTATTGTTATGTTTACAACAATCGTTTCGCTATCACAGTAGCATCATCAGACAGGTTTAAATTTTGAATAACTAAGCTTGTGTCCGAAATCCGTTGCTATTTATATTACAGTCAGTACAATAAATTTTTATTGAGCGCTAAAACCCAAAAAAGAGTCTCTGCAAATTCCAGCTTATCTGAATATATTTAACAAAGGTGAGTTATTTAAATCTAATTATTCCTTAAGTAATATTTCAATTTTATTGTGTTTATTTATCTCTAGGGATTCTAACAGGTTAAAGGTATAATTTTTACTTTCTATACGTAGAATTTCAAAATTATGGTTGAAGTATGTCCTGTTATTAACAAATTGTTATAATATGTGGAATTGCTTTTATTATTGAAGAAACTCCTCAAATGATTGAATTGGTTTTAAATGAGGTTCTTGAATATATTTATTTTTGAGGTATTTAGCAATTTTCTCAGAAATACCTTTAGTGTATTTTAAGGAAATGTATTTAAAAGGAAATGTATTTAAAATTTTCTTTTATATTAGGATATACCATATTTAAATCTGTTTTATTGTTTTTATTCCTCAACAATATGTCTATCAACGTTGGATCATAGTCATTATTAATAGCTATTTGTTTAATTATGTTAAGTTCTGAAATATAATTTTCTCGATTCATGGGAATATTAACTAATCTATGGATCATACAATTGAATGCTGATTTAGTGTGTATAATAGAATCGGTATAGGTTGGTTTGTGAAATATTGAAAAATCATGTGAATTATTTATTCGAGTAACAGTTAAATGAAGAAAATTAATAGAATTATTATTGTCGGTTTCCATAGTGAATATTATTGAAGGATGTATTTCATTGATGAATAAAAAAAATTTGTCACAGGTAGAGACAGACTTTAAAAAAATTATTTTTATTTATCAGTGAAATACATCCTTGAATAACTTTAACTTTGGAAACCGAACATAATAATTCTATTAATTTTCTTGATTTAACTGTTACTCGAATAAATAATCACATGATTTTTCAATATTTCATAAACCAACCTATACGGATTCTATTAGACATAATAAATCAAACTATCCTTTAAATCACAAATTATCAGCATTTAATTGTATGATCCTTAGATTAGTTAATATTCCCATGAATCAAGAAAATTATATTTCAGAACTTAACATAATTAAACAAATAGCTATTAGTAATGACTATGATCCTACGTTGATAGACAAATTGTTGATGAATAAAAATAATAAAATAGCTTTAAATATGATGTTTCCTAATAAGAAAATTTTAAATACATTTCCTTAAAATACACTAAAGATATTTCTGAGAAAATTGCTACATACCTATTCAAATTTAAGTAAATTCATTAAAAATAATAAAAACTGTACACATAAAAATGATGAATCGGGGGTTTATAAGTTTACCTGCGTCGATTGCCCTAAAGTTTACATAGGACAGACTGGAAGAACTTTCCGACATAGAATTTGTGAACATTTGAAGAGTTTCCTTAATAATAAAAGCAATTCCACATATTCTAATCATTAGGATCATACTTTCATATATAATTTTCATACTTTCAACTATAATTTTGAAATTCCACATATAGAAAGTAAAAGTTATACCTCAAACCTGTTAGAATCCCTAGAAATAAATAAACATATAATAATAAAATTGGAATATTACTTAACGAACAATTAGATTTAAATAACTCACCTCTGTTAAATTTGGATTTGTAGAGACCCTTTTTTGAGTTTTAGTGCTCAATAAAAATTCATTGTACTGACTGTAATATGAATAGCAACGGATTTCGGAAACAAGCTTAGTTATTCAAAATGTAAACCTGCCTGATGATGCTACTGTGATAGCGAAACGATTGTTGTAAACATAATAATGAAAATTTGTGAATATCAGAATAACCTTACATAAATATTATTTAATATGGATTTTCACCAAGTAAGGAGTGATTCATTGAAATGAACGATAAGTCTTTTTGACCCACGACCGAATATTCCGTAAAAACGCCTTGAAACCAGAGATTCACGACAACAGGCCATCTTCAACTATCGAATTTCATGAGGAAATTTAATAGTTTCGACTAAATCATCTCCGGTCTTTGCATAAACATATTGACGTTGACTTCATCTCGGGGCAACATAATATCGAAAATCACGCAACAATAAAGTAATATACAAAATTATTTGTACGAAAATCCACAGGAAGAGCAGTGAACGGCATACGTGTCGCGTGAGGTGGACTCACGACCAGAAATTTGAGTAGGTTGGCTAGCAACCGCAGAATATTTCCTGGGCACGGGCCCCAGACAATAGATGGCCTTATGCAAATGATTGTTTGAGCGGCTGAAAAGTGTCCGCACTGCAATCGGTCGTTCACTGCATGCAAATGTCTGATTATTCCGAGCGAACAATACCTCGAGTTGCTTCGAGACTTGATCTTATTAAGGTAAACATAGTTATGGCGTTTCATATTCTCTATTCAAGTTCAGTAAAAATGTTTTGTATGGCGAAGTTGAGATCCGTGGCGCTCTTTGGTTAGTTCTCTTGAAGTACAACGTAATATGATTTTATTGTGAATTTGAACCCCTTATTGCATAGTTAATAGCTTCTCCTGGTTATACCCCACATATGGTTTCATTCGCCCACTGTTTATATGAATAGTTACGAAAAAATTTAGGTGGCGATTCCTTGTCAAAAAATAGGGTGAGTCTTTCATATAAACTTTATTCTTTTGAGCCCCCCTTGCTTAGTTACAACCCTCTGAAGATGGCACCCGAAAAACAGTTTTTAATTTTTTTCTTTAAAACCGAAAAACTGACAAGAATAAAATTACGCAGACATTTCATGTGAGAGAGAAGGCACTCAAACATTTTTTTGATGGTATTCCTCTTTGATAGCAAGGGGTAGAAAATCCCACCCACAAACCTTCTCTCTCTTTTTTACATATTCCTATTTTACAATAAAAAAATTAATTTTGGATAGCTTGATCCATTATTTACAAGTACGGTCTCTTGTAATTTCTTGCTAAATTTCGTAGAGGCTGGAATTATTTGCGGACAAGAATTTATCTAGTTAGCGGATGTCATTTTGTTATGACAACTGACTAGTTTTGATTAACTTTGATTCAGGTACAATCATTGTCAGTTTTTTGGTTTTTAAGAAAAAAATTAAAAACTGTTTTTCGGCCGCCTTCTTTAGGAGGCTGTAACTCGCATGAGGGGCTCAAAAAAAATTAAGTTTATATGAAACACCCACCCTATTTTTCGACAAGGAATCACCCCCTAAATTTGTTCGCAACTCTTCATATACACCATGTATAGGATGATTGTTTGAAACCGTCTCCCATAAAACCATTCCATACAAATTTCATACCTAAAATCAATGGCTCTTTAACGGCCAGTTTCATAAACAAGATCAAAAGGCTCCTTCATGATAAAGTCCCTTCATGATAAAGTCCCTTCATAAACGCACATCGACCGTCCTTTACTTAAAGCTTCCTTTAATGCGCCAGTCATATGTTTCCGACTGTTGGCTATCCTGAGAACTAGTGATTTCACGAAGGTAGTTGGTGATATTCTGTAAAAACTGTGAGTTATGCGTTGGAACTTGCAAGAAGCATAAATCGATCGACTTGGAAGAAGCATAAATCGATCTTCGCATAAACATGGTTATGTGCAGAAGACAGTATATTGAAATTTATATCATTATTACGTTCGAATTGTTATATTTTATTACGTGGGTTATATGAATGTATATGGAAGAAAAGAGAAAAAAAGTATTACTTTAAAACCTGAGGAGGAACTATGCCTCTTGGAATTGATTGAAAAAGAGAATTTTAATATTATAGAATAAAGTCTAGCAGAGAATAGAAACTGCTTTCAATGCAACAGTTCTCCATTGGAGAAATGGGGACCAGCTCAAATCCAAATATGACAATATAAAAATTAAAACTAGAAGGTGGTAGCTGCTCAACGCAGTCATATTGACTGGTGGTGGGGCTCCATTGAAATTGAGGGAGCCAATTTCCAAACAATTGAGCCCAACTGTTACGAACCCACTTGCCGAAACGAAAGAGATGTATTATAAAAAAAACAGCTCTAGTAGAAGCTCAGATAGTGGCTATCAAGGAAGAGAATAGAAAAAAAGAAGAGGAGCATTCAACGCTTAAAATATTAGATTTGCAAATTATGGAGATGAAGAGCAAATTAAATAATAATAATTAACTCTTTTTTATTTCGAATGCACTTTCTGGAAAAAGCGGTATTAGAATTCTATCAGCATTGCTGCAGACTATGAAGTCCCCTCAAATTTGAATTAAAAACCGAAATTTCAATAACACATAATATTTTTATTTCTTTATTCTCACTTGAAACTTTTTCAGATGTTACCTAAAGTAAAACAATGAATCAGAAATACAAACATGGAAGCCTATCTAAATACATACCTTGTAAAATCTTATAAAAATTATATGAAATCTTGTCATGTTGAAGATACAAATTGAATATGGGGAATAGTTCCACAAGTGACAAGCAAATTTATTTTCAATTATCACACAAATATAAATTTTAAATTAGCAAAATGTTTATTAATAATAGACTCTCGCTTGACGAGCTGCATTAACATTAGTTGAATTTGTTTGAAAGTCCTTTTCCTCCTGCAATCATTCATTTGGAAATATTTCGTTCATATCTACATATTGTGCAAAACAGCGGTAGCAACAATAATTGCCCTTATGGTCGTTAACTTAACACTCATTCCTTTAGAAAGTATAGGAAAATGACGCTTCCAAACTCCATACTTTCTCTGCACCACATTTCTAATTCGTATAATAGACTGCTTACATAAATTTTCAGCTGCAGTTATAGCTTCCGGTAACTTTGTTATGCAGATAAGTCTGCAAACTATAACCACTACCACCAAGTAACACATACCGTCCTAATTTACCACTCTCAAATTGTCTCTTCAAGACACTGTTATTAAAGATGGTTCGATCATATATTTCCAGTTCCATAGAATCTCAATGTAAAAAGTAGTTGGTTTATCGGTTCAATACAGCTGCCTCTGAAAATTGTCAATTTAATGATTTGGTATACATAAAATTATATCAACAAAATAATAAATCGAAATTTGTTTACCTGTTAAATGGGAAGTACAATTGATCTGCAATTTTTTGAAGCAAAGATTAAACAGTTGGTTTTGTCAGGCAAAAACGATAGAAGAAATCTAGATCATCTAACGTGGAAAAATGTCTCTCCTGTAAATTTTTGGTCTTCTCACAATTATTTCTTCATCATTTGATGAAGAAGTAGAACTAAAATCAGCATTCAACATTTGGTGCAACATATTTCGTAGTACGCTAAAATTAAATAAAATGGGATGTGACAGAACAAGGTTATGTCCACTGTTTTCGTGTTTATCGAGCACCTGCGCAGTATCGAGCTTCTCGTTAAAGGATCCTTTTCCAGCCGTAAAGGGCCAATTTTCTCACTTTAAGATGAAGGACGCTCTTAACCTCAAAATTTGTTTATGAAACACGTTTTATCATTAAAGGAGACTTTTTGGGAAAAAGGAGGCTTTAATTTCGTTTATGAAACCGGCCGTAAGTACTGCGCCATTTCTTTACTCGTTTACATGCCAGTTTTCTACAACATCCAGAAATTAGTCAGCTCTCCTGGTAACGTAGCCAAATGGACTGAAATCGAACGGAAGGAAGCAGAAGCTACTCATCACCACTAGATCATAGGATGGATACACTCTAGCTGCATTTTATATTTAAAATGTTCAAATTGAATAAATTATTGTAGGCCAAAAAAATCGATTATAAGGATATAACAGTGGAAAATTTAAGTGAAACAGTTTTTACTTAATGAAAATCCAATTAAAATGATATTAAATAAGGTTACTCTGATTTTTACATATTTTATAGTCCGTTTGGAAAGTATCAGGAATTTATTATTTTTCATAATTTTAATATACTTCTTTTTTGTAACATGCTAAGCCAAAGTTAATGTATGAAATAGATTGTGCAGATAGTCGGCTATGGCCAAAGTTTCATGTCAACACTATTTGTCAAATATTGTTGATTGTCAGCAATTTATGAAATAATGTTGCAACTAGAAAAAAGAAAACAGGTAAAATATTTGTATAGAAAAGGTTTTCGAAACGTTAAAAAATTAGTGCAATTGACTGAACTGGGAAAAAGTGCTGTATATGAGACAATAAAGAGGATGAAAATGGCATGAATATGAGGCATAGACCACTTCAGGAAGACCACGTAAGATTAAAGGAAACAATTTAAACGCAAACAGATTTGGAAATCAACGCAATAAAAAAGTATGTCCAGAAACCGTCGGTATGTCACTGGAAAGACTGGAAAGCTACATATCAAGGAAACCAAAAAAATCCCTATAATGACACCTTGACAAAAGGAACGCAGAATAGAATTTTATCAATGTTTTCAAGAAGACAATTTTAATAATGTCTTTATATTTGATGAAAGTTGTTTTCAACTTGGTGGAAATCACTTAAAACAACCTATTGCCGTTCAAATTTCCAACTTTTCCACCAAAATAATGGTTTCGAAGCAATATCTCAGCGTGGTGCTACGCCTCTCTGTATAGTTGTTGGTACCATTAATAGTGAAAAGTATTGTGGCATTCTGAACGATTTCCTCCTTGAAACGGCGCATGCTTTATATCTATAGGGCTGGTCTTTTCAGCAGGATAATGCAAGATGCCATACTTCGGCCTATGCTCAAGCTTGGATGCTAGAACACCAAGTTACAACCATTTCATGCCCAGCAGATTTACCAGATCTCAGTCCCGTTGAAAACATGTGAGGACTAATGAAGATTGAAGTTGAACGAGCACCGCAACAAGATGATTTGATTCAGTCAGTTTTACAGTCCTGGACTATCCATCACCGATGGTGTATATATAAGGTTTCAGCAGTGAGATCTCTAATGGTCGTCATAAAATGGGAATTAATTCTTCAGCGGTAAACATAAATAATTAAGCTAAGATGTTAGTGAACAATAAATAAAGGAACGCCAACTTTTCCGAATCGGGGATTTATCAAATTGAATGTGATCATTGTTATGCTACATATATAGACAGATGTTTACAACATAGAATCAAAAAACATAGGATGTCTATTTTGGAAAACCAGAAATCAACTGGTTTTGCAGAATATTGTACAAAAATAATCATTTCTTTAATGAGAAAGATGTCACTTTGCTATACAATTTTAAAAAAGGGTAAATTGATGGACTATTTCCAGATTGTTTCAACCAAAAGAGCCATTGAGAAAAAGGAGAATTTAACCAATTCCCAAATACTCTTTGGGAACACCCCTATATTGGATGTTGTTATTTCCATGCGCCATAAAAATACACAGATGTCCTAAGTGTAATAAAAGTACCTTTTGAATTTTAAGTTTAGTTAGTTTTTGTACTTCTTTGAAGATGGTCGAAAGACTGAAAGACGCGTCAGGACTCTGAATTTACTGGGAAACATAAAAACTGTGTGATTTTTTTCAAAGAAAATTTTAACTTTCTATATGAAAAATTTCAAAGTTATGGTTTAAAGTGTGTTCGGTTTCTAACAAATCGTTCGAATACATGGAATTACTTTTGTAACTGAGGAAACGCTTTAAATATTCTTCACTTCTCTATCGAAAAGTTCTTCCTAACTATTCTACGTAAACTTTTTGGAAATTACCGCAGGTTAACTTATAAACTCCCAATTTATCATTTTTATGTGAAAGGTCGTTATTATTTTTAATGAATTGACTGAGGTTTGCATAAGCTCTGAATAAAGTTCTTGAATTAGATTTATTTTTGAGGTATGTAGCAATTCTCTCAGAAATACTTATAGCAAACATCTAGATGTGGTTTTCGGCGAAGATCTTCTTTCTTAATTTTTTTGTCAGCTGAAATGCTGAAAAAAGTAATCGCTCGCCTTGCTTATCATCTCAAGTATCATAATTAATTGCTTCCGGCGAGGATATTTTGCCGAAGATTACGTTTACAAGAAGAGTCATCAAGATCATTATGAAAACTATATGGCAGTATCCATCTTACCTGCTATATGGTGTTAGGTCTCCCCCCCTGTCTCTGTACCTTGTCGTGGTGGGGGAGCTTGTCATAACGAGTGTCCTAGTTTCATTTATGAAATGGAGGATATGGTTATGATGCCTAAAGCAGATGACTCGCAATCCAAACTTCCTTACTTTCTTTCTTTCTTGCATAATACCATTCCATCATGTTGTCCCACTCCATCCTTTTCCTGCCGCAGGGCTTGGAATCGTACGGGGAAGCTGGCTCTGATTGACGATTAGAATCTGCGACCCTGCGATCGATTAGAGTTTTGTAATCCTTTCAATGGCGAAGGCGATACCCTGCTGGTTCTCAGCGTGGGTTTTCCAACCTTCGTCCTCTTAGCCGCTGAAGGATCTTAAATGGTGAAATGCTGAATGAAAAAGGGAGACTACGACTTTTCGAACAAGCTGGGGGGTTTGAGAGATTCGCTCTGCTCGCCCCCAAATTTGGCTCCACTTTTAGTTCCTGAAGCTCCCGTTGCGGGGTACTGATTGGTCCGTTGGAGGACAAAGGGAGACTACGACGTTTTGAACAAGTTGGGTGGACTTGGGATATTCGCTCTGCTTGCCCCTAACTTCAGCCCCATTCGTGGATCCTTAAGCTTATCTTATCTGCTGCGGGTTCGGAAGTGGTCCGTTGGAGGGAAAGGGAGACTACGACGTTCGTGAGTTAAAATGTGAGCTCTGCTCACATTTTAACTTGTACAATTCTGAGTATATCGTGTTAGGTGTCCCCACCCCCTGTCTCTGTACTTTGCCGTGGTGGGGGAGCTTGTCATATCGAGTGCCCTAGTTTCATTTATGAAATGGAGGATATGGTAATGATGCCTAAAGCAGATGACCAAACTTCCCTACTTTCTTTCTTACTTACCGTTCCATCATGTTGTCCCACTTCCATTCATTTCCTTCCGCAAGACTTGGAATCGTACGGGGGAGTTGTGGCTCTGATTGGCGACCAAAATCACGCGACCCTGCGATCGATTAGAGTTTTGTAATCCATACACGGGCGAAGGCGATACCCTGCTGAATCTCAGCGTGGGTTTTCCAATCTTCGTCTACTTATCCGCTGAGGGATCTTAAATAGTTGTTAAAGGAAAAAGGGGTGACTACAACATTTCAACCGGGGTGAGATCTCAGATGATTTGCTCTGCTCGCCCCCAAATTTGGCTCCATCTTTAGATCCTTAAGTTCCCGCTGCGGGGTCCTGATTGGACCGTTGGAGAAAAAAGGCAGACTACCACGTTTCGACCGAGCTTAGAGGTTTTGGTAGAATCGCCCTGCTCACCCCCAACTTCGGCCTCATTAGTGGATCCTTAAGCTTATCTTATCTACTGCGGGGTCGGAAGTGGTCGGTTGGAGGAAAAGGGAGACTACGACGTTTCGACCGGGGAGAGATCGCGGAAGCTTCGCTCTGCTCACCCCCAACTATGGCCCCACTTTTTGATCCTAACGCCCATCCTTTTTTGAGAGGAGGGAGGTGACTTGTAGAGGTCCCTCACCAAGTTGTGCTGGCGCAAAGTTCTCTATAATCTTCCTTCAAAATTCCTATCTTTCAGCTTATCGGTCTGCTGAAGTGTCAAAACTTGAGCAGAAACCCGGGACAGCAATGATGACAATGGTACTTTAACGTTGGTGAAGATCTCTACTCATATGCCGACATGTACAATTCTGAGTATATCTTGTTAGGAGTCTTAGATTTCCTGAGTTAATGGTTTCTGGCATCGTGTAGCACTCCTCTTGGCGACCGTTAGTCTTTAGAAACAAGGCTACCACGGAAGGGTGGAACCTCATAGGAATATTTTTACTCCTGGCTATCCAATTAAGGTGGGATTCGTGAGGTCCGCGGTTGAAAGCCTGTATGCTAGGCCTGAAAAATAATCCATACATCTGAGTTCGTGGTTCTTGGACCTGGATGGTCCGGGGCATCACTAAGAGGTATGGGGGGTCTTGACCATACGTTAGGCGTTGGGCCTGGAACTGGATCGACCGGGAGTGTTCACGGTGGTTTCCGGGCCTCGAGCCACGCCTGGGTGGTGGATAAGTCCAATCTTTACTGGAAGCAAATAGGAGCGACTTTGTTTGCGCGCTGATTTGGCGTATCCAAATTCCGCGCCCATATACCCAAGGAAAAGAAGATCATTTTAATCCCAAACTGCAAAGGCATTTACCAGCTATATCAAAAATGTTTCAGTCTCAAAACAGGGATGGTATACTTTCTAGAAAGCAATTAATTGCTTGGCAATTTCCAAGATGGCTTCAGAGAAGGAACGAAGCAGAGGAAATAATGCTCGCTTACATGGACCTGAGTCGAGCGTCCGATTGAACCAATCATGGCAAGCTTTTGTATAAGTTGGAGTGTGCTGGAGTAAGAGGGGAAGCTTTGAACTTATTTGGATCATCTCTGAAAGATCCCAGGCAGATAGTAGAGTTTCTAAGATAGGTGGTCTTCCAGAATGCCCATTACGTTAGGAGTGCCACAGGTATCGTACCAGGTACCAATTTTATTTCTCATGTACGTTGATGATCTGATATGTAACGTTACTTAAGATGATGAAACTCGTGCATGATATTTGAATCTTAAACAAAGTAAAGAAAAGAACTACAATGTTAAATAAAGCACGAAAAACCATGAGGAGAGCCTTCAAATAGTTTGAAATGAATGACATGAAAGTAAGCCCAGAAAAACACAAGAATTAATTGTCAGCCCTGAACAACATGAAAAAGGATGTGTCTCAATGCTCGGGCTATCAATCAGTGACGACTTAGGTTATACACATCGATAAATTAAGACAAAAGCTCTGTAAGCTAAGCTCTGTTCGCCATAAAAAGAATAAAAAATCTCAATGAACAAAATATAAGCGATACTTACATATCACGCACAGTTTCACAGTAGGATGATATACAGCATTTTACTATGAGATACATCTCTAGAGGCAGAAAGAGTGTTCCTGAAACAAAAGAGGGCTTTGAGGATGGTGGCGAGGGTTAACTAAGTAACTAACCTTAAGTGTCACGTTTACATTCAGAAAAACAGGGACCCTTTCCAGCAAGACTCAGCTGTACACAATCTTGAAACCAGGTTCAGACATAAATATATAGCCCCAAGACAGCACATAACGTCCCTGCAGATGAAAGTTTTCAAACGTAAGCTCAAATTGATTCTGAAAGAATGCGCATTTTATTTAATGGATGAATTCATTGAAGTACCGCTTCTACTCACTTGCATTCTTGTATTGATGGTATCTATATATAGCAGTATGTCATTTATTATTATTATTTCTTATGAATGTATGTGTATATTATTATAGTGTAATTCCTGTGGCATTTTCTGCAAATTTGTGGATAAATAATAAATAATTTTATTTAATCAAAACTTCTTCCTATTCTTCTAAAAGGGTATATATTTGTAAAATTCTTGTTGTCTCTCACACCTTACTGTGGCATATTTTTTTGCCAAAGCTAGCGATTAATCACACGTTGTTAGCTTCTTATCGATCATCTCTAAAATGTATTCTAGATTTTCATATCGGTTGTATGGTTTTTTACTTATGAATTTTTTGAGAAATATTTTCCCATAATTTTTCTGAGAAATATATTCAGAATTCAGTTTTCTTCAAGCTGAATCAATTTTTAATGAATATGATATGTGTCATATCGCTACAAGAAAATTGTATCACAATCACCCAAACGTGAAATCTCATTATGGATAGATACTACAAATCCGAGCGGCATCAGCAACCTATAATTTTCGAGACCACTCACATCGAAATCTGGTTTCGAAACCGCATAAATAATTATCATTCTGATGTTCGGTTATCATCTTCGAAATGGAAGCAGACGATATAACTTTTTTCCATTAATATGAGAAGGAGATAAAAATAATACCAAAGATTCAACACTTGAGGAAATGATGAACTAAAATTAATGCAATTTCAACGATCGGTAAATAACTTAAAACAGATTAATTCTGCTAACCCGACCACAAATTTTAATTTCATAAAAAAAATTTAAAATGAAATTAAATGAATATCTTAAAAAACACAGTTTCAATTTAGTAGCCATATGGTGTAGATTTCAAGGAACTAAAAAAAAATTTATATGAGTTCATGTTTCTCTGAGTATGTTTCTGAAAAAAAAAATTATAGAACTGAAATTTGGCAACATTGGTTGCCTGGTTATATTTTCGAATCAGCTGAGCATTTTGGTGGGAAAAATTCATAGGAACGGATCAGGGTGTTTATGGTAGTTTGTTTTAAGACTAAAAATAATCAAATAGGTTTTCTATAATTTCTGAAAATTTTGTGAAGAATAATTCATACTGATAAGGCCTACGATCCAAGGACCCATTCTGTCCTTGTCTTATACGAGACGAGAAGCAATCAGAATCAGTTTCCAACGAAGTGAATTGTGTCATGATATTCACGCAAGGAATTCTTCTTTTAAGAACTAGATGTGCTTTAGGGGGTTACACTTATTTCACCATATGTTATGTGTACTTTTATTGTGGATTTTTAACCATATGTTAAACCCCTAGGCTAAAGGACATACTGGTCAACACCAGATATTTGTATGTAGAATCATAATGACTATTTGGGTCATCCTAACGATTTCAGACAAATTTATGACCACTCCATGAAGATAAATTTCGCAACTCATAATGATGAATATGAACATATACAATATAATTTCATGAAATGGAAAATAAGAATTAATTTTTTTTAATGACATTTAAATTAATATTGTCTTAGAAAATAAGATTCCCTGATAGGCAATGAAATCACATAAAATTCTAAGAAACATGAAGGAAATGTATACATTCTGTCAAGAAAGTACCGGGAATTATCGATTTAAATCTGGCGGGGCAATGAGGCAGGTAAAAATTTTTTTCCTAGGTTGGTACCACTGTCCTTAATTAGTATGCCAATCTTGAGCGGGATCTGTCAACTAGTGTGTTTGCAACAGCTGATTAAGTCAGTCGATGTCAGAGTGCGTGCCGATTTTTACTATGGGTGATTACGTTGAGCAAAGAATTTGTTTAAAGTTTTGTGTTCCAAATGAATTTTCGTGTGCCGATGCATTGAAAATGTTGCAAAAGGCCTTTGGTGATAATGCTCTATCGAAAACTCGTGCATATCAGTGGTACAGAGCCTTCAAGGACGGTCGTGAAGTGGTCGCCCATCGACGGCTTCGTTCGAAGATAACGTCGATAAAATTAAGGAAAGGGTGCTGGAAAACCGTCGTACCAGCTTGAGAGAGATAGCACATGATCTTAAGATATCCCACGAGTCCGCACGTACGATTTTGATTGATATTTTGGGCATGAGAAAGGTGGCCGCACGACTCCTACCGAAAGACCTGAATTTTCTTCAAAAACGTCATCGCGAACAGGTTGCTTCAGACATGCTGGATCGCTGTAATTCCGATTCTACATTCATGGAACGTATTATAACTGGTGATGAGACCTGGGTCTACGAGTACGATATGCAAACAAGCCAGCAATCATCGGAATGGGTGGCAAAAAATGAGCCGAAACCGAAAAAACCACGCCAAAGCCGCTCGAAAATGAAGGTGATGCTCATTGTTTTCTTCGATATCCGTGGCGTGGTGCACTAGGAATTCGTTCCAGAGGGTCAGACGGTAAACAAGGAGTATTACCTAGGCGTTATGAAACGTTTGCGTGAGCGTATCCGTAAGAAGCGGCCAAATTTGTGGGCGAACAACTCATGGATTTTGCATGACGATAACGCGCCTTCTCACCGAGCTACGATTGTGACTGACTTTCTCGCCAAAAACTCAACAAACGTGCTTCAGCAACCACCGTATTCGCCGGATTTGGCTCCCTGCGACTTTTTCCTCTTCCCAAAACTAAAATTGCCCCTTCGTGGCACCCGTTTTGAGTCGATTGAAGCCATAAAACAAAATTCGGAGCGAGAGCTAAAGTCCATCCCGGAAAGCGCCTATAAAAAATGTTTCGATAATTGGAAGTGCCGTTGGCATAGATGTATTGGAGCAAATGGAGCCTATTTTGAAGGCGACCCAATAAATTTTGACGATTAAATGTAAAAATGTTGTTTTAATTGAAAATTCCCGGTACTTTCTGGACAGAGTAGTATAATAAAAATTGATAGAAAATGTAACCTTGTCTTCCAAAACTATGTTTCTATTTTGATGGACAATGGGATTATTTTCAACAATTGCATTAAATTCTAAGAAACATGAAAAAATTCTACAGAATAAGGAAATGGATTACCAACATCAGGACAAACGTTCATTAAAAATTTTTATTTTTCTTATCTTGTGCAGTTCTTCGAAATCTTTATCAATTTTGGAATTTACTCCTGACCACACCTAGAATTTGCTTCTAGTATTTGAACGTAGATCAAATTTTATCCAAATAATTAACCTCATTTATTTTTCGATACGTTGTTTTCCAGTTCAGTTGTTTCAATCTGTCTGTACCTTGGGAATGTTATATTTAACTATATTTTATATCAATTCCTTGATTTTATAGGTTTTCCTCATTTTTCTTAAAATTCTGCAAGTATAATAAAACTGTACAAAACAAGATACGAGTTATATTTGTCACTAGCCATTATCTTTTTATAAAATGATGATATATTTGTACTAATTTTGGATATTAAAACAGATTTAATCTGTTAGTCTCCTACAATTTCAATTTCAAAAAATTTTATTCAAAAACTTTGAATTAATCAATGTCTTATAAGTACTGCTTGCATTTAATAGACGTGTAAAACCAAAACTCATCATACAATATCAAATGGAATAAAAAACCCAACTAATATAAATTGTCAATTAAAATTAATAAATGAAAATTTTTTCAATTTTGAAATTCAAATTGTAGGAGACTAACAGATTAAATCTGTTTTGATATTCAAAGTTTCTAATAATCCTATCAAGTAAAAAACCGCTTCTTATTATTTTATTTGTACTAAACCGTTCATTCAAAGATTCAGATACCCAGTTAATTTTACACTTAGTCCGGTCTATTTACACATTCAAGTTTACATAAATTCCCATAAAGCTGAATATTGGCATAGTTGTTCAAAACATCATTATAAAGAAAATCTCAAAAGTCCTCATCGTTCCGAGGTGTGCTAAAAATTTGGCACGGGGTCAAAGGTCAAAAAAATGAGTTTTTTGCGATTTTTAGCGAAACGGTGAGTTTTTTCGCAAAATTACCCCAGTACAAAATTGTAGATCACAAAATTCTCTACAAAAAATATATCAATAATTTTTTTCCTAAAAGCCACCATTTTGGAGATATAACGTTCCGAAAAGTTGGATCAGTCGTAATCCCTCTATTTTGCACACGTTTCCACGCCACCTATGAGGTAGTGTACAAAGCGCGTTTTTTTTAACGTGGTTTCCCCAGTAGGCCTATTCCACGGGTCTGCTGAGATTTTATATGTTTTAAAACTATTGCAAAATAATATTATATATTATAGTGGGCAAAAACAACGGCGGTGTAATTAAATAAAATACTTAAAATAAAAAGTTAGTCGTCTGATTCATAACTGTCCAAGATTTCTGTTTCTTCTTCTTCTTGATCTTCTTCTCCTTCTTCTTCCTGTTCATCCTCTTGTTCTTCTTCTTCTTCTTGTTCTATTTCACACGTAAACTGCCCCAATAGCGATTCCTGATCGGTATCAAACGAATCTTCAAGAGTTGGTGACTCAACATTCGAGCATGATCGGCCTTGACAGTGTGTGCATGCCAGGGAACAAAACAGTCCAACTTTTCTGCAACCACATTTTGCACTACAACGTTTCTTGCAGTTGCAAAATATTGTGTTGAGAAGTTTCTCAGGTGCTGGTGGAAGTAAAGTTTGAACTGGCTCTAGTGTATTGTCGATCAACTTCCAACCCCAGTCTTTAGGGTCCAGCTGATTACCAAGCCACACTTGAACTTGGTAATATACCCGAAACAGATGTTGATGAGCAGCTACTGAGGTTGGAGGAAGAGAAGCTAAGTTGACTTGTTTTTTATTACGCGTATTTTTCACGAAAGATGTGTATCGCAACTTATCTAAGCAAGTGGTTTTTTTGGGGGCTCCGTACATAGCAAGAAGAAATTGAACTCCGTTGGTGATAACATGTTGTTGAGTTGAATTACTAAAACAATATTCTGACATTTTTCTTATAAAAATCTAAAACGCACAAAATAGGTTAAAAGATAGGTTAAGATAAGCACATGTTTTCCCTACGCAGTGGCGCTCAAGACTAACGGTATGTATTTCATATATTGGGCATGCCAACATAAAGCAGGTATACGACCCTAGCCACGCGGACAATAGAATAAAAGACAGATGTTATCCCAAGGTTATACTGACGTACAAATTTAGGAACGGGGTTTCATTATACCTGAGATTCTCGTAGTTTAACTTATATTTTACATAAGCAAGTTACAATAAATAATAGCGAACTTATTTTAGTTCTATTACACCTTTAGTGACTTTCATATGTGGCGTACGTGTGCAAAATAGAGGGATTACGACTGATCCAACTTTTCGGAACGTTATATCTCCAAAATGGTGGCTTTTAGGAAAAAAATTATTAATATATTTTTTGTAGAGAATTTCGTGATCTACAATTTTGTACTGGGGTAATTTTGCGAAAAAACTCACCGTTTCGCTAAAAATCGCAAAAAACTCATTTTTTTGACCTTTGACCCCGTGCCAAATTTTTAGCACACCTCGAAACGATGAGGACTTTTGAGATTTTCTTTATAATGATGTTTTGAACAACTATGCCAATATTCAGCTTTATGGGAATTTATGTAACCTTCCTCCTGATTTTAGGCTTAAATAGACCGGACTAACTATGCTCGAAATGTTTCAATGATCGAATTTTTTTAGAGAATCTGATAAGCGATATTTTGTTCTCAATAAACATATATCGGCTAATTTGGCTTCGTTGTTTTTTCTCATGAAAGATAATTAGCAGTGCCTGAAGAACTAAGGACTAAAATAATATCAATTTCAAGATGATGATCACATAAACAAAAAAATAAGTACACATTCTTTTTTATTCAAATCTAATTTTCCTCCAGCTAGCGTTTTTAACTTTTAACTTGACTGTCGTACGCAATTGCGTCATCATTCTGAATGAACTGCGTAAATCCCAATATTAATGTAACACATTTCTCCAAAGGAAATGACATAAATTTTTTATCACCACGTGGAACTACTATTAGAGTATGAAGGCTTTGCGTGAGTAGTTAGTTAAACAACTTAATTAGTTCTCATGAATGATACAGTCACGCAGTTATGCAACTTTGAGATATTAAATTATTGAATTCTAAAAAGCTACGATGATATTTCAATTATTTTGACTATTCTGTGATATAACTTTAGAATATTTATAATTTTCAATACGTGTTCATGCCTTCCCTCACTATTCAAATATTGAATCGTTTCAAAATTTCTTTATTTCTCTTTGAAAATTGATTCATTTTCAGAGGTGAATCATTTTAGATTGTGCTCATTATTAAACGATTTTTAGTTACATTTTCCGTTTATATGTTATCACTTCTTTTCAAAAGTTGAGGATATTGATGCTTTCCGAAAATTTATATTTTGGGTATCATCTTATTTTTTCTTCAATTAAATATACTTAAAACGATTAAACAAAAGTTTTCTGGTCAATCGTGAAGCAAGTTTAATCATTTTTCGTCCTTGTGTGTCAGAAATACACATTTAAATAATTTTCTCTGTTGTTGAGAGAAGCAATAAACGAAAAAAGTGAGGAAAACTTGCAGCGGGGGTGATGCTGCTTGACAACACGCTGGTTCTCAAGGCCCGCATGGCAAAGGCTGCTGTGTGGGAATGTGGCTTCGCAAAAATTACTCATCCTCCGTACAGTCCAGACGTGGCCGCCAGCGCTCACTACCTATTCCCAAATGTGAAAAAAGAACTTCGTTGAATGCGATTTTCTGACGATGAAGAACTGAAGCAATTAATACTTATTTTGAGGAGAAGCCGGAAGAATATTTTTTACGAGGTTTAGAGAAGCTCGTTTCTCGATCTAACAAATTTATTGAAGTTCTAGGAGACTACATTGAAAAATAGAATTTTTCCAAAATTTTCTGAGTTTTCTTTCGTGCCTATATCGAGCATACATTGAACGTCCTTCCTATATTGCAAGGAACGAAATTTCTAAGATGTCTGCTTCGGCAGCGCAACGCAATATTGCACCACCTTGTATAATTATGAGAATGATTAGAATTTGAATAACCTTTTTGCGCCTTCAAATCAATCTAGATTTTTGAGATATTAGTTAATAACGAACGAAACAATCCGGTATATAAATTCACTCTCATATTTCTTGAAAGCCCCTTACCTATAGAACATAAAAAAAAACAACAAAGGATAGGGGCGCGGCACTCTTCACACTCTAAGTGTATCGTGAGCGTGCCATCATTCAGGTCCAGCCTCTTCAATTTTATTGCTTCTTTGAGTGCTTCTCATCATCACCGAGAGGTGTGAAGAGGTTGCTAGAGAAGAATGATTGAACTTTCCCACTCTCTGTAGACATGAACTTGATTTAATGAATTTTTGACTGTAATAAATGCTAGCGACATCTTTTTCATTAACATGGTTCTAATACAAGTAATGTTTAAATTTGTTATTTCAAGAATTACGTGAATAAATCAAGAATTATGAATTTTCACATATTTTTGTGGAATTTAGAGAAGAAGAAAATTATAAGGTATAATTTTCATATTGGACACTATCTACAAAGTTCATTGGATTTTGCTGCCAGTTATGGGAAACACCGTGCTATCGTTCAGTCCAAATGTCTATAATTTTCGAGTTTTGAGCCGAAAAAAGTCTCAATAACTAAATTATTCTCATTGATGAGGAATCCGAGGTCAATAGTACTTCTGTCTGAACGGCCTGTTCGTATAAATACGCTAACTTTCGAGCGGAAAGAGCTAGATCCTAGAAATATTCAGAAAATGTTTGAGTACAGCTTCGATCTATCTGAAATTAGGCATTTGGAAATAAAATGATAACTAGCATACTTGCGCGACATTCTGTGAGTATCGTATGATAAGAAATCAAAAAAATTTTTTTGAATGTATCAGCGTTGAGCACTATCTTAACTTGAACACTGTAACTTTCAAACCTAAAAAGAGATACAGACTTCAAACTTTCGGAGTAGATTTGAGGCCTGAGTATATCGGTTAAGTTCGTTATTGAGTAAAATCAGTATAATGGTGTCGCAGTAATCACATTTGAAAATTTCCCCTATTATTAATTATTATTTGTAACTTCTTCAAGAAGCTATTCAGAGATTTGAAATTTGCAGGAGAAACATACTGAACAAGTGCACAAAAGCTTCTTTCTGACTTCACGTCACTGCTTTCATAGAATTTTACATTTTAAATATCATACAGATTTGTTCTGTTAATCTTCTACAAATTTTAATTAAAAAAAAATTTTTTGAATAAAATAAAATAAATATCTTAGAAAAACTGTTTCAGTTTAGTAGACATTTAGAATTAACACTCAAATCACTAAATAAATACTTGAAGGATACAAAATTTTGTTTCGTTCCTTGTTTTATGAAAACCGAATCCCTTTTCAAAAATGCAAAACATATCCTCAAGAACTTTTTCAAAAACCACTTGCTTAATACAAGTTTCTTCGAAAAAATTCCTAAAATATGCAGAACATCTTAAAAAAGCAATTCAGAATGCCCACAACGGAAAGCTCATCAGCCCTATTTCATATTTAAAAAATAAAAATAAGATTATTAGAAAAAAGATATAAATTTAACTTAAATAATATCAATCAAAAATCTTTAAAACATCTAGCTATCGATTCAGAATTTGCATTGAGAAATTGTCAAAATTCAAATATAGACAAGAGTATTTTTACCAATATAATGAAAAAAGAAACATCAAATTATCAATACAATACTAATAATCAAACAGTCAAATCAGTCAGAAATAAAATGATAGAAAATGACCTAATATTTACTTGCGCAGACAAAGGAAATACAGTCATAGCATTAAAAAAAATAGAATACATACAGAAAACAATTTCATTTTTAAACCAAAATAAATATAAAACTATCAAAAACGACCCAACAGAAAAATATCGAAAACAAATCAAATCGGTTATCCTTCAATCAAAAGCACTTTTTGTAAATATTTCAAATTATAAATTAACTTTAAGGAACCCATCAACACCCATTTTGTATTCTTTAATTAAGTTGGACAAAGAGAATAATCCCATCAGACCCGTTGTTTCATTTGTCACAGCCCCGTCATATAAAAAACATTAATTAAAATTATACTAGCAGGAACCAACTTTGGAGCGAAATTTGCAATAAAAAACTCTTATCAACTTATACAAAAAATTAAGCATATATATATATATATATATATATATATATATATATATCCCAAACAATGCCAAATTTGTTTCCTTTGATGTAAAAAACTTATTTCCTAGTATACCGGTCACTGAAACCATATAATTAGTTGATGATTTTTTACTCCAAAAACGAACTAATCTTGTTGTAAAAACAGAAATATTAGACGCCTTAAACGTTTGCCTAGATCAAAATTATTTTATGTCCAACAGCACGTTTCATCTAGACGAAGAAAGTCTAACAATGGGGAACCCATTAAGCCCCTTGTTATCAGAAATATTCATGGATCACGTAGAAACCAATATCCAAAAACTCCCATATTTTAAAGATTTCGTTTATTGGTACCGCTATGTAGATGACATAATTTGTTTATTTAATGGCACAAATAGACAACTTTGTTCATTTTTGGAATCTATCAATAAATTATATTCAACAATTGAATTCACACAGGAAGATGAAGTAAATAATAGCATCAATTTCTTAGATTTAAAAATCACCAAAATTAATAATAGACATGACTTTTCCATATACAGAAAACCTACACAAACATATGGTATGATTCATTAATTATACTTCAAACCATCCATTTTCACAAAAATTGTCGGCTCATAATAGTATGCTTCATAGATTGGTTAACATACCCATGACGAAAGAAAATTTTGACAAAGAGTATAAAACCATTAAACAAATAGCTTTCAATAATGATTTCAATCCGTTAATTGTAGCCAATTTACTTGATAAAATAAATTTCAAGAAAGTAATATCACTTGTATATCCAAAATTTCAAAATTCAAACGAAACCAAATTTTACATTAAATTTCATAGGCCAAAAATCTGGAAAGATTGCTAGATATTAAAATCAAAAAGAAAAATATCTGTTTTAAAACTATTAATTCTTTAGGCAGCTTAATAAAAAATATTAAAAATGTCATTCCTAAAAACAAAAAATCAGGAGTTTACAAGTTAACATGTAGTGATTGCCCATGTGTATATGTGGGACAGACAGGCCGTTCATTCCAAACAAGAATACGAGAACATGAAAAATGTTATATTATAATAAAAATAAACCGAATTCAACTTATGCCAACCGTTTGTTAGAGACTGGCCATAATTTTAATATGAACTATGAAATATTACATATCGAAAACAAAAGTCAGAAACTAAATCTGTTTGAAACTTTAGAAATCAATAGATATAATAAAAGACAAATTTTATTGAATGATCAAATAGATTTAAACAGATCCCCTCTACTTAATATTTTTCATTAATTGTAAACCATCACTTTCCACCCCTCTATTTTTTCTACCAGAGCTGTGTATTTAAGGTCATGTTTTGCATTGTATACCTCAGTTTAAATACTCACCTGATGAAGTCATGGTATGACGAAAAAATTGTCGTGTAAATCAATAAAATAGCGGAAGTTAACATTTGTTCTTCTTATATTGAAGATGAATTTCTGTCAAGTAAAGACCGAGACAATCAAAAAAATAAAAATAATTAACAAAAAGTATCTTACCAGACAATCTGAATGTATTTATCTGAGTAAAACACTAGAATGAAGTGAATTTTTAAAAATTCTACGTATTCTATGTTCGTCACAGAAATTACACAAAATTTGTAAGGTATTTTATGGATTCCTTTAAGTGTAAACCAAAATATATAATTATTATATGAACAACAAAATAATAAAAGAAGGTTTATTTGAAAGATGGATTATTACAATATGTTATTAATCCTTCGATGAAGAAAAACCCCTTTTTATTGAATTTTAGATGGTAGTTCCATAGTAAATTTGACGCTTTAGCGTAATAGAGAAAATTTGAAATAAACCTCTTCAAACAACATTGCTTTTTGGAAAATAAAAAATAAATCAGTTTACTTTTTATAACAGCAGAAACATCAAGGAAGATATGGAAGTATAATAGTAAAATGATATTTTATCAGTTCAAATTATTTTCCGTAATTAAGAATAATATTTGATTTAAATGTAAACGGTAAAGTGTTCTGATTATTATGATTTCGGATTTCTATTGCCTGAATTATTTCGGTATACAATCTTCCTTAATGTGGACAAACAACTTGAAAGAAAAATTTTAGAAGATGAAAGGGGTTACAACAATGCGAAATGGAGTACAAAAATGTTAAAATATATCCTGAGATGGAAACAATTATAATGCATTAGATGTGATCGCAGAAAAACAATTTTAATTGAATTTTTTTTATAATTTTATTATATTAATATTTTTTTGATATATTATATTCATGTTTTATTTGAAGTACATAATACAATTCCTTCTTGTTTTCTTTTATTTGACAACCTCTATTATGAAACTAAAAAAAAATCTTCATTACCTTATAGGAAAATAATATATTAAAAAAAATTATAATGATAATATTAAATAAATGGAGGTTATATTTTTGAAAGATATTTATTTTCATAAGAGGGATGAGCAGAAACAAAATTTTGTCTACTCAAAATATTTAATTTATAGGGTTTTTGTTAACAATTTATATTTATTGGATTTGGTTATATCATTTGGATGTCTTATATGTTTATTTCAAATGTCGTTTGGTATAAGTAGTATGACATTAATTTAATTCCTGGAGTTATAATATTAAATATAATTTTTTGAAATTAAATATGTAGAAAGCTAACAGAATATTAAATATTGAAATATTTGAATAATAATGATAATAAAATTATAAAAAAAAATTTAATTGGAATTATTTCTTCTTGTGATCACATTCAATTCATAATAATTGTTTCCAAAATTTTAAATATCATGCGGATTTATTCTGTTAACCTCCTACAATTTTAATTTCAAAAACTTTTATTCAAACACTTTTAGAATTAAATAAAATAAATGTCTTATAAAACACTGTTTCAATTAAGGAGACATATAGAATTAACATTTATTACACAGTACCAAAAGGGAATAAAAGAATTCAAAGAAATGTAAACTATTAATTAAAATCACTAAAAAAATAACCGAAGGGAATTTAGTAAATTTAATCAATAATTTTTCTCCCTTTTGGTACTGTGTAATTAGTGTTAATTTTATATGTATACTGAATTGCAACAGTGTTTTCTAAGGGCATTTATTTAATTTAATTCTAAAAGTTTTCAAATAAAATTTTTTGAAACCCGAATGTATTTAAGAATTAATTCCCTCCATACACATCTGTCATTTTTTCCTGAAATTTTGGGAGCAGTCAGTGACGAGCAGGGTGAAAGATTCCGCCAAGATATTAGGACAATGGAAATTCGCTATCAAGAAGGATGGGATCCAGCCATCATGAGTGATTACTGTTGTGTTTTTGAAGAGAGAGGATATGACACCTCATAAAAGAAAAAAATTGAATTTAATTAGTATTTCAAGTCAATATTTTTAATCTTTGTGTTTTTCTTAAATGTAAGGTCCGTTTCGTCGGTGTAAAACTAAATAAAGTCGATATATAAGGTTGAAAAATTCTGAAATAATTTTTTTTCAATACACATCAGTTATTGTAACATTAAACGTTATTCTATTAATGTAACAAGAAAATCTTACGGGTTACAACTTTTCTTTCTCATTTCGTATGTTACAACCAAAAAATATTTTTTGTGCGCCAGTGCTATCGATGAACGAATGTAATTTATCTCAAGTAAGTAAAATTATGGAATTTCCTTTATGATCTAAGTCACCAATAGATATAAAATGAGATAATGAAACTACTTCATGAATTTTTAGAATTCCGTGTCATATTAACTAAGACGCATTAATTATTGAAGTGTCCCATTTGGCAAATTACAACAGATTTATTCATATTCATAAATTATAGCACAACGTCGACCGCCAGGGATGATGAAAAGGTAAAGGTTTAACGTAGATATATCAAAGGAATAAATAAAACGGACTATGTGCTCGTATTTTGTTCCATTTCACAAAATGTTGTCAAGAAAAAACGTTATGTATTCGTACCTTGAAAAAAACATACTGCTTTTGAAATGTGCTGGACTGTGGGTTACCGAAAAGTATATCGGGAAAAATTTGTACAACTTTTATTCAATTGCTATTTCAGTTTTCTTCGTATTTTTAGACACATTCAGTTTGCTACTGAATATGCCAAACATTTTGGATAATTTGGAGCGGTCATCATCTTACTTGACGATTTTGTCTATCAAGGTTATGGGATGTATAAAACTGATAATGTTCATAAGAAACAAAGATATTGTGCAAACGATAATGGACTCTTTGAACTTGAAATGCTTCAGATGGAAGAACAGGAGTCAAATAAAAATAATGATGAGGTCATTCGGATCATATAAGATTGCATTTAGAACTTTCTTTGTAATAGGTATTTGTTCGTTTGTATTGTATGTACTTCTACCATTGATCATGAGGCAGGACAAGGTACTTCCCTTCGATTCTTGGTATCCCTTCGACCATAAGAAGGTACACTGGTACATTATAACTTACATTCATCAAGTAGTGGCCACTATGTTCCTGACGTTGACCAATGTGGGAATTGATACGTTCTCAGCTGGACTGATGACAGTTGTAAGTTGTCAATGCGAAATTTTGGGGGATACCATATTGAACTTGGATGGACTGCACCAGGATGATGAAGAAATCAGTGATTACGAACACTTCATCCGAGAAATTGCTGAACATCATGGACAAATTTTAAAGTAAATATCGTATCGACTTTATTTTTTCCTTATATCGGGTGTTTTGTTTAGAGGGATAGAACTTCCGATAAGGATAACTGTGATTTGACAGAAAGTAGAAGCCATGTTGTTGTGTCACTTCTGTTCAGTAAGCATTGATAAATTATAGATTTGTCTATTCGTCGACGTTCACAACAAGTTGGACGCTGTGCATCCACCACATGGAAAATTTTGCGTAAAGATCTTGGTCTACACCCATACAAGATCCAACTGGTTCAAGAACTAAAGCCACTTGACCATAATAAGCGTCGTTTGTTTGCTGATTGGGCTCTAGAACAGCTTGAAGTTGATCCACTTTTTTATCGTAAAATTGTGTTTAGTGATGAAGCTCATTTCTGATTGAACGGCTATGTAAACAAGCAAAATTGCCATATATGGAGTGAAAACAATCCTCAAGAAGTTCTGCAGGTTTCATTGCATCCTGAAAAATGCACTGTATGGTGTGCTTTACTCGCTGGAGGCATCATCGGTCCATATTTCTTTAAAAACGATGCTGGAGCTAATGTTACAGTGAATGGTACTCGTTACAGATCGATGATCAATGATTATTTGTTTCAAAATTTGAATGGTATCGACCCAGAAGGGTTTGGGTTCCAACAAAATGGTTCTACCCCTCATGCTGCTACCGTAACAATTGATTTATTGAAAGAAAGATTTAGCGATACCATTATATCTAGAAATGGTCCAATTAATTGGCCTCCAAGATCATGCGATATAGCTCCACTGGATTGTTTTCTTTGCGGTTATGTCAAGTCATTGGTTTATTGGATGGAGTAGTCCGTTACTTTGTGATAGTTCATTTTAATGGAATGAAATAAGAAATTACTTTATTTTCTATCACTTTTAATTATAACTGATATACAGTGACTCGAGTTTCGTAGTGTTTACTACATTTTCAAACAGAATGAACAAATTAGATCTCAACTATTATATATGCTGATTGTAGGCTTCGGCAGAGCTTCGAAGAGAGGGGTTTTCCAAAGTTCCGTCTGTTCGTTAAGTAGGTTTATTATTGGTGCGTGCCTCTTAGATTTTTCAATTTCTATGGATTCCAGGATGTCAAGTTTTTTCCCTTTCGCTTCCACGTGCAAGATAACAAGGTTGTTCAATTCTGGGAACGTGTGATCTGTATTGAAGAAATGGTTCGCAAAATTGGAATTATTCTTCCGGTTCCTAAAAGCAGATTGATGCTCTTTATACCTTTTATGGAAAGGTCGGCCCGTTTGTCCTATATACACACTATTACACGCTTGACAACTTAATTTATAGACTCCCGAATTATTCAGTCGGTTCTCTTTGTCTTTCGGATTAAAAAGTGATTAGAAATTTTATGGGAGGGTGTGAAAGCTGTTACTATGTTAATTTTTGACAAAATTTGAGCAATTTTTTGTGAAATTGGTCCAAAATATGTTAGTTTTATAAATTTATTGTTATTATGATCTGATTTGGAGATGGGGTAAATTTGTTTACGAATTAGTTGCTTTTGTTTTTTGTTTATGATGGAATTTATAGTTTTGGTTTCGGACTATTTTTTTGTGGCTATTTGTCTGATTGTATTCAATTCCCTCTTTAACGTAATATTATCTAAAGGAATTGAAAATGCTCTATGTACCATTGATCTATAAGCAGCTAGTTTATGAACTAGCTGCTTATAGATCAATAGCTAGTTTATGAACTAGCTGCTTATGGATCAATGGTACATAGAGCATTTTCAATTCCTTTAGATAATATTACGTTAAAGAGGGAATTGAATACAATCAGACAAATAGCCACAAAAAAATAGTCCGAAACCAAAACTATAAATTCCATCATAAACAAAAAACAAAAGCAACTAATTCGTGAACAAATTTACCCCATCTCCAAATCAGATCATAATAACAATAAATTTATAAAACTAACATATTTTGGACCAATTTCACAAAAAATTGCTCAAATTTTGTCAAAAATTAACATAGTAACAGCTTTCACACCCTCCCATAAAATTTCTAATCACTTTTTTAATCCGAAAGACAAAGAGAACCGACTGAATAATTCGGGAGTCTATAAATTAAGTTGTCAAGCGTGTAATAGTGTGTATATAGGACAAACGGGCCGACCTTTCCATAAAAGGTATAAAGAGCATCAATCTGCTTTTAGGAACCGGAAGAATAATTCCAATTTTGCGAACCATTTCTTCAATACAGATCACACGTTCCCAGAATTGAACAACCTTGTTATCTTGCACGTGGAAGCGAAAGGGAAAAAACTTGACATCCTGGAATCCATAGAAATTGAAAAATATAAGAGGCACGTACCAATAATAAACCTACTTAACGAACAGACGGAACTTTGGAAAACCCCTCTCTTCGAAGCTCTGCCGAAGCCTACAATCAGCATATATAATAGTTGAGATCTAATTTGTTCATTCAGTTTGAAAATGTAGTTAACACTACGAAACTCGAGTCACTGTATATCAGTTATAATTAAAAGTGATAGAAAACAGAGTAATTTCTTATTTCATTTCATTGGTTTATGCTGATAAACCAGAAATAATAGCACTTTGGAAGCCAACAAGCGTGTTTTTGATGAAATAAGGCCTGAATTACTCGAAAAAGTGGTCCAAAACTGGTCTGATCGAATGCGGTTCCTCAGAGCTAGTCGTGGTAGACATATGCAGGAAATTATTTTAAAACATAAATTTCATAAAATTATCTTTCAAATAAAAAAAATTTTGCTTCAATCTTAATTTAAATATGTATTATTTCAATTTAAAAATATATCACCCTAAAAAAAAACACCCGATACTTTATCTACCCAAAAAAGGTGCTATAACAACATTTCAACATTAGCTATAGAAAAAATATAATAAATTGTTGGCATGTTATAAAATTTATTGCTAAATGTTTTCAAGAGATTTATTTCGATTTAATCTCTAGTGGTTTCGCAGAATTTATCCATCTATTATCTGTAATATTAAAAAAACTCTTCATAGTAAATTTTCAATATACATTCTGTCAAGAAAGTACCGGGAATTATCGATTTAAATCTGGCGGGGCAATGAGGCAGGTAAAAAAATTGTTTCCTAGGTTGGTACCACTGTCCTTAATTACTATGCCAAGCTTGAGCAGGATCTGTCAACTACTGTGTTTGCAACAGCTGATTAAGTCAGTCGATGTCAGAGTGCGTGCCGATTTTTACTATGGGTGATTACGTTGAGCAAAGAATTTGTTTAAAGTTTTGTGTTGCAAATGAATTTTCGTGTGCCGATGCATTGAAAATGTTGCAAAAGGCCTTTGGTGATAATGCTCTATCGAAAACTCGTGCATATCAGTGGTACAGAGCCTTCAAGGACGGTCGTGAAGTGGTCGCCCATCGACGGCTTCGATCGAAGATAACGTCGATAAAATTAAGGAAAGGGTGCTGGAAAACCGTCGTACCAGCTTGAGAGAGATAGCACAAGATATCCCACGAGTCCGCACGTACGATTTTGATTGATATTTTGGGCATGAGAAAGGTGGCCGCACGACTCGTACCGAAAGACCTGAATTTTCTTCAAAAACATCATCGCGAACAGGTTGCTTCAGACATGCTGGATCGCTGTAATTCCGATTCTACATTCATGGAACGCATTAAAACTGGTGATTCGACCTGGGTCTACGAGTACGATATGCAAACAAGCCAGCAATCATCGGAATGGGTGGCAAAAAATGAGCCGAAACCGAAAAAACCACGCCAAAGCCGCTCGAAAATGAAGGTGATGCTCATTGTTTTCTTCGATATCCGTGGCGTGGTGCACTACGAATTCATTCCAGAGGGTCAGACGTTAAACAAGGAGTATTACCTAGGCGTTATGAAACGTTTGCGTGAGCGTATCCGTAAGAAGCGGCCAAATTTGTGGGCGAACAACTCATGGATTTTGCATGACGGTAACGCGCCTTCTCACCGAGCTACGATTGTGACTGACTTTCTCGCCAAAAACTCAACAAACGTGCTTCAGCAACCACCGTATTCGCCGGATTTGGCTCTCTGCAACTTTTTCCTCTTCCCAAAACTAAAATTGCCCCTTCGTGGCACCCGTTTTGAGTCGATTGAAGCCATAAAACAAAATTCGGCGCGAGAGCTAAAGTCTATCCCGGAAAGCGCCTATAATAAATGTTTGGATAATTGGAAGTGCCGTTGGCATAGATGTATTGGAGCAAATGGAGCCTATTTTGAAGGCGACCCAATAAATTTTGACGATTAAATGTAAAAATGTTGTATTAATTGAAAATTCCTGGTACTTTCTTAACAGAGTAGTATATGTATAATATATTTTTCAGATTAGCCAAGAACTTGAATGAGTTATTCTCATTTTATGCATTTGGACAGATGAGTTTGTGTGTACTTCTTTTTTGTACCGCCATGTTTCGTCTATCTGTTGTGAGTATAAACAGAATCAAAATTGTAAAATAGAAGAATTATTAAGTGGTGGGCCATTTGAAATTTGCATTTTTGATCGGCTATAAATTCTGTCAATGAAAACTAATGAATATTTTTTCAAAGTTATGAATTGATAAGAAATTAAAATTGTTTGGGGCTTTATCTCATGAATACCATTTTTGATTTCGTGTTTCAAGGCATCAATTGTTCCTGGATGGTTAGCGAAACACTTATCCTTAACAGATCCCCACAAAAAATAGTACTCCGTGGTTAAAATGAGCTTCATCGCTAAAGATGATCATTCTGGAAAAATGCTCATCTTCGGCCATGCGATTATCAAACCCATTCAGCGGAGTGGAAACGCTTCGGATGGTTTCAGTTCTTGTACTAGTTGAACTTTGTAAGCCTTCATACTTTATGCATCATTGTCCTCAGAGAAGTGCAAGAAATATTCAGTTCTTGAGTACGATGTCGATTTGATGTTGATGGGTGATCAGCGACATTCTGGCTTACAGCAGCAATGTTTTCAGGTGTCCTCACCGGACAAGAACGTGAATGGGTTGTTTTATCAAATAACGATCCAGGTTTCACGAACTAATTAATCCACAAATTTCCGTGAGGGCATTTCATTTCTATTGAACTTTACATGTATATTTCTTACAGTTTGGATGGAAGGTTCATCACTTTGGAAATGAGTTTTTAATATTTTCCAATTTTGTTCAAGCGTAAATCGACCAATTTCTTTAATGTTGAATATAAAACTAACTTTCTGCTAAAACACAAGTTATAGAAGTGTGATCAGATTCGAAATAACCACTACTTCAAAATGCAAACTCTAGGTGGCTCACCCTTTATTGCCGATGATTTAATGTATAATTTGAAGATTCAACCTGGCAGTCCAGAATTCTACACGATTATTGTCTTTATTACCACAATCGGAATTCAACTATTTCTGTATTGCTGGTTTGGAAACGAAGTGACTGTACAGGTTAGTACTGTGTTCAAGTACATTAATATTAATTTGCATGTGAGTTTCAACATAGAAAAACTTAAATCTTATAAAAGAACCGAGAATCACACAAGAAAACAAAAAGTTTATTGTATCGCTTTCAAATTAGGACATTTCTGAAATGATACTTCCACGCCAAAGAATAATTCAATCATCAAAATATTTTTAGACGTATCTTCAGGAATCGACTTCAAAGTCAATGACTGCAGATCAACTTATAAATTCCTGATTTATCATCTTTATGCGTAATGTCTTTATTATTTTTAATGAATTTACTCAGGTCTGAATAAGTTTTGAATGAAATTCTTGAATTATATTTATTTTTGAGGTATGTAGCAATTTTCTCAGTCTTCAGTATATTTTAAGGAAATGTATTGAAATTTTTTTTGTATTTATATTTAAAGCTATTTCAATAATTTTATTCATCAACAATTTTTCTATCAACGGCAGTATCGTAGTAATTATTAATGAGTATTTGTTTAATAATGTTGAGTTCAGAAATATAATTTTCTCTATTCATGGGGGTGTTAACTTATCTGTGAATCATACAATGAAAGGCTGATAATTTTTGGTTCATAAGATGATTCGATTTATTGCCTATAATAGTATCAGTATGTGTTGGTTTATGAAATGAAACAAATCATCCGATAAACCAAAAATTATCAGCATTTAATTGTATGATTCCTCGATTAGTCAACATACCCATGAGTAGAGGAATTATTTTTCTGAACTCAACATCATTTAACAATTAGCTTTTAATAATTACTACGATCCTACGTTGATAGATAAATTGTTGATGAATAAAAATGTTGAAATAGGTTTAAATATGGTATATCCTAATACAAAAATTTTTTTTAAATATATACAATAAAAAAATCTACAGGTATTTCTGAGAAAATTGCTACATACCTCAAAAATAAATTTGATTTAAGAACTTCATTCAAAACTTATTCACACCTGAGTAAATTCATTGAAAATAATTAAGACATTCACACATAAAGATGATAAATCCTGACTTTATAAGTAAACCTGATTGGTGAAAAGTTTACCTAGGACAGAACATAGAAGAACTTTCCGACATAGAATTTGTGAACATTTGAAGAGTTTCCTCAATAACAAAAGTAATTCCAAATATTCGAACCGTTTTTTAGAAACAGGACATTTCAACCATAACTTCGAAATTTTACATATAGAAACTGAAATTATGCCTTAAGCTAGAGATAAATAAATACAACTTAACGAACAATTGAACCTATATAGCTCACCCCTGTTAAATATATTCAGATAAGCAAAAAAGGGTCTCTGTACCCTTTTTTGGTTTAAGTGCTCAATACAAATTTTTATACCTAGTCTAATTTTTCGAAAACAAATTTACTTAAAATAAAAAAAAACAGGTTTTTTCTTTGACAGAAGGATTATTTAAAAATTGTTTAATATTATACAGATTTATTCTGTTAACCTCCTACAAATTTTTATTAAGTGCAGCCGCACTTAATAAAATCAGTTTACGTTGTAATAATTCTAAATTGCTTTTTGAAGATGTTCTGCATGTTTTAGGAATTTTTTTTGAAGGAACTTATTTTGAGCAAGTTGTTTTCGAACAAGTTCTTGAGGTTTTGTTTTGCATTTTTGGAAAGGAATTTGGTTTTAATACAACAAGGAAAGAAACATAATTTTGTACCCTTCAAGTATTTATTTAGTGGATTTAATTAACAATTTTTTTTTTTTAATTATTTTATTCCCTTTGGTACTGTGTCAAAAGTGTTTATTCAATTCTTTAGGTCTACTAAATTAACACGCTGTGTTCTTGGTCATTTATTCAATTTAATTCTGAAAATTTCATGAATAGAAATTTTTTCGAAATTAAAATTTGTAGGAGATTAATAGAATAAATCTGTATAATATTAAAAAAAAATTACAAATTTACTTATTGAAAATGTAAGATACCACTTACCTGAAGATTTCGCTACTGTGGTAGGGAAACAATTGTTGTATTATAATAATGAAAATTTGTGAAAATCAGTATAATCTCATTTAATAATATTTAATAAAGATTTTCATCAAGTGAAGACTGATTCAATTAAACATCATCAGTATTATACTAAAAGATATTAAATTGAAAAAACATAGTCATCGTGGATCTGAAGGAAAATTTTGCATGAAAATATCAGAAAAAAGCTTCTTTCATTCCACTTCTACATCTACCCACCCTTATCGAAAAACCCTGTAGTTGAAAACTAATTGTTTTATCTTTTTTTATAGAGCTCAAAGTTGCATCTTACGGCTTTTCACTGCAATTGGGTTGGATCGCCTATAAGTTTTCAGAAAAAATTAATATTCTTCTTACGGAAAACAGCTCACCCAATAAAAATTTACGCTTTACACTTCTTTCCTTTGTCTATAGTAACGTTCTCGATGGTGAGTTACATATCTGAATATGCCTTTTTTACTTTTTGTATTAAATTTCAGATTATGAAGAACTCCTATTCATATTACGCTTTACTGCAGCAAGTCCACAACAGAAAATGAGGGAATGGCTGGTAGACTACACGCAGTCTTGGAAACTCAACACGAAGGTTTACTTGATGGGCATTATCATCTTCATAACGTACTTCATTAGTTTCAATCATAGAATCGTGTATTACACATGATTTTTAGTAGTCTAGATCTACAGACATATAGCCAAAATGCCAGTAGACAACGAATTGTTCGACATTTAAACATTTTAAGCTAATCATTTTTTCCATAAAATCCTATTTCCAGTGGCCTTTGAATATATAGCTTATATGCTTACACATTCTATTCATTTAATGAAGCGTACAATGAAGGTACTTCTTACGTCACCATTTCCTGAAAAAATAACCGGAAGAACATATCTGTTCAAAGCGAAAGTGTTGAAAGTTTGACTACGTTTGGTATTTTTCTTGACGATATCGGTGTCATATCAGGATCATTCTATCGTTTATTTGATGAAAATTTTTATTTTTCAACCTTTCTAAGAGATAATCTCCAGGAAATGATCCATGATTCATTTTGAATTAAAAAAAACTCACATTCAAAATAAGGTTTTATGAAATAGAAAGAAATTTAAAGTAGATAGTTTCAATCGAATACACAAAATACAACATAAGAAAATTATCAATACTTTTCACACTTCTCCAAAAATAAAAAATCAAGACATCGTGTTATTTTCATAGTGAATAGATCAATTGCTTCTTCAATTGAATAACTTGAGAAAACATTTTCTGAGTTTGCGGATATCATATTTCGTTAAGATTTACCTTCGCAATTTGGTTGTTGCAATTGAAAGAAATTAAACGCTTGTTACTGTAGTAATTAAAGAAATACGCTAAAGGCTTAATAATAATAACTTTCTCATTATATACTTAGAGAAATTTAAGGTTCATATATTATGCTAGGCCACTGAATCTATTACATTTTAAATGTTTGATTGTATCGGTCTCTACTTGTCGGAAATACATCTTGATGATTAAAGTGAAACAACTTAATTTCCGCTAATTTATTTAATTTTACAACAATTGTTTCGTCATGACAACATGACTTCGTCAGGTGAGTATGGTATGACGAAGTCATGTTGTCATGACGAAACAATTGTTGTGAAATTAAATGAATTAGCGGAAATTAGGTTGTTTTACTTTAATCATCATATTACATTTTATTCTAGCTCACAGTATGCCAAGATTTTATATATATATATTATATATATACTCCGATTATTTATCGTTGAAAAATTGATTTGTATTGGTTAGTAGTTGTTCATTAAACATATTGCATATTGAATTTTTGATTGTCTCGGTCTTTATTTGACGGAAATTCATCTTCAATATAAGAAGAACAAATGTTAACTTCCGCTATTTTATTGATTTTCACAACAATTGTTTCGTCATACCTGATGAAGTCATGGTATGACGAAACAATTGTTGTGAAAATCAATAAAATAGCGGAAGTTAACATTTGTTTTTCTTATATATTGCATATTGGACTATTCATTTTCTTACATTACTGACATTATGTTTGAAATTAGTAGACGATTACAAATTTTTAAAAGTAGAATAGAATTCGAAATAAATTTTTAGTGTCGAACATTTTATGCACACATCGCATAAAAATAATGAAGCTCAGATGATTGCACTAAGCATGGTCTATAGGTCATGGTCACATAAACGCAATGCGTACCCAACGATAATGTGATGTTAACAGGGCAGTGTCCCACAAACCACAAGTATTGTCCTGCTGAAAAAGCTGTTATATTTTTATATTTTCTAATCTCTGTTATCACACAAAAAATGTGAATTTACTCAGTGTAACAAAATTTCCAAAAAACTTGTTGAACAACGAAATATGCTGAGTGAATTCAATGAGACAAAATAAAAGACTTATTTCAAGAAGACTTCTATTAACATCGAATCGCGAAACAATTAGTAAGTAAATAAAATAGAAAAAGGCTTTTTACTTGCTAGAAGAAATATAACAAAATTTGAATATCAAAACAGATTTAATCTGTCAGTCTTCTACAATTTTAATTTCAGAAAAATTTTATTGAAAAAACTTTTAGAATTAAATTAATTAGCCTAGTCGCCTATTATTTATGAGCGGTGCTCATATTTAATAGACGTATATAATCAAAACTCAATATACAATGTCGAATGGAATAAATAAACCAACAAATATAAACAGTCATTTAAAATGAATAAATAAATATTTGAAGGAGACAAAATTTTGTTTCTGATCTTACCATTATGAACACCAATTTCTTTTCAAATTGATGATATTTTAAATATTATTTAGGTCCGATGAAGAGATTATCGGAATACTTATTGTTTTTTGAAGATATAGTGCATGTTTTGAAAGATTTTTGAATTAAATATAACAAATATTTCAAATAAATTATATTTTTTGAGAAGTCCTTAAGTTGTGTTTTATGTTTTTGAAAAGAGATTAGTGTTTTTAATGGTAAGATCAGAAACAAAATTTTTTCTCCTTCAAATATATATTTATTAATTTTAAATGACTATTTATATTTGTTGGTTTATTTATTTCATTTGACATTGTATGTTGGGTTTTGTTTATATACGTCTATTAAATATGAACGGTGCTTATGTAGACATCAAATTAATTCTAAAAGTTTTTTGAATAAAAACTTTTTCGAAATTAAAATTGTAGAAGACTGACAGATTAAATCTGTTTTGATATTCAAATTTTGTAAGTAAAAAGCTTTTTTCTATTTTACTCAGTGTAACCCTATAAGTCTTTTTCCGGCAATCTATTAATTCAAGCTATAGCAGGAATAGTATTTGATATGAAACTAAAAATTACAGTTTGCTTACTAATATCGCCGTAAGTCTAACGTAACGTTAAATTATCGTTTACGTTGCGTTGCGTTTACGTATCTCAGACACAGCTTGTTCATGTTGTAACTACAGCATTGGATTACTTGCAGCAATTTTGCTACCAACAGTTGTTCGAGTCACGTCACGTTGTTGTGGTCACGTCACGTTGTTGTTGTGGTCACGTCACGTTGTTGTTGTGGTCACATTGGGATGACGTATGTTCTGGCTGCAATACATTAATCAAGAATAATAGAACTTGAATTTTAAATAATGTATATGTTCGGAATAAGATATCATTCAACTGTCCACCGCGGCTCCGTTGACACCCGATCGCGTGATCACTCTCTACAATAATCCCGGCTATATTTCTCCAATAATATGACAAATATTCCCTTTCGATGCGTTGTTGCGTTGTTGAAGGGTTCATCGTTCCATTTTTAGTAATGGCATAGTTTCCACTTGTCAAATGTCAAAAAATGAGAGCTTCGAAAGTGATAGATAACGGTCTATTCAAAATAAAATCTCTTATTGGAAAACTTATATTATTAATGATTAACTTTCATTTGCTGTAAAATAACTTATAAAGTTCGTATCTGTCGCTATTTACGGTGAACTGTTATAACATCATAAAATTCTTCATTTTTGATTCGAGTAGGTCTGTACTTGATAAAAACTTATTTTAAACAATATAATTCAAAATTCATACATGTTTTTTCGAATATAACAAATGTTTCATTACATTACCCTCTTCGGATACTTATTTGTCAAAACCTGTGTAAAAAAAATGATTACTTCAATATTTTAATATTTACAGATATACTCTGTTAGCCTTCTTCATATTTAATTTCAAAAAATTTTATTTAATATTATAACTTCAGGAATTAAATTAATGTCATATAAGTACCACTTATATCAAACGACATATAAAATAAACATTCATATAAGACATCCAAATGATATAATGATTGTTAATGATAATCCAATAAATATTAATTGTTAACAAAAATCTTATAAATTAAATATTTTGAGTAGACAAAATTTTATTTAGTTAGTTATCCAATAATATTGAATATTCTAAGTAAGATACTTTTATGAAGAAATTCTTAAGATTATGTTAAACATTTTTGAAAGATATTTGTTTTCATAAGAGGGATGCAGAAATAAAATTTTGTCTACTCAAAATATTTAATTTACAAGATTTTTGTTAACAATTTATATTTATTGGATTTTGTTATATCATATGGATGTCCTTTAATGAATGTTTATTTTATATGTCGTTTGATATAAGTGGTTCTTATATGACATTAATTTAATTCCTGAAGTTATAATATTAAATATAATTTTTTGAAATTAAATATGTAGAAGGCTAACAGAATATATTTGTAAATATAAAAATATTTAAATAATTTTATATACCTTCTATTAAGTATAAACCTCCATTTATTTTATTTCACAAAAAACTATGTTCCATGAGTACAAACGTATAGTTCGATTTATTCGCGTATGTGAGTAATCGTATCATACGCACCTGAAAAAGAATTTGTAGTTGGTCAACTCATGATATTGTTTTCACATCGAGATATTATGAATTAACACAATCAGAGGTTTTTTATGCCGAATCAAAGTTTGATGTCAACAACACGTCTGTATTACAAATTTGTAAATTTTTCATTCAATTTAGTAGTTTCCCTGCACCGAATATAATTGCCCATGAAATATTCAGTATTTTGATTGAGCTGTATTTTCATCATTGTAATATTCAATGTGCTATATTCAATTCACCATACAATTACGTATCTTCCCAGACCATAATAATGATAAAATATAAACGTTATTGTTGACTTACTGGAAATTCAAATGACGGATATCTCAATTACACTTTTCAATATGAATGAAAAGTAAGGCACATATATCATACGATATTGGCATATTGTGCTAGTTTAACTTTATAGCTCGACGTGATGTCTGTGAAATTTGATTTCAATACATCTCTCAAAAAGAACATGATTCTTCTGGAATTCGTTGGATTGTGGCCATCGAACGACAATCTCTTGAAGAAAAGACCATACAGGATCTACTCATGTATCGTGATTGTACTTTTCACGTTATTGGATCAATTTTCCATGCTTATGAATATCTCAGTTAGCGCAGGTGATATGGAGCAATTTTCGTCTTTCTTAACAGTATTGAGCCAAAAGACTATAGCTGTTGTAAAACTAATTTTTTTCCTGATTAATATGAATATCAACAAGTTGCTGATGGAACAGTTGAATTCCGAAGATTTTTTATCTCAAAACAAGAGACAGCATAGATTGGTAGAAAAATCGATGAGAATATTTAATACACTTTTCACATTTTATTTCAGCCTGTGTACATTGACAGTCATTTTGTTTTTGTTATCGCCGATATTGATGAATGAGAGGAAAATGCCTTTTGAACAGTGGTATCCCTACAACTATAGCTCTAGTCCATGGTTTGAAATCACATATCTACATCAAATAATTGGAACACTGTTGAACAGTAGTACTAATGTTGGAGTTGATACATTTTCTGTAGGTAAATATACTACTCTGTCAAGAAAGTACCGGGAATTTTCAATTAAAACAACATTTTTACATTTAATCGTCAAAATTTATTGGGTCGCCTTCAAGATAGGCTCCATTTGCTCCAATACCTCTATGCCAACGGCACTTCCAATTATCGAAACATTTTTTATAGGCGCTTTCCGGGATCGACTTTAGCTCTCGCGCCGAATTTTGTTTTATGGCTTCAATCGACTCAAAACGGGTGCCACGAAGGGGCAATTTTAGTTTTGGGAAGAGGAAAAAGTCGCAGGGAGCCAAATCCGGCGAATACGGTGGTTGCTGAAGCACGTTTGTTGAGTTTTTGGCGAGAAAGTCAGTCACAATCGTAGCTCGGTGAGAAGGCGCGTTATCGTCATGCAAAATCCATGAGTTGTTCGCCCACAAATTTGGCCGCTTCTTACGGATACGCTCACGCAAACGTTTCATAACGCCTAGGTAATACTCCTTGTTTACCGTCTGACCCTCTGGAACGAATTCGTAGTGCACCACGCCACGGATATCGAAGAAAACAATGAGCATCACCTTCATTTTCGAGCGGCTTTGGTGTGGTTTTTTCGGTTTCGGCTCATTTTTTGCCACCCATTCCGATGATTGCTGGCTTGTTTGCATATCGTACTCGTAGACCCAGGTCTCATCACCAGTTATAATGCGTTCCATAAATGTAGAATCGGAATTACAGCGATCCAGCATGTCTGAAGCAACCTGTTCGCGATGACGTTTTTGAAGAAAATTCAGGTCTTTCGGTACGAGTCGTGCGGCCACCTTTCTCATGCCCAAAATATCAATCAAAATCGTACGTGCGGACTCGTGGGATATCTTAAGATCATGTGCTATCTCTCTCAAGCTGGTACGACGGTTTTCCAGCACCCTTTCCTTAATTTTATCGACGTTATCTTCGATCGAACGAGGCAAGTCTTCGACCACTCCACGACCGTCCTTGAAGGCTCTGTACCACTGATATGCACGAGTTTTCGATAGAGCATTATCACCAAAGGCCTTTTGCAACATTTTCAATGCATCGGCACACGAAAATTCATTTGCAACACAAAACTTTAAACAAATTCTTTGCTCGACGTAATCACCCATAGTAAAAATCGGCACGCACTTTGACATCGACTGACTTAATCAGCTGTTGCAAACACACTAGTTGACAGATCCCGCTCAAGCGTGGCATAGTAACTAAGGACAGTGGTACCAACCTAGGAAAACAAATTTTTACCTGCCTCATTGCCCCGCCAGATTTAAATCGATAATTCCCGGTACTTTCTTGACAGAATGTACTATACTTTGATCAGAGTCGATTTCGACTAAATACAAAAAAGAACTTCTACCAATTGTTTACAAGTATTTGTATATTTTTTAACTGTAAACGATACGCTTCATGTGTGCAACACACAATAATAAAATAAAAAAATGAAAGACAATTTTCATATAATGTATAAATATTTTATTAAATTATATATTGGCCATTCTGATCCAACACGTTTTGCCATCTTTCTGGTAGTAGCGTGATTCCACTCTCATAAAATGTTTGGTCTCTGCAGGCAAAAAACTGATCCAGGTGATTTTTGACACCTTAACTTGAAGTAAAGGTTCAAAAAATTTTGCAATGACCGGAACAAATAAAAATCCGAAGGTGTCAGATCTGGAGGATAAGGTATATGTGGCAGTATATCCTATTCAAGCTGTAAAAGCTTTCGGCGAGTGACCAAATTTGTAAGCGGTCCCGCATTATCTTGGTGGATTTCTACAGCTTTACTGTTGATTAATTCCAGCACTTTCTGTTAAAGTGCATCATTCAGTTTGTCAAGCAGATGACAGTGGATTTCGGAATTAATTATTGTTATCCGGTAAAAGCGCGAAAAAAACGATTCCTTTAAAATACCACCAAACAGACAGCATCACTTTTTTTTGATGGATATTGGCTTTCGAAATTCTTTGAGCCGGTTCATCTTTTTTGCTCCATGATCTCTTGCGTTCGATATTTTTATATACAACCCATTTTTCGTCCCCAGTAATGATGCGCTTCAAAAATGGATCATGTTCGTGACGTTTGAGAAGCGAATCATAGAGGTCAACGCGATGACACAAATTGCTCTCCGTGAGAACATGGAAAACCCATATATCGATTTTCGAGGTTAAACACAGGCCTTTCAAGTGATCATTAACAGTTGAATTCGATAAATTTAACCTCTCAGCGATCTTACGTGTTGTTATTCGCCAATTTGCATCAACTAATGCCTTTATCGTGTCTTTATCGGCTTCAACCGTCCTTCCGAAACGTGGTTCATTTTCGACATCAAGATTGCCGGATCGAAATTTTGAAAACCAGTTCTGGCACTGGCGTACTGTCAACACATCCTCTTCATTCTTCATACACATTGGTTAATTTAGCATTATTATCTTTTCTATTGTAAAAAAGGGAAACATGACGAAAATGCTGCTTATTGCTCTCCAAATTTAAAAGAAAACCAACCGGAAATTACTGCGTAGAATTAATGGAACTTTTCCACACATAAGCCTTGCTATATTAGCTCTCAAATTATATAATAATTGTGAGACTCAAGTATGAAGTTGAGTTGAAGAAACAAAATTAATTACTCTGTCGGGAAAAAACGAAATTACTTTCCGAAGAACCTTATAACATGTACAATGGATTTCGATCGAGAAAAATTATGGTTTTTCTTCACTGCTTCACCCAGTAGTAGAGTTACTTTAGATTCTTACACCCAATTAATCAATTTCAGGACTCATGGTTATATTGGGATCTCAGTGTGAACTACTTGAAGATAAATTCTTAAATTTCCGCGAGCTTTTACATCAAAACATTACATTTACAGAAGACATTACAGATAATCAAGAACAAAATTATAATGAAATCTTTCAAAAACTGGTGCAGCATCATCAACAAATACTGATGTGAGTATTGTAAATCATGGGCTTCTTTGTCTAGAAAGTGAGTTTACTAATTTCAAAGTGATTTTTGTATTTCGATTCTGTTGGAAATTTTTTGTGATACAACTTTTTCATTCATTAGATCTTTATTGAATTATTATCAAAAAAATTATGCATGTTAGATGTTTCGGAGATAATTTTTCTTCATATGCTAATTCCTCAGCGTATTATTTCAGATTTTCGAAGAGATTGAACAAAATGTTCAACTACTATACGTTCATACAAATGGCACTCTGCATTCTTCTGTTTTGTACGGCTATGTACCGTCTTTCCATCGTGAGTGAGAATATTTTAATCTGCAATAAAATTTGATATTTTATTCTTTCAGGTGGAGTTCGACAATTTGGACTTTTTGCCTATATTAGCTTTTATAGGCACTATAAGTGTTCAATTATTTCTATATTGTTGGTTTGGAAATGAGGTCAACTACAAGGTAGGTAGGTAACTAGCGTAGCAACAGTTGGTCTAAAAGGTTGTATTTGAAATTCAACAAAAATGAAAATTGCGATACAAAATATAACCATTTTGATACTATTATGTTGCAGCACTTCATCAGTATTGAATAGTATTAAAAATCACCATTTAAGCACGTTTTTGAAGCTTGCTCAATCGTAGTGAATTTATCTAATCTGGATAACTAACCAATAAAAGTTTATTTAGATGCAGGCTGAAAAAATTCTCAAAGATCTACTTTCAGATTCACTTTAATATTTCATATTAGTCAAAAGTCACTCCAATATAAAATTTGATTTTCATTTAATCGCTTTCTTCGAAAATATCAATATTCATTTCACATGGAATGTATTATTTATATACAGGGTGGTCCAACGAAAACTTAACACCTCGATTTTCCGACTCTGAAATGAAAATGTGGAAAATTGCTTGGACCCATTAATTTCAGATTCGAGGGGGAACAGCTTTTCCGCTTTTCTCATCCCCGTAACTTCTAGCCCCTGACAGGGGTGAGCACAACGCCTTGCTTTTGAATAGGGATGAGGGATGTTGCGACAACTAATTTTAAAGATCGTATCGAGTACTATCTGACCCTAGCGACTAAAATGTCGCTTCAAAATATCCATCGATAATGAAATAACAGCGCAAATAGTGAATGAGGAAATTTGGAATTTATCTCGAGAATATTATTCGTATCCGACACATTTCAAAGGTATTTAGTACTTATGTTATTAATTTTTTGTCCAAAGAAGTATAAATTTCTTGTCCAAAGAAGTATAAATTTCTTGTCCAAAAAAGTAGACGGACCATGTTTTTGATTCAGCTTAGTCTATCGTGAATTTTTAAGAACGTTACAAGTGTGTCAAAGCGATTGTAAATTTGTAGTAGAATTTAAATGGTGTATTCTGTAGAAGAAATGATAAAATTATTTCTTAGAAATAACGACTCTGCGCGAACAACAGCGACCTTATTTAACGAACGACATCCTGGAAAAAATGTATCCGCTGCTTAGGTTGTGCAACTGGTTGCCAAATTTGACGCTTCTGGTCCAGTCGTAAACAGAAAGAGGGTGCATGAAAGAGACGAAGCGAGGGACGTGGCTGTTTTAGTTCATGTAGCAATGGATCCGACCTTGAGTACTAGGAAATTGTCCGATGTATCTGGTATTTCATGCACAACAATCATGAGAATCCTGAAAGAACATAAAATCCATCCTTATAAGATACGATTGGTTCAGGAACTGAATGAGGATAATCCCGATCGCCGACTCCAGTTCTGTGAAGTGGTCAGTGAAATGATTAACGGTAATCATAACTACATGTTCTATATGTGTTTTTCGGATATTTCCGGTTCATTTTACCTTAACGGCATTGTAAACCGGCATAACTGTCGGTATTGGTCAGATGAAAATCCAAGATTATTTCGTGAGGTCTAAACTCAGCAGCCTCAAAAATGATATGTTTGGGCGGATATTTATGGAAATCACATAATCGGCTCTTTTTTATAACCGGTAATTTCACTGACCAAATTTATCAAGATCTATTGGAGAACGCTATTTATCCAGCCCTCGTGCAAGTATTGGAGTATGCAGAAGACCATCAAACGATCATTTTCCACTTCATTTCGTTCAACCGGTGCGTCAGTTCTTAGATGAAAATTTTCCTCACGCCTGGATTGGAAGAAGGGGAGATATTGAGGGACCACCCAGATTACCTGATCTGGCTCCACTGGAATATTTTCTCATCCCTATTCAAAATCAAGGAGTTGTACTCAACCCCGTTAGGCGGTTGCAGTAACGAGGATGTGAAGAGCGGAAAAGTTGTTGACAGGTTCGAGCGATTTTCCACATTTTCATTTCAAAGCCGGAAAATCGAGGTGTTAATTTTTCGTTGGACCACACTGTATCTTTCTTGCTATCTCTATTTTGTTACAAGATCTTCAATTCCCAAACGTCTATACTTCTTCGTTAATAGTTTTTCTTCGTATTCTAGAGTTCAAAATTACATCTGGCAGCCTATCAAAGTGATTGGGTAGGATCACCAATAAGTTTTCAGAAGAAACTCTGCGTTTTTATGCGCAGAACTAGGGATCCTATAGAGATATATGCTCTTTCATTCTTTCCTTTGAATACAGTAACGTTCACTTCGGTAAGCTATTCATCAGTGTCAAATGCATCAAGTTTATGATGGATTTTTATATACCCCTATTATATTTTATGCAACAAGAAATAAGTTATTAATTCGAAAAATATTTAAAATGCAGAACTTTTTTAGTTGAATAATAATTTTAAAATGCAAAGAAAACGAAACAACTCAGTTGTATTCTATGTAGATGAAATGTTTTTTTTCTACACGATATATTGAGAGTTTTCAGTTGTATCTATTTTTTTACACAACTCCTTGTTCACTTAAATTTGCTTTGCTTGTGTAAATGAGAATATTTGAGATTAATGGAGCTTCCATGTTTAACATTATAATTATGTCTTTAAGATAATAAGAATTCAGATCGATGTGAGCACGTCATACTCGTATTTTACTTTTTCAGGTTATGCGCTCTTCATGGTCTATATTCCTGCTGTTGCGTCAAGTGAATGAACCAGAATGATTTGCTATCCGATCATATATTGTTGCATTATCCACAAATTGAATTCTTATCATAGTCACCTACCTAGAATCTACACATTTTTTTATAGAAGTAATGGAATACACTATTGAATTTTATAATTATTAATTTCAAATATTTGCTTATATTTTTATTATGCCTGCAGAAATATAATAAATAATAAGTTATAAAAAAATATTCAATCGAAATTATTTCTGACGTTGCCAGATAAAACAATGAAATAATTAACTAATCTATATGAAAGTCTCAAAATAAGAAAGCTCAAAACACCATCATTAAAATATCTTAAATATTAAACAGATTTATTCTGCTAACCTCACTACAAATGTTAATTTCATAAAATTTTTTGTCAAAAGCCTTTTAAAATTAAACTAAATAAATGTCTTAGAAATGCAGTTTCAACTTAGTAGACATATAGAATTAACACTCATTACACAGCACCAAAAGTAACAAAAGAATACGAATAAAATATAAAATAATAATTGAAAATATTAAATAAATACTTGAAGGATACAAACTTTATTTAGTAATAATGTATTATGAAAACCAAATTCTTTTCCAAAAATGCACAAAATAATCTCAAGAATTTCTTCGAAATTAACTCTCTTCAAAAAAGTTCCTTCAAAAATTTTTTTTTTCTAGTTTTTATGAAGGAATTTTTTTGAATAGAGTTATTTTCGAAGAAATTCTTGAGGTTATGTTGTGCATTTTTGGAAAGGAATTTGTTATTTATAATACATCGTCACGAAAGCAAGTTTGTATCCTTCAAATATTCATTTAATATTTTAAATTAATATTTTGTTTTTTTCGTAAATGGTGATAAAAAACCCCTCTTTTAGCAGTTTTTGTACATACGTATATAGGTTGTGTTAATATATTTGTATTGATATGTTTTTATGTCGTAAAGCGAAAAATGTTTTTTCCAGGACATTGAAAAATATTTTATAGTGGATTATGTATGCTTTGAAATTACTTTAATAATGTTCAATATATTTTGTAGAAGTTTTGAGATATTATTTTGAATTTAAAGTTATTTTGATTACATCTGAGATTTGCAAAAATCAACATTCATTTTATTATTAGATCTAAATAAAAGTGGACGATAAAATTGTCGATTTTTTATTTGTAGTAAATATCGGACTGATGTTTGGGTTATCTTTTATTACCTTCACAAGCGCCAGTTTACTGATATCATAATTTTTGACCGCCTTTGTATTATAAACCGACCCGCTTGTGATCTGGAGTGACCAATAAAGTTTTATAATATATAATTGAGCATTTCAAAGAAAAAAGGCCGACTCGGCACAAAAACAATGGACCACCCGACAAAACAATCCAAAGCACCAAGAGCGCTGTTTTTGTCACTTCTACCGCAACCTTCTAATGGCTGGGTAAATAAATTCTTCTGATATGTGGAGAACCTCACCCTAACACGTTTTATCATGAAGGTGCGAAGTGACAGTTCGAGAGCGATAATAGAATTTGAAGATGGCCGCGCACGTTTCAAAAAATTTAACATCTCGTTGCGAACATTGCTTCAGCTTGTCATAGTGTCATTATTCTTGCGGACTATCAAACAGACGTGTCAGTTAACAATAATAATTTTTTTATTTATGGTTAGGGATCTCATCAGAATTTTTAAACTGGCCTTATTGACGGTTCAAAAGTGGATAGGAATTATTTGGGAATAACATTGCATATTTTAAGTAAAGGATATTCGTCTTTCCTCTGACACTACTGCTGTTTTTGCGCGTTTGTTACAAGGAACAGTTTCGCTCGTTTCGTCCAAATATATGCTGTTTTTGAATTTTGAGGTCTAAAGCGACTGGGTTGGACTCACTGATAAAGAATCCTAGGTTAAAAGTAATTTTGTCCAGCCGTTGCGATCGCCCAGTAGGTCCGTAAACACGCTAACTTATTAACGGAAAGAGGTAAGGCCTTTAAACTTTCAAGAAAGCTTTGAGGTCTCGGTTAAATTCGTTAATGAGTAAAATCAATTTTATGTTAAATCTCAAAGTTTTTCAAACATCACGTAACATTTATTTTATGGCCCTAACTACTGTTATCCCCAATTTGCATTACACATAAATGCTATGTAAACACTCAAAAGTTTTCACTTTGTCAGACGATAAATGGAAATCTGCAGTAACATGTAATCCATCAACAACAATTTTTCGTAGTAAATACATATTATTTTCCACAAAACTTGTGTCTCAATTATGATCAAGTACCAAATAGAAACGGCTGAATCTGTAGAATATTTCATAATTCTATATGTCTATACATTAAAAAGAAAACTTTTAAAGTTAAATTTGTACAGATTTTATATACTACTCTGTCAAGAAAGTACCGGGAATTTTCAATTAAAACAACATTTTTACATTTAATCGTCAAAATTTATTGGGTCGCCTGAAGGCACTCTTAAATAGGCTCCATTTGCTCCAATACATCTATGCCAACGGCACTTCCAATTATCGAAACATTTTTTATAGGCGCTTTCCGGGATGGACTTTAGCTCTCGCGCCGAATTTTGTTTTATGGCTTCAATCGACTCAAAACGGGTGCCACGAAGGGGCAATTTTAGTTTTGGGAAGAGGAAAAAGTCGCAGGGAGCCAAATTCGGCGAATACGGTGGTTGCTGAAGCACGTTTGTTGAGTTTTTGGCGAGAAAGTCAGTCACAATCGTAGCTCGTTGAGAAGGCGCGTTATCGTCATGCAAAATCCATGAGTTGTTCGCCCACAAATTTGGCCGCTTCTAACGGATACGCTCACGCAAACGTTTCATAACGCCTAGGTAATACTCCTTGTTTACCGTCTGACCCTCTGGAACGAATTCGTAGTGCACCACGCCACGGATATCGAAGAAAACAATGAGCATCACCTTCATTTTCGAGCGGCTTTGGCGTGGTTTTTCCGGTTTCGGCTCATTTTTTGCCACCCATTCCGATGATTGCTGGCTTGTTTGTATATCGTACTCGTAGACCCAGGTCTCATCACCAGTTATAATGCCTTCCATGAATGTAGAATCGGAATTAAAACGATCCAGCATGTCTGAAGCAACCTGTTCGCGATGACGTTTTTGAAGAAAATTCAGGTCTTTCGGTACGAGTCGTGCGGCCACCTTTCTCATGCCCAAAATATCAATCAAAATCGTACGTGCGGACTCGTGGGATATCTTAAGATCATGTGCTATCTCTCTCAAGCTGGTACGACGGTTTTCCAGCACCCTTTCCTTAATTTTATCGACGTTATCTTCGATCGAAGCGGTCGATGGGCGACCACTTCACGACCGTCCTTGAAGGCTCTGTACCACTGATATGCACGAGTTTTCGATAGAGCATTATCACCAAAGGCCTTTTGCAACATTTTCAATGCATCGGCACACGAAAATTCATTTGCAACACAAAACTTTAAACAAATTCTTTGCTCAACGTAATCACCCATAGTAAAAATCGGCACGCACTCTGACATCAACTGACTTAATCAGCTGTTGCAAACACACTAGTTGACAGATCCCGCTCAAGCTTGGCATAGTAATTAAGGACAGTGGTACCAACCTAGGAAAAAAAATTTTTACCTGCCTCATTGCTCCGCCAGATTTAAATCGATAATTCCCGGTACTTTCTTGACAGAATGTATAGGGTTGTTAGGAAAGTAATTTCGTTTTTTCCCAACAGAGGATTTAATTGTAAGTTTTCGAACCCAACCTCACACTTAAGCTGCATAATCGTTTTATGTTTTGAGAGGTGTCATATCAAGGCTTGTGTGTGAAAAAGTTCAATTAATTCTAGGCAGTAGTTTTTGGTTGGTGGCCTTTTAAGTTTGGAGAGAAATAAGCAGCATTTTCGTCATATTTTAGTTTTTTAATATAGAAAGGTGAAAATGCTGTTCAAGCCAGAAGGAAATTGACCGATGTGTATGGAGAAGACGTGTTGACAATACGATAGTGCCAGTATTGGTTTGCAAAATTTTGATCCGGCAATTCTGATGTCGAAGTTGCACCACGTTCCGGAAGGCCGGTTGGAGCTGATAAAGATACGATAAAGGCATTTGTTGATGCAAATTGGCGAATAATAACACGTGAGATTGGTGAAAGGTTGAATTTACTGAATTGAACTGTTTATGACCACTTGAAAGGCCTGGGTTTAACCTCAAAGCTCGATATATGTTCTCACGGAGAGAAATTTGTCATCGCGTTGACGTCTATGATTCGCTTTTAAACGTCACGAAAATGATCAATTTTTGAAGCGCATCATTACTGGGGACGAAAAATGGGTTGTATATAACAATGTCAAACGCAAGAGATCGTGGAGCAAAAAAAAATGGACCGGCTCAAAGCATTTCGAAAGCCAATATCCATCAAAAAAGGTGATTCTGTCTGTTTGGTGGGATTTTAAAGGAACTTCGAGTTTATTCATTCCAGGTTTTATCGTATTTGATGAGTTAAATTTTGATCTTGTTATATATTTTAATCTGAATTCAATACATTTCTGAAGAGGTCTAGAGACCGAAATAGCTATCAAATGTTGGAATTCTCGTTCAGTTATTTTTTTTTGATCCTTTATTTTAATAATTTTAGATAATTTGGAAATCGTGGATTTTCTTGTATTTGTATATTAATATATAATACATACTTATATAGTTTTTGTTAATACATTTGTATTGATACGTTTCATGTCTGGATGTAAAAAGGTTTTTTCCGAGACATTGAAAAGTATTTTATATTGATTATAAAATTTGAATATCAAAACAGATTTAATCTGTTAGTATCCTATAATTTTAATTTCAAAAAACTTTTATTCAAAAATTTTTCAGAATTAAATTAAAGTCTTATAAGCACAGGTTATATTTAATAGACGTTTAAAATCAAAACTCAATATACAATATCGAATGGAATAAATAATTGAAATTTAGATTATAGGAGCCTAACAGATTAAATCTGTTTTGATATTAAAATTTTGTAATATTCCTTCTATCAAGTAAAAAAGGATATCAATTTGAAAGTTTCTGTATATAGTTTCAATATATATTCTGTAGAAGTTAGAATATATAATTCTGAATTTAAAGTCATTTAAATTTTACTTCTATCAAGTATTGACTCACATCCAAATTGATTTTTAAATTATGAAATAAATTCATATAGAGTCTACATATCCACAATATATTCCTCAATTATTTATTATTTTTAAAATTCTGGTTATTTTTCTTATCATGGAACATTATTTGGGGTGAATAAGTTTTGTTATGTTTTTCTGTATTCCGAGTACCAATAGTTATAGGTTATACGTAACAACACGTTGATTATTTCTGTTTTATTTTGGATACTTTAAAGCTTCCAGTTTATTCATTTCAGGTTTTATCTTATTTGGTGAGTTTAATTTTGATCTTGTTATATATTTGAATCTATATTCAATACATTTCTGAAGAGGTCTAGAGTTCGAAATAGTTATATCAATTTTTATTTGACTTTTCCAAATTTCATTGATATTTTTGTTTTGTAATGATTTTTGGTAAATAAACGGTAATATTATTATGAAATGTTGGAATTCTTGTTCCATTATTTTTATTTGATCCTTTATTTTGAGAATTTTAGATATTTTTGGAATAGTGGATTTTCTTGTATTTGTATATAATTACATAGTTTTTGTTAACACATTTGTATTAATACGTTTCATGTCGGGATGTGAAAAAGTTTTCTCTCAGACATTGAAAAATATTTTATATTGATTATATATTAAGATATCAATTTGATTGTTTTTGTATATAGTTTGAATATATATTTTGTAGAAGTTAGAATATAAAATTCTGAAGTCATTTAAGTTAAAATTTTTTAAAAATCCTTAAAAACTTTCTGACATTAAATTAAATACATGCCTTAGAAAACATTGTGTCATTCTTAATAGAAATGTGGAAATCACTCATGGAATAAAATTATTTGTGTCCTTACTAGGTATTACAGAATTACTCTGTTTGATATTTGAGATAATGTACAGGTTTTACCGAATTATTCCGCTTCACGAAATATTGAAATGTGTATTTAATATTTTCGCAACTTTGAAGGGGATAACATATTTTGTATTTCATTGATCGATACGTTATGGCCCTTTGTATGTCTTTCTTAACAGTACGTGGCGTTCCAATAGGTATTTGAATGCTATATACCGAGGAGAATTCAAGAGCTCTTTTCAAGTGCTTATACACCATCACTAGTGGCCAGTCTTCCAACATCCCACACCCATTTGCATCATGGCCATGCATAAATTTTATTTATCACACCATAGTTTACATATCGAGTTTGCTCGGCCCATCATTCGTCGACACCCAAAAGCTCTAATAAACAGTGTCAATAAATGTCCATTTCAGCCCCTCAAAGAACAAGTTGGAAGAGCTAATGGAGCGATATTATGGCCGACTACGTCGATTTATTTACCCGACATGTACGCTGAAGAAACAATGCACATCTGAAATGATTGAGTAAATACATCAACTTCCCGAGACATGTATTCTTTACTCAATATCGTTTTCCCCATTTCACTTGGAGGTGTAAATTAATTCTGCATACACAATATGTGATGGGCATCGTAAAGATATGTATAGGTTATTCTTGCAGAGGTTGAATAGAAACGGGTATACAAGATGTTTACAATGAAAGTATGGACGTATGTATTTAAAAGTAAATAAAACACGAAATAGTCAAGTAAAAATGGAATGAAATACGAAATTGCTTCAAATGTTTAAGTGAATCAGTCTGCACTTGATGAAAATCCATTAAATCCGGTTATCCGAATCCTCACAATTGGAAGTTTCGTATTGTTGAGTTATGTCTCAACTATTATATATATATATATATGGCTTCGGCAAAACTTCAAAAAGTGGGGTTTGCCACAGGTCCGTCTGCCCATTTAATAGTTGTATTATAGGTACGTGCTTTTTGTATTTTAGGATTTCTATGGATTCCAGGACGTCTAGGTTTTTCCCTTCGGTTCCACGTGCAATATTTCAAGATTCTCCAATTCTGGGAAGATATGATCGGTTTCGAAAAAATGTTTCGCAAAATTGGAGTTATCTTTCCGGTTTCTAAATGAAGATTGATGTTCTTTGTACCTTTCGGTTTGTCCTATATATACGCTACTGCACTGTTGACAAGTTAATTTAGTTATTTAAAAATTTTAATATTAGCCTTCTACATATTTTATTCCAAAAAATTATATTTAATGATTATAACTTCTGAAAATAAATTAAAATAATGTCATATACAGTACATATAGTAAGTACCACTTATATCAATTGACATATAAAATATTATTATTTTAATTTATTTTCAGAAGTTATAATCATTAAATATAATTTTTTGGAATTAAATATGTAGAAGGCTAATATTAAAATATCTAAATAATTTTATATACCTTCTATCAAGAATTAACCTCTATTTATGTTAAGTTAATTCTGACTCAAAAATTATTCAGCCAGTTGTTTTTGTCTTTTGCATTAAAAAAGACGTTGGAATTTTTATTAAGGGTGTGACAGCTGTTATTATGTTAGTTTTTGACAAATGTTGAGCTATTTTTTGTTAGACTGGTACGAAATATATTAGTTTTATAAATTTCTTGTCAATATTATCTAATATGGAAATGGGGTATATTTGCTTACGAATTAGTTATTTTTGTTTTTAATTTATGATACAATTTATGATTTGTGCTTCGAAATGATTGTTTGTGGCTATTTGTCTGATTCTATTCAGTTCCCTTTTTAACTTTATATTATTTAAAGGAATTGAAAATGCTCTATGTATCATTGATCTGTATGCAATGAGTTTATGAGTGTTATGACCAGAGAATAAACAATTTTTCACAGAAAGAATCCCCTATACATCTTAAAAAAGATCCCACCCTTGAAATTCAACTTAAACTAAAAGCAACCCTCAACTTATAAATATGAATCCTACCCCTCCCAAGCTAAATATCGACTTATTGAAATCAATATTTGATTGATTCGGTCTTTACTTGGTGGAAAGTTATTTTAATCAAAAAAAATATATGAGACAGTAATTTATTTCCACAAAAATGTTTCTACTACTACAACAATTGTTTCACCACGATGTGTCTTCTTCAGGTATTACATTGTACTGTCTGATGGTATCCAGTGTAACCCAGTTTAAATACATTGTTAGGTACGTGACCAAATAATGGAAGCACAAGTCATAAAAACTCTAGGTGTTTATTGGAGTTTGCCGCTTAAAATGCCATTCAGGAAAGATATTCAGTAATGGAGACTTATCAACATCTGTTTGTTCGTTCAAAAGGATTTTATGGGGCATTATACCTGTTGATTTCAAGAAATTCTAAAAGTCTTAATATAAAACTTTTGCTTTCAACGTGGATAATTTCATAACTATTGTTGAAATTATGCCTGAATTCCTTAAGATGATTAGCATATGTCGAATGTACAGAATCGGATATATAACTCCTTTGGTGTTCTTGGACACGTTTCTTGAATGATCTACCAGTCTGACCAATGTATACTAAGGGCAATCTTTGCAAATCAACTTTTAGACTCCGAATTTATTTTCTTTATTGGGTACACGAGATTTAATGCCATTTTCTTTTGTTTATTGGATACCATTTTGTCTATAAGAAAGGGGTTGTAACCGTTGTTTGACGCTATTTGTTTAATAATATTTAATTCTTTCAAAAAGTTATCTGAATTCAAAGGGACATTCAATAATCTATAAATAAAACTTTTATATGCTGACATCTTTTGGTTGGTGGGGTGATTTGAAGTTTTATGTATTGTGATGTCTGTATGTGTGGGTTTGTGAAAAATACTAAAATCATATAAATTATCTAGTCTTATTATTGGGCGCTAAAGAAAATTAATACTTTGGTTCATTTCTTCTTCGATTGTGATTTTGATTTTTGGGTGGAGTTTATTAACGAAATTCGTGAAGATATGTAGTTGTCGGTCGGCGCCTTTGAAACAACAAAAAATGTCATCTAGAATCTATACCAGTAAAGGAAATATTTGCTTATCGAATTTGGGTGTATTTTTGATTCCAGATAATCCATAAATATTTCAGCTAAAATTGAACTGAGTGGATTTCTCATTAATAAACCATTGTTAGAAATATAGACGGTTCCGTTAAATTGAAAGTAGTTTTGTTCAAGACATATTTCCAGGCAATTAAGAATAACATTCATTATTTTTAATTAATAGTTTTTTTTACAATTTGTATTGTTTCAATTGGAGGTATACTACTTATTTTGAGCAATTTGTTTTTGAAGAAGTTCTTGAGGTTATGTTTTGCATTTTTGGAAAGGAATTTAGTTTTCATAAAACAAGGAACAAAGCAAAATTTTGTACTCTTCATGTATTCATTTAATAATTTTTAGTTAACAGTTTATATTTCTTTTAATTTCTTTTATTCCCTTTGGTACTATTTAATAAGTGTTAATTCCTGCATATCTACTAAATTGATTTAGTGTGTTCTAAAGACATTTATTTAATTTAATTCTAAAAGTTTTTGAATAGAAATTTTTTGAAATTAAAATTTGTATAATATCTGTATGATACTTAAAATTTTGTTATGATCCTTCTATCAAGAAAAAACCCCTTTTATTATTTTATAACAGAGTAAATTCTTATTCCGTTCAAAATGTACATTCTGTCAAGAAAGTACCGGGAATTATCGATTTAAATCTGGCGGGGCAATGAGGCAGGTAAAATTTTTTTTTCCTAGGTTGGTACCACTGTCCTTAATTACTATGCCAAGCTTGAGCGGGATCTGTCAACTAGTGTGTTTGCAACAGCTGATTAAGTCAGTCGATGTCAGAGTGCGTGCCGATTTTTACTATGGGTGATTACGTTGAGCAAAGAATTTGTTTAAAGTTTTGTGTTGCAAATGAATTTTCGTGTGCCGATGCATTGAAAATGTTGCAAAAGGCCTTTGGTGATAATGCTCTATCGAAAACTCGTGCATATCAGTGGTACAGAGCCTTCAAGGACGGTCGTGAAGTGATCACCCATCGAAGGCTTCGATCGAAGATAACGTCGATAAAATTAAGGAAAGGGTACTGGAAAACCGTCGTACCAGCTTGAGAGAGATAGCACATGATCTTAAGATATCCCACGAGTCCGCACGTACGATTTTGATTGATATTTTGGGCATGAGAAAGGTGGCCGCACGACTCGTACCGAAAGACCTGAATTTTCTTCAAAAACGTCATCGCGAACAGGTTGCTTCAGACATGCTGGATCGCTGTAATTCCGATTCTACATTCATGGAACGCATTATAACTGGTGATGAGACCTGGGTCTACGAGTACGATATGCAAACAAGCCAGTAATCATCGGAATGGGTGGCAAAAAATGAGCCGAAACCGAAAAAACCACGCCAAAGCCGCTCGAAAATGAAGGTGATGCTCATTGTTTTCTTCGATATCCGTGGCGTGGTGCACTACGAATTCGTTCCAGAGGGTCAGACGGTAAACAAGGAGTATTACCTAGCCGTTATGAAACGTTTGCATGAGCGTATCCGTAAGAAGCGGCCAAATTTGTGGGCGAACAACTCATGGATTTTGCATGACGATAACGCGCCTTCTCACCGAGCTACGATTGTGACTGACTTTCTCGCCAAAAACTCAACAAACGTGCTTCAGCAACCACCGTATTCGCCGCATTTGGCTCCCTGCGACTTTTTCCTCTTCCCAAAACTAAAATTGCCCCTTCGTGGCACTCGTTTTGAGTCGATTGAAGCCATAAAACAAAATTCGGCGCGAGAGCTAAAGTCCATCCCGGAAAGCGCCTATAAAAAATGTTTCGATAATTGGAAGTGCCGTTGGCATAGATGTATTGGAGCAAATGGAGCCTATTTTGAAGGCGACCCAATAAATTTTGACGATTAAATGTAAAAATGTTGTTTTAATTGAAAATTCCTGGTACTTTCTTGACAGAGTAGTATATTTGCTCCTTTTCGAAGGCAGGACCTCAATCACCGACTGTTCTTTATTCAAATTGGCTTAATAAATCACTCAATAATCTAAATGTGAAGACGAATTCGCGTAGTAAAGAAGGATATATTAACGACATCGACATATCGACTGCCAAGTTGCATCTGCTCTTCATGTTGTCATCCATCTAACAATCGGCGAATCAATGTCGCAAAAATAAATTGATTTAAATTGGTTCAACTTGTGTCAGTTAGAATTCGATGTAGCAGATGTTCACGGAAACAGAATTGAAAATAGTTCCAAGACTGAAATCATTTCTTGCAATCTCAAAAAATTAAAGATTAAGCATCACATAACCAATGGGGTCTACAGGAGTATGTATACAGATTACGAAAATAATTCGCGGAATATAGGATTTATAATGCATTAACAAGTGAAGCTATTGTTCCAGTCGTTCAGGACAAGAATAACTTAATTAACATTATGTGACGAATATTCAAGTGGACTGCCCTTCGAATCTTTCCCTACCCCAGAGTATATTTCATCGCTTTTCACAGGCATGGCGACACATTCAGATCCACGTCTAGTGTTGATTATGCAGATCTCTGACGATGATGGAAAGACAAAATGAAAATACAGTAGACTCGCGCTGTTATGAACACACGTCTGTGTGAACAACCCAATAGTGTGAACAAGAAAATATTCTCATATCCAGTAGTGTGAACAATCCTTGATCTCGTTAGTACTTTCCTGTTACAACTAGTTGATAATATCATGTGTAATTCCATTTAAATGATATGAATTTTATTTATGATGAGCTATCTTCCACCGCGAGAAGCGTCTTTTAATGTGAAATATATAGTTAAAGTGACTGAAAACAAGAAATTTTTGAGTCTGTATGAAAATTCGAATATCTTGGAAGATCACCGGAAAGCATGAGCGTAATATTGCTTTCGAAAAAATATGGAATTGCGAAATCAGCTGAATGCTCGATTAAAAAAAACAAACCAAAATCATAAGTGTTGTGAATCATAGCTTTAAGCCAAATTAAATTAAAAAATGCACTTTGAGGGAAGCTGAATATCCGAAATGGAAATAAACAGCTGGTTTATTAAAGAGAATGAATTAAATTTGTCTATAATAGGAGAAAATATGAATATCAAAACAAATTAAAATATGCTTATCTTCTACAATTTTAATTTGAAAAAAAATTTTTCATTCAAAAAACTTTTAGAATTAAATTAATGTCTAAAACAAGCACCAGAAAACTCAAAAGATTTGTTCTGTAATACAGTTTGGTTAATTCAAGGCATTTTGATCCATTGGCTGAATTAAGCGAGTCACTGTAGGATACAAAAACATCACAAATATTTTCCCATCTTCTGTTCTCAACTCTTCAGCTCATGGATGTGTGGGTGCATTATCTAGAAAAAGCATTGCCTTTTCCGGAAGAATCGAACATTTTAGAAATTGCTTCACCAACAAAAAGTCTGATTTGCTCACTTTTTTTTTCATATTACCACTGGAACGAAGCATTCTAAAAAGGGATTGCTTAGAATTATATTTGTTTTTTGAAGATATAGTGCATGTTTTGAGAGATTTCTGAATTAACTTATTCGAATATTTAAATATATTAAATATTTCAAATAAATTATATTCTTTGAGAAGTCCTTTAAGTGTGTTCATGTTTTTAAAATTATTTATTATTTATTTATTAATTTTAATGACTTTCGTATATCTGTTGGTTTATTTATTCCATTCGACATTATATATTGAGTTTTGATTATATACGTCTATTAAATGTAAGCGGTGCTTGTTTTAGACATTAATTTAATTCTAAAAGTTTTTTGAATAAAAAATGTTTTTGAAATTAAAATTGTAGAAGATAAACATATTTCTATTTGTTTTGATATTCAAATTTTGTTATATTTCTTCTACCAAGTAAAAGGCCTTTCTATTTTATTTTATATATAATATATAATTATATTTTGGCTTCAATAAATCTCATTATGGAATGTCAACGAATTTAAATAAGCCTTAAAAATAACTCACACTGTTCTTTGATTTTGTTAGAACATCGATCAATCTTGAATTATAAAGTTGATCTGTGTTTCGAAACATTCATTTCTTTACACGTGCTGCGTTGTTGATATAGGTTAGTTTTTTGATTTTGATATTTGGAATATTATTTAGGACCGAAGAAGGGATTGCTTAGAATTATATTTGTTTTTTGAAGATATAGTGCATGTTTTGAGAGATTTCTGAATTTATTTATTCGAATATTTAAATATATTAAATATTTAAAAATAAATTATATTCTTTGAGAAGTCCTTTAAGTGTATTCATGTTTTTAAAAGGCAATTGGTGTTCTTAAAGGTAAGACCAGAAACAAAATTTTGTCTCCTTTAAATATTTATTCATTAATTTTAATGACTTTCGTATATCTGTTGGTTTATTTATTCCATTTGACATTATATATTGAGTTTTGATTATATACGTCTATTAAATGTAAGCGGTGCTTGTTTTAGACATTAATTTAATTCTAAAAGTTTTTTGAATAAAAAATTTTTTTTGAAATTAAAATTGTAGAAGATAAACAAATTTTAATTAGTTTTGATATTCAAATTTTGTTATATTTCTTCTATCAAGTAAAAGGCCTTTCTATTTCATTTTATAATAGGAGAAATTATGAAGCTTAAAGCTCCACAGCTTCACGAAACCTTGAAAAATGGAAATGAAAAATTTAGCGCGCGTGATCGATGGCTCAAAAAGTTCAAGGTTCGTTATGGTCGTAGATTTTTGAAAATTTGTGGAGAAAAACTATCATCAGAGATGTATAATATTATCCAATTCCAAACTGAATTGGTTCAATTAATAGAGAAATTTGAACTCACTCACGACCAGATATATAATGCTGATGAAACTGGATTGTAATGAAAATTATGCCTGATAAAACCTACGTAATGAGTTCTGAAAAAACTGCACCCGGTCTCACAATATCAAAGTAGCGAATTACCTTCATGGGTTGTGCAAACGCATCAGGTTCCCACAAACTCAAGCCGTTGATTATTGACAAAGCAAAATCTCGAGAAGCATTCAAAACTTTCCATAATCCAAAAATACAAAGAATGGTTGGATGACAAAGGAAATTTTCAAAAACTGGTTCTTAGAATGCTTCGTTCCAGAGGTAATATGAAAAAAAAAAGTGAGCAAATGAGACTTTTTGTTGGTGAAGCAATTTCTAAAATGTTCAATTCTTCCGGAAAAGGCAATGCTTTTTCTAGATAATGCACCCTCACATCCATGAGCTGAAGAGTTGAGAACAGAAGATGGCAAAATATTTGTGATGTTTTTGTATCCTAATGCGACTCGCTTAATTCAGCCAATGGATCAAAATGCCTTGAAGTTAACCAAACTGTATTACAGGAAAAATCTTTTGAGTTTTTTGGTGGCCCAAGGACATAACATGGCAGATGGGCTCAACTACCTCATCTTGAGGGATGCTGCTTTAAATTTACACTAGGCATGACAACAATTAGATCCTCTGGTAATCAAAACGTGTTGGAACAAAATTTCTGACCATAGCGACATTGATGAAGATGGTCTTCCTCTTGTGAAGTTAGTAATGCGGAAGTTATATATCCTCATCATTTCTTGATTGATAGAAGTGTCCAATTTTCTGAGTATTTTTCTAAAGATATTGTCGAAGATAGGAGTGTTTTTAATCATAAATGTTTCTGACCATAGCGACATTGATGAATATCCTCATCATTTCTTGATTGATAGAAGTGTCCAATTTTCTGAGTATTTTTCTAAAGATATTGTCGAAGATTGATTTAGATTTACTTCTGAAACCACATGTTACTTGATTTCGCAGGATTATTATCCGAGGTTGAAATATGAATCAAATGTAATGCCGTATCGTATAAATGTAGAGGTGGAGCTTACAAGATTTGGAAGACGTGAAAGCCGCTGAGTCGGCGTCATGGCCATTCTTGTTTTCCTCACTTGTACGAAGACCGAATGTGAAATGAACTATTACAGTTAATACCGAGATTAATTACCATACGGATCTATCTCAATTCCAAATATGTCGAATCGGTCTAATTGAAAGGTCTGAGGCAGAAAAGGAAATTATGTTTATTGAGGCATTTGTACCTATTGTTCTAAAGACATATACTGAAGTCAAAAGAGCAGCGTCTATAGACTGAAATTACAATGTGACAATTTTAAGCGTGTGGCAAACGTGAATTAGTAGCGATTGTACCATAAAAGTCCAGTGTTGAGTTGGAGCTCGCAGGTTCGGATCGAAAAATACACGTTACTGAACGCTCAGTGAACTTGACTAAAATTCGTTTGAATTAATGAGAGAAAGAGATTCCATAATTAATATTGAATATTTGGATGATGTGGCTCATATAATTTGATTACAATTTTTTGTGATTGATACAATTTGAAATGTTTGATTGTATCGGTCTCTACTTGTCGGAAATACATCTTGATGATTAAAGTAAAACAACTTAATTTCCGCTAATTCATTTAATTTCACAACAATTGTTTCGTAATGACAACATGACTTCGTCAGCTGAGTGTGGTACTAACTATATATTTGATATTGAGTTCTTTAAGTATTTCAAATGTACAGTAAAGAAGGTAGTGGGAATTTACAATAATTTTTTTTTCATTATTACACAAAGTTTCAGAAAAGGTTAAGTAAGGGGGATTTATTGAGGTCCATCTGGTCGTTTAGGAGAATCTGTTTTTTATTGTATCTGTTAATTTCGACGGCTTCTAGGTAGTTCAGCCTGGGGTTTTTTTTTCTAGGTGTAAGATTTTGTAGTTATTGTCAAAATCATGTTCTGTCTCCAAAAGATGATCAGCATATGTTGAATTTCCGTTTTTCCCAAGATGTGCTTTCTCATATTGACGTATCCTAGTGCCGAAAGATCTACCTGTCTGACCCACATATACATATGGGCAAGTATCGCAGTTTAACCTATAGACTCCAGACTTTGTTTTTATGGGTCAAATCTTTATTATTTTTTATTAAATTTCCTAACATGTTTCTTGTTTTGAATGAAATGTTGCAGTTATTCTTTTTCTTTAAATATCTTGCTATTTCTTCTGACTTTTTGTTTATGTACGTGCTACTTTATATTTAAAAAATAAAATCAACCAACAACAAATATAACTCACCTCAAAGTCCTTCTGGAATCATCGCTTTGAACAACTAACTTTAAAATCCAAGATATTCTATATTCGTCACAAAAATGGTTTATAGATCTTATACCTTACAGCTTTCTGTGATTTTTGTGACGAACATAGAATATATTGATTATAAAGTTAGTTGTTTCAAGCAATCATCCAGTCACAGTCACCACTTTTAGGTAAGCTATATTTATTGTTGGTTGATTTTGATTTTAAAATATGATTTAGGCTGATGAAGAGATTTTCGGAATTCTGATTGTTTTTTGAAGATATAATTCATGTTTTGAGAGATTTTTGAATAAACATATTAAAATATATTGAATATTTCAAATAATTCATATTTTTTGAGAAGTTCTCAAGTTATGTTCGATATTTTTGAAAGGGAATTAGTGTTCATAATGGTAAGATCAGAAATAAAATTTCGTCTCCTTCAAATGTTTATTTATTAATTTTTATTGACAATTTATATTTGTTGGTTTATTTATTCCATTTGAAATTGTATATTGAGTTTTGATTTTATACGTCTATTAAATATAAGACGTGCTTATAAGACATTAATTTAATTCTAAAAGTTTTTTTGAAATTAAAATTGTAGAAGACTGACAGATTAAATCTGTTTTGATATTCAATTTTGGTAATATAATATAATATATTAATAACAATATTAACTTACTGTACTTACTTTTTATATGTTACTTCAAAATATTTTCGAAACTTAACATCATATAGGCACATTAAAATTACGATTACTATTTCCTCAATGAGTTACTTTCATTTTAAATGCATCTATATGCTTCCACTTTGAAAAAAAGGATTTCATAACTTTTTTGAGGATCTCAAGTATTTATTTTGTAATAGTGTTCAAAAAATTATTATTTAGCATGATCAAAAAGAATTCTCTGGAAATTTCTCTTGTGTTTTGTGATGATTATTTTGACCAATTAATTAATAGTTAAAATAATATACCCAGCTACTTGTGAGCTTCTTAAAATTCAATTGTATTTAATCTAATATAAAATAATTGTAAAATATCATTTACTGGCAGTGAAATATTTACAATAATGGTTTTCCCTCATTTTCTGTTTGTTCACTATTTTTGCGTTCGCTATCCCTCCTTTGAGCTTCTCGAACGAACTCTGACCAAAACTTTCCTTTGAAAGCTTTTGGTTGTTTATCGCCATGTTTTTCCCAAAATTTCTCAACAGGAACGACAGGTTTGAACTGAATGGATTGAATACTGTTGTCGACCGACACTGTTGACTGTGTTTTTAAATCCAAATCGATTATAGTAGGTGGTGGTGCAGTCAAGTCACAAGTGCAAGATACTCTACTCTTTATTAGGTCGTTGAACATTGCAAGTTCTGCACTGAAACTTGAAATAAAATATTTCTATTTGACATATGAAACGTATACATCGCACAAAAATAACAGTGACTGCAACAAAAGTAACTAACAGATTGGAGCTACAATTTTTTGAAAGAACATGGAATATTGATTTTTCTAAGATTGGCATCAGGGAGTATTGATGTTTAGAAATGGAAACATAGTAACTATGGTAACCTATTCAAACAATCACAGAACATATGTTATAGACAATTCCAATGTACAATTTCACGTTATTTGAAGAGGTTTCTATAGCTTTGAAGGTGAGGTGATTACAACCAAGAAGCCTAACTTATTTTTAAAAATGTGCAGCGAATTTGAAATCCGTACACACAAAGCATACTTACATTTCTTCAACAAATACTTCTCTGGAAACCATACTAAGATGATTTAAAATTGGTCTCTTATTGTATGAGCATATTCCGAAGGTTTCCATAGCTAAAATTTCACAATGGTCACAATATTAAATTTCAAAAAGGGTTATTCTGTTATATCGCTACAAATTTCAGTTTTTTAAAATTTAAATTAAATTAATATCAAAGCAAAAACTGTTTCCTTTTATTAGACATATAGATTTAATACCAGGTCTTAATTCCTTATGGAATGAAATAGGAAATTACTTAGTTTCTATTAGTATATATTTGATATATTCGGTCTTTACTTGGTGGAAACTCATTTTAATTAAAAAATGTATATGAGACAGTAATTTATTTCCGCAAAAATGTTTGGACTACTACAGCAATTGTTTCACCACGATGTGACTTCTTCAGGTATTACATTGTACTGTCTGATGGTATTCAGTGTAACCGTGTTTAAATATATTTTTAGGTACGTGACCAAATAATGGAAGCACAAGTCATAAAAACTCTAGGTTTTTATTGGAGTTTGCCGCTAAAAATGCCATTAAGGAAAAATATTCTGTAATGGAGAATGATCAACATCTGTTTATTCGTTCAAAAGGATTTTACGGGAATTATACCTGTTGATTTCAAGAAATTCTAAAAGTGTTAATCTAGAACTTTTGCTTTCAACGTGGATTATTTCATAATTATTGTTGAAATTAAGATGATTAGCATATATCGAATGTACAGAATTGGATATATAACTCCTTTGGTGTTCTTGGACACGTTTCTTGAATGATCTACCAGTCTGGCCAATGTATACTAAAGGGCAATCATTGCAAGTCAACTTGTAGACTTGTTTTTTATGTAGGTACTAAGGTTATTAATTAATTCAGGCATAATTTCAACAATAATTATGAAATTATCCACGTTGAAAGCAAAAGTTCTAGATTAACACTTTTAGAATTTCTTGAAATCAACAGGTATAATTCCCGTAAAATCCTTTTGAACGAATAAACAGATGTTGATCATTCTCCATTACAGAATATTTTTCCTTAATGGCATTTTTAGCGGCAAACTCCAATAAAAACCTAGAGTTTTTATGACTTGTGCTTCCATTATTTGGTCACGTACCTTAAAATATATTTAAACTCGGTTACACTGAATACCATCAGACAGTACAATGTAATACCTGATGAAGCCACATCGTGGTGAAACAATTGTTGTAGTAGTACAAACATTTTTGTGGAAATAAATTACTGTCTCATATACATTTTTTTTTCTATTAGTATATTCAGTTCATCAACTGAATATACAGTGATTCGAGTTTTGTAGTAAAAAATATTTCGGTATAGATTTAGTGTTTATATCTCCAAATCCTTGCAATAGCTAAACTTTCATTGATTTTGATTTAAGCCTAAGAGTTACAACTGGCACAATTCGCTAAAAATGACCTTATAAAATCATATGGAATCCATATGAAGTTAAAGTAATCACAAATTAATCCAGTGTGCTTCAAATTTTGCAGGTATAAGATAAATGCTACCGTCTCAAAGACTCTAGTCTTAATAGACAATATGCATCCCATTTCTTGTGTCTAAATAAAAAAATCTATTTTTCTGGAACCTCTGATTGAAAAATATTGATCTTAGCTCAATTCAAGTATTTCATTTAAAAATTCAGCACTGACCCTTCAAAATTTATTATAAATCTTCAATTCTCACGAATTAAATACGCTACTCTGTCAGAAAATAGTGAAAAAATACATTTTATATCAAAATGTTCAGTTCCAGATCATTTAATCTTATTCACCTGTTTTATACTGCTGAAGATCAACATATCCATGACCAAACCGATCCATCAAATGGAAAAGCTGCTCTGAAACCAGTAAATATTGTTTTATGAAATAATAATTCGCATCTTGGTAGATTCTTACCTATGTGTTTTTTTTCATATAAGAGCGGTGGTGATAATAACCCAGTTCTATATAGCAGGACTCTGTCTAAAAGGGTCATCAAGAAGTCGATTGGATCTTCTGTAGAATTAATTAAATCAAATAAATACTGATTATTTGAAATTGAGGCCTATAGAACCTACAATAGGCTGGATCCAGCTAAACATTTCAGGCTTAAGTGTTCTCCTGAACTGGAATCTATCTATAGATATAAGATTGACGGGTAAGTGTTTTATATCGGTTCTTTCAATCAGAGGTTTCATTTGGAATTTTGAACCATTTTGGACGTGTCAAAATAAAACTGGTGACAGATATTGCATTTGACAATTATAAATTATCATATTCTAAAAAATGTATTGATATACGCTAACAGAAGGCAGTTAAATTGTGAAAATCAACTATGAAAACGGTGCAAATTTCATGAGTATAGTTTGCAAAGTTCGTACTACTTTTGGTTATGATATTAGCTTTGCTAAAACGATTTTAATAGATACTTTCGACAGTCTCATATGAGTTAGTGATGTGAAGATTGCAACTCCCGCTTATCTGTTTAGGTCTAGTTTTACAAACCAGTTTGCACCCCAATTTGTAAAAAGATCTTAGCTTAAAGTCTTGCAGAATCCAGCTGATGAAAGAATGGCAGCTAAAACATCACACGCTTCTAACACAATGTCCTAGCAATGATATTTTACTTGGAGTATAGCAGGCATTCGACAAAGTGCATTGGTATAAACTGTGGTTCTAGCCTCTATAAAATTAAGACTGTTTCGGAAATTTTTGTCTATATAGGTCTCAGATATTTCTCTGCAGTTATCCAGTTGCCTCACAATTTTTAATCGTAGGTCGCCGAGCAATGGAATATGCAGTTTAGTACTGATGTATTTTCTCTTTATTCTTCTTATCATGAAGATGGCTGAATCTATTACAGTTTATGCGTTCAGTTCATGTAAGACTGCGCAAATGTTAGGCTCAAAACGGATGTTTGACCTTTTGGGCTATTTTGTTTCGACGTTATCAGAAGTGTTTATACTTCTTCTGCGTTCGCCAACAAGCCGTTCTCCACAAATCAGTTCACCGATCGGTTTTCTGATGTTTTACTCCTCATTATAATTTTTCCGCATTTGTACAATAGAATATGAAAAATGTCATATCGGTCTTATTCTTCGCCTATCTACTCCTGAGTAGAAATGGTTCATCATACTTGAACACGATCATCATAGTCATCAATTCGTATCTTGAACCTAATTTTGAAAATCCAAAATAATAATGTTCTGTCACATACTTGAGTTTTGAAAAGTTTGCAATTTCCAGTTTGCAGTTAATGCCAGTAAGTCTAATACGAGAAAGTAAAGTATAACTCTAATTCTCTATACTGATAACCGAATATTTTTCGAACTCAAATCGTTCTCAACTCATGTTACATAAATACCTGGAACCGCACTCAGTAGATGAGAAACTAAAAACTGGAAGAATTGAAAGACTTTATGTTCCCTCAAGTATCTCTTCGCTTTCTCCATTGGAGAATGAGATTCAAATTCAGCTCCAATTTCAGTGCCTGCTTCTTCTTCGACTGGTGGAGGTGGTATTGAGCCCATCTCACCTTCTAACTCGATATATTCCTCCAATTGTAGTAAATATCTAACCCTCTCATCTATCGAATATTGTGGAGGGATGAGAGGAGGCAGGGGCTCAGATTTTTCTGAACTTTCTTCAGAACAAATGCACGGAAATTGTTCAGCTTCCGTCTTTTTGCTTTTGACCGTTTTGTCGGCTTCTAAGGCCTCTTGAAGTTGCTGAAGGTTCTTAAGACCAAAACCAGATACGAGAACACTTGCGAGCTTTTCCGCTTTTTCATCTGGAAGCAGATCGGTAAAGCTATCTGAGGTATAGATAGTTTTGAAAAGGGGTTCTCTTGCCATAATTTTGTTGATGAGTTCTTTCGACAAAATTTTGGGAATCTTCAAAAGACGTTCGAAGGGCGGCTTCATTTCGCTAACATCATTTTTCCCAACTTTTTCTTCTGTACTTTCAGAAGATGTTCTCTCCCCAATTTCACCCTCATATTCTCCCTCGATTTCGTATTTTTCATTTTCATTGCTGAGTCTGCCAGTCATCATAATACTCTTATTTCTTTCTAATTGAATTTAACTTTTGGTTGGAATATTCTGGAAGTATCCTTTTGTATAAAAATATAAAAACTGATGAATATAAATTTATAATTGTATAGAAGACTGAAAAGTTCGACAGCAATATATACACTGTCAAATATATTTCAAAGTTGTTAGACATTCATGGTATCCATGACTATTTTTCTAGCTCGTTTCAAAGCGCCTACAATTTTGTTACGATGTTTATTTTTTTCGACTTCTGAATGGAAATTGGTTTTGAGCAATTATACTGGCTGAAATGGTATAAGACAAAAAAATAAGAATATGTTTCTTACTTCATAGAAGGATTATTACAAAATTTAAATATCAAAATAGATTTTTTCTGTTAGTCTCCTATAAATTATAATTTCAAAAAATTTCATTCAATAACTTTTTGAATTAAAATAATGTCTCATAAGCTCTACTTGAATTTAGTAGACATATTAAATCAAAACTCATTATATAATATCAAATGGAATGAAAAAATCCAACGAAAAATAAATTGTCGTTTAAAATTATTTAATAATAACTTGAAGGAGACAAAATTTTAATTCGGATCCCCTATTAATGAAAACCAAAGCTTTTTTCAAAAATGCAAAACATAATTTTAAGACCTTTTCCAAAACTAATTTATGTCAAATATTTAATTTATTTGAATATTTAAATAAGTTACTTCAAGAATCTCTTTAAATATGAAGCACATTCTCAAAGAACAATTTGAAATTAAATAAGATCTGCGTCAGTCCTACTTCAAATTTAAAAAATAAAATCAATTAACAAAAAATAACTCACCAGATCTCGTGGTATTCTTGTTGAACAAACACTAAAATTAAAGAACTTCACAAATCCAACGTATTCTATGTTCATCATAAAAATCACACAAAGCTTGTAAAGTATTTTATGGCTTCCGTTAAAACCAGATGATATTTCTATAATGAATCAGGAAAGCCAAAATATATATACAATATATACATATAATATATAAATAATATAATAAAAAGGGGTTTCTTACTTGATAGAAGGATTATTACAAAATTCAAATCTTAAAAATTTTGTAATAATCCTTCTATCAAGAAAACACCTCTTCTTGTTAATTCATATAATGAATCAGAAAAAACAAAATAAAATTATATATACAATAATTGAATAATAACAGATTTTTTCTTGTATATATAATATATAATTATAATATTTTGGTTTTCTTGATTCATTATGTAAATGTCAATTAATCATGCGAAGAGGTTTTTCACTCAATAGAAGGATTTTTACCAAATTTTTTATGTTTAAATTCTGTAATAATCCTTCTATCGCGTAAAAAACATCTTAATATTTTACTGTATATATAATATATAATTATATTTTGGATTTCCTGATTCATTATATAAATGTCATTTGGTTTTAACGGCGGCCATAAAATACCTTACAATCTTTGTGTGATTTACGTGGTGAACATAGAATACGTTGGTTTTTTAAAGTTCTCTAATTTAAGTGTTTGTTCAACAAAGATACCACGAGGTCTGTCTGGTAAGTTATTTTTTGTTAATTGATTTTATTTTTTAAATGTGAAGTAGGACTGACGAAGATCTCATTAATTCCATATTGTTTTTGGAGGATGTGCTACATGTTTTGAGAGATTTTTGATGTAACTTATTCGAATATTTAAATATATTGAATATTTCAAATGAATTAGTTTTGGAGAAGTTCTTAAAATTAGGTTTTACGTTTTTGAAAATTATTTGGTTTTCATACATAAAGGATCAGAAACAAAATTTTGTCTCCTTCAAGTATCTATTTAGTAATTTTAATATTTCGTTGCATTTTTTTTATTTCATTTGATATTATATAATAAGTTTTGATTTTATATGTTTACTAAATTTAAGTAGTACTTATAAGACATTAATTTATTTCCAAAAGTTTTTGAATAAATTTCTTTAAATTAAAATTCATAGGAGGCTGACAGAATAAATCTGTTTTGATATTGATATTGTGTAAATGCTATAAGGAGTATAAATAAGTTGCTGCGGTTTTTGGTCGAAAATTGAAGCTTTATTGTGAAAAATTGGTTAAACATTCAAAGTCCAAAGTATCGTCTGTCGCTAGTCACTACTTTTTCCCATCTGCGGCCGCGCATTATCCTGTTACAAAATAACTTTGTCGTATCTGTCGGCGTCCATTTCCCTCGCGATGCCCGGCTCAAACGCATCCATTGTTGTCGGTAGACTTCCTCTGTGATCTTTTCGTTCGATTGTAGCAGCTCATAATACACTACACCCAGCTTATCCCACTAAATCTTGACAGTTAATGATGAGATATTTATACGTTGTCCGACGTTTCAGATTATCGGAATGTACCCACATTTCATCGCCAGTTACAAATAGATGCAAAAACCTCTTTTTTTGTCGTTGTACCAGTTGTTCACACGTGAAAAAACGGCGTTTGAGTTCTCTTGGTTTCGGTTCATACAGCACCCAATTCTCTATCTTTTGGATCATTTCCATTGCTTTTAAACAATGGCGAATGGCTGGTTGAGTGACTCTAAGTATTTTTACAAGTTCTTGCGTTTGTGATGGATCTTCGTTGATTCTTGCCTCTAATTCTTCATTCTTGAATTTTGGTGGCGCTACTGGTTGCTCTTCGTCTTTTAAATCAAAATTTCCACTTTTAAATTGGCCATACCACTTCTAACACGTTCGTTCAGCTAGAGCATGGTCACCATAAACATCCACTAAAATACGATGACTTTCGGTAGCCTTTCTCTTCATATTGAAATAAAACTTCCCGCATAAAAAATACATTATTAGTTACGAGAGTTAATATTTTCAGTACATAGAGGAATTATGTTGTTTACACTTCAGAGAAATTGCAGATATGAAAAGATTTTCGAAACGTTAAAAAATTAGGGCAATTGACTGAACTGAAAAAAAGTACTGTGTGTGAGACAATAAAGAGGATGAAAATGGCATGGATATGAGGCATAGAGCAGTTTCAGGAAGACCGCGTGAGATTAAAGGAAACAATTTAAATGCTTTATTGACTTTGAAACAATACAATCCGCGTCTGGGTCGCAAATTGGCTAACAGATTTGAAAATCAATGAAATATAAAAGTATGTCAGAAGCCACCAGTATGTCACTGAAAAAACAAGGCTACATATCAAAGAAACCAAAAAAAATCCCTATGACACCTTCACAAAAGGAACGATGGATAGAATTTTCCAACTTGGTGGAAATCACTTAAAATCCTATCAAAATAACCTGATACCGTTCAAATTACCGAATTTCCCACCATAATAATGGTTCGGGGAGCAACATCACAGCTTGGTGCTACGCCTCTGTGTATAGATGATGGTACCATTAATAGTGAAAAGTATTGTGGCATTTTAAACGATTTTCTCCTTATATATCTTATATATATCTGGATATAAACGGCGCATGCTTTATATCCAGAGGGGTGGCGTTTTCAGTAGGATAATGCAAGATGCCATACTTCCGTCTATACTCAAGCCTGGATGCAAGAACACCAAGTGACAACCATTTCATGGCCGGTAGCTTCACCAGATCTTAGTCCCTTTGAAAACATATGGGGACTAAAGAAGATTGAAGTTGAACGAGCAGCGCCACGAAATAAAGATGATTTAATTCAATCAGTTTTACAGTCCTGGACTACCATCACCGAAAATTATGGAGGTAATCTAGTTTCGGATGTACATAGACGTTTAGTCAAGTGTTTCCAGTGAAATGGAGGTTGTTTAAGTAAATAAGATGAATAATTTGTTATAATTTTCCAATTCAAGAATTAAAAAAATAAACTGAATAATTACAATTGAGCTTTGTTTTTTCCGAATACTTTCTAGACGGACTATAGTTTACATATGAATGAACTATTTGCACTCTTCAAGTACTCACCTGGAACAGAGCTCACTAGCATGGCAGCTAAATAATTGAAAAACTGAAATACTTTATTTTTCCTGAAATAAAGTTGTGCCTTTCTAACTGCTAAATTAGAATGCCAGTATTCTTCAGTAGGTGGGGGCAGATATTCCTCTTCGACAAATGAGCAGGGCAGCTCATACGATGGAATGCTGTACCCTTCTGGCATCAAATATTGCACAGGTGAAGGCGGTGGGATAAGGGTTGAAGGCATAGTAATGGTGGGTTCTACAGCCTCTACCTCAATGGTGGTAGAAGACACAGAAGTACTAAATGTTGGTTGTTGTGCGATTTTATCTAAGAGTTGTTTTTCTTCCACTAAAAACTTTTGGAGTGATTCAATATTGCCTAACTTGAAACCTTTTACAAATATATCGTCGTCTAGTCCCTGTGGTTTTTCAAGCAATAATGATTCTTTGCTATCTTGGCAATAAGTTTTTGGGAACAGCCCTTTCTCTCTCAACCAACATTGGCAAAAATCAATGAGTTTTCTGTACATCATTTTCCTCATTGAATATTTCTCCTTGATTGACCTGGCAGTATCACCTCCAGCCATATCCTCGTGTTCTTCATTTTCGTCAACATGCATAGATTCTAGATATTTCCTTATTTTCATAACAGTTGGTACTTCCCATAATGAGTCGGAAGATGGAGAAAGGTAAACATCAGAAAGTGATACACTTGCGGGTGTGATTCCTGAGTCACTGTCATAAAAATTGCCCATACACTACATTTGAGATGAAAATATCAAGTAAGATGACTTTCATGGACTTATGAAATGAAGAAACTTACTCTTCCTTTTGATTTTTGTAATTCATCGCATAAACTTTCATATGACTTCGATCTCTTAGGGTTCTTGTTAACTTTCTGAAATAAGTATATATAATTAATTTTGTCGCACTTTTCATTGAAGGGAAAAATCCATTGAAATAATAAAATTGAAAGTTACTTTGAAGGATTTTTTGAAATTTTACTGACAATAACTGGATCAATTCTCCAAAGTCACATTTATGAGCTGATAATATATGAAAGTGTTTCAAAGACATTTTATTCTTAATAATATAATATTCTTAAAAACACTTGGCTTAAGTTTCACTGTTTATTTCATGTCTGTTGTCATATATCTTTCGGGTTTCAACCCATTTTCATAACTAAAAAGAACAGAATTTAAAATTATATTTATAATAGTGAAACAGGTAGAATTTTGAGGAGAGAGAAAATAAGATGTTGGGGTATAATCTTTTAAAGATACGAGATGGTGATAAAAGCAATTCTAGTTTGTCATTTGTTATTGGTAACTGCCTTCTGTGTGCTAAAGAAATTTCCAAATTTTCTGAAAGGTCCATTCTTCTGATTTTATTACCTTCGTATAAGCTCTCAGTTCTACTGAAATCTATGAAATGATTGTTATTTATACAATGTTCAGAAAAACTAGTTGTTATTTTGTTATGTATTATACTTTTTTTGTGTTCTACTTTTTTCAAGTTGTTTTTAAAAAAAAATATTTATCTATTACGTTCCTATTGCAACCATTGTTCGAAGGTATGACTTTAGAACTTAAATTTCTTTGTTAAAGTTTTCTATTGAGGAAGGGGTTGATAGTAACTTATGTATCGGGTGTTTTTCTCAGAGTGTAAGAACTTTCGATAGGGATAACTGTGATTTGACAAAAGGTAGAAGACATGTTGTTTTGACATTTTTATTCAGTAAGCATTGACAAATTATCATGTGAGACTCACTCAGTAATGTTTTTACGTATCTTGAGATTTTATAGAAAGTTACTTAGTTAGATATCCAATAATATTGAATATTCTAAGTTGGATAGTTTTGTGCTGAAATTCTTAAGATTATGTTAAACAATTTTGAAAGATATTTGTTTTCATAAGATTGATCAGCAGAAACAAAAATTCGTCTGTTCAAAATATTTAATTTATAGGATTTTGGTTAACAATTTTTATTTATTGGACTTTGTTATATCATTTGGATGTCTTATAAACAATGTTTATTTTATATGTCGTTTGATATAAGTGGTACTTATATGACATTATTTTAATTTAATTCCTGAAGTTATAATTATCAAATATAATTTTTTTAAATTAAATATGTAGAAGGCTAATATTAAAATATTTAATTAATTTTATATACCTTCTATCAAGTATTAACCTCTATTTATGATAAATTACAATTTGTATTTTCTCACAGCTTGGGTCTATGATCGTATGTTCTATTCAACATTTTTCTGTTGAAGACCCTAGTTTTATAAATTGTGCTCATTTAGCTGACAAAGTTTATTTAAGTTCGCTTCCAGACAGGAAATTTGGTGAATGAAGGTATGTAGATATATTTTTATTAATTGTTTTTATCAAGCATCCAAATAACTTCCAACTGAGGAGAATATGGTTAAGAATTACTCGAGAATGTGCTATATATTTTTTTAAACGGAAATGAAAAAGGCCTTTTAAAATCTATGTGGAGCATTCATTGATGATGAAATTTGTTATTTCTGAATATCCAATCAAAACAGGCTGTGTTGGACGATGTTTGCTGAATGATCACGGTCACTATAAAAACTCTATTTTAATTATGATAAATTTCCAAATAATAACGACTGAAATAGTTCAGTATAGTATAGTAAAGATGTTCATTTGAAGTCTTAGTGGTTTCCAGGATTTTAAACATGCCGTTAGTATAATATACCAAGCTCTCAAACAGTGGACTACAGTTCTGGAGTACCCAGGTCTTATTACCAAAAGAAATAAATTAATAGAATCTGTAGCATTCATATAATTTTTCAGATCATACCGTTTCACCTAAGAATTTATTTATATACGATTTTGGTTTAATATTAATTCTTCCTTAGAAATATGGTAATGGAATCAATAGTTTTAAAATAGATATAACTTAAACTTACCATATCAAAATTGGTATCTCTTATATTTATCTTAATTAGTTATTTCGGGGTAGAACTTAGTATAGATGTTAGTACTTAATTAAAATATTCTTGTATTTATTGTTAATACAATGACAACTGTCAATGTCACAATTTTAATGATCGCTATGATATTTTCATTATGAATAAAAATCATTGTACAAATAATTTACATAGAGCAGACAATCTATGGAAAATCTGTATTCTGTGTACATCTCAAAACGTGAGCTTTGAAATTAATTATTATTTTTTATTAACAATATGAATTAAAAATCCTTCAAGTGTTCTACTGGATAATTTTAATCAATATTTTATATGTTCTTTGGATTCTTTTATTCCTTTTGTTGCTGTGTAATGATACTATATTGAAACTGCGTTTTTGAAGACATTTATTCAATTTAATTTCAAAGTTTCTGAGACAAAATTTTCATGATAATAAAAATTTGTAGTGAGTTTAGTAAAATCTGTTTGATATTCAAGATACTGTAAAAGCCTATCATTTTATTTTATATATAATAATTATATTTTGTTTTTCACTCCTACACACCAAATAGTCTTTCTGAAGATGTGTAGATGTGTATTTTTCGACACTTCTTTTGAAGAAGCTTTTTTGAAGAGAGTTAATTTAGAAGATATTCTTGAACTTACGTTGTGCATTTTTGAAGAGCAATTTGGTGTTCATAATACCGTTATGAAACAAACGTTTATACCCTTCAAGTGTTTTATCGGATAATTTTAATCAGTATTCTATATTTTCTTTGTATTCTCTTGTTCTTTTCGGAGCTGTGTAATGAGTGAAAATTATATATGTCTGCTATATTGAAACTGTGTTGTGTAAGACATTTTTTTAGTTCTTCCATGACATTATACAGGAATAAGACATTTCAGAAGTGAATTTTATAACACTGATCAAATATCAAGAAAGTTGGCATCTAAATACCAATCGCTAGATTTCTTGTCACGTTTTCCCATTTCCTTTGTTGCGTCGAACGATTGAGGATTACCACTATACACAGAAGCTCCTCTTTTCAAGCAAAAAACCCACAACAGAAAACTGCAACCCTTCTTAATCTTAAGCAGGTAATCTGCCATTATTAACCCACAGAATGAAAAGGTACCGTGAAGAAGCTCTCGAAGATCCTTATCAAATAAGCCACTCAATACCTTTCTGTGCGTAAGAGAAATATTTAATATCAACAAAACACTCGGAGCTGCATCTTCATCACTTGAACCATTTTGCGAAATGTTCCTTTGAAGAAATTCCTATAGAAGTTCAACCCCTATGCCACTTTTTTATACTCGGCTCTTTTACGCCAAATTATATAGCGGTTGAAAGAAGACCACATTGGCCCTTTGAATCTGTGCGAACCTTGAGGGATTGCCAACGAACCTGAATAGCGATAATCAGTAACTAGTAGGATGATCCTGCCTGTTTTGCTAAATTGTCTTGTGCCCTTAGTAATCTATTGTTAGATTTTTGGTTTCAAAAGAAATAAATGGTATGAAATATTTAATAGTTGGGGGTGAACTATTCATTTAATTATAAGTATAGAGTTTGTGCAAAATTATAGCTTATATCGCGGTATCTATACTTTTACGTAAAATATACCTGCAATTTCGGAATTTATCATTGTTGGTGTTCAGTTTACACTGTGATTAACTCAAAAAGAAGGAGGGATACTCAAAGAACTGATAAACGATTTTTGTAAAAGTATTAATTATGTAACTGTTTTCTTTCTACTCAATTTTCCCAATTTCAAAGCGAGACTTTTTCGGTATCTCAGAAAACTTAGTTCAAATGGGGAAGTTCACAATATTATGATATAAAATTGCATTGCATATGCATGTCCGTAAACTAATATTCCTAATATTAATTACAATTTTGTCAAAAAACCTCCACAAATTCGATATAAATAATCTCTTAAAATTTTTTTGAATTGAACGACATTAAATTTAAAAATTTTTGTTGAAATTAAGCGATATTTAATTTTTAATATCAAAAAAAATTCGATGAGATTTTAAATTTGTATAGGTTTTCAGAAAAAAATTCTAAATAATATTTGAAGTATCTGTAAAAGAAACCCTTCAAAGTTATATTCAATTTATGTTCATTTATAATAATTATAACTTGTGTTCTTCACGAATGTGCGAGGTAGTTTTCATTATTTTCTCCTGTTCAGCTGTTTTACTGGGACATTATTTGGGAAGAATAATTTTTGTTGTTTTTCTGTGTTCCGAGTATATGTTAAACGTAACAATACATTGATAATTTATGATTTATTCTGGATGCTTTAAAGCTTAATGTGAGTTTATTCGTTCCAGGTTTTTTCTTATTTGGCGAGTTAAATTTTGATCTTGTTGTACATTCGAATCTGAATTCAATACATTTCTGAATAGGTCTAGAGACCGAAATAGCTATAAAATGTTGGAGTTCTTGTTCAATTATTTTTATTTGATCCTTCATTTTGAGAATTTTAGATAATTTTGGATTGGTAAATTTTCTTGTATTTGTATGTTAATATACATACTTATATAGTTTTAAAATAAATTAGAAAAAAGGCTTTTTACTTGATAGAAGAAATATATTTTCTTCTATGAAGTAAAAAACCTTTTTCTTTTTTATTGTATATATAATATATAATTATATTTAGGCTTTAATAAATCTCATTAGGGAATGTCGATGATTGAAATATAACCTTAAAAATACCTTACACTTTTCTGTAATTTTGTTAGAACATAGACCATCTTGAATTTTAAAGTAAGTCTGTTTGAAGGAATCATCATGTAAACACGTGTTGAGGTGAGATAAAGTGTTAGTTATTTGATTTTGATATTTGGAATATTATTTTGGACCGATGAAGAGATAACCTAGAATTATATTTGTTTTTTGAAGATATAGTGCATGTTTTGAGAGATTTCTGAATTAACTTATTCGAATATTTAAATATATTAAATATTTCAAATAAATTATATTCCCTAAGTTGTGTTCATGTTTTTAAAAGGCAATTGGTGTTCTTAAAGGTAAGATCAAAAACAAAATTTTGTCTCCTTTAAATATTTATTTATTAATTTTAATGACTTTTTATATCTGTTGGTTTATTTATTCCATTTGACATTATGTATTGAGTTTTGATTATATACGTCTATTTAATATAAGCGGTGCTTATTGTAGACATTAATTTAATTCTAAAAGTTTTTTGAATACAAATTTTTATTTAAATTAAAATTGTAGAAGACAAACAGATTAAATCTGTTTTGATATTCAAATTTTTTTCATATAGTTTTAGTTAATACATTTGTATTAAAACGTTTCACGTCGGGATTTCAAAAGGTTTTTTCCGAGACATTGAAACATATTTTATATTTATTATATATAGGGATATCATTTTGATAGTTTTTGAATATAGTTTCAGTATATATTGTAGAAGTTAGAAGATATAATTCTGAATTCAAAGTCATTTAAATTACTTCAATCAAGTATTGCCTCATATTTTAATTTGTTTTTTAGGTAGAAATATTTCTTCAGAACTTAACACCGTACCCATATTAACCTAGAAATACTCGCATGTAAAAGTTATAACACATTGGATGCAATGATTTGAATGAAACCTCAAACTATTAATAGTTGGCATATTTAAAAAAAGTAAGATTTAAAAAGTAGAAAATTCTATTCATGTAGAAGATGAATAGAAGGCTGAATGTCTCAATTTTATTATTCTCAATTCAAATTTCATTATTCATAAGTACAGAAATTATTATGTTTCTGTCTGGCAATTTATCGATTTTAATTGCTAAATTATGACACAATGTAAAATATATTATAGTATAAAGTAAAATTTATAAATCTACAGGTAAAAAATATAGTGGCGCCTATCGCTTAAATCACGATTATGTGTATCCATAAACTTCTTCCAGTATTTAAGCGTCAACTACCAATATTGAGAGTCTAGCCACCTACAATAGATTCAAACAATTTGGCGACAAAGGAAGAATAACTTTCTTTTATCTATTCCTCAAAAATCACTTCCTTTCTTTGAACCATGTCGAAAGAATACCAATTTGTTAGCTTCGACTGAGGAGCTTTCAGATAAAAAGTGAAGATAACCTGTTACCCTAGACAGCACGAGCCTTCCTTTAAAATGTTATTTATGCTGTATTAGTAAGCAGAATCTTATCTAGTCGTTTAGGCTAGAGACCTTTTAAGGGTACAGTTCAACCCCTCATTTTATATCTACCACTTAAAATCTTTGACGATGGATATATCCAGGCACTATCTTCAAGTGTAGAATGAATGGCGTAAAATAGGAATCGTTTAATGGATTCAAATTTTTTTATTCCAAATTCTCTCAATATTATTTTCTACTGGAGATTTAAATGTAGAAGTTTTCTCAGCATAAAGTGAATGAATAATTGTATTGCTAAAAATCAAATTGAGTGTGAGTTAATACTTGATAGAAGTAAAACTTATAAGTCTTTGAATTCGGAATTATATATTCTAACTTCTACAATATATATTGAATCCTTATATATAATCAATATAAAATTTTTTTTTCAATGTCCCGGAAAAAACCTTTTTAATTCTCGACATAAAAAGTATTAATACAAATGTATCAATAAAAACTATATAAGTATGTATATTAACATACAAATACAAGAAAATCCACTATTCTAAAATTCTCAAAATAAAGGATCAAATAAAAGTAATTGAACAAGAATTCCAACATTTGATAGCTGCTCTAGTTTAAATATACACAATATATTTCTTAATTATTTATTACTTTTGAAATTCTGGTTATTTTTCTCATCATGGGACATTATTCGGGGTGAATAAGTTTTGTTATGTTTTTCTGTGTACCGAATACAAATAGTTATAGGTTTACGCAACAACACGTTGATCATTTCTGTTTTATTTCGGATACGTTAAAGCTTACTTCGAGTTTATTCGTTTCAGGTTTTATCTTAATTGGTGAGTTAAATTTTGATCTTAATATATCATATAGATAAATCTACATAATTTATTCAATAAAAAAAAAACTGAATCAAAATATCTCCGAAAAACTAACTTCTTATTTTGGTGTGCATAAAAAATTCCCAAATATCGTTTGTTATTTCAAAATATAATACAAAATAGAAAAAATTGATCGAAAATACAAATCTCATGCTGATACAATTTGGTTAACAAATTGCTCATCAGTCAAACTTAAGAATGAAAATTAAAATCTACCAAAATAAAAATGGACCTTTCCTTAAATTCAAACTTTGTGTACTTTGAAGAGACTGGAAATGGAAGAGATTAACTCAAAGCGAATCATCAATTTTATGTCCAGAACATATAGGCATGAAATATTTTTATTTTATTTCTTAAAATCGAATACTTTCATTTCAAATTGAGTTTTTTTTACCCCAACTTGAAATAATCTCTTTCTTTAGCCAACATATATTTTTCATTCAACATACTTATAGATTGTTATTTTTCATCCATAAATGTGATAAATTTTCGGATGTTCATGAATTTTTCTGAAAATGTATAACATAATATAGTGCTTTACTCAATAAAACTTCATAATATCTATAAATATGTAATCATAACTTTAAAATAATGAATGATGTCTTTCAATAAAATACCCAGGCAAACAGAATCAGTTTTATTGTTGTATTGACTAGTGGGTAGGTAGGTACTAGGAGAAAGTTGGAAGTTTTTGATGTTTTTTATTTTTGTTTACCTGATGTTTCGCCCAATATTTGGGCAATCATAATAAATATGTTTTTTCTTCTAATATTTTCTTTCACATTTAACTATAGATTAGACTAAGAAAACATACTAATTTCTTCAGGTGTGATTTCATCGCAGCATGCAGAAATTAGTTTTTCAACCCTCAGATTGATCTGCATTCGAAATAACAACTTATTAGGGGTGAAATATTCATTATGTTATGGTAATTCAATCCTTCATCCTCTTGAGGATACTCGAGTTCAGACCTACCTGTCCTTTTACGATGAATTGATAAATCAATGTTACTTAATTTAACCATTACATCCGCCATTTATAAAATAAACTTGAAGTTTCTTTAGATTGATATGATTCTCCCAGTATGAGGTAAATATTCAAATAAATAAAAGGTGTCTTATAAATGCGAGCAATTCTGTAGATACTGGATACAATTTAAATAAACAGACTTGAACAGATCACCTGTAGTCAATCTCCTTTTTAGAAATTCCAAAATAATTGTAAAAATACCTGTCACCTGTCTACTTTTTGGATACAGAGTTAAGTATTTGAAATCATCTTTTTGTAATTGTTAATTAGAAGTAATACAAACTTGATGAAGTCATGATACGACAAAACAATTATTGTATAATAAAAATAAGACCGACAGTCAAACATTCGTACAAAGTTTCATAAATTTATGCTTAACAGTTCGAGATAAAACCTCCAGGGTTCTTAATTTTCTTAATTCACTATTTGAATTGTCTTTGAAGTGCTTGGAAATGAATGGTTGAACATTTCCAACGAAGTTTGAATAACACTTCCGCTTCTTCATTCAAAAGGTTCAATATTTGGAAAACTAATTCTCAATAATATAGGTTTATTATCATTATGACAGTAATTATAAAATTTTATCCCATTTTTAACACAGATTGATCCGTGAACTCAACAAGAATTATTAGAATTAAATCAATATTGTGTCTCGGAAACACTGTTTATATTAGTGGCATTAAATATTTTAGGTAACATCTGATGTGAGTATTTTGAAATTTCTGAAAATCTAAAGAACTGAGGAAATGGTAGAGCTAAACTCAAAATTTCTGTTAGACATATATTTCGTTCAACGAGAACTCTTCAGAATAATTGATATTTATTCACTACATAGCCGTTATATGTCGAATTAAAATAATTCAGTATGGTATTGCATAAAAGATGTAATCAATTATTACATTATTTTTGGATCAGTGAAAATTCTAGAAAATTGTCGTAACAATTGTATTTTCTTTTCGAGAAGTTTCACAAAAGATGTATGTACTTTCTATGGTTTGTTACCACTAGCCAAATTCGTTAACAGCCAGAAAATTCTTAGTACACTCTGAATAGATTGTTAAGTGTGTTTAATTAAGGTGAAATATGTATAAAATTCCCATCATTGTGAAGAGATCTAGATTGAGGAAACGTACCTCTGAAACAAAAACATATTCAGTTTATATCTGCATCGTTTTCTTCATTCTTCAGATCTTCTTTGATCCAAAATATTATATTCAAGTTAAACCAATTTTTAATATTACTGACATAATACTATTAATTTTGTGAAACATACGATATTCTTTGTTTAAAATTTTTCAATAAAATTGAACTGCTTGCTGTATTATTCGTTGGGAAATACTGGATATCAACGAAAGAATTAATACTTTTTCTAGTGAAAAAATGTTCTGATCTTTCTAAATTGATCACGTGAGCATATTACCCACATAAGTGAACACCTGTTGACTAATCCGCCACTGGCATTGCGGTGACTGTAACAAAGTGCAAAAAACCTGTCGAGGAACTAATTGTCTTACTAATGAACTTCTTCATTCTCCAAGGGCCCATTTCCAATAAAATGAGCGTCTTAACTGGCCGCCTTTGCGCTTTATTCAGAATAAAAACAGGTCCCTGAAAGAAATTCTCTGCCTAGAAGTGAGCGGCATTTGGAAATGAAACGATCTCGAGTCGCTCGATTCTTGAGGTTTGGAGTGAAGTTGATCATATTAATGATGCTTAAACACCTCACCCTTACGAGCAAAAGCAGCAGGACAACTTGTTGTACAACCAGAATAACACTTTTTTGAAGTTCGTACGTTGGTTTTTACGCAAGTTGATTGCAAATTCACTTCTGTTGCGTTTTTCCTAAATCGCTAGTTATATCGTTTTCGTGCTCAATTGTCTAGAGTCTAGTTATTTCGAGTTCATCTCCAAAAACATTTATCTGAAAAAACTAACAAACTTTTCATTAGGGCTGTATATTATGTTGGATAGAGATAGAGCAAATTTAGGTTTGGAATATTTCAACTTTTCGTTGAAAGAACACAAAATGAGGTATTTTTTGCTGAAAAAAAAACATGTCCATAATTAATAACTTTTCATCGATAAAACCATTGATATGACTAATATTGTTCACTTCAGAATCGTGATATTCATCTCCTCACCACGCCCGTAATAAGAATTTTTGGCACACAGAACTTCTTATCTTGTAGCAAATTTAATGCCATTTCCAGATATGTCATATCAAATTTGATGATGCTACAAGGATGACTGAAGTATAATTGATTTTATTGAAAAATTTGAAATCTGTCGTGAAATCAAGAAATGTTAAATTGAAGAATAACCCTCAACATTTCGACCATGTGTTATATAACATTTTTTGTTACAAATAACTTGTACGATCTCCGTTTGAAGTTTAGGCCTTTTAAAAGTATAGGTCATATTTGTGAACGTTCATACATATAAATTTTTCAATTGTTTTCATACGTTTAATTACTTAATAAATTATATGAATATCAATAATAATGATGCTTATAAATATACGAAAAGTTTATGCGACTCATTTAAAATGATATATCTTTTGTGAAGAAAAATAATGATATCGGGTGTTTTTTTAGAGTGATAAAACTTTAAATTGAAATAAAACACATTTAAATTAAGATTGAAGCAATTTTTTTATTTGAAAGATAATTTTATGACATTTATGTTTTAAAAATAATTTCCGGCATATTTCCACCACGACTAGCTCTGAGGAATCACATTCGACCAGACCAATTTTGGACGACTAATTGTAATTCAGGCTTTATTTCATCAATAACACGAGTTATGTTGGCTTCCAAAGCGTCTGTTATTTTTGGTTTATCAGCATAAACCAGTGACCTGACATAACTCCAAAGAAAATAATCCAGTGGAGTTATGTCGCTTGATCTGGGAGGGTAATTAATTGGAATATTTCTCGAAATAATGTTACCGCCAAATCTTTCTTTCAATAAACCAATTGTTACGGTAGCAGCATGAGTTGTAGCACCATCTTGTTGGAACCACAACACTTCTGGGTCGATACCATTCAAATTTTGAAACAAATAATCATTGATCAGCGATCTGTAATGAGCAACATTCACTGTAACATTAGCTCCAGCATCGTTTTTAAAGAAATATGGACCGATGATGCCTCCAGCGTGTAAAACACACTATACAGTGCATTTTTCAGGTTGCAATGGCACCTGCAGAACTTCTTGAGGATTATTTTCACTCCATATACGCCAATTTCACTTGTTTACATAGCCGTTCAACCAGAAATGAGCTTCATCTCTAAACACAATTTTACGATAAAAAAGTGGGTCAACTTCAAGCTGTTCTAGGGCCCAATCAGCAAACAAACGACACTTATTATGGTCAAGTGGCTTTAGTCCTTGAATCAGTTGGATCTTGTATGGGTGTAGACCAGACCAAGATCTTCACGCAAAATTTTCCATGTGGTGGATCTATAGAGTCCAACTTGTTGTGAACGTCGATGACTAGACAAACCTAGATCAGCATTAACACTATAACTTACAGCAGCGATATTTTCTTCTGTGCGTACAGTTCTTTGTTTTGTTGTTGTTGTTACATCGAGTAGAGAAAACGTTATCCGAAATCTATCGATAGTTCGACGAATAAGCTGCTCTGATGGACGATTACGTAAACCAAAAATTCACGAAGTGCTCTATAAGTTTGGCGAATAGAACACTAATTTTGAAAATAATTTGTAAACGTTGTTGCGGCGTGAGTCTTTCCATGATAATTTGACAATGCTTACTGAACAGAAATGTCAAAACAACATGGCTCATACCTTCTATCAAATCACAGTTATCCCTATCGAAAGTTCTATCACTCTAAAAAAAACACCCGATAGTTTAACGTGTACTCTTACACTTTCTGAAAGGGCTAGATGATAATTTGTTGCACCAATTATATAAAATAATTGACAGTACTTTTCACTGATTTTAGACGATGTATACTCTATGTCTCAAAGTTGAAAAAAAATTCATAGAAAAAAGCTATGATTAATCTGACAAGTTATTTAGTTGTCAGTTTGAATTTTCGTGTCATTGTCATCAATCATGAGCATTTGTAATTTACTCAATCCCATTACAAGGGATCAAAATTAAAACTATCGGCCGCATATTTCAGCCACCAGAAAATTTGTAGTAAGAATATCAATATGATAGCAACAGTCGAAGTAGATCGTTACAAAAATGGTGAGCACAGTTCCCATTCACATAAATTTGATGTATTGCCCAAAATAAAAGAAGAGCCATCTGAAATAAAATCAGAAACACTTTCCTCAAAAATCTCCAATATAGCACAAGTTGAAAAAAGAAACACTGATCCTCAAGTGAAAATAGAACAGAACATACCCTTGGATCTAGCAGATGATGACTTAGATGATGAAATTAAAATCCTTTTCAAAAATGTAGAAGTGATATTAGAGGAAAAATTGGATAACAATACGATTTTAACTAATACAGAAAATATGTACCACAAGAAGAAATTTAAAAAATTTAAATTTTTGAAATACTTCATGTGCTGCTTCAGTAAAAACGAACAATAGATGAACATTATCCTTCAAAGTTTCATAAAAGATGGATATTATGGTACAATATATTATTAACAGTCGTTTTTATTCATCCATTTTGCAATGACCTTGAAAGTTATTAAAATATTTCGGGAAAAGTATAGATTAAGTGTGACACTTTTTTTCATTTATTCGGGAAAATTTTAATACATCAAAATTCGAAATTTGCATGAAAACATTGCGAATATCACACAAAAATTTTTATTTTATGTTCTAATCATGAATACATATAATGATTTTCACGTATTTTTCAGAAAATGATTTAGGGGCGAAATTTTTCAAATTAAGTTTTATAATGAATATTTCGAATTTTAAGTTACACTTCGTGAGGCTTTTCTGAAAACCAAATTAATTACTACCAATTCGAATATTTGTCATATGTATGAATATTTTTTTTTATACATAGTTGAGGTCTTCAGTTATTCCTGAATTAAATTTTCAATATTATAAGTTTATTACATATTGAATTAAAAATTAGAAATATTTTTTTATCACTAAAAGATTAATTTTATTTTTATTGAAGAATAAAACAATTAATTTCATTCGAAGTTTTACAATTCATTAACTAAAAGAATATGATTTTAGATGCGCTTTGATCATAGCATCATTCCAAAGGAATACGTGTTGGATTACGATCATGAACATATGTTTTTATTTAAGTAGACAAGGAGAATTCTCAAACACCAAATTTTTAAGGAATAAAAAGAACAATTCTGTGGAACCTCTACAGAATTAAATTTTAGAGAAAATCTTGGACATTTTTGAAAATTAAATCATAATATCTTGGAAACACTGTTTCTATTTAAGTAGGACATATAGAATTCTCACACCCTACACAATACTAAAAAATTCAAAGGTATCTATAGAAAATTGACCAAAATTACCTAGCAAACTTTAGCCGATACGATTATTATAAATGAATCTTATGAGTAACATATTCTAGTCCGAAAAATGGTTAATAAAAATCTAAAAACCTTTTCTTAAAAATATAGCACATTTTCCAAGAGCTTCTGAAACTACCTCCATAATTATTATCTTCCAAGGAATATACCATTTTAATTCATTTCCATTTTGTATATAAAATAAATAAGTAACCAATATTATACAAGGTGAATCCTTTCTATCGGGACATATGTGGAGGACAGGTTATTTGGAACAAAATATGGCGATTGGGTCAAATATGAGCTATAATAAAATATTGCTGTTGAAAAAGATACAGGGAAGTTGAATCTTTTTGGGTTTTGCTAATAATTTCACTGTTTATTTCTCAATTGTTATCAAAATCCGCACAGATGCATAACTTTGGACGAGTGGTATAGTTTTATGTATTATCTTACTTTTTGTTATAGGGGGCGCTACGTGAATCCTTCCTGATGATGAAATTAAGTGGTAGCAATTTTTGACGAAACTTGATTGTGATTTTGATCAAAAAATACGATGTAAAAATCATAATATATATTCTTCTGCGCCAGTAATTCTAACTTAAGTTTTATTCATCATTACTCCAGTAAATATTTTAAATACTGACTTCTGATCCTTTCCAAATATCATAAAGAAATGAATGATGAATTCAAAGTTGACTATCAAAGGTTGGATGTTTTGGCACACGTAGCCTTTATGATATTATTCATTCAATTTATTTTTATTAGTCTGAGAAAACTTCCAGACGTTTCATAAATTCACTTTTCGAGGTTAGAAATACAGCTGTCTAATTTATGACCAGTTTACTTCGCACAAGAACCATCATGATGCAATTAAGCTTTTGCAGGCACCTTTTTAATCGTGAAATAAGAATGTTTACATTCGCAAGAGGTGATTTTGCCTTGCGAGACTTGCTATGCATTTTATTTTCATGGTTGTAATTTGAGGCACGTGTGCCGTCCGTTTCAAACGAGTACGCTAACTATACCGATCGATCCAAAATGGCGAACGTTAACTACTGGTTTTGTACCGCTTGTACCTCTCTTAATATGGAATTAGATGACAGGGCAGGGATGGATCATTAAGCTAAAGAATTTCGACGGCTAACTTTCATCGACAAACGTGGATTACTAGGTGTGGAAGATAAATGAGTGGTAGGGTACAAGAAATCGGATTGATTGCAAGTTTTCCATTGTTGAAATCGATGCTGTCGATCATTATTTGTCACTGACAGGTTTCTAAAAACTATTTTTTTTTCGTTGTGACTTATTGCATCGACTGCTGTAGCCATTAGCCATACCTCACCACCTGACGTACACAATTATACCCATGCGCGCAGAGGGACTCGAACCCGCAATCCCTGGCACCATCTATGCTCACTATGCCACCGTAGACAAACGTATTGTTCACTTCAATATCACGTAATGTTACTTTCAGCAAATCCAGATTATTTTTGATCACGTGGTAACAGATAAAAATAAAAGTTTTTAGAGGTGTTGTGACTGTTAAAATCGTTTTTTTCCACAAATTACTGCATATTGTTGCAGTAATTTGTATGCGGATATTAGTAAAAAAAATATTTTTCATATTATCAACTAGTCAATGGTTTCATTTTCGGTATGAAATTTTCAACAGAGTGAATATATGTTTCGGAAATGCTTATTGATGTAATACGGCGTGAGACTCAGCAGATGACCTGATCCACTAAAAACTACTCAACAAACGAGTAAGAGAGTTGCTATTTGAGTATTTAAATTTATTTTTATTTGAATAGTAATCAAACCTTGTTACTTGTGGCGCAAGAATTATGGCGATTATTATCAAGGTAGTGATTCCGCCGTAATTACGATAGTTGTTGCTATTTAAACTTTGAGATATAAAAAAACAAGGATTTATAGTCGAAAATCGCCTTATTGCTCTTCAGAATTTCTCCATTAAGATCAATACACTTCTGAATGCGTTTGAAGCCATTTTCGAAGCACTTTTTCTATTCCAATTGAGGTACTTCTAAAACATCGAACAGCATCGAAAAACCTTGACCTCGTAATTTACTTTTCATTTGCGTAAATTAGAAGAAATCATTGGGTGAAAAAAGAACTGAATGGCGGATGACCATGTTTCGACTACTCAAAAACGTTTTTGTTTCAACTGATGTGTGAGAGCTTAAACTGTTTTAGTGTCTTCTGCGATGGGATTTCCTGATTTTCACAAAATTTTCTGGCAAACAGATACTGGTGTGCCATTCAGAATTAACAGGTCTAGATCTAAGGGAGCTTTACCGACTTGTCCAGTTAATTCGAAAAACAGAGATGATAATTTAGTCTGACATATTTTGTTGAATTTGGATCGTTTTGAAAGACCGATACAGTCGATTGTTGTTTAGTTTCGAGTTCATATGCATAGATACATGATTCGTCGCCGATCTTATGAACACTGAATAACCGCTATGGACTCTATACTTATAACTTACTTCAAACCAACTTCAAGGATGCTTAAATGATTTTTTTATGTTTTATTTCAATTTAAATTTTTTTAACTTTAAGAAAAATTTTTGGTCCATATTATACTATATTATTATTATACTTTATTATATTGATATATGTATTCTAGAGATTAGATTATCAAGATTAATCTTGAAATGTGGGCCTAGAAATAATTGAGGATGAAGTAATTATGCAATAAAGACATTAACAACCAGAAAAGCACCAGGTCCAAATCAACTGCCAGCGGAAATCCTTAAGCTTGTAGAGGAGGACCAGATTCATATACTTGTAGACTTGATGAATACCGTATACAGAACAGAAATGATACTAAATGAAAGGTTGCTATAAATTTTTATAACACTTTCAAAAAAGAAAAGTGCCAAACACTACTCTAACTAGCGCACGATAAGAATGAAGAGTTAAAATTAAATTAAAATTCTGTTGAAGGTGTTCTATAATGGAATAAATTACATGCGAACCTCAGTGATACACTATTTGTATTCCGTAAAGGCGAATCCTTATATGTTTGCTTTGTAAGTTATAATAAAGCATTGATAAAGCTTGGCATGATCAACTTATTGAAACATAAGTGAAGAGACGCATAGACCTCAGCGAGATAAGAATAATCTCAACCTCTACTAAGGCCAAAAAGCAGCCATAAAAGTATGGGGTGAAATAATGTTATCGCCAAAAATATTTTTGCAATAAATCAATTGTTACGGTAGCAGCATGAGGTGTAGCACCATTTTGTTGGAACCAAAATACTTCTGGGTCGATACCATTCAAATTTTGAAACAATTAACCAGTGATCATCGATTTGTAACGAGCACCATTCACTGTAACATTAGCTCTAGCATCGTTTATGAAGAAATATGGACCGATGATGCCTCCAGCGTGTAAAGCTCACCATACAGTGCATTTTTCATGTTGCAATAGAACCTGCAGAACTTCTTGAGGATTGTTTTCACTCTATATACGGCAATTTTGCTTGCTTACATAGCCGTTCAACCAGAAATCAGCTTCATCACTAAACACAATTTTACGATAAAAAAGTGGATCAACTTCAAGCTGTTCTAGAGCCCAATCAGCAAACACACGACGCTTATTATGGTCAAGTGGCTTGAGATCTTGAACCAGTTGGATCTTGTATGGGTGTAGACTAAGATCTTTACGCAAAATTTTCCATGTGGTGGATGCACAGCGTCTAGCTTGTTGTGAACGTCGACGATTAGACAAATCTGGATCACCATTATGACTTACAGCTGCGATATATTCTTCTGTGTGTACAGTTCTTAGTCTTGTTGTTGCATCGAATAGAGAAAACGTTGTCCGAAATCTATCGATAGTTCGACGAATAAACTGCTCTGATGGACGATTATGTAAACCATCATTTCACGAAGTGCTTCTATAAGTTTCGCGAATAGAACACTGATTTTGAAAATATCAACAATTTGTAAACGTTGTTGCGGCGTGAGCCTCACATCATAATTTGTCAATGCTTACTGAACAAAAATGTTAAAACAACATGGCTTCTACCTTTTGTGAAATCACAGTTATCCCTATCAAAAGTTCAATCACTCTAAAAAAAAAACACCCGATAGAAGATATAACATCGGAAGATATAGAAATACAGAGAGGTGTTTGTCAAGAATGCGTACTCTCGCCAATTCTCTTTAATTTATATTCGGAGGACATAATTATTAACCCACTTAATGATCAAGACATAGCCATTAAAATCAATAGTAGGGCAATGAATAAAATGAGGTAAGCTAACGATATAGTTCTCTCAGCTAGAACACTTGAAGACCTCCAGACGTAAATCAATAAAATTGTCGCAATAAGCGAAGAATATTGGTTATCACTGAATGTAACCAAAACAAAATATATGCTAATAACAACAACAACTCAGGACTCAATAGAATATATGTGAAAAGAAAAATTATTGAGAGAATGAAACCTAGGCACTATTAACGATAACAACGACAGCTCACAAGAAGCTCAAATTAGAATGGAATTAGCTCGAGGCACATTTACTAGAATGAAGAGATTTTTCTGCTCACTAGATTTAAATCTTGAATTGAAAATCCGACTGATGAGATAAGATGTGCTGTCTATGTTATTCTACAAGATGTAATCCTGGACACTGAAGGTGCTTGATGTGGGTTGATGGGAGGCATTTGAGATGTGGATGTATCGAAGATGCTGAGGATTTCACTGAGGTGATGAGACGATTGCACAAAGAAAGGGAAGTGATAATGACGGTTATGAGAAAGTAACTGCTGCATATGGGACATGTCATGAGAGGATAAAAATATCAAATACTACAACTTATTCTGCAGGACAAGATTCAAGGAGAGAAAAGATAGGAAGAAAAAGAAACTTAGGGAATGGCTTATATGCGATAACAATGAACCATTCAGATATGTGGTTTGAAGAATTAAATTCACCTTGCTGATTGCCAACCTTCATAGCGGAGACGGCACCTGGAGAACAAGAATATGAGTGGCAATAGCTCAGTGGTTAGAGTCTTGGGCTGGGAACCAAAAGGTCCCGAGTTCAAGTCACGTTTAAGTAGTGAAGAAATTCTTTAGCTACACGGGTTTCGGTCACCATTTTACTGTTGGGTCGAAAATGAACGGTGCTGTGACCTAAGCTGGCGTGAAAACGAATTAACAAAGCCTTACCAGAACACACCTGAACTCCTAAATTACACAGGCTGAAAAAACTCCTGAGGAATCTTCACAGAAGATAAAGGTTTATCAGAATAAACCTATGATCAAATGATCAAAATGTTATCTGTGTCCTTCAAATTTTTTCAGGTTAATTTCAACCATGACTACTGATACTGTCCTGACTATCTAACCAACAAGATTGGCCCACCCTGAAAAGTATAATCCCTAGTGATATTAAAAACAACAGAAATTCTTCGATAGTACGTGCCTGCGCCCGTAGAAACTCGGAGATCTGGCAGTTCATGTGAAATATAAAAAGCACAATACATCAAGGCCGTTGATGTCCCTATTTGGGGACTTGAAGCCTTATTCGGATTAGTAAGATAATGCCACTGACAATATTTATTCCTACTGAATTTCAAATTAACATTTCTTGGTTTTTCCTGTATTTTATTCAATTAAAGATGGCATACACTTCGAGGAGAAGAAACACAATGTTGCATTTGGAGTCAAGAACCTTCTTTTTAGAAGAAATCAGTTTTGGGATTAAATATCAGGATCACTCGTTAGAAGATAAGAGATTCACGAATTTCACCCTCAATTTTATGATTTTCCGTAAATTATACTGGTCGACAAGATTATTTTAACACAATGCAGATCTTAATTGTTTTGATGGAAATGCCCTTCTTATAGTAGGAAAAATATTCCTAAAGCCCTATCATGTACCACTTTTCAATAGCTCAATAAGACCACTTCACATTAGCAAGTAGTCAATTCTATGAGGGAACTGTGTTGTTTACTATATTAGACCTAAAATTAAGATTAAAAATCAGTCTTCTGTTGAGTTTCGAAGCGATTGGTTCCCTGTGTGTAGATAAGAAATTGTTTTAAGAACGAAAATGTCGAGACAGACGTATTGCAATTGCAAAATCTCTCCTGACAAATTTTAATATAGTTGTGGGGAATTTTATTGTGAAATCACAAGACACGCCATTTTCTGAAAATGTAAAAAGCCTACTTTCAATATTTGGGTGTTTCAATTGGAGATCAAGATGAGTAGTGGGCTCCTTATGTGTCTATGTTAGTTGTAGCGTATCATTGGTGAAGTGGATGAATGGGAAGAGAAAAAGCATGCCTATTATTGCTAATCATTTAGACGATTGCTATTTTTCCTGACAAAGACTGAAGGTTTATTCAAAAAGGGAAAGCACAAGTTCGACTATCCACATTTGCAGTCTGCAATACGACCTGTTCCTCATAATGTAGATTTACAAGTGCCGATTGCATCTTTAGATCCGTAGAATGTTGTTTTGGTATATGGTGGAGACAACACATCATCAGGCAGTTCCGAAGAACAGTGCACTAACCCTACTATTACTCCAGGTCCCAGTTCCGGGAAGCCACATTTAATTGTTCAAAGTGAGTTAAATAATTTAGTACGTGACCTGAGGTTATCAAAGCAAAAGTCAGAACTTCTTGGTTCCCGTCTTAAGGCATGGAACTTATTAGGCAATGAAACCAAAATTACGAATTTTAGAAAAAAAATGCTCCGTGTTCTGCATTCTGTAGTTTGGAAAATATTCGTTATATGCGTGAACTGATATTGATGGTTTAATGCTGAAACTTGATATTGTGCATTCCCCCGCTGAGTGGCGTTTATTTACAGATTCGTCTGAATACAGTTTGAAAGCTGTGTTATTGCGTAAAGGAAATTTAAAACACTCTATACCAGTTGCCCATGCAATGACGATGAAAGAAAGTTATGAAAAATTGCGCACTCTTTTGGATAAAATAAATCACAACAGATATAAATGACAGATATGTGGGGACTTAAAAGTTATATGAACTTAGTGGGACTTCAGGGTGGTACAAAATATTTTTCTTTGTCTATGGACAGTCGTGCAGTAAATCAGCATTATAAAACAAAAAAAATTGGCCAGAAAGAAGTGTATTTGAAACGGGATCTCAAAATGTTAAGTTTAGACCTCTTGTAGTAAATGTCCTTCTGCCTCCTATTCACATTAAACTTGGCCTGAAGAAAAACTTTGTGAAGGCTATGAATAAAGATGGTGATGGATTCAAATACTTAAAATAAGTCTTTCCCAAATTAAGTGATGCCAAATTAAAGGAAGGCATTTTTATTGGATCACAAATCAGAAAATTGCTAAACGACGTTGATTTTACAGAAAAGTTTACCAGACAGGAACTCAGAGCATGGAACTCATTTGTTAGTGTACTAAGAGGATTTTTGGGCAACAATATGGATGCAAACTACCAACAGTTAGTTAATGAACTATTAGACGCCTACAAATCGCTTAGTGTCCGAATGACATTAAAAATTGATTTTCTCCACTCACATCTGTCATTTGGATGAAAGATTCCACCAAGATATTAGGACAATGGAAATTCACTATCAAGAACGATGGTGTTTGAAGAGAGAAGATATGACGTGAAAGGAAAAAATAGAATTTAATTAGTATTTTAAGTCAATATTTTTAATTTTCCTGTTTTTCCTAAATGTAAGGTACATTTAGTAGGTGAAAAACTAAATAAAGTCCATATATACAGTTAAAAAATTCTGAAATCATTTTTTTCAATACACATCAGATATTGTAACATTAAATGTGGTTCTATAAATGTAACAAGAAAACCTTACGTGTTACAACTTTTTTTTCTCATTTTCTTATTTGGATACGTCCATTCTACAATAATATGGTATTCAGCTTTATGTTACAACCAAAAAATTTTTTTTCGGCCAGTGTTATATATCTATTCAATGTTTTTCTGTTTTTCTGCTAGAGTTAGCAGTCAAGCTTAATTAGTGACTAGCCCATAAAGGATATTTTTAAACCTGAGTTAGTACTAGTTATCTTGCAGGCAGTCTTTCTAACAAAAATAAGATGGCCAATAGGATTTTGTACTTGAAAGGCTTCATCCTTTTTTGTTCTATCTACATCGTTACAAATTGAAAGAAAGAATAGAAAAAAAATATAATGAACAAAAGTCATATACTGTTCATAACTTTTGCCGGTATCAGATAATTTTTTTTTCCAATTCTAGAAATGCACTGACGTGAAGCTGGAATATTTTGCGCACTTGTTCATATAACCCATGCTCCTCGCGAAATTTTGCATTAGCCTTGTTGTCATTGATTCAAACTCGGTCGTAGGACTATTGCTGTGGTTCTGGTAACGCTCAACGCATCTCTGCTAACATTTTTTTGAGATCTACTGATTATACGATTCTCTATAAATTAAGTTAGAAAATGTGTGTTATAAATCTACGTCTGAGCACCAAATTTTGTAACGATCGGATCTGTAGTCTGAAAAATATTGGAAAAAATAATGAATAATTTAAAACTTGAATATCTGCAGACCGCTTAGACCAACTATGCCCTCTAATTCAATTTTCCGAATCGTTAATTACAACTCGATACGCGAAAAAATTTGAAACCATTGCTCAGCTCCTAAGATTGAACTCACAAGATAGGCAAATACCAGAGTGCTACGTCTTTACTTGCGCGGCCACCGTGGTAGTTAGTAGATTTGTCGGTATCATAAGAAGAAATCTGTTCAAATTTAATTGTTCACTCAACATTTTCAATGTTAAACGACGGTCTGATGTCACGAGAGTGTTGATAAGTTCGATATTTTCGAAGCTGAAAGCCTCTCTGAACGATGCTCATCTTCAACGAGTCTGCCAAAAATGGTTGTGCCGGCGAAAAACTTGATATCGGGTTCCGCATGAGATTCTTTCAACTTTTCAAACGTCGCACTTGCCGATTTTTCAAGCTCAATACAAAATTTAATGGCACAATGTTGCTCCAAATTCTGTTTTAAGTGACGCGCAACTAAAACACAACTTCACAGCCATGGGAGGGTACTGACACACGTACTCAATCGTGAACAACAGCGCAGCGTTGCCAGATCGCTTGCAATATTGTCAGTGTCATTACTTTTCTGCCACACCTCATAAGTTCTTCTTTTCAAACGATTAAGATGGACAAACGAATCTTCCCGATTTGCAAAAAAATTGAAATAACCATATAATAATAAATATGGACTAACCAAAAATATTTTGATTTATATTTTGGAGAATTTCATAAACACATATAATAGTGCATATAATTTTCATTTAATTTGATGGTAGACGAAGTTTTTCTGAAATATATTTGAAATTCGGATATTAATCACTCTGTGAAGGTTTCCTGAATATACTGAATTTTAATTGTGTCACATGAAAGTCGTATTTAATTGCTTCGGTTAGTACTTAAGTTATAGAACATGTATTGAAAAGAACAAGAACTTGGAGTTGTAGATAAAGATTCGAGAAAGTATTATGGTGAAAAATTGCAGCGTTTTATTATTATTTTTATTCATAACTCATAATTTTTCTATTACGCCGACGATTAGATTTGTTATTTAGCTGTCAGTCATTAACAGAAACTAATTTCCAAAGAGTGAAGTACAGAAATGAGTTTAGATAAGATAAAAGTCATGGATAAGTAAAAATATAATTTTTTCTTTGTTTGTTATTGCACCATACACTTGTAAATGAATCCATATGCTGCTCTCCTAAGAACCGATCCCACGAGAACATTACAGTGCTTAAGCTTTCACGAGTACCGTATCTGTTTTCCGGCACAACTTAACAGCAGTCCCCCTACAATGAGACCCGTTTTAATTATCAAATCCTACTTTTAATACGGCCATCTCATTTAACCAGCTCCCCCTACTCTTGAACCTGTCAACAACTTCTCCAGATGTTAAAGGAATTTTCTTACAAATTTTTTCTCGCAATAAATTCATGAATGAAAGAATTAAATGTTGACATTTCCTGAAGTCATAACGTACCTATCCGGAAATATTTACGTTTCAACGATCTCCCATAAACATTCCTCAGGGAATTCCAATGAAAGCTTTATAAGAATGTTGTATAGGTTTGTGTAGGATTGTAAGCAAATAACAAAGTTTTCATACGGCAGCGTGAAATGAAGCTTCATGTACCTGAACAAAATCTTAAATATCAAACAGATCAATTCTGCTAATCTCATTACAAATTTTAATATTTTTAATTTTTTTGTCACTCATTGAACAGCATCAAAAGGGATAACAGAATCCAACAATATATAATGAAAATTTACCATGAAGAAGTATTTGAATATAACAGATAATAGCTGGAATTAATTCTCCAGAACATCTACAGATGTAAATCTGAATAAATTTCATGAAAACATTTAGAATCAAATTTTTAAAAAACATGTCCTAGATAACACTGTATCACTTTATAGACATACATAACATTATCATACCTATTATGTAGAGGAAATTAACTAATAAAGAATAAAAGAAACATTAAATAATGACCAAATTATTTAGACATCACCTTATACATACATTTTTCGATTGGATGTTATAGAATCACAAGTTCCATCACCAAAACACGTGCAACATATAATTCAAAAAGGCCCTTTTCTATTTTCCTTTTTAAAGAATATATAGCACATTCTCCAGAGATTTAAATCTGTAGAGGTTCCGGAGAATTAATTTCAGCTATTAACTTTAATATTCAAATACATCCTCATATTAAATTTTTTGAATATATATTGATAATTGGGAAATTTCTTTGTATTATCTAAGTCGTATCTTTCAATGTATATTTCTGTGATAATACCTAATTTTCGTATAGGCTGTGCTTATCCAAAATTGTTCAGTTGTTCCAAAACGTCTGGTGAAAAAAGGTATGTTTATATATTTTTTAATGATTATTTTGTTTATTCAAATAACTCCCTACTAGAGAATGTGCTATATATTCTTTATAAAGGAAAATGATAAAAGCCCTTTTTGAATTATATGATGAACTTTTTTGGTGATGGAACTTGAGATTCTTTAACATCCAATCGAAACATGTATGTATAAGGTGATGTTTTAATAATTTGTCATTATTTTATATTTCTTTTGATTCTTTATTACTTAATTTCCACTACATGTGATGATAATATATACATATCTATAAAATAAAACGGTGTTATCTAGGACATAATTTTTAAAAATTCAATTCTAAATGTTTTCATGAGGTTTATTTCGATTAAAATTTGCAGAGGTTCCAGAGAATTAATTCCAGCTATTATTTGTAATATTCAAATACTTCTTCATAGTAAATTTTCAATATATATCTATATATTTATAATTGAGAAATTTCTTAATATTATCTAAGTCGTATCTTCTTTCATTGTATATTTCTGTGATATAACGTAATTTTTGTATAGGCCATGATTATCCAAAAATAGGATGTTGCAGAAATGTCTGGTAAAAAAAGGTATTTTTATATATTTTTTAATGATCATTTTGTTTATTCAAATAATTCCTTACTGAAGAGATTTGGGTCCGAATTTATGAGGTTCTTTCTCTGTAGAATGTGCTATATATTTTTCTGAAACGAAAATAACAGAAAGCCTTTTTGAATTATATGTTGAACATTTTTAGGTGATGGAACTTGTGATTCTTTAACATCCAATCGAAACATGTATGTATAAGGTGATGTCCAAATAATTTAGTCATTATTTAATATTTCTTTTGATTCTTTATAAGTTGATTTCCTATTGGCTATTTGGAATTCTAGCCGATTATCATCAGTCCACTTTGTTTGTGAAACACGAGGTTTGTCAATTTTGTGGAATTTTTTTTAAGGAAACTTCATAAAGAGAGTTATTTTCGAAGAAATTCTTCAGCTTATGTTGTGCAATTTTGGAGGGGAATTTGGTTTTCATAATACCGTTATATTTGTATCCTTTAAGTTGTTTAATTAGATAATTTTACAAATAATAGGTGGACGTAATTCTTTACAGATTCAAATCTGAATAAATCTCATGAAAACATTCAGAATTAAATTTTTAAAAACATGTCCTAGATAGCACTGTATCACTTCATAGAAATATATATTAGCATCACATGTGGTGGAAATTAACTAATAAAGAATTAAATTTTTAAAAATATGTCCTAGCTAGCACGGTATCACTTTATAGAAATATATATTAGCATCACGTGGTGGAAATTAACTAATAAAGAATCAAACGAAATATAAAATAATGACCAAATTATTTAGATCACCTCATACATACATGTTTCCATTGGATGTTAAAGAATCACAAGTTCCATTTCCTAAAAATATTAAACATATAATTCCAAAAGGTCTTTTTTTATTTTCCTTTTTAAAGAATTTATAGCACATGCTCCAGAAAAAGAACCTAATAAATTCGGACCCAAATCTCTTCAGTAAGGAGTTAATTGAATAAACAAAATAATCATAAAAAAATATATAAGAATACCTTTTTTCACCAGAAATTTCTGCAACAACTAACCAAATTTTTGATAAGCAGATGATTGTAATACATACTGAATTGTTTCAGCCATTACCATTTGGTAGTTGATCATAATTAAAATAAATTGTAGAAATTACTATGTTTTACTACCAATAAAAAGATATAATACACATTTTCTTGTGACTCTAGTTTCGGGAAATGAACTGACAACTGAGTTGTCTGATGATGAAATAGTTCATTTCCCGAAACTCGAGTCACAAGAAAATGTGTTTATATCTTTTTATTGGTAGTAAAACATAGTAATTTCTACAATTTGTTTTTATTGTAATAAATATTCTATATTTCCTTGGGATTCTCTTATTCCCTCTGATGCTGTGTAATGAGTGTTAATTCTATATGTCTACCTATTTTCAGAGTTTGAATATTAAAACAAATTGAAATATGTTTATCTTCTACAATTTTAATTTAAAAAAAAAATTGTTTTTATTCAAAAAACTTTTAGAATTAAATTAATGTCTAAAACAAGCACCGCTTACATTTAATAGACGTATATAATCAAAACTCAATATATAATGTCAAATGGAATAAATAAACCAACAGATATACGAAAGTCATTAAAATTAATAAATAAATATTTAAAGGAGACAAAATTTTGTTTCTGGTCCTACCTTTAAGAACACCAATTGCCTTTTAAAAACATGAACACACTTAAAGGACTTCTCAAAGAATATAATTTATTTGAAATATTTAATATATTTGAATATTCGAATAAGTTAATTCAGAAATCTCTAAAAACATGCACTATATCTTCAAAAAACAAATATAATTCTAAGTAATTCCTTCTTCAGTCCTCAATAATATCCCAAATATCAAAATCAAAGTAATCAAGTAAAGGGCCTTTCTATTTTATTTTCAGAGTGAAATAAGTATGAAAAAAATTGTCTTGAAGCTTTTAGTACGCAAATATCTGGTTTCTCAGGTGTTAATCATAGGTGGACTTTTCTATAGAAAAGAATTGAATTTTATCTGGATTAAAATTAAAAATTAATATCAGAAAACTGATCTAGTGTGGAAAATTCTTGACATCATATCAGTGCTTTTCACTTTTTTTGGGTTTTCTTTAATCTTTATACCCATTCTTAAGTATTGAAATTCTTCCAGTAGATCTCAAATGTGAACAATTTTGATTTGAGAACCAGTTTCAGAAATGGTCAATGGAACGAATTGGCTATTTTGTCATAATTCCTAGGTAACGCTTTTCAGCCCGTGCTCTAAGATAGTTAGATACACCTGCGCTATGAGCACGTTCTGCCTCGAGTTCTAGTTATTAATAACAATCCCGTTAAACCATGATTGATCTCCAAAGCTGGTTCTATTTTTCATTATTGATGAAAAATCTGACTCTAATTGTCTTGGAATAAATCGAATCCAACATATGATGCCCTCCAGACATTTCTACTTTGAACGTTGATTTTAATTGGACTGAAACTGGGGAATAACGAGTTTGATTGCATAAAATATTGTTCTAATTATTGTATTTAGACTGGAACAATTAAACTATGACTGAATTGATAATCCATATAGTGAAAAGCAACGTTTTCGATCGAAAATTTCAGGTTTGATGGTATTTTGTTTTTGCTTTTCCTTTGGAGATGAGTAATTACTCTAATAAAGTCTCTCAAACTTTTAATTTAAATAACACGTAGAAACATGTTTTTCCATGTCGTTGTTTTACATGTAAGTGCTTAATTTAAACATGATCGTGCTATAGTTTCGGTAGCGCTCAATGCTACGCTCGCAAAATTTGTGTCTTTTCAGAAAATCATTTCATTTTCTTCAGGAAATCTCAATTTCAAGCCAGATCATGCAAATCTATTCTCCATAAAAAGGGATATATGTACATAGATCTCAAATTTGGTGTATTCCTTCTGGCGTCAACAACATAAATCAATATTAGCCATGTGGCTACCAGAATGACAAGCCTATATTGAATACTGTGAGAGTCCTCAAAAGCATTCATTAATATTAATGATAATTTTTTGAATTGAAAGCATTCCTATTTTTGAAATCCGATATTTATGAAGTACGTACTTGAAATGAACACCTTTGTTAGCCTTCATTATACAGCGAGTATCAGTTTCTTAATGTAAATTTTGTTTCAATATACGAATGGGTTTGGTTCTGTCAACAATGCATCCAATGATTTTTGTTAATAAGCCTATAACAGGAGGATCTAACGTATGTTTGAAGATTCCTACCGAATCAATATTCTAATATTTACTTATAATATTGAGCCAAGTTACCGAATTTCATTTTATGAATAACCCACAGATGTTAAGATGTAAAAGTAAGGTATGCATTTTCAAAATGCTCTTAAACCATAAAATAAAAGAACTACCTATTTATCAGTCCAAATATTTCGTAAAATAAATCAGTGATTTTGGGATTTTCTAACCCGGTAACTTTGAATGCAACACTACTCCTGTCAACTTACATAAATAAGAAAAAAAAATGTTAACTTCCGCTATTTTATTGATTTACACGACAATTGTTTCGTCATACCATGACTTCATCAGGTGAGTATTTAACCTGAGGTATACAATGCAAAACATGACCTTAAATACACAGCTCTGGTACAAAAAATAGAGGGGTGGAAAGAGATGGTATACAATTAATCGAAAATATTAAGAAGGGGGGATCTGTTTAAATCTATTTGATCATTCAGTAAAATTTGTCTTTTATTATATCTATTGATCTCTAAAGTTTCTAACAGATTTAGTTTCTGACTTTTGTTTTCGATATGTAATATTTCATAGTTCATATTAAAATTATGGCCAGTCTCTAACAAATGGTTGGCATAAGCTGAATTCGGTTTATTATCAATGTAACATTTTTCATGTTCTCGTATCCTTGTTTGGAATGTCTGTCTGTCCCACATATACACGTCATTCCTAAAAACAAAAAATCAGGAGTTTACAAGTTAACATGTAGTGATTGCCCATGTGTATATGTGGGACAGACAGGCTTCTCTTCATTCCAAACAAGGATACGAGAACAAAAAAAATGTTACATTAATAATAAACCGAATTCAACTTATGCCAACCATTTGTTAGAGACTGGCCATAATTTCAATATGGACTATGAAATATTACATATCGAAAACAAAAGTCAGAAACTAAATCTGTTAGAAACTTTAGAGATCAAAAGATATAATAAAAGACAAATTTTATTGAATGATCAAATAGATTTAAACAGATCCCCCCTACTTAATATTTTTCATTAATTGTATACCATCTCTTTCCACCCCTCTATTTTTTGTACCAGAGCTGTGTATTTAAGGTCATGTTTTGCATTGTATACCTGAGTTTAAATACTCACCTGATGAAGTCATGGTATGACGAAACAATTGTCGTGTAAATCAATAAAATAGCGGAAGTTAACATTTATTTTTCTTATATTGAAGATGAATTTCCGTCAAGTAAAGACCGAGACAATCAAAAAACAACTTACATACGTAAAGACTTTTGTCTTCTTATTATTTTATTTTATATATAATAAATAATTATATTCAGGTTTAAAAATCTCATTATATAAATGTCAAGTGGTTTAAAGAAGACCATATATACCTTACAAGCTTTGTGTGATGTTTGTGACAAACATAGAATACCTTGGATTTTAAAGGTGTGTGTTCAAACGAGGATACCAGAAGGTCTTGGAGGTGAGTTATTTGTTGTTGATAGATTTTATTTTTTAAATGGGAAGCAGGATCGATGAAGACCTTATCTGAGTTCTAATTGCTTTTTGAGGATGTGAGACATGTTTTGAGAGATTTTTGAAGTAACTTGTTCAAAAATATTAAATATTTCAAATAAATCATTTGTTTGAGAAGTTGTTAAAATTATGTTTTGTATTTTTGAAAAATATTAGTTTTCATAATTGTAAGATCAGAAACGAAATTTTGTCTCCTTCAAATATTTATTTATTAATTTTAATTGACAATTTATATTTGTTGGATTATTTATTCCATTTGACATTATATATTGAGATTTGATTGCAAATGTCTATTAAATATAAGCTGCGCTTATAAGGCATTAATTTAATTATAAAAGTTTTTGAACGAATTTTTTTGAAATTAAAATTATAGGAGACTGACAGATTAAATCTGTTTTGATATTCAAATTTTTTAAAAAGAATTTTTATCACAAGGATTCATTGATGACAAAAGTTTGCAAGAAAGAAATACGCACACATTTCTGAATATCGCCAACTGCCAAAGAGAAAAGAAGTTCCAGTGTGACCTACAAGTGCCGTTGCTACAAAATTCTAAAAAATATTGAATTATCTTACTAAAGCCAGTAAATATTAATAAGTTAGAAGAATTCTACATTGTGGCGTTCTAATCCTTTGTAGATTATAGTTTCCCAATCAATCAAGATTTCCATTCCTCATGAAATTATACCTTTCAGAATTAATAGTTCCTAATTGGAGATAAAATATGAACTAGGACTCTACCCTAGCGGTACATTTATTAGAATAGGGAAATATTGATTAGACAAACGGTGTGTGTGTTCAGTAATTTTCCAGTACTCGGAAAGATAAATGGCATTCCTATATGATTATCCAAAATTGAAGTCTTCCAATCATTTACATAAAATTTAGAAAAATTTTGACATCAAGCACCATGTGAATACTAACTCCTGAGAAACTCTCATAGTCTAATTGAAATTTCTTTTTCGTAAAAAAAAAACCTTGACATTTTAGTGGGGAACTTACAAGTTAATAAAATTCGCAACATGAAGTGAGCTTTTGCGCTCTTGTTCATACCAGTTATGATCCTCACAAAATTGTACATTAGACTTCGTTACTTTAATCTAAATGCTGAATTTAGGACTGTTGCTATGGTTTTTGTAGCGCTCAACGCTGCTCTGCTCACAGAATATGAATTTTTTTTATTTTTACGAAGTTTCACACGGACATGCGAGTAATAATTTTTTTATTAATATAAAACAAGACTTAATATTTTATAACCAGTATTGAATAAAGGGTAGACAATAACCATTGAATAATGAAATATTTCGCAAGATCAAAAATTTATGTCAATTAAATGATTATCTACTATAATTCAATAAAACAACTTTGGAATAATAAAGATATTCCACCGAGAATAACTTGCGTTAGATTTATATTTATATATCATAACATTTATTTACAGGTTGCGATGGTGGTGTAATGGTCAGCATAGTTGCCTTCCAAGCAGTTGATCCGGGTTCGATTCCCGGCCATCGCAAGGCATATTTTTTTTCACTGATTCTAAGTATTATATAAGATATTTTCTAAGCCTTTTTTACAGGAGGTGAAAATCATTAAAATAAACCTGATTTTTACTTGATAGAAGGATTATCTAAAAAATTTTAAATATCATACAGATTTATTCTGTCAACCCACTACAAATTTAAATTTCAAAAAATGTTTATTCAAAAACTTTTAGAATTGAATTCAATAAATGTCTAAGAGCACACTATATCAATTTATTAGACATATAGAATTAAACACTTATCACATGGTACCAAAGGGAATAAAAGAATTCAAACAAATATAAATTATCAATTAAATCCACTAAATAAATACTTGAAGGGAACAAAATTTTGTTTCGTTTCATTAAAATCAAAATCCTTTCCATAAGTGTAAAACATAACCTCAAGAACTTCTTCAAAAACAACCTGCTCAAAAAAAGTCCTTTAAAAAAAATCCTAAGACATACACGTGATGAAAATCCGTATTAAATAATATTTAGTTATTCAAAATGTAAACCTGCTTGCTGATGCTACTGTGATAGCGAAACTATTGTTGTATTAAATAACAATAAAAAATGTGAAAATCAGAATATTATTATAAAAATTATTCACAAAATATATCTTACCAAACAAATTGAATGCAGGTATCTGAACCAACACTAGAATAAAGTGAACTTTTAATAATCCTACGTATTCTATGTTCACCACAGAAACGACACAAACTTTGCAAGGCTCCCTTAAAACTAAATGATAATATGTCATAAGTGTAAACCAAAATATATACTTATTATATATACAATAAAATAATAAAAAGAGGTTTTTTACTTGATAGAAGGATTATCCAATAAATTTTAAATATCATACAGATTTATTCTGTTAACTTCATACAAATTTTAATTTAAAAAGTTTTAGAATTTAAAAATTTAGAATTAAATTAAATAAAAGTCTAAAAGCACACTGTGTCAATTTAGAAGACATAGAATTAAACACTCATCACATAGTACCAAAGGGAATAAAAAAAATCGAAGAAATATAAATTATCAATTAAATCCACTAAAAAATATTAAATATTTTTGTCTGTTTCTCCTACAAACCAGATATTGTTAGTTAGATAATATTTGGGAGAATATCTGTGAGTTTTTCAAATATTAATTAATTTTTTCTCTTAAAACATCCACAAATTTAATCTGAAAAATCTCATAAAAATTTTTTGCAATTGAATCAAATTTAATGTTTTGAAAACAGTGGTTCTTTTTATAGACATACAAAATAGAATTATCAACACATATGTGCGGCAATCAACCGATATACAAAAAACATTTCGATATACGGTTTCTTTTAGTCGCTTCTAGCCGGACCTGTTGTATAGAATGTATGTAGATATATTTTTTATTAAATGCTTTGATTTAACATAAAAATAGCTTCCGACTAATGAGGATACATATAACAGTTTCAAATGCTTTTTCTGGAGATTGTGCTATGTATCTTTTAAAAATAAATTAGAAAAGATATTTTTGAATATATGCGAAGCATTTTTTTGAAAAGGCATTTGATAATTAATATCCTATCGAAACAGCTGTCTCAGATGATATTTGTTAATTAATCGCGGTCAATATTCTATATTTTCTTTTGATTTTGTATCGATTGACGGCAATTCTATATATCTATAAAAAGGAACAGCGTTTTTAAGACATTTAGTTCAATCTAATTAAAAAAAAATAAAATTTGAAATATTCGTTTGAAAAAACCCTTCAGCGTATTCAAAATATGAATATTGCTATAGTATTATATTAATTTGAAGATATCTAACCCACAAATTCTGCAATTTTTTGCGAAAGCCCTATGAAATTGTTTTTTCTTGTTTACATGTTACACTCCTGAAGTATACATTCAACTACCTGATACTGATACAAAGAAGGAAGAAACATAACACTTCAAAAAAATCCTATATCAATACCTCACCTGCCACATTATTTGCCATTGTGAAGAGGATTGAAACCCCTGGTTGGTGATCAAGAGGGAGTGGTTAAATGAAGATTTTGCCGTTTCATTTCAGACCATGTGTGAATTCGGATATGGGTTGAACGGTTTTTGGCATTAAAAAGGATGTGAGTTCTTGAAAGAGCACGCTTGTTTACATAGACCACGTATGAACAGGTATGGTGATGAACATTAAACACCTGCCCCGAATTTGAGATTTTACCTCTAAAGCACTGAAAAACAACTAACGGGTTGGTGAAAACTTATTCTTAAGAAAGGTATGGTGAAATACTACAAAAGCGCTGACGTAAGTTCCTTCATACGATAGTTTGGTTTCAATTTTTCGAAGAGAACATTCGAAATGAATGCCCACTAGTCCCAATCTCTCAAAGGGATGCTTAAAACCATGAAAAGTATATTTTCAAATTGTCATACAAGGGTGAAAATTTATCTGGACCAGGCCTCTTCGATGGATCTAGCTCTCGAAATGCAGCAACAACCTCTTCTTTTGAAACATAAATCATGAATAAATATCGGGTGTTTTTTCAGAGTGATAGAACTTTAAATCGAAATAAAACATATTTAAATTGAGATTGAAACCAAATTTTTTTTTGATATGAAAGATAATTTTATGACATTTATGTTTTAAAAATAATTTCTGGCATATCTCCACCACGACTAGTTCTGAGGAACCGCATTCGACCAGACCATTTCTGAACCACTTTTTCGAGTAATTCAGATCTTATTTCATCAATAACACGAGTTATGGTGGCTTCCAAAGGGTCTATTGTTTCTGGTTTATCAGTATAAACCAATAACTTGCCATAACCCCAAAGAAAATAATCCAGTGGAGTTATGTCGCATGATGTTGGACTATTTCTCGAAATAATTTTATCGCCAAATCTTTCTTTCAATAAATCAATTGTTACGGGAGCAGCATGAGGTGTAGCACCATCTTGTTGGAACCAAAACACTTCTGCGTCGTTTTTGATACAAATATTCATTGATCATCGATCTGTAACGAGCACCATTCACTGTAACATTAGCTCCAGCATCGTTTTTAAAGAAATATGAACCGATGATGCTACCAGCCTCTAAAGCAGACCATACAGTGCATTTTTCGGGATGCAATGGAACCTGCAGAACTTCTTAAGGATTGTTTTCACTCCATATATGGCAATTTTGCTTGTCTACATAGCCGTTCAACCAGAAATGAACTTCAACACTAAATACAATTTTACGATAAAAAAGTGGATCAACTTCAAGCTGTTCTAGGGCCCAATCAGCAAACAAACGTCGCTTATTATGGTTAAGTGGCTTTAGTTCTTGAACCAGATGGATCTTGTATGGGTGTAAACCAAGATCTCTACGGAAAATTTTCCATGTGGTAGATGCACAGAGTCCAACTTGTTGTGAACGTCGACGATTAGACAAATCCTTATCATCATTAACACTATGACTTACAGCAGCGATATTACATGTACGTACATTTCTTTGACTTGTTGTTGTTGTTGCATCGGGTAGAGAAACTGTTGTCCGAAATCTATCGAAAGTTCGACAAATAAGATGCTCTGATGGACGATTATGTAGAGCATAAATTTCACGAAGTGCTCTATAAGTTTGGCGAATAGAACACTGATTTTGAGAATAAATTTCAACAATTTGTAAACGTCGTTGCGGAGTGAGTCTTTCCATGATAATTTGTCAATGCTTACTGAAGAAAAATATCAAAACAACGTCTTCTACCTTCTGTCAAATCACAGTTATCCCTATCGAAAGTTCAATCACTCTAAAAAAAACACTCGATATAACAATTGGGACAACGATTTATCATCGAATACTACGACTGAAAACGATAAACATTACCTCAACTTTTCGCGAATCCTTGAGAACTCTTCCGGATATTGGAAAATTATTCTGTATATGGAACTCACAACTCATCGTTTTTCAAAATTTGAGTGTTTGAGTGACTCAACATATGAAAATAGAGAAACCCATTATTTGGCACCCATGTCAAATCGTGAAATTGCCTCTGCTCGTTGGAACCAATAACTAATAACCCATATGGAATAATGATTCAGGTCTCATTTCACGGGGATACCCATAGAGAATAATTGACCAACCTTCATCTCATCATTGCCAATCTGCTGTGCATGCCGTAACCATATTAACTCTATCTTTCTATCACTCTAAAAAAAAAACAAAACTCTCAACTTCGCTTCAGTGCTTTTCACCATTTTCTTTATTATCTCTGTAGTGTATAATGTAATGTATTGGTGAATTATTATCTGATTATATTCTGAATGATACGATAAAAAATGTAATAGATTTCATCAATTGAGTTTACAAATTTCAAATATAAAATGCTGTATATAGAATTTTTCGAAATCAATGTAATGTCGAACATTTCGACAGAAATAAAAATCTCTTTCTTACCCCATCTGCTCCAATTTCATGCATTATTTGTGTAAAACCCGTTGAATACTTTCGTTTTCTGGTGCCTCCTATTCATCTTCCGAATTCCACCTCAAATTCATATTCATGTGAATACGATGGAATCGCCAGCTGCTACTGGACTTATTATTCGGACAGACGTTTCAGATTAGTACCATCCCTTTAACAACAATAGAAGAACCATTCCGAAGGATTAGATTCATAAGGATATGCGGGTGACTACGTTTATACATCGCAATTCTCGATATTTTAGACAATACAGAGGACTATACTGACAAGAATTAATGGAATCATAGAATATATTTAATTTTCCTTAACACATACAATGTGGGCAATGTGGAATATGTTTGCAAATCGATTCAATCTCAGAATGCACTTTCGTGTTATACAAATTGAAATTTAATAAAATAATAAGGGGAGGTTTTTACTTGATAGAAGGAATATTACAAAATTTTAATATCAAAACAGATTTAATCTGTTGGTCTCCTACAATTTTAATTTAAAAAATTTTTTAGAATTAAGTTAATGTCTTATAACCACAGCTTATATTTAATAGACAAATAAAATCGAAACTCAATATAAGATATCAAATGGAATAAATAACTCAACAATAATAAATTGTCAATTAAAATTAAAAAATATATATTTGAGAGAGACAAAATTTGTTTCTGATCTTACAATTATGAAAACTAATTTCTTTTCAAAAATACAAAACATAATTTCAAGGACTTTCTCAGAAAATATAATTTATTTGAAATTATTTCAATACTACTGTGATCATTCAGAAACTATCCAGGAAAAGCTTGTTTCGATTTGATATTCAAAAACAACAAATGCCATCACCAAAAATTGCTACATATAGAATTTAAAATAGTTTTTCAATGGCTTTTTTCGAAAACATACTACTCTGTCAAGAAAGTACCGGGAATTTTCAATTAAAACAACATTTTTACATTTAATCGTCAAAATTTATTGGGTCGCCTTCAAAATAGGCTCCATTTGCTCCAATACATCTATGCCAACGGCACTTCCAATTATCGAAACATTTTTTATAGGCGCTTTCCGGGATGGACTTTAGCTCTCGCGCCGAATTTTGTTTTATGGCTCCAATCGACTCAAAACGGGTGCCACGAAGGGGCAATTTTAGTTTTGGGAAGAGGTAAAAGTCGCAGGGAGCCAAATCCGGCGAATACGGTGGTTGCTGAAGCACGTTTGTTGAGTTTTTGGCGAGAAAGTCAGTCACAATCGTAGCTCGGTGAGAAGGCGCGTTATCGTCATGCAAAATCCATGAGTTGTTCGCCCACAAATTTGGCCGCTTCTTACGGATACGCTCACGCAAACGTTTCATAACGCCTAGGTAATACTCCTTGTTTACCGTCTGACCCTCTGGAACGAATTCGTACTGCACCACGCCACGGATATCGATGAAAACAATGAGCATCACCTTCATTTTCGAGCGGCTTTGGCGTGGTTTTTTCGGTTTCGGCTCATTTTTTGCCACCCATTCCGATGATTGCTGGCTTGTTTGCATATCGTACTCGTAGACCCAGGTCTCATCACCAGTTATAATGCGTTCCATGAATGTAGAATCGGAATTACAGCGATCCAGCATGTCTGAAGCAACCTGTTCGCGATGACGTTTTTGAAGAAAATTCAGGTCTTTCGGTACGAGTCGTGCGGCCACCTTTCTCATGCCCAAAATATCAATCAAAATCGTACGTGCGGACTCGTGGGATATCTTAAGATCATGTGCTATCTCGCTCAAGCTGGTACGACGGTTTTCCAGCACCCTTTCCTTAATTTTATCGACGTTATCTTCGATCGAAGCCGTCGATGGGCGACCACTTCACGACCGTCCTTGAAGGCTCTGTATCACTGATATGCACGAGTTTTCGATAGAGCATTATCACCAAAGGCCTTTTGCAACATTTTCAATGCATCGGCACACGAAAGTTCATTTGCAACACAAAACTTTAAACAAATTCTTTGCTCAACGTAATCACCCATAGTAGAAATCGGCACGCACTCTGACATCGACTGACTTAATCAGCTGTTGCAAACACACTAGTTGACAGATCCCGCTCAAGCTTGGCATAGTAATTAAGGACAGTGGTACCAATCTAGGGAAAAAACTTTTTACCTGCCTCATTGCCCCGCCAGATTTAAATCGATAATTCCCGGTACTTTCTTGACAGAATGTATGTATAATATAATATATGAAGTGGTAAGCTGCCGCTCATATAAACAATTCTCCATATAGGTCTATAAAGTACAACGATGTTTCTGAAACATTTTTTTCAATTCAGTTTTAGAATATATTGAAATGAGTATAACCAATGAAGGCTTCTTTGAACTTTGAAATAAAATAAATTCGTATGCAATATATAATAATATGATAAATTCCTTTGATAAATGTCGTACGGAATTTATTGAATTAATTACTATGCAATACTTTTAATAAATATCTTACGATATTAATTAAAGGAATTATAGTCCGTCTAGAAAGTATCCGGAAAAAACAAAGCTCAATTGTAATTATTCAGTATATATTTTTAATTCTTGAGTTAGAAAATTATAACAAAATATTCGTCTTATTTACTTATACAACCTCCATTTAACTGTAAACACTTGATTAAACGTCGAAGTACACCCGAAACTAGATCACCTCCATAATTTTCGGTGATGATAGTCCAGGACTGTAAAACTGACTGAATTAAATCATCTTTATTTCCTGGCGCTGCTCATTCAACTTCAATCATCATTAGTTCCCATATATTTTCAATGGAATATGATCTGGTGGAGCTGCTGGCCATTAAATGATTCTCTTGGTGCTCTTGCATTATTCTGCTGAAAACGCCACCAGTCTGGATATAAAGCATGCGCCGTTTCAAGGAGAAAATCGTTTAGAATGCCATAACACTTTTCACTATTAATGGTACCAACAACTATACAAAGAGGCGCAGCACCACGCTGAGATATTGCTCCCCAAACCATTATTTTGGTAGGATTTTTAAGTAATTTCCACCAAGTTGGAAACAACTTTCATCAGATATAAAGACATTATTGAAATTATCTTCTTGAAAACGTTGACAAAATATTATCCTCCGTTCCATTTTCAAAGGTGTAATTATAGGAATTTTTTTTGGTCCTTGATATATAGCCTTTTCTTTTCAAATTAAAATAAATTAATTCGGCTAATCTGTACCATAAATAATTACTAAGGAGTATGAGCTATGGTAATAGAAAGTTCTAGAAATCGAGACAGTGTAACATACATCTGTATAACAATTCTATACTCAAATAAACTCGACAAGGTTTTGTAGATCATAGAGGCAATTTATGGTTTGATTTGAGCATAAGGAAAGTTTATTCTGCGTTCGTAACGTGAAAATATCGAGAATACATTTCTTTACTTGAATTAACTCGCAAAGGTATGTCTTGTATGTATTTTGCCTACTCTAGATGGCGTTAGTGTATTATTAATATCTTAGAGTCTCTGTGTATGTATTTTGCATACTCTAGTTGGTCCTAGCGTATTAGTTATATCTTTGTATAGCGAATATAGATACTTGACAGATTTAGAGTCACTAGCATACATTGCACTGAAAAAAACCAAGCAGTTTGAAACGTGCGCATGTCTGCAATTTGCCCCTATGATCTACACAACCTTGTCGAGTTTGAGTATAGAATTGTTATACAGATGTATGTTACACTGTCTCGATTTCTAGAACTTTCTATTACCAAAGCTCATACTCCTTATTAATGCCTTTTCCTTTCAGTGACATACGAACGGTTTCTGGATATAGTTTCCTATTTCGTTGATTTCCAAATCTGTTAGCCAATTTGCGAAACCCCAGGCGCGGATTGTGTCGTCCTAAGCGTTTAAATTGTTTCCTTTAATCTTACGCGGTCTTCCTGAAATTGGTCTATGCCTCACATCTATACCATTTTTTATTCTCTTTATTGTCTCATATACAGTACTTTTTCCCAGTTCAGTCAATTGCACTAATTTTCAAACGTTTCGAAAATCTTTTCTATACAAATATTCTACATGTTTATTTTTTCTAGTTGTGACACTAACAATATTTGCCATGCAACTTTGGCCATAGCCGACTATCAGCACAACCTATTTTATACATTTTGTCTTAGAATGTTACAGAAAAGAAGTAAATTAAAATTAGGAAAAATAATAAATTCCGGATATTTTGTAGACGGACTATACTTTGCAATAATTTTAATAAATGTCTTATTTCAATATAAATTTCAGAAATAACATAAATGGAGCTTAATACTTGATAGAAGGTGTATAAAATTATTTAAATATTTTAATATTAGCCTTCTACATATTTCATTTCAAAAAATTATATTTGATAACTTCAGGAATTAAATTGAAATAATGTCATATAAGTACCACTTATATCAAACGACATATAAAATAAACATTCATTATAAGACATCCAAATGATATAACAAAATCCAATAAATAAAAATTGTTAACCAAAATTATATAAATTAAATATTTTGAATAGACAAAAGTTTGTTTCTGCTGATCAATCTTATGAAAACAAATATCTTTCAAACATCTTAAGAATTTCATCATAAAAGTATCTTACTTAGAATATTCAATATTATTGGATATCTAACTAAGTTACTTTGTATAAAATCTCAAGATATGTAAAAACATTACTGAAAAACAAGTTTTAAGAGAGATTTTGCTTCGTCAGTATTCAAATAATTCATATTCAATAAAATATAACATCAATCAACAACAAATATTTACTCACCCTTCAATAATTTAGAAACTTCTGGCAAATGAGCTGCTGATAAATTTAAATTTAATATAAGGTTATCATACAAGTAAATAAATAAATATAAATTATTGAAGGGTGAGTAAATATTTGTTGTTGATTGATGTTATGTTCTATTGAATATGAATTATTTGAATACTGACGAAGCAAAGTCTCTCTTAAAACTTGTTTTTCAGTAATGCTTTTACATATCTTGAGATTTTATACAAAGTAACTTAGTTAGATATCCAGTAATATTGAATATTCTAAGTAAGATAGTTATATGATAAAATTCTTAAGATCATGTTAAACATTTTTGAAAGATATTTGTTTTCATAAGATTGATCAGCAGAAACAAAATTTTGTCTATTCAAAATATTTAATTTATATAATTTTGGTTAACAATTTTCATTTATTGGATTTTGTTATACCATTGGCATGTCTTATAATGAATGTTTATCTTATATGTCGTTTGATATAAGTGGTACTTATATGACATTATTTCAATTTAATTCCTGAATTTATTAAATATAATTTTTAGAAATTAAATATGTAGAAGGCTAATATTAAAATATTTAAATAAATTTCAGAAAGTTTTAAGGAGATAATTAAAATTTAATTTGAAAGCGCTGAAATGTCCGTAATTTTTGAATTTTGGTCTTAAACGACTTGGACTCATTGATGAAGAATCAGAGGTAAAAAAAAATTCTGTTCAGCCATTAACTTTCGAACGGCAAGAGCTTGAGCCTTGAAACTTTCAGAGAACGTTTGAGGTCTAGATGACGCAGCTAAATTCGTGAATGAGAAAAATTGGTTCAATAGTTTCGCAGTTATTCACAATTGAAAATTTTTCATATTTTTCCCAATATCCAGTACGGATTCGATCGATCAGCAATTATGAGGTGGAATAATAAACCACATGTTTATACAAAATTTCATGAGGATAGTATAAGCAGAAGACCAAATAAAAATTTGTGTGGATATGTGGATTATATGAACTAGCGCGTGAAATCTGCTGACTTCACGTCAGTGCTTTTCACCTTTTTATCGTGAGAACGTATTTTTATTGAGGCTGTTTCTTATCAATAAAGTGAATGGTTTGATTGCTAAAGAAGAGGAAAGGTTTGAAAATATACATTTCAAGAACGTGGAGAGACAACAAATGTGAGAAGCAAGTGATCCCTTTACAATTGCGGATCAAAAAATTTGATCATCTCTTCAGAGTGAATAAACATATGGCACAATATATTTTGAACAGAATTTTTCACAATTAAAACAAAGCAATAATCCTGAGCGATCCATTCAACGGTTGAATACTTCACGTACTCACTTTTTATGGTATCAACGAGTATGAAGAACTTTTGATATGTTATAACTCAATCTCAATCTCAATTGCTATTATTAATGTTTTAGCTGAAAGTGGTTATTATTTCCACAAACAACAAGGCCAAAATTTATTTCATTCATTTAATTTAGAAATTATTTATTTATACAGGGTATTTTCAACGTTGTCTTTTCGTGAATGGAAGATACAATTCATCAAAATAAACAATTTCAAGAAAATTCGCCTATATTAAATGTTCCAGGGTAAAGATAGAAGCCCTTTAATTAGAAGTCAGTTTCGACCAATTAATTGTTTTTAGTTTTGGCGACGCACATTTCATAGAGGCAATAATGTTGCCTCGATTAATACCATGTCAATTAAATCAACTGAGTACTGAATTGAGATTACGATTTCATCGCAAGCTTCGAACTTTCCTTGTGCTATTTCTACTTTCGTTTCCTTTTAGAATGTGGAAGTTCAATTAGTCACAATGAGTCAAAGTAATTGTCAAATTTGAATGTTCATATCTTTCTTATCTAGTAAATTTTTTCTTAAATGATTTTTTGTGATGAGTCACACTCGCGACAGAAAGAGGCTTAGTTTTGAAAATGAACCTATCAACAAATTGAAAACAATGAGCTTCAAAAATTCACCAGTAAAACTAATTCGAGTTAATTTTTTGATCTACTTAATTGAATAAATATACAACAGCGTATCCTAGGAGTGGTTCACCATTAGTTAGTTAGATCATGTGCATATAGTTTTACCCAGTGTAATAATGAGTGATTACTTGCAGCAATAATATTAGTTTGAATAACTACAAGCAGTTTCAATGCGATTTCGTAATTCTGCTACAGTATTCACCTCACCTTCACGATACACCAAAATTTTCAAATGACCCCAAAGAAAGAAATTTCTCAATGGCATACAATTTATTTGCTGAAATCGCATTTTGTTTACATTCTTCACAGACTTCATATCTACAAGTTCAATATTTGAATAAATATGTGCATATTTGCGATAGTCAAAATACAGATGAGCTGCTGGATTGTTCACTTTAAATTTCAAGATTTCGAATGCATATCTTGATAGTTTGAACAATTTTGTTACCTTGAATATTTTATATGAGCTATTTTTGGTGAAAATGTTCATTTTGATGAGTTCTACCTTCTGTTACGAAGAAGATTCATTTAATTTAATTAAAAAAAGTTTTAAGAGATTTTTCAGATTGAATTTGTAGAGGTTTCGGAGAATTTATCCTGTTAATGTCTGTAACATAGCATTTTTACCAATCTCTTTAATTATATAGAGTTTTCATATTTCAAACTTGTAGTTGAATATCTCTACAAAATAGAAACTGAATTCCTAAGACATCATTGTTGTTATTTTTTTTAATTAATTAATTCTATGAGGGTAACAGAATGCTCTGTTTTGATATTCACAGTGAATATTGACCTTTATCGAGGAAAAGCTCAATAAATTATTTTTTAAAAATTTTAAATATACAGATTTATTCTGTTAACAAAATTTAATTTAAATAATATTTTATTCAAAAACTCTTAGAATTGAATAAAATAAATGTCTAAGAACACACTGTGACAATTTAGTAGACATATAGAATTAAACCCTTATCGCATTTCCAAAGGGAATAAAAGAATTCAAATAAATATAAATTATCAATTAAATCTACTGAATAAATACTTGAAGGGGACAAAATTTTTTTCGCTCCTTGTTTTATTAAAAACCGATTTTCTTTCCCAAAATGCGAAACGTAACCTCAAGGACTTCTTGAAAAACAACTTACTCAAAATAAGTTCCTTGAAAAATATCCTAAAACATGGAGCACAGCTTCAAAAAGCAATTTAGAATTATTACAACGGAAACTCATCAGTCCTACATTACATTTAAAAAATGAAAATAATTAACAAATTATATCTTACTCTACCAACTGAATGCAAATATTTGAACGAACATTAAAGTGAAGTGAACTTTCAAAAATCCTACGTATTCTATCTTCGCTACAGCAACTACACAAAGTTTGCAAGGTATTTTATGGATTTCCATAAAACCAAATGATAATATGCTATAAGTGTAACCAAAATATATTATTATAATATATACAATAAAATAATGAAACGAGGTTTTTTCACTTGATAGAAGGATTATTCAATAAATTTTAAATATCATACAGATTTATTGTGTTAACTTCATACAAATTTTAATTTAAAAAGATTTAGAATTTAGAAATTCAGAATTAAATTAAATAAAAGTCTAAAAGCACACTGTGTCAATTTAGAAGACATAGAATTAAACACTTATCACATAGTACCAAAGGGAATACAAAAAATCAAAGAAATATAAATTATCAATTAAATCTACTGAATAAATACTTGAAGGGGACAAAATTTCGTTTCGTTCTTTGTTTTATTAAACATTTCTTGAAATTAAAATTTGTAGATTAACAGAATAAATCCGTATAATATTTAAATTTTTTCAAATAATCCTTCTGTTAAGTAAAAGAACCTCTTTTTATTAAATTATTTTTTATTTAGTGAATGTTTCAGGAGTTGTGAAATTTTTCATTTTTTTCGTAACACTTATAATTTGGAAAGCAAACAGCAAAATAAACTTTAGGCACTAATATTACCTGACTGAACTTCGCAAAAGGGCCGTGCACTCCCTTTTCAAGATTCATTGCTAATAAGCAAGCCGCAAGGTGTCCCAACTCCGCTACTCTAACGGCATTCAAAATATGATATCTACTTGGGGGCACCTGGTTTTCTGGTTGGAATTATATATTTGATAAAATAGAAAAAGGCTTTTTACTTGATAGAAGAAATATAACAAAATTTGAATATCAAAACAGATTTAATCTGTCAGTCTACAATTTTAATTTCGAAAAAAATTTTTATTCGAAAATCTTTTAGAATTAAATTAATGTCTACATAAGCACCGCTCATATTTAATAGACGTATATAATCAAAACTCAATATACAATGTCAAATGAAATAAATAAACCAACAAATATAGTTAATTAAAACTTCTCAAAAATTTTAATTTATTTGAAATATTTAATATATTTAAATATTCAAATAATTTAATTAAAAAATCTCTCAAAACATGCACTATATCTTGAGAAAACAATTAGAATTCCGATAATCTCTTCATCGGCCCTAAATAATATTTAAAATATCAAAATCGACTAACAATCCGTATATCTTACCTCAATGTGGTAACCGGATAATTGGTTAAACAGACTAACTTTAAAAATCAAGATCAGAAACAAAATTTTGTCTCCTCCAAATATTTATTTATTAATTCAAAATGACTATTTATATTTGTTGGTTTATTTATTCCATTTGACATTGTATATTGAGTTTTGATTATATACGTCTATTAAATATGAGCGGTGCTTATATAGACATTAATTTAATTCTAAAGGTTTTTTTAATGAAAATTTTTTTTAAATTAAAATTGTAAAAGACTAACAGATTAAATCTGTTTTGATATCCAAATTTTGATATATTTGATGTGAGTCCACATAAACATAGTAGTTTATTCCAATGTCTACTCACGACGCTCACGTGTGTTATTTCAATTGTCGACGGACAAAAAGGGGCACAAAAAGTGCTAAATAAGGGGTTGGTAGCTAATGTAGGTATCAGACATGTCATAAGAAAGACCCACCCTTCTTCTTTATAAACTAGCATGTATCACTTTGTTATTCGTTTGAACGCCTTCATTATATCACACACCCTCCTGACTTTTTTTTATCTTGTCTGGTAAATGAAAGGGAGTATTGTTTATTGAACGAAGAGTGGGTTGATGTTTTGTGCCGTGTCCTATCTTGAGATAATTAAGGAATCATTAAGTTTTCAATTTCATTCGACAGGTGTGAATATTAAAATTTTTGAATCTAAACACAGAAATAGTTACTTTTTGAAGTTAATATTTCCTAGAAGGCACATTAATATAATTATCACTGTGCCGTGTTTGATATTTGATTGTGAAAATCCAAAGAATCTTTAAATCCCGTAAAAGATACAATGATCAAACGAAATATATCCTAGAAAAACAGAAAATTCTGAAAAAACAGAATTTTATCAATACTATTTCTAGGGAAACCTTCATTCAATAACCCAAATATAAAATTATAAAATAAATCCTGCAAGTATATACTTGATGAGGGTTTATAATTTAAACAACAAATTTTAAAAATATTATTCTGAAACCATTAATAACAATAAATAATATCTAAAAAATACGGTTTCTATTTGATGACAACACGAAAAATTCAACCACAATGCATAATAATTCCGAATCAGAAAAATTTCTTCGGAATGACAAAAATTAGTCCACATCAGCTATAATAATATGAATTATACAGGGTGTCCTAACGAATATTTGAACCCCCCCAGAACTCAGAAACGAAGAATTTTCGAAGATTTTAAAAAAGCAGGCCAACTCTTGTTTTGAGGAGGACTAATTTTCATCATGAGTTTGCCGAAAAAACCACCCTCATGAAGGTGGCATCAACCCCCAACATTTTTTGAATAGGGAAGAGATATCTAGCGTTGGTTAATTTGAAAGTTATTTTTGGTCTGTACATAACCCAGTTAAAATTTTCAAAATCGGTTCATTATTCACGAAATAATGTAATTTGAACTTACCATAAAAAGTTGATGTTGAACAGACTAAAAAACCTAAGAGTTTTGAAGAATCCAAAAATAATTTTCAAGTTCTGTATTAGGAAGAAAGAATTCCTCTGACGACATTGAAAAGCTTTTTTGTCCTCTAAACATCCTAGTTGAAATTTCCAATGCAACTCCTCCTGAAAATCTTGCCGAATTGTTACAAAGAATCATCACGGAATGCCAATTACTGACATCAGACATTTTCGAAAATGTAAGAGAAGTATTGGAAAGTAGACTATATCATTGGATGAAGGTTGGTGATGGTCATTTTGAACAATATATACGTTAGTTCTTTAAATAGTTTACATTTTCTTCTGGATGTTCCCTATCATTACCTACAGATCTGGTGTATTTGAATGTATTGGGTTTCTATTTGAGTTACCCTTCTGATAATTTTCAATATCAAATTAAAAAAAAAATCACCGAATGTGAAAATTTCAACTAGGATGTTAGAGAACAAAAAAAATTTTTAACTGAGGCACATCCGCCATCTCTTTCCTATTAAAAAAAATTGGGGGTTGTTGTCACCCTCAGGTGGTTATTTCGGAAAAATATTGTCATAGGAATTTTTTCTCCCTAATACAGAACTGAAGGTGTTGAAGGTCCGTCTGCTCATTCAATTGTTGTTCATTTGATTGTTTTATTTCCTGGACTCGAGTCACTGTATATTCAGTAATAAAAATTAATAGAAAATTGAGTCATTTCTCATTTCATTCCATTTTAAAGTGTTTTCACTTTTCTTAGAATTTCAGAAACTTATCTGTTACTCGATTTTTGACAAATATGGTTTGAATTTAGTTGAATTTTTGAAGTTATTACTGTTACAGGGCAAAATTTTGAGTGGGTAAGTCTTTCTGTATTTTATATAATTCATTTTGATAATCAAAAGGAGTCTTTTCTTGATAGAAATTCCAAATATTATACAGATTTATTCTGTTAACCATCAACAAATTTTAATTTCAAACAATTTTATTCAGAAACTTCCTAGAATTAAATAAAATAAATGTCTTTAGAACACAATGTGTCAATTTAGTCGATATATGGAATTAATATTTATAACACAGTACCAAAGGGATTGAAAGAAATTCAAAGAAATATAAATTGTCAACTAAAAATTTTTTAATAAATTCTTGAAGAGTACAAAATTTTGTTTCCTTCCTTGTTTTATGAAAACTAAATTCCCTTCCAAAAATGGAAAACATAACCTCAAGAACTTCTTCAAAAACAACTTGCTCAAAATAAGTTCTTTTAAAAAAATTCATAAAACATGCAGAACATTTTCAAAAAAGCAATTTAGAATTAACACAACGGTAACTCGTCAGCTCAACTTCATATTTAAACAATAAAAATAATTAACAAAAGATATCTTACCCAACCAACTAAATGCTGTTTACTGCACAAACATTAGAACGAAGTGAACTCAAAAAACATCCTACGTATTCTATGTTCGTCACAGAAATTACATAAAGGCTGCAATGTATTTTATGGACTTATGAAATATACAATATTTTGAGTGTAACTGATGAATAACTAACGTTTTTCTGGAACATGACTAACATATCTGAATTGTATTTTTGTCAATTTGTTCTACATAGTTTTTTCTAATCCAGAATTTTTCATTGTGGTTGAATTTCATATTGTTATTGAATAGAAACCGGGTTTATTAGACATCATTATTGTAAAAATAAATTATGATTCAGTTGTGATGTTATTTTTCATGTTCATATTTTCATGATGATATTTTTCATGTTCCTGCTGAACGCAGGAGTGAAAACAGTTCTAAGGTTACTTTTGAGAAAAAATGAGGCATTCAATTCTCTTTATTATCAAGAAAAACATATAGGATGCTTCATTTGAAGAAATCTAGAAATAACAAGTTGAAGTTCTTCATATTTGGCCATCAATAACAAAAATTCATATATTGAAAAATTCTTATGAAGAAGTATTTGAATATTACAGATTATAGCTGGAATTAATTCTCCGGAATCTCTACAGATTTGAATCTAAATAAATCTCATGAAAATTTTTAGAATTAAATTTTTGAAAAACATGGAAATTAACTAATGAAGAATCAAAAGAAATATAAAATAATGACAAAATTATTTAGACATCACCTTATATGGGGTGTTTTTTTAGAGTGATAGAACTTTCGATAGAAATAACTGTGATTTGACAGAAGGTAGAAGCCATGTTATTTTGACATTTCTGTTCAGTAAGTTTTGACAAATTATCATGGAAAGACTCATGCCGTAACAATGTTTACAAATTGTTGAAATTTATTTTCAAAATCAGTGTTCTATTCGCCAAACTTATAGAGCACTTCGTGAAATTTATGGTTTACATAATCGTCCATCAGAGTAGCTTATTCGTCGAATTATTGATAGATTTCGGACACCATTTTCTCTACTCGATGCAACAACAAGACAAAGAACTGTACGTACAGAAGAAAATATCACTGCTGTAAGTTATAGTGTTAATGATGATCCAGATTTGTCTATTCGTCGAAGTTCACAACAAGTTGTGTGCATCTGTGCATCCACCACATGGAAAATTTTGCGTATAGATCTTGGTCTACACCCATACAAGATCAACTGGTTCAAGGACTAAAGCCACTTGACCATAATAAGCGTCGTTTGTTTGCTGATTGGGCCGTAGAACAACTTGAAGTTGATCCACTTTCTTTCGTAAAATTGTGTTTAGTGATGAAGCTCATTTCTGGTTGAACGGCTATGTAAACAAGCAAAATTGCCGTATATGGAGTGAAAACAATCCTCAAGGAGTTCTGCAGGTTCCATTGCATCAGAAAATTGCACTGTATGGTGTGCTTTACACGCTGGAGGAATCATCGATCCATATTTCTTTAAAAACGATGCTGGAGCTAATGTTACAGTGAATGGTACTCGTTACAGATCGATGATCAATGATTATTTGTTTCAAAATTTGAATGGTATCGACCCAGAAGTGTTTTGGTTCCAACAAGATGGTGCTATACCTCAAGCTGCTACCGTAACAATTGATGTATTGAAAGAAAGATTTGGCGATAATATTATTTCGAGAAATGGTTGAATTATTTCACTGGATTATTTTATTTAGGGTTATATCAAGTCATTAGTTTATGCTGATAAACCAGATACAATAGACACTTTGGAAGCCAACACAACTCGTGTTATTGATGAAATAAGGCCTGAATTACTCGAAAAAATGGTCTGGTCGAATGCGGTTTCCAGAGCTAGTCGTGGTGGACACATGCCGGAAATTATTTTTGAAACATAAATGTCATAAAATTATCTTGCAAATAAAAAAAAATTGCTCCAATCTTAATTTAAATGTATTTTATTTTCAATTTAAAATTTTATCACTCTACAAGAACACCCGATACATACATTCTGTCAAGAAAGTACCGGGAATTATCGATTTAATCTGGCCGGGCAATGAGGCAGGTAAATTTTTTTTTCCTAGGTTGGTACCACTGTCCTTAATTACTATGCCAAGCTTGAGCGGGATCTGTCAACTAGTGTGTTTGAAACAGCTGATTAAGTCAGTCGATGTCAGAGTGCGTGCCGATTTTTACTATGGGTGATTACGTTGAGCAAAGAATTTGTTTAAAGCTTTTGTGTTGCAAATGAATTTTCGTGTGCCGATGCATTGAAAATGTTGCAAAAGGCCTTTGGTGATAATGCTCTATCGAAAACTCGTGCATATCAGTGGTACAGAGCCTTCAAGGACGGTCGTGAAGTGGTCGCCCATCGACGGCTTCGATCGAAGATAACGTCGATAAAATTAAGGAAAGGGTGATGGAAAACCGTCGTACCAGCTTGAGAGAGATAGCACATGATCTTAAGATATCTCACGAGTCCGCACGTACGATTTTGATTGATATTTTGGGCATGAGAAAGGTGGCCGCACGACTCGTACCGAAAGACCTGAATTTTCTTCAAAAACGTCATCGCGAACAGGTTGCTTCAGACATGCTGGATCGCTGTAATTCCGATTCTACATTCATGGAACGCATTATAACTGGTGATGAGACCTGGGTCTACGAGTACGATATGCAAACAAGCCAGCAATCATTGGAATGGGTGGCAAAAAATGAGCCGAAACCGAAAAAACCACGCCAAAGCCGCTCGAAAATGAAGGTGATGCTCATTGTTTTCTTCGATATCCGTGGCGTGGTGCACTACGAATTCGTTCCAGAGGGTCAGACGGTAAACAAGGAGTATTACCTAGGCGTTATGAAACGTTTGCGTGAGCGTATCCGTAAGAAGCGGCCAAATTTGTGGGCGGACAACTCATGGATTTTGCATGACGATAACGCGCCTTCTCACCGAGCTACGATTGGGACTGACTTTCTCGCCAAAAACTCAACAAACGTGCTTCAGCAACCACCGTATTCGCCGGATTTGGCTCCCTGCGACTTTTTCCTCTTCCCAAAACTAAAATTGCCCCTTCGTGGCACCTGTTTTGAGTCGATTGAAGCCATAAAACAAAATTCGGCGCGAGAGCTAAAGTCCATCCCGGAAAGCGCCTATAAAAAATGTTTCGATAATTGGAAGTGCCGTTGGCATAGATGTATTGGAGCAAATGGAGCCTATTTTGAAGGCGACCCAATAAATTTTGACGATTAAATGTAAAAATGTTGTTTTAATTGAAAATTCCCGGTACTTTCTTGACAGAGTAGTACATGTTTCGATTGGATGTTAAAGAATCACATGTTCAACATACAACACAAAAAGGGATTATTTTATTTTCCTTTTTTAAAGAATATATAGCATATTCTCCAGAGAAAGAACCTGATAAATTCGGACCCAAATCTCTTCAGTAAGGAGTTATTTGAATAAACAAAATAATCATTAAAAATATATATAAAAATACTTTTTTCCACCAGGTATTTCTGCAATAACTGATCAATTTTTGGATAAGCATGGCCTATACGAAAATCAGGTTATATCAGAAATAATTCTAAAAAATTTAATTCTAAATGTTTTCATGAGATTTATTTAGATTAAAATCTGTAGAGGTTCCAGGGAATTAATTTCACCTAATATCTGTAATAACAAAAATTAATCCTCAAATTCGTGTTACGATCGTTTTTGAAAACTGCTAGAGGACATTTAACGAATCTCTGTTCCTTCAACTGTTTGCAGTTTTCTCTGAATCAAATATGTACCGTTAAAAAAATATCTCCAATATTTTGCGTCATGATAGAGATATTGAAGGCCAATTAAAATATATGAAAATATACGGAGTGACCCATAAAAAATCACCCATTCGTTGAATAATTTTTGGGAACATATTAGAAAATAATTTCGTGAGATACAGAAATGAAATTACAGAAGGCCTGCTTCCGAACGAAATTTCTTAATGTCTGGTTCTACAGGAAGCGCAACGCACTATTACAGGTTCTTCTATACTCCTTGAAAGAATCGTACATTTGTATGAAAATACAGCGTTTTCATTAATGAAACTCATATGTGTACACGCAAAGACTTTTTCGATGCATAAAAATTATACAATTATGTTAATATATTGAACTCTTTCAGCCGTTACTATTTGGTAGTTGATCATAAATAAAACTAAGTTTTTATTACGATGTTTTAAATATGTAAGGTTTCAGTTGCCTGAAAAGAACGAAAGATCGAAACTAGTTACAAAAATGTAAACCTTACATAAAGTTAAACATCTAAAAATTGATGGTAGTAAAACATAGTAATGAAAAATTTGTTTTAATTATGTAAATCTTGAAACTTTCGAATACCATACCAATATTGCTATCCAATTATCTACTGCTGCACTTCATAAAATTAGAAAAAAACGAGTACTAGAGTGGTAAGTTCTCACATTGTTATTAATCCCCCATACTTCTCATGCGTAGCTCCTAATTTCTCTAACCACTTCATTCGTGACATCCTCCTCATCTACTTCTTCGATGTAATCTCGGTCATTTCTCATGACCTAATGCGGCCTTCACCTTTGCCTTCGGTGAATTAAGATGTTTCCATATGTTTTGATGCCTCACCATATATTAAGATAATTGAGCTAATTTTCACGTGCTTGAAACAAATCAAAAATGGAGAAAATTATTTCGGCTGATACAGGTAATTATAAGCAGTTAATGGTTTTATTCCATTTAATGATATAATGATTTAGTTCTTGTATAATTTTTTGATGTATTAGTCATTTAGTATTTTTTTTTTTTTGGGATGAAGCAATTTGAGATTTCATTTCAAAATATCTAATTTCAATCTTTAAGTGTAATCCAGTTTTTCTTAAAACCTTGCAGGATCGTCATCGAATGATATTAGACTTTCATATAAAATTCGTGTACTTATTTTTTATGAAAAGACAACCAACAGTAATTTAATATTTCGAATGGTCATAATATGAAGACGCTTGGTTTATCAAATCTGTTTGGGTTTTTAAATGAAACATCACTTGAAAAATATTTCAAAGTTTTTTTTTAATTATAAAATCACAAACTTTAAAATAATTACGGCGGAAAGCACTGACGTCAAGAAGTAAGTTTTTACTCGTTCGTTCAACAGTTCGTTTATTCCGAAAATTTAAAATCTGTGAATTTCTTCCTAAAAAAGCTATATATGAACTGTTCTCTGAAGCAACAAAAAATTTCATGAAAATGAAAAATACATCATTACAAGGCTCCATCCTCCTCTCTCCGATCTACATCGTTACATATTGGCAAGAAGAAGTGAAAAAAATTAATCGATCAAGAAGAAACAAGAATATAATCCGTCTAGAAAGTATTATTTTTCATAATTTCAATATACTTCTTTTTTGTAACATTCTAAGACAAAAGTAATGTATAGAATAGGTTGTGCAAATGTAATGTATAAAATAGAGAAAATCTCGTACTTTATATTCATGGAAGAATCTTTGCGTAAAATTCTGGGACTACTCTGTTGTTAACTTCATCAAGACATGTCTGAGACGGAATGGTTCTTGGAAGTACTAATAAGAGAGTTCTGGAAACGAAACAAACTCCACCCCAGACCATAATTATGTCTTCTCGAAAAAGATGTACTTTTTGAACAGAGCGACGGTTCTTTCATATGAGTGGACGTGTCCAAACATTTACTCGTCGAGTATCAGAAAAACGTTTGTATCTAGACTTGTCTATAATGAGAAGGTATCGCCATTCATCTCGACAGTGTACCCACTCCATTTTCTACTCTAAACGCTTGTGTTCACGAATGAGTGAAACTCTTCTCACCAAGCGTCTCGATGTTAGATTGACTTTATGGAGACCTCTTCTCATTGTGCCCTGAGAAACTGAAGTATCTATGGCATCTATGGAAGACGTTGACTTGCAATTCTGCAAGATATGAGAGTGTGTCTTTTCACTTAAAGAGTTAAAAAACTGTCTTTTGCTGGCGGGAAAGCATGTATTTTACCACTTCTGGGTCTTTGACAGTTCCAATGGCAAAGTCTAGTGTCAGTAAACAAAGTGATATCACACTTTGGCTAACATTGAAGAAATTGGCCACTTTCACTTGTGTTCGACCAACTTGAAGCATTCCAAAGGCTCTGTTGGCATCATTGTCGGATAAAACTTGTCTTGGCATGATGAAAATTAAGTTTTTAATTGCGTAGAATCGTTTGATCTTATTGAAAATTAAATACAGACTGAAGAGAATTACATTTAAATGTGCACTTCTGCTGTGCATGGACAAAAAATTATTAATCTTTATGAAAACTGATGAACCAGAAGATGTTTCTAAAATAGTTGTAAATTTATGCGATAGACAAAAAAACGTTTTTGATCAGTTTTAAATAAAAAGCTAATGAATATTTTTTCAAAATTCAAAAGTTCAGTTCTTGAGCACGAACACTATTTGATGTTGATGGATGTTCAGCCACATTCTGAGCTACATCAGCAATGTTGTCAGTGTGTGTCTGTAATTGCAAGGCAAACTTGTCTCTTCAGCTCTGAGCTTATGTTGGCCAATCGTTTGTTGGCCTTTCTTCCACCACGCTGCAGTGACATACAGTATCTGTGGTCTTATTACTATAGTATATAGCCAATACATCTGCCTGTGCTTTAAACCCCAGGTTTTACCGCAGATTCGTCTGCAGGTCCATAATCACACTCTGCCTTTATGACACACTTTGTCTACGTGTGCATTCCAACTGAGAGTTTTGTCCAGGACTATTCCCAGGTATTTTGGCTCGTAAGAGAATTGTATTGTTTCACCACGGATAGTCGGCGGTTCTAAGCCATATAACTTCCGTTTCTTGGTGAATGGTACTATAACTACCTTTTGTGGGTTGAGAGACATATCTTTCCTTATACTTATACATTTGTCAATAGTGACCAGTATCTCTTGAAGGACGGCCGATATCGTCACCTCCGATTTACTTTTGCCAGGTAATTAACAAATGCTTGAACGTCGATTCTTCACAGTGAAATGATCGCTAGCAGGTCATCAACGAGATGGGTTCTCAGTAATGGTGAGAGAATACCACCCTGCGGACAGCCCCTCACAACCTTGAACTCGAACACCTCATCCTGGCATGAGGTCGTTATTATTCTGCCGCATAGCATTGCCTGAGTCCATCTTCAAATTAGCGGATCGATTCCTCTCGCAGAGATAGCTTCAGCGAAAGATACCGGCAGCGTATTGTTAAAAGCAGCTTCAATGTCTAGCAACGCTGTTAGTGCTATCTCTCGATTATCAAGAGATTGGTTTAATTTTCCAACAAAATTTTGTAATGCAAGTTCTGCCAATTTTACGGCCTAGTAGGCGCATTTATGAGGGCTAGGGGGACTGTCAATTAGCATCTTTCCCTGATATGGACATAAGTCACCTTTTCCAGACTCTTCAGCAAGAACGATGTCAAAATTATTGGTCTGAACGGGTTCCGGTTCTGTTCGTCCGACCTTTGGTATATAGACCACTTTGGTTAATGTCCAACTTGTAGGGAAAACCTCCCAAGCCACACTTGTTCTAAATAATTTTAGCAAAAGCGGAATCAACACATCCATACCCTTTTGAAGTAGGGCTAGAAAGATTCCGTCTATCCCTAGTGTTTTGATAGATTTGAAGGACCTTATTGCATCTCTGACCACTTGTGCCGTGACTATGTTTTTGGATATTCGTCCTCCCGGGCCAGATTGAATAGTCAAGGTTGGATCTGGCATTTGTATCTTTCAAGGATTGACATCCAGGAAAGTGTTTGTTCACAAGGAGCCTGGTACCAGTGAAACCACCCTCCGGTCGTTTGAGCGAACCGATGGTTGTCACTGGTTTTCTTGAGAGAATTTTGTGTACTCTGGCAGTTCCGGGGGCATCATTTATACCCTTATAGAACTTGCCTCACAAGTCCCTCTTAACCCTCCTAATGCTCTTATTGTAGAGGGTTAGAGCTTCTTTGTATTTGTCGCATTGGCCGGTCGCTTTGGTTCGGTTGAATAATCTCTGAATCTCCTAAAAATTTCTAACAGTTTGTATAGAGGATTCACCACTTTGGAAATATGTTTTTTCCCAGTTTTGTTCAAGCCTAAGTCGTCGCACTTCCTTGATGTTAATTAACTTTCTGTCCAAACATATATGACAGAAGTGTTGCCAGAATCGAAATAACCACTACGTCAAAACGCAAACTCTAGATGGCCACCCTTTAGTATGTCTATCTCTTCTGCAATTAAAAGTACTCTAATTTATGGTGTTTCACAAATCAGGTGACATTCTCAATTATATTTAGAATTCAACATAGATTTAAACATAGAATTTCACAATTTGTCCAATAAAAACGACATTGGTTTTCATGGGAGTCTGCCAAGTCTCTCCTGTTTACGAATTCAGAATCATGGGGAACAGATAAAGCACCCTGCTCCACGGCAATCTAACAGTGATTTGTAGATTCGTCGACGACTCGGCCACTTAACGAATAAAAATTGATTTAATGTATGGTAATTGCAGTGCGTCAAATCAAAAGCGTTCCGGTGAGGAAGTACGAGTATACATATTCGATTTAGCTAAGTACCGAATGTGGGAACCGTTCCACCCATGTAGACTCCAAACGCAATGAGAAATGTTGCCACTTTGGATGTGAATATTCAATTTTTTTCGCTTCTTTAATCGTAGGTAACGAAATTATTTTTTCTCTAACAGTAAAAACAGTTTTTGCGCGCTTGTTTCAGGAAACAACTATCGTTTGGTCTATGATTTTCGAATTTTGAGTTGAAAATTGCCTCAAACGACTGGGTTGGACTCGCTGATGAAAAATCCTAGGTCAAAGGTAATTCTGTCCTGCTTGTTTCCGTAAACACGATAACTTCCGAGTGGAATGATACTTGAAACTTTCAGGTAAAATTTGAGGTCAGAATATCTCGTTGGTTAATGGGCAAAATATATTCATGATTTCGCAGTTATTTTCTTTTATTTTTCTGAAGCACACATTTGAACTTTGGTGAAAGGTGGGCGGGCCATCTAGCGTTTGCATTTTAAAGTAGTGGTTATTTCGAGTATAGCAACATTTCTGTCATTTTTGCTTTGACAGAAAGTTAGTTTAATATTTGACATTAATGAAATAAGTCGATTTAAGCTTAAACAAAACTGTGAAATATTAAAACTCATTTATAAAGTGGTGAATTCTATATTCAAACTGTTTTGATGGGCGCTCAATGTATTCTCGGTATAGGCATGAAAGGAAATTCAGAAAAATTCAATTTTATAATTAAGTCTCCTAGACCTTCAATACATTTGCTAGATCGAGAAATAAGCTTCTCTGAACCTTGTAAAAAATATTATTCCCGCTTCTCCACAAAATAGGAATTAATGGCTTCTTTCAGTTCTTAATCTTTGGAAAATCGATGATATTTTTCACATTTGGGTAGTTGTCACTGAGGGCTAAGTCTGGACTATGCGGAGGATAAGTAATTTCTTCGAAGCCACATTCCCACACAGCAGCCTTTGCCACGTGCGCCTTGTGAACTGGCACGTTGTAAGTTTTCTTCGTCTTTTTCCTTTAGTTGCTTCTCTTAAATTACTCAAAATGGTTGCGTATGATGCTGCTGTGATGATTTCACGCTTTTCAGTATATTCTATCAATAAAATACCTTGCGAATCCCAAAAGACCGTAGCCATTATTTTTCCAAGGATGGGGTGACTTTAAACTTCTTTGGGGGCTGTTCACTCTTTTCAATTCACTGAATGGGCTCTTGTTTACTATCAGGGTCATAGTGATGAACCCACGTCTCATCCTCAGTAACCAGCCGGTTGAAAATAGTCGATTGCTCTTCTCCACAGAGCTCTAAAGCTCCTTACAGCACTCGACTCGCACTTGCTTCTGAGGTGCGATAAGCATTCTCAGTAACCATCTTGCACTGACCTTTGAGAGGTTAAGATGGTCGCGTGAATTCTACCAGGTTTTCGTATTGGCATACCAGCATGGCTCCTTCACCAAGTGACTACTCAGCAGTCTCCATAGTCCACCCCAAGAGGTAGAAAGTGTTATAAGGATTACGCCATATCATCGCGCGAAGCGAGAACCCCTCCGAAGAGGTGAACCCACCAGCTTCCAGTTTGGGCCCGGACTCGAAAACTAGAACCGTCTGACTGGTAGCAGCGAAGCACTATTTAACTTCTACTGGCTCTGCAGGTCAGTACCCGAGTTGGTTTGTGACACAACTCACCCGCCGGAAGGAATTCTTATCCAAGCATCCTAACGCAGTCCCATGAACTAAGATAATCTGAAGGTTGATGACTTCTATTGATCCTGGTCTAACGGCCTGTACGTCCTGACCCACCGAACCCATGTGGAGTCATTTGATTGATCCTGGTGTCAAGCACTAACGGCTAAGCCATTTCGTCGAAATCCACAAACCCTAAAAAGTTACGCATTGATCCGGGGCCAGGACAAGCCGGTCGAACCGTCAAGTCCCGTTAAACCCCGAATCTGCGAACAGATAAATGAAAAACCTCCCTAGTCCAGCATGCTGACTTTTAACCACTGCCCCCTCGAGTCCAACACCAATGGGGTGGCCAGGTGGTACAGTAACACCTGAGGTCAAAGCACCCCCTCGAGGTCACGCAGTATGCTACATAACGCACTCGGCCATTACACAGAATCCGGAGATTTATACTGCATTAGGATAGAGTACGCCAGTTTTAAGGGAGAAGCCCTGTGCTGCGACAGACTCCCTGTCACTGAGTTAATCAACCGGCTCAGCCCTCCATTTCACCAGAACGGTAAAACAAGGTCCCCATTCGGAGATCTTCCACCATACAGGTCCAGTGACTGGCGCGTTAGACACCAACACTTAACCCTCCATTTCGCCGGGACGAAACTAGGATCCTAGTCAAGGCAAGCATCCCCATGACGACAAGATCTAATGCGGGGGGCGGGTTAAGATGGTCATGAAGAATAGCATATATGGTATCCATGGATAGATTCATCATCTCTGCTAACATCTTGATTTTTTTTTCTGACATCTTGAAGTACCGCCTTTCCACTTTTTTTGCATTTTCTTCAGTACTAAGCGAGGGTCATTTTCAATACTTTCTCTGCCTCTTTTGAATTCACTTGACCACTTTTGAACGGTGAATAACGACGGAGCACACACAGTCTTGGTGAACAGCAACATGAATGATTCTTTGAATTTTTCCCTGCTTAGTGAGGAACTTTATAGCGGCGTGATGTTCGATTTTCTTCATCATTGTGGCGTCAGTCATTCTGGTCGTCACTGAGGATACCTAGAAAAGTAATGATCATGAATTAGTGAAATTTTATACTTATATCCTTGGGTAATGTCATTAGTAAATGGGATAATTAGATTACTCGTCGGGGTAAATCACCCTGATACCGAGAATACATTGAACGCCCCTCGTAGAAATGTACGTGGAAGTTGACTCTTTATATTCTTTCTGTTCTAGATACACGTGTTCGTATAAGTATGAAAGATATTTTTATTTTTCAAATGCCTTTTAGAAGATGGTTACATAATTTTGAGGATTTTTTTGAAAGAGCTTTTTTAAAGAGAGATTGTTTCGAAGAATTTTTTAATTTTATATTGGACATTTCCAGAGTGGTATTTGTTTTTCACAATACTGATACGAAACACTGAATGTTTGTAGAGTAAGTTCGATCAATATTCTATATTTTCTTTGGTTTCTTTCTTCTCCTTTTAATACCGTATGACTAGTGTTAATTCTGTATCTCTATTGAAAAATGAACAGTGATTTCTAAGGCATTTATTCAATTTGATATTAAAAATCTTGAAGAAATCTTATAAATTAAAATTTATAGTATATTACAGAATTGGTCTGTTTGATATTTAAGATATTGAAAATCTTCCACCGAGTATCAAAACCCCTTTTCAGAAAGAATGACTCATTTTTTCTTGCTAAATCATCGAAAGAAGCCACCTTATTCGCATAATTTTCACCTAGTTAAAAAGGTTACACATTTCTTATGAAAGACAATTTTCGTATAATGAAAAAATACTTTATTGAATTATATATTATTCATTATGGTCCAACACTTTTTGCCACTTTTCTGGTATTAACATGATTCCACACTCATGAAATTTTTGGTCTTTGCTGGCAAAACACTGATTTTCGTGTTCTTCATTTGAAATAAAAGATTTACCGTCTAAGAATTTTGCAATGACCGGAACAAATGATAATCCGAGGACGCCAGGTCTGGAGAATATGGTGGGTGTGGCAGTGTATCCCATTCAAGCTGCAAAAGCTTTTGGCGAGTGACCAAACTTGTATGAGGTCTCGCATTATATTGGTGGAACACTACATCTTTTCTGTTGATTAATTCTGGCTTTTTCTGTTGAAGTGCAGTTTGGCCAGCTGATGATAGTAGACTCCCGAATTAATTGTTGTGATATCCGGTAAAAGCTAAAAAAAAACGTTTTCTTTAAAATTCCACAAAACAGAGAGCATCACCTTTTTTGATGGATATTGGCTGCTGAAATGCTTTGAACCGATTCATCTTTTTTGCTTCATATTCTCTCGCGTTCGACATATAAAACACATTTTTCGTTTCCAGCAATGATGAGCTTCAAAAATGGATCATTTTCGTGACATTTAAGAAGCGAATCACAGACGTCAACGCGACAACACAAATTTCTTTCAGCGAGATTATGGAAAACCCATATATCGAGCTTCGAGTTTAAACCCAGGGTCAAGTGGTCATAAATAGTTGAATTCGATGAATTTAACCTCTCATCGATCTCATGTGTTGTTATTCGCCGGTTTGCATCAATCATTCTTCGACATCGAAATTGCCGGATCGAAATTTTGCAAACCAGTTCTGGCACAAGGGTACTGTCAACACATCTTCTCCATACACATCAGTTAATTTCTTTCTGGCTTGAACAGCATTTTTACCTTTTCTATAGTAAATAAGTAAAATATGATGAAAATGCTGCTTATTGCTCTCCATATTTAAAAGGGCACCAACCAAGAACTACTGCGTAGAATTAATTGAACTCTTTCACACACAAGCCTTGCTATATCAACTCTAAAACTATATGATGATTATGCAAGCGGCTAAGTGTGAAGTTGGGTTCGAAAAAATACAATTAAATCCTCTGTCGGGAAAACACGAAATTACTTTCCGAACAACCTTATAATTTCCACTCTGGCAACGTTGCATTCGCGCAACAGCTTGGACTAGTACAATCTCATTTGGATAAACGGAGAAGGGTCTTTTTTCCGGAGTGGCTTTCCCACGAGACCGGACCCCACCTGACACGTGGCGCCACGTGTGATTTTTACAATAGTCGCACACGTTAATTGTTCCCCACAATGAAGAGTATGCGAACTCTAATGGGGAGTCAACTTTGAACTTGTTTGTGCTTGGGGAACTGAGGTAGGAAGTAATGAAAATAATTCATATGGGGGAGTTGAATGAATGGTATTTTGTTTATCCCACGGTATATCGAATTCGTATCCAGTTATAGAAGGTACAGCTCTTCATGGACAAACAAATAAAATGAGCGATTGTATCGGACAATAGAAAGTTTTAATATGAAAACAGCGATCAATTAATATATGAGAAGATAAAGTACAATTTTGAATCGGATAATACAATTATAACAAGTGATCATTAAGCTCCAATAGAGCCTTTCTTTAATGTTTTAAACTTTATACTTGTTCCTTCTCATTAGTCGTTAGAGACGGCACTTGTCGATATTTAGGTCTTTCTATGATGACAATTTCAGTCTAGCAGTTTTGAGTTTTGTCGTTAATGTGGAAAGTCTTCAGACCATTTTCAAATAACACAGCAGTCGGAATTATAAACTGTTTCATTCTATCTTTATCTATTAGCATTGATCTCATTATTTTTCTATTACCAATAAAATAATGAGAAGAAATTTTCTACTTGATAGGAGGATTATTTAAAGATTTTAAATATCATACTTTTTCATTCAAAAACTTTTAGAATTAAATAAATGTCTATGAAAACATCGTGTCAATTGAGTAGACATATAAAATGAAACAATTATCACACACTACCAAAGAGATTAAAAGAATCCAAAGATATATAAATTACCAATTAAATCTACTGAATAAATACTTGAACGGGACAAAATTTTGTTTCATCCCTTGTTTTATTAAAATTAAATTCCTTTCCAAAAATGTAAAATATAATTTCAAGAACTTCAAACTTTAAATATCAGAACAGATTTAATCTGTTAGTCTTCTACAATTTTAAGTTCGAAAAAATAAGCACTGCTTATATTTAATAGACGTATAAAAATCAAAATTCAATATATGTACAATATCAAATGGAAAAAAACCAACAAAAATAAATTATTAATAAAAATTAAAAATACGTAATATCGAATGTTTCGTTCCAAACATACTTATTTTTAATTTTAATTAATAATTTATTTTTGTTGGGTTTTTTATTCCATTTGATATTGTATAGTGAATTTTGATTTTTATACGTCTATTAAATATAAGCAGTGCTTATTATTAGATATTAATTTCATTCTAAAAGTTTTTGAAAAAATTTTTTTGAAATTAAAATTGTAGAAGACTAACAGATCAAATCTGTTTTGATATTCAAAGTTTCTAATTATCCTTTTATCAAGTAAAAAACCGCATCTTATTATTTTACTTAAGAACTTCAACAACAACTTGCTCAAAATAAGCTCCTGCAAAAAATTCCTAAAATATGCAGAACATCTTCAAGAAGCAATTTAGAATTATTACAACGGAGCAAGTTGTTTTTAAAGAAGTTTTAGACGTTACGTTTTACATTTTTGGAAAGAAATTTGGTGTTAATATAACAAGGAACGGAACAAAATTTTGTTCCCTTCAAGTATCTATTCAGTAGATTAAAATTGATAATTTATAAATGTTTGATTGTTTCGGTCTTTACTTGGAAACTCATTTTAATTAAAAAATACTCTCTTATATATTTTTTCAAGATAATTTATATTTCTTCGGACTCTTTTTTCCCTTTGGTAATTTGTGATAAGTGTTTAATTCTTTATGTCTACTAAATAAACACAGCGCGTTCTTGGATATTTATTTTATTTAATTCTGAAAGTTTTCAAAAAAACCTTTTTTGAAATTTAAATTTATAGGAGGTTAACAACATAAATCTGTATGATAATCAAAATTTTCAAATATTGATTTATTTTACATATTATATACATCACTTGAAACAAAAAACCTGTAAGCTCATAATATATATGAAACTTTTCTTTCAAGACAAAATACCTCTTCCGAAAATATTCGAGTTCTTTTGGTAGCAAATTTCATCCAGATATCTTTATTAAAAAAGATTGCCACTACAGCAATTTCATCTAAAATGATAGTTCTTAGCAATGCTAAAACTTAGCCCCACAAATAAACCTTTCATAAGCATATAGAATTATACACGTTTCCATATATTCGCTTTAAAATATATATTTTAGTCTAATAGGGGGTGAACATATTTTGATGCCGAATAGTGAACACAGCTTTCGATTTTCAATTTGAGGACAACATGAATAAAAACTAATAGCCTTATTTCTGCACAGTGCCCATTTTATGTCCAACCTTCCTCAATAATTCATCCAAATAATACCACTTATATTCAGGGTGGTCCACTTCTCCTGTACAAACTTAAATCTGCAAGCATTATTTGATTCGAAATTGGACAAAAAATAATAAGTCAGATGTTGAACATGTGCCACGCTCGCCATTGTGATTTAAAAGGAAATGATAATTAAACCTTTGCAACGATATTTTTGCGAAAAAAGGTAATATCTCGGGGAAAGGTTATAAATCGGTCAATTATCTCTCAGTCTGGTACAATCGTGAATGAGATCTCGCATGTAGGTTATTGATGTCATAAGACTACGTGTTCGTTTACCTGCTGTTATAACTTCTTTCTTCTGATACCGTTAAGACGAGACTACAGTGCAAAATCATTTCTTTAGTTTTGCAGAAAATATACGATAACTTTATGTCCATTACACCTCTATCCACAAATTTGTATTGTTGACGGAAAGAAACGAAAGGAAAAGCCTTCATTCTAGAAACGATATCTAATTCTTCAAACAGAAAATGTCTGTTAAAATTAATTATGAAATTTTAAATAGCATACAGATTAATTCTGTTAACCTCCTACAAATTTAAATTTCAAAAAAGTTTTTATTCAAAAACTTTTTAAAATTAAATTATTTAAATGTCTTTAGAACACACTGTGTCAATTCAGTAAACATATAGAATTAATACTTATTACACAGTACCAAAGGGAATGAAAAAAATTCAAGGAAGTATAAATTGTCAATATAAGAAAAACAAATTTTAACTTCCGCTATTTTATTAATTTACACAACAATTGTTTCGTCATACCATGACTTCATCAGGTGAGTATTTAAACTGAAGTATACAATGCAAAACATGACCTAAAATACACAGCTCTGCTACAATAAATAGAGGGGTGGAAAGAGATAGTATACAATAAATGAAACATATTAAGTAGGGGAGACCTGTTTAAATCTATTTGATCATTCAATAAAATTTGTTTTTTATTATATCTATTGATCTCTAAAGTTTCTAATAGATTTAGTTTCTGACTTTTGTTTTCGATATGTAATTTTTCATAGTTCATATTAAAATTATAGCCAGACTCTAGCAAATGGTTGGCATAAGTTGAATTCGGTTTATTATTAATGTAACACTTTTCATGTTCTCGTATCCTTGTTTGGAATGAACGGTCTGTCTGTCCCACATATACATATGAGCAACCACTACATGTTAACTTGTAAACTCCTGATTTTTTGTTTTTAGGAATGACGTCTTTTTTATTTTGTATTAAACTGCCTAAAGAATTAATAGTTTCAAAAGGGATGTTATATTTTTCTTTTTTCTTTAAATATCTAGCAATCTTTTCAGATTTTTGGCCTATGTAAGTTAATGAAATAAATTTGGTTTCGTTTGAATTTTGAAATTTTGGATATACAAGTGATATTGCTTTCTTGTAATTTATTTTATCAAGTAAATTGCCTACAATTAACGGATTAAAATCATTATTGAAAGCTATGAATGGTATGACGAAACAATTGTCGTGTAAATCAATAAAATAGCGGAAGTTAACATTTGTTTTTCTTATATTAAAGATAAATTTCCGTCAAGTAGAGACCGAGACAATCAAGAAAAGTATAAATTGTCAACTAAAAATTATTAGATAAATACTTGAAGAGTACAAAATTTTGTTTCGTTCCTTGTTTTCTGAAACCTGAATTTCTTTCCAGAAATACAAATCATAACCTCAAGAACTTCTTCAAAAACAATTCATCAGGTCCACTTCATATTCAAAAAATAAAAATAATTAACAAAATATATCTTACCAAACCATCTGAATGCTTTTTACTGCACAAACACTAGAATGAAGTGAACTTATAAACATCCTACGTTATCTATGTTCGTCACAGAAATTACATAAAGTAATTGCAAGGTATTTTATGGACTCCTTTAAAACCAAATGATAATATGTAATAAGCGTAAACCAAAATATTATATTATAATTATTATATATGCAATAAATAAAATAATAAAATAATGTAAAGAGATTTTTCTTGATAGAAGGATTATCAAGACTTCTCAGAATTAAATTAAATAAATGTCTTTAGAACACACTGTGTCTATTTAGTAGACATATAGAAGAGTCCATAAAATACCTTGCAAACTTTATGTAATTTCTGTGACGAACATAGAATACGTAGAATGTTTATAAATTCACTTAATTCTAGTGTTTCTGCAGTGAACAGCATTCAGTTGGTTTGGTAAATTTTTTTTTTGTTAATTATTTTTATTTTTTGAATGTAAAGTTGAGCTAATGAGTTACCGTTGTTATAATTCTAAATTGCTTTCTAAAGATGTTCTGCATGTTTAGGGAATTTTTTTTCAAAGGAATTTATTTTGAGCAAGTGGTTTTTGAAGAAGTTCTTGAGGTTATATTACATTTATTTTGCATTTTTGAAAGGAATTTAGTTTTCATAAAACAAGGAACGAAACAAAATTTTGTCTCTTCAAGTATTTATTTAATTATATTCAGTTGACAATTTACATTTCTTTGAATTCCCTTCATTGCCTTCGGTACTGTGTTATAAGCATTATTTCTATATGCTAACTAAATTGACACAGTGTGTCCTAAAGACATTTATTCAATTTAATTCTGAAAAGTTTTTGATTAAAAATTTTCTTGAAAGCAAATACATAGAACAGACAGGAGGTTCATCTAAGACAATATACAACGACCATTAAAAAATTTTTTAATAATTTAAAATATCAAAACTTCAGAGGAACAGTTTTTTTAAAACATACAAAAAATTGATTGAAATTGTCAATAAAGAATCTCAATTAAAACAAATTGTAGAAATTACTATGTTTTACTACTCTTAAAAAGATATATTACACATTTTCTTGTGACTCTAGTTTCGGGAAGTGAACTATCCCATCATCAGACAACAATTCAGTATTTGAAGAATCTTAATATTCAAATGTACCCTTATGTGCTAAAGTTATTGACTTCAAAGAAGTGCTTCTAATTTTTTTATCCGTATTTCCTTAGCACCTTTTTTCTGTATTGACCATAAAAAACCCAGAATTGACAATCAGTATGGTTTAGTTTTGAATATAATATTTTTCATACTAACGATTTGTATTGAACACGGGGAATTCATAAGGGACATGGCGTTGATAGATCTGCTGTAAGAAATAAATATTTTTAATATTATGAAGGTTATTGACTTTTTTAAAGATGTGATGCCCATGAGAATATATCTTTTTGTTCCTCCACATGTTGTCCCCTTGTCGACTGTCGACTATTCTTCATCAGGAATATTTGAAGACAACAAGATTAATTTTATGGAGAGCCATCAGAGTAAATCATTCATACCCCTTCCCTCATCTGAAGGAAGGGCTTGTCAAGTATATCCTTACAAAGGATGAGAGGGATAGGTGAAAGTTTATGGCAGAAATAACTCATCAGAGCACCAGTCCTGATTCATTATTTCATACTCAATAAAGAAACAGAATCGTATGGCTAGAAACAGAATTGTATAACTAGTATGTACAGAATTCAAAAGAAACATTCGTCTATCCTTCATATTTCTAAGGATTGGAGATTAATTCTATTGGAATTTATTTGAAAATTGGGAGATACTCCAAGTTTTTATTTGGTTTTGTTCGATTTAAATAGTAAAAACTGGGCTATGAATTAAAAAAATCCCGGAAAGCACTCACGCAATTTGAATATCAAAACGGATTTATTCTGTTAGCCTGCTATAAATATCAATTTCAAAAAATTTTAGAATTAAATTAATATCTTATAAGCACTGCTTAAATTCAGTAGACATAAAAAAACATAACTCATTATATAATATCAAACGGAATGAAAAAAAACAACGAAATATAAATTGTCAATTGAAATTACTGAATAAATACTTGAAGGTGAATTTTGTTCCTGAACTTCTATTTATGAAAACCAAATCTTTTTCAAAAATGCAACAAAATATAATTTTAGGAATTTCTCCAAAACTAATTTATCTAAAAATATATTGCAATATTTAAATAAGTCAAATATCCCAAAAAAAAAGTCAAATATCTTTCAAAAATATTCAACATAATCTTAAGAATTCATCATAAAACTATCTTACTTAGAATATTAATTATTATTGGATATCTACGTTATTTTTTAGAAAATCTAAAGATATGTAAAAACATTACTAGAAAAAGTAATAAGAGTGACTTTGCCTTGTCAGTACTCAATCGTATTGAATAAAATATAACATCAATCAACAAAAGTATTTACTTACCCGTCAATTCAGAAAGCTTATTGGTAAATGAATACTGAACATTTAAATGGAGTCCAATATGGCTCGAAATAAATAATTCTATGGTTTACCATTAATCTTAAAGATTGAAAGGCAATTTAACGGCCTCTGTTATAGCACAAGGACCATCTATATAAAGAATGTTAAGGAAACCAAATAATTATATATTATGAATAAAATAAAATAAATGGAGGTTTAGTAATGTTTTTACATATCTTTAGATTTTGTGAAAAATAACTTACATATCCAATAATATTGAATATCCTAAGTAAGATAGTTTTAAGATGAATTCTTAAGATTATGTTAAACATTTTTGAAAGATATTTGTTTTCATAAGAGGGATGAGCAGGAACAAAATTTTTTCTACTCAAAATATTTAATTTATAAGATTTTTGTTAAAAATTTATATTTTTTGGAATTTGTCATATCATTTGAATGTCTTATAATGAATGTTTATTTTATATGTCGTTTGATATAAGTGGTACCCATATGACATTAATTTAATTCCTGAAGTTATAATATTGAATATAATTTTTTGAAATTAAATATGTAGAAGGCCAACAGAATATATCTGTAAATATTAAAATATTTAAATAGATTTATTCTGTTAGTCTCCTATAAATTTTAATTCAAAAAAATTTTATTCAAAAACTTTTAGAATTAAATTTATGTCTTATAAGCATTGCTTAAATTTAGAAGACATGTGTTAATATTAAGTAGTCCATTTCCCCTCAAGTTTTAAATCTAAGGATTACTTCTTAAACAATCTACATATGATGAATAAAACAAAGAATTCTCTACAAAATGTCTCATGACTCAGAGAAAAGTACATTTTTCTAGAAAGAACTATTTTCATTTTGTCTTTACATCATCGTCATGGAATTACGTATGAACACTAGACTTAAATGATGTCGCCGCGCCGGTGCAAAGTGATTATTTTTCCCCCACTGGGCAGGTGAATTCTACCAGGTAATGTTATCGGCAAATGAGGATAGCTCTTATCCAAGTGACTACTCAGTACTCTCCACAGACCACCCCAAAAGGTAGAAAGTGTGATAAGGATTACGCCATATAATCGCGCGAAGCGAGAACCCCCCCGAAGAGGTGCACCCAGCAGCTTCCCGTTTGGGCCCCGACTCGAAAGCCAGAACCGTCTGACTGGTAGCAGCGAAGCTCTATTCAACCTCTATTGGCTCTGCAGATCAGTACCCGAGTTGGTTAGAGACGCAACTCACCCGCCGGAGGAAATTCTATCCATCCATCCGAACGCAGTCAAATGAACTAAGATAAGCTCAAGATTGATGACTAAAATTGATCCTGGTACGAGCACCGTCTAGCGGCCTGTACCTCCTGACTCACCGAACCCATGTGAATTCATTTGATTGATCCTGAAGTCAAGCACTAATGGCGGAGCCATTATTTCGTGGAGATCCGCGAACCCTAAATTGTTACGTCAAGTTCCGCTAAACCCCGAGTCGTTTTATGAGAATATCCCGAATATGGGGGTCTGCGAACAGATAAACGAAATACTCCCCTAGTCCAGCAGGCGGACTTTCAACCACTGCCCCCTCGAGTCCAACACCAAAGGGGTGGCCAGGTGGTACAAGTTACACCTGTGGGCAAACCAACCCTCCGAGGTAACGCAGTATGCTACATAACCCACTCGGCCATTACACAGAAAAATCCGGAGATTCGTACTGCGATAGGGTAGAGTACGCCAGTTTTAAGGGAGAAGCCCTGTGCTGCGACAGACTCCCTGTCACTGAGTTAATCAACTGGCTCAGCCCTCCATTTCACCAGAACGGCAAAACTAGGGCCCCATTCGGAGATCTTCCACCATACAGATCCAGTGACTGGCGCTAATGGCATTACGTTAGGCACTAAGACTCAACCCTCCATTTCGCCGGGATGAAACTAGGGTCCTAGTTCTGACAAGCACCTCCATCACGACAAGATCTAATGCCAGGGCCCCCCCCCCCTCTGGGCAGTCGAAAAGGGTAGGAAAAGATTCATAAAGCACTCCAGTTGAATATTCGTCACCATTTATAACACATAGTTAATTCTTGTGACTGGCACAATAGCTTCAATTGTTATTGCATGGTTTATTTCATAAATGATTTTCGTAAGTTGTATGTCCTCAAATGGAGATTATCTAATAGACATAATATTAGTTTTCAAAAACTGATCACTTGGTTGAGCATTCAAAATAATCTGATTCTCAATTCAACTGAATGTAAATTATTGTTGACATGAATATTTTGTGGCGCTTTTTCAAATCAAGTAGGCTTCGCCCGTCTCTTTGTTCATGGTTCTCCTTAAAAAATAAGGTCCCCTCCTCAACCCGTTCTAACATATACAATAAGCGTCATAAATAACACCCCATTGTGTTCGGTCGGGCAAGGGAGAGCCCTCAGAACTGACCGCGCCTCGCTGAAAAAACAGAATAATGGTCGATTAAATTGAATTCCAGCATCCAGCCGAACACGTGGTCAGCGCAAGAAGCGGAGGGACAAAAAGACAGAGGCGAAGCGAACAAATTGTGAGTTTGTAAATCTGAAGATAATATCGGGGACGAAAGCTTTATTTACTGCGATTTCGGTAGCTATATCTGAATGAAAATATAATCCGCTTTTTACCATAACAAGCAGGAGGTCCGTTTTTCATGATATCTGCCCATTTTTCTACTAAATTGAATGTTTTCCACAAGTATATAAGCGTATAAGACCTCGGCGGTTTCTTTATTCAACGGGCTGGAAATTATTCATTAGAAAAAAGGACAACCAAACTTATCCTATACTAATAATTCAATAAGTAATCGTCCTTGAACACCAACCACAGAATACTATCCTCAAAAATCCTCTTTTTGTGAGTCGAAAGGCTCTTTTTCCGGTGGAGCCTATAAAAACGTACAGATAGTGGTCGAATTTCAAAAGATCGATCTATCTAATGAATTCAATTTCATTTCCGTACGATTTTCCGTTTATTTGCTACGAACGGAAGCAAATGTGACATTTCTCAATCTTGCGTGATTGCCCTATCGCTGCAAATGTCGTACCGCCTTATTGAACGATCCGAAAATATTTTATATATTGATCAATCGACTAAGCTTATATGGAATTATAACAAAGAGGAGAATTCCTGGATATCAAAATGAAGATATTTTGTTATAGAAAAAGAGAAAAATTAAATTCCCAGTAAAATATCAGAACCAAAGTAAGTTGATAGCAACATTATGAAAAATTGATAAATGATAACCTTTCGGTATCTTTCATTACGATCTGCTGTCCTCTTATTCTTCCATACATTGTGAACATCTTCAATTTAATTCTGCTCAGTTCCAGATTTCCTACTTCATGGAAGCAGGCACAAATTACGCCTATTACCAAAACCAGTAATCCTCAAGAGCTCTCAGATCTGAGACCCATCAGCATTCCTCGGGTTTATTCAAACTGCTGGAAAAGATAATGGCTGACCAACTTGCTGTATATCTGGGAAATAACGCGATTTTACCTGAAATTCAGTCAGGCTTCCGTCCCGGATATAGTTCTACTAGCGCACTGCTAAGGGTAACTGATGATATCCTACTCTCACTTGATGACTCCAAGTGTGTGGCCTTGTTCCTGCTTGACTTCAGCAGGGCTTTCGATTCGGTTACACATGATATTCTTGTGGAGTCTGCGGAGATGCTCTTCAGCTCTTTGAGTCATATCTCACGGGACGTTCGCAAGGTGTGAATTTGGGTGAGAGGGTCTCCCAGGGTAGGAGTGTTCTGAATGGAGTCCCACAGGGCTCGGCCCTTAGTCCGCTTCTTTTTTTGGTTTACACCACCCAATTCATCAAGTTCATTCGATATTGTAACGTCCATATGTACGCAGATGACTTTCACCGTAGTCGACCTAAATAATGCAGCGTTGTGAATGAATGATCTAAAACAACTAGCTAACATCGCAGCGAAACATTCATTGAATTTGAACACAAAAACAACATTTGCTCTAGTATTCGGTTCGAATAACAACAAAAAAATTGTTAAAGACAAGTTCAAGCCAACAATAAATAATGATGTTATTCAATTCGTAAATTGCGCAAGAGACTTAGGTTTGGTCTTGGACGATTCTTTAAGATTTCGTGAACACGTGGTGAGTGTAGTTCGGAAAGCGTATGGAGCATTGAGATTGCTCTATCTACATAGGTCGTATCTACCCATTCATACTAAAAAGGTTCTGTGCGAGACTTTGGTCATGTCACAGTTCATTTATTGTTCTCCTGTGTTTAGTTTTTGTCTTGATCAAGAAACGTTGGGTCGGATCCAGCATGTGCAGAACTGCTGTATCAGGTTCATCTATGAAATTAGGAAATATGATCATGTGTCACATAAGCTGGGATAAGGCATCAAATATTAAAAGCTATTGAATTGGATTCATGAATTTATCAATCTTAAAGATATTTGCAATCAAGTCCATTGCGAATAAGAATATTCTGTTGACGAATTGTCGAAGACGGTTCTGTATATTCGGCTAGAGCAACAACGCTGCGTGAAATGATTCATGTTGGCCGAAGACAGTAAAAGCTTCCAGTTCTGAAACAGTAGCTTATGCAACATCCAATCTAATCCAACATAGGTAACGAAAAAATGGATAAATTAATTAGCTATTCGAAATATAAGTCTTTCCGGACTTTCAACAATATTGTAAAAATATCATCGAAGCACGAGTTTGCATTCGACTTCAACATTGGAATCACTTTATTCAATATTAATCGTTTACTACAAAACAACTTTTGGGTATAATTTTTTAATTTCCAAAAAAATTCCTTCCCTATGAAAGACTTTTTGTGGAAATGTCTATTTATAAATAATTTGAATTGTAGTTTTTCTTCTGAATTTCATTTCAATGATAGATTTAGAATCAGTTTTTTAAGGAGTCATAATATATTGAAACGATAGGTTGCTTTTAACAAATTCTTGTCTTTCATTGGTAATCTTCTAGCCGATCACTCTTATAATTTAATGTAAATTGTTGATTAGGTAGAATCCATAACAGTAAACGTAAATCGCATAAATTTTTGTGAGGCGAGGTCTTTTATATCGAATAAATATGAGTTAACGTCATTTTTCGAATTTGTTAACTCATTTTATCTATGAGGGTTGGATTAAAACCACTGTTAAAGGTTATTTGTCTGATTATACTAAGTTCTTTTGAAAATTTCGGCGGATTTATGGGTACTTTCACTAATTTGTGTATTACACTTTAATATGCTTCTTAAATTTGATGCCTTGTTATTATTGTTAATCATCTTATCGAACCTGAAGCGTTTCAAATTGTCGATGAGAACATTGTATAAGGATTTAATTACTGCATAGCAGCAAATAATAAACAATTTCAACATTTCTATACTTGTTCGTTCAGAAACTCGTCCACTGACTGCACTTCGCTCATCACTTTCAACGAGTTTCTTACATCGAAACGAACGTCAAACAGAAACTTTTTAGCGTATTCTTAAATTGAATTGCAAAAACCTTCAAAGTAAGGTGTTACTCGATCCCTATCGTCATTTAATATTCTTGAGGGGGTTGCCATTCCACGAATTTACAATAAAAGGATGTCCCCCTCAAAATGAAATCGACCTATGTCGGCGTTTTCAGGAAGAGCTTATACTTATTGAATTATCCGGTTTGAATATTTTATGTAGGAATATTCTAATGAAAATTACACAAATGGGAAGCATCCACTAAAGTGCAAAATCAAATGAGGACGATGTAAAACATTCGAAAGATTTTCGTATGTTATAAATGCTTCCAAAGAATATCCAAATGTAACAAGGTCATTTAGGGAAAACTTTGTTGTGTAAAGCACACGGTATAATGAATTCAATGATTGCGAATTAAAGCGACCTACTTCTTGCTGCTGTGTATCGCACGATCTATCTGTAAGATTCCCCGAATCAGGTCACTATAATTTAACACTTATCGTGTCAAGTAACAGCTCGTTATTGGCTTCGACCTTTAATATCAGCCATCTCTTTCAGTATATTCAAATGTTTCACAATCAATTTTGGATTTCATAGAACCAATTCATTTTCAGATTGGATATTAATGTAGATAGGAGAATTAAAACACAAGCGTTTTCCAATCTAAGTTATTTTTCCTGAATTTAAAACCCTTGAGCTTGATCAAATCAGCCATAGTCAGAAGAAGTTATAACTTAAGTATTGAACAGCAGGGAAGAATCTGATAAAATATCGAGTGCCGTCATGACTTCAGCGACCATTTGGCTGATATCGTTTTCCATTTACATCTTTACAATAAAATAGACATGCTGATGATTAAAGTAAAACAACTTAATTTCCGCTAATTTATTTAATTTCGCAACAATTGTTTCGTCATGACAACATGACTTCGTCAGGTGAGTATGGTACAACCATACTCAACAATTATTGTGAAATTGAATAAATTAGCGGAAATTAAGTTGTTTTGCTTTAATCATCAAGATGTATTTCCGACAAGTAGAGACCGATACAATCAAACAAATAGACATCCATTGATTTCTCTTAAAATATACTCTTTTTTTCAATATCAAAATAAAACCTCCTATTGGAAAACTCCTTATTTGAATACATTTCATTTGTAAAATCTATTTATAGTTGTAGAGTGATACAACATAAGTTCTTTGTACAATTCCTGAATTAAATGAGTTTTCCATGCTATAACTATCTTTCAATAATTGCAACAAGCAATAAACCTTCACAAAACTGAGAAATAAAGAAATATTTACTCGTAGCTCGATCGAAGAGATAACTGTTATCAGAAGATTATATTGTCTTCCACCAACTTTTCAAAACAAAGTTATCGTTGATTACCGAGGAAAAATTGCTTGGCCGCAATTCCCATTTGAGCTTTGAAGAGGAGGTTTTTCACATGAGAACTAATCAGATAAGCAACCACTGTTCAACGGAAATGCAGATAAGGAGATCTTGAAAATCAAAGGTTTGGTTTAGATTTAACCCAAAGAAGTCAAAGACAAGTAAAATGGAGAGTGGGGAATATTTGCGTGAGAAATTATTTGAATAGCTAATCAGCAAGTCAATCAGAAACGCATAAGTACTCAAATGATGAATAGAATCAGAAGACCTAAATCAACACTTTGAAGTAGCTAGGGAATTTTAAATTCAATCGAAACTCGTTTATGATCCCATTCTTTTTCATTAAATAAATAAATAGCTGAAATAAAAATTATGTTTTATCAGTACATTGAGAAATAAGTATTGCCTTTGCACAAATTTTCTTCAAATGGTTCATGTTTTGGCAAAACCCTCTCTCTGAGTTTATCAAAACATCATGACAATGTATGGGTACAGAAAAAATGTTTTTCCGGGAAAATATACCAACTTATAAGGATGGAAGAAACGATCGACAAATCATTAAAACTTCTTGTGAATTTAATGGAATTATTTTTATCGTTGTTATATTTTGAAACTTTTATATGGGCAAGTCTAAGTGAATATTTATTACCATTGTCGGTTTTAATTCACCTAATTGGTAATACCCAAATATCTGTCATCACACTTTTAGTCCCATTTGCTGTAATACTTGTCCATACATATATAAGAACCTTTATGAGTTTTCACACAATATTAGTTCAAATTTAGAACATTATTCAGTCACAGTGTGGCGAAACATCAATAAAAATTGAATTTTACTTACTACTCGTTAAATCTACGTGAAATGCTTTATGGTTATGGTTATGTTGTCTTTGATGAATTCTATCTTCTCTTGAGAAGATACTCACTACTGAAAACAATTCCCATACGTACCGAGTTTCTGAGTATACTGAAAAGTTTATGAAAAATGATTTTTTTAATTTCAAGATGATCGATCTGAACCTGTTCAGTGAATAACCCACTAATAAGCAGTGAAAATATTCCTGTAAAATGCTGCTCGACAGACGAAAAAAGAGTCATTTCTGCATCGAATCGTGACAGGTGATCAAAAAAGGAAATATTTTGAGAATTCTAAGCTTCGTAAATCATGTGCGAACCATCGATATCCCCTGCAAGACCGAATCGCTTTGGAAAGAAGACAATGCTTTGTTTAGACCAGAAGGATGTAATTTATAATTCGTCTAGAAAGTATCCGGCATTTATTATTTTTCATAACTTTAATATACTTCTTTTTTATAATATTCTGAGACAATAGTAATCTATAAGATAGGATGTGCAGATGATAGTCGGCTATGGCCAAAGTTGCATGGCAACTCTATTTTCCAAATATTGTTGATTGTAAACAGATATAAAATTTATGAAATAATGTCGCAACTAGAAAAAATAAAACAGATAGAATATTTGTATAGAAAAGGTTTCTGAAACGTTAAAAAATAGTGCAATTGAATGAACTTGGAAGAACTGCTCTATATGAGACAATAAAGAGAATAAAAATAGCATGGATATGAGGGATAGATCAGTTTCAGAAAGACCGCATAAGATTAAAAGAAACGATTTAAACGCTTTATTGGCCTCGCCTAGGGTTTCGCAAATCGGCTAACATATTTCAACGAAATATAAAAGTATGTCCAGAAACCGTCCGTATGTCACTTAAAAAACAATGATGCATATCAAGGAAACCAAAAAAAATACCTATAATGACACTTTTACAAAAGGAAGGAAGTATAGATTTTTGTCAACGTTTTGAAGAAGATAATTTCAATAATGTCTTTATATATAATGAAAGTTGTTTCTAACTTGCTCAAAAATCCTATCAAAACAACCTGTTACCGTCCAAATTTCCAAATTTTTCACCAAAATAATGGTTTGGGAAGCATTATCTCAGTGTGGTGCTACGTCCCTCTGTATAGTTGATAGTATCATTAATAGTGAATAGTGAAAAACAATTTTCTCCTTGAAAAGGCACATGCCAGAGGGGTGGCGTTTTCAGCAGGATAATGCAAGATGCCATACTTCGGAATATACTCAAGCTTGGATGCAAGAACACCAAGTAATAACCATTTCATGGCCAGCAGCTTCACCAGATCTTAGTCCCTTTGAAAGATGCCATACTTTGATCTATACCCACGCACAGGTTTCATTCTTCTGTGGGAGCTATATATTTGTTTGTCATTAACTATTAAGCTGTGAAATATATATTGAGCAAATTATTATTATTATAATATTATTATTATACTCAAGCTTGGATACAAGAACACCAAGTGGCAACTATTTCATAGCCAGCAGCTTCACTAGATCTTAGTCCCATTGAAAACATATGGAGACTAATGAAGATCAAGACGGGTAAGTGAAACGATCGCGGGAAATACTAGCACATGCGGCTTATTCTCCAGACTTGTCTCTATCAGATTACCATCTATCTACATCATTGCGACACGCTTTCGATGAATAGTGCTTCAATTCGTTTGAAAATTTACGAAAATAGCTTGATAACTGGCTCGCTTCAAACGAAGAACTATTTTTTGGCGTGGCATTCATGAACAACCGGAGAAGTGTAAAAAATGTATAAATAGCAATAGAGATTATTTCCAATATAAACTAGAACAATTCTTTGAAACCTCTACAAATTTTAATCTGAAAAACTATTCAGAAAGAATGTGGATTTATTCGACAGAGAAAAACGTTGAATATTAATTTAAATATTGAGCAGAATACAAAAGCTTGTATGAGGTCTCGCATTATCTTGGTGGAACACTACAACTTTTATGTTGATTAATTCTGGCGTTTTCTGTTGAAGTGTATCATTCATTCAGTTTGTCCAGCTGATGATAGTTGATTTCAGAATTATTTGTTGTTATCCGGTAAAAACTCAAAAAAAAAGGATTCCTTTAAAATCCCACCAAACAGACAGCATTACCTCTTTTTGATGGATATTGGCTTTCGACATGCTTTGAGCAGGTTCATCTTTTTTACTCCATGAACTCTTGCGTTTGACATGGTTATATACAACCCAATTTTTGTTCCCAGTAATGATGGGCTTCAAAAACGGATCATTTTCATGATGTTTGCAAGGCGAATCACAGACGTCAACGCGACTACACAAATTTCTACCCGTGAAAACATGGGGACCCCATATATCGAGCTTCAGGTTAAATCCACGCCTTTCAAGTGGTCATAAACAGTTGAATTCGATAAATACAACCTCTCACCGATCTGCATCAACTAATGCCTTTATCAGCTTCAACCGGCCTTCCGGATCGAAATTTTGCAAACCAGTTCTGGCACTGACGTACTGTCAACACATCTTCTCCATACACATCGGTTAATTTATTTCTGGCTTAAAGAGCTTATACCTTTTGTATAGTAAAAAATTAAATATGACGAAAATGCTGCTTATTGCTCTCCATATTTAAAAGGGCACCAACCAAAAACTACTGCGCAGAATTAATTGAACTTTGTCACAACGCAAGTCTCGCTACATCAGCTCTCAAAACATGTAATGATTATGCGGCTTAAGTTGGGTTCAAAAAAATACAATTAAATCCTCTGTCGGGAAAAAACAAAGTCAATTTCCGAACAACCTTAACATTCTCCAGAAAAAGCATCTGAACTTCTTATCCATTTCTCATCAATCGAAGGATATTTTGATGTTAAATAAAAGCAATTAATTGAAAATTTATCGAAATAATCTTTATTCAACATATATCCGGCCACAAGTTAACATGTTAAACTAATTCTACAGCATGTATGGAGCTATGCTCCTCCACAGAAAAATCTTGAAAAGAAGACACTATCACAGACTACTTATCTAAAAATAGCCACGCATGAAAAGAAAAATTATAATTATTAATATGAAATATAAACTGAATATTACTTCGAAAGGTTTTTTCAAATATTCCTAATATTAACTAGAAAAATTCTTTGAAACCTCCACAAATTTCAATCTAATATAAAATCTCAAAAATAAAAAAAAGTCAAATTAAATAAAATACCTTAAAAACACTGTTACTTTTTATAAACATATTCAATAATTCATACATATGGGCGACAGCATTTATTATTTTTTTATTATTAAATTAGGCTCCTACATACAAATATCTCGAAAAGAAGACGCGATCACAGACTCAATATCTGAAATGGACATTATTTCGAATGAAATATTTTTATCATTTTCAAATGATGGACGTAAATATTTTCACAAAAAAATCCGGTTCCATTCTTCTACACTTGGTACTTGCAATATTTTTAAAAGTTTGGAACATATTTTCGAGATGCCCCTTATCACCATTTTATCAGGTGTTTTTTTTAGAGTGATAGAACTTTAAATTGAAATAAAACACATATCAATTAAGATTGCAGCAAATTTTTTTTTATTTGAAGGATAATTTTATGACATTTGTGTTTTAAAAATAATTTCCTGCATACGTCTACCACGACTAGCTCTGAGGAACCGATTTCGACCAGACCAATTTTGGACCACTTTTTCGAGTAATTCAGGCCTTATTTCATCAATAACACGAGTTATATTGGCTTCCAAAGCGTCTATTGTTTCTGGTTTATCAGCATAAGTCAATGACTTGACATAACCCCAAAGAAAATAATCCAGTGGAGTTATGTCGCATGATCATAGAGACCAATTAATTGGACCATTTCTCGAAATAATGTTATGGCCAAATCTTTCTTTCAATAAATCAATTGTTACGGTAACAGCATGGGGTGTAGCACCATCTTGTTGGAACCAAAATACTTCTGGGTCGATACCATTCAAATTATGGAACCATTATTTCACCATTCGCTGTAACATTAGATCCAGCGTCGTTTTTAAATAAATATGGAGCTATGATGCCCCCAACATGTAAAGCATACTATACAGTGCATTTTTCAGGATGCAATAGAACCTGCAGAACTTCTTGAGGATTGTTTTCACTCCATATACGGCAAGTTTGCTTGTTCACATAGCCGTTCAACCAGAAATGAGCTTCATCACTAAATACAATTTTACGATAAAAAAAGTAGATCAACTTCAAGCTGTTCTAGAGCCCAATCAGCAAACAAACGGCGCTTATTATGATCAAGTGGCGGCAGTTGGATCTTGTATGGGTTTAGACCAAGATCTTCACGCAAAATTTTCCATGTAGTGGATGCGCATAGTCCAACTTGTTGTGGACGTCGCCGAATAGACAAATCCATTAACTCCATGACTTACACCAACGATATTTTTTTCTGTACGTACAGTTCTTTGTCTTGTTGTTGTTGTTGCATCGAGTAGAGAAAATGCTGTCCGAAATCTTTCGATAGTTCGACGAATAAGCTGCTCTGATGGACGATTATGTAAACCATAAATTTCACGAAGTGCTCTATAAGTTTGGCGAATAGAACAATGCCTTTGAATAAAATAACATAAATAGAGGTCATTCTTGATAGAAGGTATATTGGTTTTCATAGGATTGATAAGCAGAAACAAAATTTTGTCTATTCAAAATGTTTAATTTATAGGATTTTAGTTAATGATTTTTATTTATTGGATTTTGTTATACCATTTGGATGTCTTATAATGAATGTTTATTTTATATCATGATATAAGTGGTACTTATACGACATTATTTTAATTTATTTTCAGAAGTTATAATCATTGAATATAATCTTTGGAATTAAATATGTAGAAGTCTAATTTTTTAAAATTGGTTAAAAATTTTTTAAAATACTTATATTATTCAATGCCTTTGAAAATAAATTTCCACAATTTGTAAACGTTGTTGCGGCGTGAGTCTTTCCATGATAATTTGTCCATGCTTACTGAACAGAAATGTCGAAGCAACATGCTTCTGCTTTCTGTCAAATCACAGTTATCCCTATCAAAAGTTCTCACTCTAAAAAAAACACCCGATATAATAATGATCGAACATCCGTAAATATTATTGTTGATTATAGAGGCAGATTAATTTTACCAGCATAACTCTTTGAAAATAATTCATCAACATGCACTAAATGTGAAAAGTTCAAGCATCAGACACGGAATTGCATAAACACAAGGGGTGAAAACTGTGGGAACCAGGGGTGCCTCCAGAAATTAATGGACGAGGCTGGCATGTTGTAATGCCGCAAGGTAAAAGCTTATCAGATGTGTGGTTTTAAAAGGCAATTAAATGCTATTTCGCCTTTGTAAATATACTGGCTTTCGGACGAAGAACGGAAATCGAGGAGTGGATTGCGATTAAATAAAAGGGTCATTCAAGAAATGTAAGATACCAAGATTAGAAAACTAAAATCAGCTAACCTGAAAAAAGGAAGGAAATTTTTCAGGTCCGTTGCAATTAAAACGTCCAGTTTTGACCGTGAAGCTTTCAATACCCTTTAAGTTATGTAACAGGATTTATCTCATAAGTATACAAGTTGTATATGAATAGTTGCGAAAAAATTTAGGGGGTGATTCCTTGTCAAAAAGTAGGGTGGGTCTTTCATATAAACTTTATTTTTGTGTGCCATTTGTATGTGACAAAAATCTCAAAGTTAATAAAACTTCGTCAGTTGTTACCACAAAATGTCATCCGCTTACTAGATAAATTTCTAGTTGGGAAATTCCAACCACTACGACTCACGCTATCATGTTCATAAATAATTTTTTTGCTCAAAAAACTTTTAGCAAGAAATTAATTTTTTTTATTGTAAAATGGGAATATAGAAAGAAGTTTATTCGAAAGAAGGTTTAAGGGTGGCTTTCTCGACCCCTTGCAATCATAGAGGAACACCACCAATACATTTTTTGATTGCCTTCTCGTCCGCATAAAATGTTTGCTCAATTTTAGTCTTGCCAGTTTTTTGTTTAAAAAAAAAATTTGAAACTGTTTTTCGGGCGCCGTCTTTAGAGGGCTTTAACTAAGCGGGGGGTTCAAAAAAAGTTTATATAAAAGACCCACCCTTTTATTTGACAAGGAATCACCCCCTAAATTTTTTCGCAACTATTCATAAACCCTGTATAGGTAACTATGCAAGTAACGATATGTTTTTATTATATGTCGATTTGGATTTGATACGCTAATTTTTTACATATTCCTACTCATAAATGTTATTGAAAACTTCATATTTGAAATCCTTAGGTTTAGGTGCTTTTCTGTATGAAATATAGAGGCCATTTAAAATTTAAATTTTTTTCGGCTATAAATAAAGGAATAATGAATATATTTTCAAAGTTATGAGTTCGTTAGGTGATTATTTAGTGATTTGCACGTATTTTCAATAAAGTCAGTAAGCTCTTTGTAACATTTTCATTGCTTCTGAACAGAAAATTTCTTTTTAAAAACAGAAACGGACTTTTTGTTCGATATTTATTCTCATTGTACGTTATTTGTATACGTTTTTATGATAGATATCGTGAAATACAATTAAGATGAGCTGAAAAATTGGAGCAATGTAAACTAACTAAATAACAAAGGATATTCAATCTCCGCCTATGCTTGAAGAACAATTGTGACAATTTAGCGACAAAAGGAATTTTGTCAATTTCTTTAACTTGAAATTCAGAATTATATCTTAAAACTTCTTCAATATGTTTTGAAAATTATACACTGAAATATCACAATATATATAAGCAATATAATTTATTTAAATGTCTAGAAAAACTTTTTTCTGCTTTACGACAAACAACGTATTAATACACAACATACATAGATACATAAAGAAACATATGCAGAAAAATCTACTATTCCAAAATTAAATAAAATTCTTAAAATAAAGGATATAATGCAAAATGTTGAGCGAGAACTTCGACATATGACAAATAAATTTGTTTCAACATAGTTTTTGTCTATTCAGATATGCACTAAATTCAAATTCACATAAATCACAAAAACAATTTTTAACTTACCAGAAAGATAAAACTCAAATTGCTTAATGTATTGAAGACCGTAGACTTGTAAAAATAATCATAACTTACGTGACAAACACTGTTTGATGATAAGAACAAAAATAACCAGAATTTCAAGAATAATACATAATTGAGGAATTTTTAGTAGATCTTTGACTATATGAAATAAATTCATGCGAGTCATTACTTGATAAATGTAATTAAAATAACTTTAAATCCAGAATTATATCTGGAAACTTCTACAATATATATTGAAAACTATATACTAAAATATCAAAATAATTTATTTCATTGTCGAGGAAAAACTTTTGTCCCTTTTACGACATAAAACGTATTAATACAAATGTATTTTAATGTATTAATGCATTTTGTACAGGTATGTACATAAACATTCATTCAAAGTAATTTCTCTAAAGTCTCCAATACATTACACAGGTTTGAGTTGATTTATTTTAGTTTTATCTTGCTGGTAAGTTGAAAATTGTTTTTGTGATTTATTTGAATCTAAATTTAGAGTATTTCCGAAAAGACAAGAACTAGGTCGAAATAAATGCATTTGTCATATGTTGAAGTTTATTTTTTTTTATTCTATCATTTATTTTGAGAATTTTATATCATTTTTGAATAGTAGATTATTCTGCATTATGTTCACATTCCTAAATGTTGTGTTTATATATTTGTATTAATATATTTTATGTCATAAAGAGGAAGAAAGTTTTTTCCTGGACACTGAAAAATACTTTATAATGATTATATATGTTGTGATAATATTTATATATAATTTTCAATATATATTTAAAATATCGGGCTAAACACCCGAAACATATATGTCAACAGACATGAATTAAACAGTGAAACTTAAGCCAAGTTGTTTTTATTTACTTTATTAATATATTCCAGAAATTTAATTTTGAATATAATGTTTCTTTAATTACTTCCTTTCAAGTATCCACTCGCATTCCAATTTATTTATCAATTCCTTCAAGCAGTTTTTTTAAATGATCAATTCCAGTTACTTTCTTAACTGAATATAATTGAAATGTTAGAATGCATATAAATTTTTATTCAAATCCAGAAATTTTCTGTCGAAACTAAAGAATCATCATATGTTTAATTCATTATAGACTGATGGAGTGTTAAAGCAGAATTTTTACAATATATATTGAAAATTGTACACAAAAATATCGATATGATATCCCAGTATGTAATCAATATAAAATATTTGCCAATGTCTGGGAAAAAACTTTTTCACTTCACGATATGAAACGTATTAATACAAATGTATTAACAAAACTATATAGGTATGAATATAAACTATATATACAACAAATCCATTATTTCAAAATTGTTTAAAATTATCAAAATAAAAGATGAAATAAAAATAGTTGAATCAGAATTCATTCAACAATTTGTATATTTATTTCGATCTGCCAGGTGTTTTTTTTTAGAGTGATAGAGCTTTAAATTGAAACAAAATACATTTGAATTAAGATTGAACCCAATTTTTTCTTATTTGAAAGATAATTTGATGTCATTTATGTTTTGAAAATAACGACTAGCTTTGAGGAACCGCATTCGACCAGACCAATTTTGGACTACTTTTTCGAATAATTCGAGCCATATTTTATCAATAGCACGAGTTATATTGGCTTCCAAAGCGTCTATTGTTTCTGATTTATCAGCATAAACCAATGACCTGACATAACCCCAAAGAAAATACTCCGGTGGAGTCATGTCGAATGATTTTGGAGGCCAATTAATTGGACCATTTCTCGAAATAATGTTATCGCCAAATCTTTCTTTCAATAAATCAATTGTTACAGTAGCAGCATGAGGTGTAGCACCATCTTGTTGGGACCAAAACACTTCAGGGTCGATATCATTCAAATTTTGAAACAAATAATCATTAATCATCGATCTGCAACGAGCACCATACTGCAGCACTGTTACATTAGCTCCAGCATCGTTTTTAAAGAAATATGGACCGATGATGCCTCTAGCGTGTAAAGCACACCAAACAGTGCATTTTTTAGGATGCAATGAAACCTGCAGAACTTCTTAAGGATTGTTTTCACTCCTTATACGGCAATTTTGCTTGTTTACATAGCCGTTCAACCAGAAATGAGCTTCATCACTAAAAACAATTTAACGATAAAAAAGTGGAACAAGTTCAAACTGTTCTAGGGCCCAATCAGCAAACAAACGACTCTTATTATGGTCAAGTGGCTTTAGTTCTTGAGCCAGTTGGATCTGGTATGGATGTAGACCAAGATCTTTACGCAAAATTTTCCGTGTGGTGGATGTACAGAGTCCAACTTGTGAACGTCGACGAATAGACAAATCTGGATAATCATTAACACTATGACTTACAGCAGCGATATTTTCTTCTGTACGTACAGTTCTTTATCTTATTAATAAGGAGTATGAGCTATGGTAGTAGAAAGTTCTATTAATGATTTTTGGTACAGATCAGCCGGATTAATTTATTTTAATATGAATACGCTAGTTCTTTGTCTTGTTGTTGTTGCTGCATCGAGTAGAGAAAATGTTGTCCGAAGTCTTTCGATAGTCCGACGAATAAGCTGTTCTGATGGACGATTATGTAAACCATAAATTTCATGAAGTGCTCTATGAGTTTGAAAATAAATTTCAACAATATGCAAACGTTGTTGCGATGTATTTCCAAGATAATTTGTCAATGCTTACTGAACAGAAATGTCCAAACAACATGGCTTCTACCTTCTGTCAAATCACAGTTATTTCTATCGAAAGTTCTATCACTCTAAAAGAAAACCCGATATATAAAAATTTTCCTCAATTATGCATTTTTTTTTCAATTATTTGAGAGAAATAACATCTGTTCTGTTTTTCTGTGCTCTAAATTACACGTGAGTTTATGTTTGCATTTCTTTAGTTCTTTAGATACCTTAAAATTTACTTTGAGGTCATTCATTCCAAGTTTTATCTTTTTTGATAAGTTAAAATTTGATTATGCAATATATTTTAATCTGAATTCAGTAAATTTCTGACGAGGCCATATAAATGGAAATAATTTATCAAATGTCGGAGTTATGGTACAACTATTTTTATTTTATCCTTTATTTTGACAATTTTAGAAAATTTTGGAATGGTTTCATGTCGTGTCGTGAAGTAAAAAAGTTTTTTCCGAGACATTGAAAAATATTTTATATTGATTATATATTGGGATATCATTTTGATAGTTTTTATATATAATTTTCTCTCTATATTATAGAAGTTCGAAGATATAATTCTGAATTTAAAGTACTTTTAATTACTTTTATCTTGAATCGACTCACATTTCAATTTATTTTGTAAACAAGTTATATAAGTTATAACTTGTCCCCAGAATTATTATCGAGTTGCGTAAAACTGAATACGGGAATATTAGAGATACTAAGACTAACTGGTTACGTCTTATTATTACCTTGACTAAAACTATTCACTTCAGGTCCTAAGGTGCCAACCATCTGATAACGATGAAAAAAATCCCGTCACAACGTTACCTGTCATCGGTTCCAAGACCTTTAACAATTGCAGCACGGGCCACGTCAGGTATAAACTGACGTAACGAGTACAAAAAAAGTTTTTCCTTATATTAGAGGCGCATTGCCGAAAATCCCCCAAAAACAACCTTTTTCGGTAAATACGAATACTGAAAGGCCCCAAATTACCGAATATAATGACTGACCCACGCAAAAATCATCTTTGGGCAGTTATGTTGAATATGTTATTATCTTGGTGGGAAATTAAATTAGAATTAGACCTGAATTGTTTCAGCCGTTACTATTTGGTAGTTGATCATAATTAAAACAAATTGTAGAAATTACTATGTTTTACTACCAATAAAAATATATTTTATACATTTTCTTGTGACTCGAGTTTCGGGAAATGAACTATCCCATCATCAGACAACTGAAGACCTAACAGTGGTACAGAGGTATTTAAACAAAAGTGATAAATATTTTGAATATTTCAATAGATTCTAGATAACACCTAATAGTGGTACAGAGGTTTACAAGCGGAACGTGATAAAAACCCGGTTAAAAAAGAGGGGCCTTCTAACAGATATCGGAATGTCGGCAATCGACAAAGAAAGTTATTAAACAGATGGTACCCAAATATCTCAAATAATTTTTTGGGGTTACATAGCTCCGTACAGTTATTCATTATTTTTACGTTATTTTGTTGTACATCTCAAATATTTGGATTTACATAGCTCCATAGTGTCATTCATTATTTTTTAAATTATTTTTATTGTGAACGAATTTGAAAATTTTAATAATCAAGTTTCATTTCATTTGAATCTACATGTAAAATTTTTTTAAGATTTTCTTTTGTCGAAAGGAATTACTAATTTCTAAAGAATGAGTGGCAAAAGTTGAATTTTTGTTTACTTTTCATTAAATTAATTTTATGTTTGTTGAAAAAGGTTTTAAACAGATGTTACTTTTTGAATATCTCAAATATTTTCGATTTACATAGCTCCGTACAGTCATTCATTATTTTTACATTATTGTTATTGTGAACTAATTTGAAACAATAATGTAAAAATAATGAATGACTGTACGGAGCTATGTAAATCGAAAATATTCGAGATATTCAAAAAGTAACATCTGTTTAAAACCTTTTTCAACGAACATAAAATTAATTTAAAGAAAAGTAAACAAAAATTCAATTTTCGCCACTCATTCTTTAGAAATTTGGGTACCATTTATTTAAAAACCTTCTTTGTCGATTGCCGACATTCCGATATCTGTTAGAAGGCCCCTCTTTTTTAACCGGGTTTTTATCACGTTCCGCTTGTAAACCTCTGTACCACTATTAGGTGTTATCTATTGAAATATTCAAATTATTTATCACTTTTGTTTAAATACCTCTGTACCACTGTTAGGTCTTCAGTTGTCTGATGATGAGATAGTTCATTTCCCGAAACTCGAGTCACAAGAAAATGTGTAAAATATATTTTTATTGGTAGTAAAACATGGTAATTTCTACAATTTGTTTTAATTAGAATTAGACCTTCAAGCATTTGTATGTTATTCCGATCGTTTTTTCTAATTCATTTTTTATTAAAAAAAAATTATACAAGTTTGAAGAAAACAAAATCTATTATTTTTTCTGTAGATTATTGTAGTGATCGATATCTCGTAAAGTATCGATCAAACAATTTCAGATTTGCGCTGGTTATCAAGGTAACATTTCACTCTAAAAAACTTCTTTTGCTTTTTTTTTGTTACGTCCATTTAGTTGTGAGTTACAGGGTGTTCAAAGAGAAAATTCGGTACATTGTATAGTTTTTATTAGATGAAGCCGGCTGAAATTCTTCATGGTGTTTATGATCCTGATACTGTAACAGCTAATTACGAGTAATTTTGCTTTCATCTATTTCGTTCAGGTATTTTTTATGTTAAAGATGCACCCGGCATAGGCAGGCTTGTCGTCGAAAATGTCGATAAAATCACAGAAATAATAGAAGTTGACCGGCATGTTAGTAGTCATAGCATCTCCCAGAATCTAAAGATCGACCATAAAACAGTTTTAAATCATTTGTGCAAAGCTGGATTCAAAAAGAAGCTCGATGTATGGGTATCACACCAATTAACACCAAAAAATATGATGGATCGAATTTCCATCTGCGAAGCCTTGGCCATATTTGTGGGAAAACGTCGCTATAAAGCAGCTCAAATGGTGGCCAAAACAGGACTAACGGCCAGGAAGGTCCTACTGTGCATTTGGTGGGAGTGGAAAGGAAGAATAATAATAAATGTCTTTATTTCACTAGAAACCTCAAGAGGAAGTTCACCCCAAGGTGCTCCACGACTTAACCCTTTTAGTCTACAAAAAGTACATTTGAACATAACTTAATCAAAAATGAGAAAAAAATGGAAGCATGCAAAGAAAGAAAAAAAGTGAGCATATCAGCAAACATCATTCACAGAGAGTGTCAAGACATCATGTTGATGAGCAATCGAGGAGATAAGCTTTGATCTTCATCTGGAACCCAGCTTGATTTAACAGTTTAAATTCATTAAAAATGCCACTATACAACCTGTAAATGTTGTAACTGAAACTTCTTCCGAAAGTACAGTCCTGTGATGAGGACACGATAATATATTTCTGCGACGTATGCCGACATTATAAACGTCAGCTCTGTAAACCAATTTTTGGTAGAGATAAGGTGGGCTTCTCTTCAAAATGATATTATGAAATGTACAGAAAACGTAAAATTCAAAACGAATCCTCACTGGAAACCAACTCAACTCTCCCAACTTATGTAAAACATGATCATAATTCCTAATTCCATAGATGAACCTGATACAGCAGTCCTGCACACGCAGGATCCGACCCAACGTTTCTTGATCAAGACGAAAACTAAACCCAGGAGAACACTAAGTGAACTGTGACAAGACCAAAGTCTCACACAGAACCTTTTTAGTATGAACGGGCAAATACGACCTATGTGGATAGAGCAATCTCAATGCTCCGTACGCTCTTCGAACTACACTCACCACGTGTTCACGAAATCTCAAAGAATCGTCCAAGACCAAACCTAAGTGTCTTGCGCAATTGACGAATCGAATAACATGAACATCCCATGAGATATGACTCAAAAAACTGAAGTGCATCCCCGCAGACTCCACAATATCTTAAAATAGCTATAAGAATATCGTGCTTAACTGAATCGAAAGCCCTGCTGAAGTCAAGCAGAAACAAGGCCACACACTTGGAGTCATAAAGTGAAAGAAGGATATCATCAGGTACCTTCAGCAGTGAATAATTTATTATGAATTGCTTCCATATAGCCAAACACAAAATTCGTATCTCTACTGCCAACAACTGGACCGTTTGAAGCTAGCGATTGACCAGAAACAGACATAATTGACCAACAGAAGGGGTGTTATGTTCCATCAAGCCATGCCACACACGTCTGTAGTGACTCCCCAGAAATTCCGGGAGCTTGTTTGGGAAGCCTTAATGCATCCACCATATAATCTGGACCTAGCACCAAGCGATTTCCATCTTTTCCTCGCATTGCAAAACTTACTGAATGATATGAAATTAAGGACCAAGGCTTCTATGAGAGAGGCATTATGAAGCTACCTATCACATTTATAAGATATTACCTAAAGAATACTTGTCGCATATGGAGGAATAATACAAGAAATTTGATAAAATGTTTGGAGAAAGGTCGAAAAAAATTTTTATCACTATTTGAAAGTGACTGATCATGTTCAACATTTGACGGATATTTCAAAAATTAATTCGGAAGTCTACTGTCATAAGCTGGACAAAGTGAATGATGCACTACAACAGAAAAGGCCAGAATTAATCAACATTGTTCCACCAAAATAATGCGAGACCTCATACAACTTTGGTCACGCCCCAAAAGCTTTTACAGCTTGAATGGGATACACTGCAAGATCCACCACATTCTCCAGACCTGGCACCTTCAGATTGTTATTTGCTCAGGTCATTGCAAAATTTTTTGGACGGTAAAACCTTTACATCAAATGAAAAGGTGAAAAATCCCCTAGATTAGTTTTTTACTAGCAAAGACCAAAAATTTTATAAGCATGGAATCATGCTACTGCCAGAAAGATGGCAAAAGGTGTTGGACCAGAATGGCCAATATATAATTTAATAAAATATTTATTCGTTGTATGAAAATTGTCTTTTATTTAAAAAAAAACGAAATTACTTTCCCAACAACCCAATATAATACACAATCAGGTTTAGTCTTTCATTTGTATGTAATGGACTCAAGTTCTTCGATAAATATTTCAAGAGTCCTTTTTCTTCAAATTTGTTATCGAACCGATAAAACAAACTTCAGATGTCCGAAACAGATTTTCTTTCCGAAGATATCTTTGGTGTTCGACCTGAAATTTTAACCTCACCAATTAAAATGGTGTCTACAAATTGACGCGCATCTTCCAATGATTACTATCTTTCACGAAAATGACCACTAACTTTCTTTGACGGTCCTGACTTCCAGAAAGTGAATTCTTCATCAATCCCGGCCATTGTCGAAACAAGTGCTACATAGAAGTACGCGGGCAGTTTAAATGCGGCTTTTATCTGCTTATCGTGAAAAAATCTTGATGTCCTTTGTTCTTCCATTGTCAGCGCTGAAAGAAGTCTACCCTAAATGGGTAAAGACATAAATTTCAATTATGAGTCAAGTTCTAGGTAGAGACGGATCTGAACTGGTAGTAGTAACGAAAAGATGTGGGTTTCACATCTGAGTGCTACTCAGACAATCTGGAGAATGAGCTTTTTGATTGAAATCTTGATAATTCTATTAACCTTCAGATTCATCATGTGTGCAACAACTTGTTGGTCTTAATCACTCAGTTTATAAACATGCTGGATTACGTGTGGAAGTGTTGAAATAAAATTCACACTTGCACAATTTCGAAAAATAATGATTCCAATCATGGAAGAAAAATGTAGAAAAAATATCCATCTTTCCTTTAGTGCGTTTGTTTCAAGAAACAGCGTGCTATCGTTTTGCCTAAATTCTTGTAATTTTCGAATTTTTAATCAAAAATGGTATTGATCGACTGAATTAGACTCACTGTTATTAACATTTGAAATTTTCTTCTCTTTGTCTCCATATTTCATAAACTACAAATCCGATGGATTCAAAATTTGGTATTTAGCAACAGACTTATAACGCTCCTTTTCTTGCAAAATTTCAGGAGTATCGTCTTATTAGAAAGTTCTTACTCTCGAGCAGAAAAATGTGTTATATAGACTTGAAACTTTCAGAATTTATTTGAGTACAGAATATCTCAGTCAAGTTCGTTAATGGCCAAAATCAGTCCAATGGTTTCGCAGTTATTGACATTTTTCCTGGGGGTGTGATATGAACAAGCGTTAAAGGCTCCTGACTTCACGACAGTGCTTTTCTAGAGTTTTTATCAATTTATTTAAATAAACTTACCTCGCCACCTTTAGCCATTTAAAACGTGGTTTACAATAATCAATAACTATGATTAAATGAATAAAATGAATATGTCATAATTAAGATAATATTGAAACAGAAATATTGGCAAGATAAATTACGATATAAAGGTTGTACAAAGAACATCATAAAAGAACTAAAAAGTGCATATGATATGAATATATTAAATAATTTGAAATAAGGTTATTCTGATTTTCACAAATTTTATTGTTAAACTCACAACAATTGTTTCGCTATCACAGTGGCATCATCAGGCAAGATCACATTTTGAATAACTAAGCTTGTTTCCGAAATCCGTGGCTATTTATATTACAGTAAGTACAATAAATTTTTATTGAGCACTAAAACCCAAAAAAGGGTCCCTGCAAATTCCAGCTTATCTGAATATATTTAACATCTATTTGTTCGTTAAGTAATATTCCAATTTTATTATGTTTATTTATCTCTAGGGATTCTAACAGATTTAAGGCATAACTTTTGCTTTCTATATGTAGAATTTCAAAGTTTGGTTGAAAGTATGTCCTGTTTCTAACAAATGGTTGGAATATGTAGAATTGCTTTTATTATTGAGGAAACTCTTCAAATGTTCACACATCCTATGACGGAAAGTTCTTCCAGTCTGACCTATGTAAACTTTAGGGCAATCACCACAGGTTAACTTATAAACCCCAGATCTTTATGTGTGTAGTCTTTATTATTTTTGATAAATTTACTCAAGTTTGAATTAGTTTTAAATGAAGTTCTCAAATTATATTTATTTTTGAGGTATGTAGCAATATTCTCAGAAATACCTTTAGTGTATTTTAAGTAAATGTATTTAAAATTTTCTCTTATATTAGGAAACACCATATTTAAAGCTATTTTATTATTTTTATTCATCAATAATTTGTCTATCAACTTTGGATCATAGTCATTATTAATAGCTATTTGTGTAATTATGTTAAGTTCTGAAATATAATTTTCTCGATTCATGGGAATATTAACTAATCTATGGATCATACAATTAAATGCTGATAATTTTTGATTTAGAGGACATCGATAGTTCGACGAATAAGTTGCTCTGATGGACGATTATGTAAACCATATATTTCAATAGAATAGAACACGGATTTTGAAAATAAATTTCAACAATTGATTAATTATGCTAACCTCACTATGTTTTATTGATTATTTTCATTTATAAGTGAGGCTGAAGAGTATCGGCGTAAAATTCTAAATGGCCTTTTTGAAGATGTTTTTGGAGATTTATTTTGAAGAAACTTTTAAAGAAAGTTATTTTCCAAGAAAATCTTGAAGTTATGTTGTGTATTTTTTGAGGAGAATTTAGATTTCATAATATTTACATCGTTATGAAACAAACGTTTATATCCTTCAAGTATTTATTTCATAACTTTAAATAATATTCTTTATTTTCTTTTATTCCTTTTGGTGTTGCGCATTGAGTGTTAATTCTATATGTCTGCTAAAGTGAAACTGTGTTTTCTAAGTCATTTATGTTTTTTTATTTCAAAATATTTTTGACAAAAAATTTTTATAAAATTAAAATTTTTAGTGAGGTTACCAGAATTAATATGTGTGATATTTAAGATATAGTGAAAGCCTTCTATCATGTATATCATGATCCATTTCATCAAAGTAATGAAGGAATGTAGAAATTGAGTTTCTTGTTACGCATATTCTCAAAAAACCAGTTGATCCAATTACTCATGTCTTAAATCGAACTGAGTCAGTTTTGGTTAACCACATGCTGTTTAATGCTATTGATTCGGATAATTAACCTTTTCCAGTTTTTATTGGTATTCGTAGAAAACCACTAAAATTTGATACATACTAAATAACAAGCATATGTTTATTTAATTGGAAACTTTGTAGCATCATTTTTTATGTAGTGTCTTCAATATTGTTTACAAGGCAATGATTGCACATCTTTCTGACCTAAAAAAATAATTGGGTTAGTTAATATATCTTTCATAGTTTATATTCATGGTGCGGCTTACTTTATAACAAAAACTGATGTTCAAAGAAAAATGTGTCATACTCCTATATAAAATTATGAGGAATGGTCATACTGATGTTTGATGTTGAAATATGTGTAAATCTTTATTCCAGAATAAAATTTCAGTATACTATATATTCAACCGTGTCGAATTCGAAAGGGTTTAAAAATAGAATTGGCGTCGTTGGAAATTGGTGATCGGTTGTCAATATCCATATACTAAATTAAATCGGTTGATGCAAGAACAGGTAATATTCTTCCAGATTCATTATATTATTGTGGATTTTTCTGTTCGTTTTTTTCATGTTCACTTAAAATTTTGCCATCGAATTTAAACAAATTGCAGATATAGCTATGAACAATATAAAAACGAAATAAAAATTTTCAAATTGATGAAGTTGCTCTTAATTATATTTCATCAACAAGATTTGTTCAGTTGCAAAAAGCATTGTGATTATTCAGTAAATATTAATCAAGACACCTATAGAGGAAACCCAGAAAGGCCGAAGAAATTAAATTGCATTTAAATGAACAGCAAAATACCTTTACATTATAATAATGATAACATTATTTATACTTGAAACAGTGCTTTCAATGAGGATTGATTTAATTATTCAAAATTCAACTAACTTAAAAAACAAATATATTATAAACAATAATATAATACGTACGTTCCATATTGTTTCTGCATATTATATTTGTTGTTTTAAATTATAACTTGTTTCTGGTTTTTAATGTATATATATATATATATATATATATATATATATATATATATAAGTTTGATTATAAATAATTAATTTGTATTTCAGGAAATATCCATATAATTCCATATAATTCTCCGGAAACTGTATAAATTTAATCCAAAACACCCAATAAAAAAAAACCCAATGAAATAAATTGTCAATTAAAATTACTATATCCTTCAAGTATTCATTTAGTAATTTCAATTGACAATTTATATTTCGTTTGGTTTTTTTTAATTTCAATTGATATTTTATAATGAGTTTTGATTTTATATGTCTACTAAATTTAAGAAGTGCTTATAAGACATTAATTTAATGCTAAAAGTTTTTGAATGAAATTTTTTGAAATTAAATTTTATAGGAAGCTAGCAGAATAAATCTGTTTTTATATTTAAATTTTGCAAAACTAAATAGTTGAATACAAGATAACGACTCGAATGTTCTTCTAATATAATTCAATAAATATTATATTAACTCAGTGCGTACTGTATAGATTTTCACCACCTAATATAGAATAAAAATATTAAGTAACATAAATAGATGTTAATTCTTGATAGAAGGGATATAAAATTATTTAAATATTTTAATATTAGCCTTCTACATATTTAATTTCAAAAAATTATATTTAATAATTATAACTTATGAAAATAAATTAAAATAATGTCATATAAGTACCACTTATATCAAATGACATATAAAATAAACATTCATTATAAGACATCCAAATGGTATAACGAAATCCAATAAATAAAAATTTTTAACCAAAATCCTATAAATTAAATATTTTGAATAGACAAAATTTTGTTTCTGCTGATCAATCTTATGAAAACAAATATCTTTTAAAAATGTCTAACTTAATCTTAAGAATTTCATCATAAAACTATCTTACTTAGAATATTCAATATTATTGGATATCTAACTAAGTTACTTTATATAAAAACTCAAAATATGTAAAAACATTACTGAAAAACAAGTTTTAAGAGAGACTTTGCTTCGTCAGTATTCAAATAATTCATATTCAATAAATATAACATCAATCAACAACAAATATTTACTCACCCTTCAACAATTTAGAAAACTTCTGGTAAACTGAAAAATCTTTAAATGTAATGTAACGGTTAACTATAGATAAATATTTCTGTGGTTTACCCTTGATCTAAAAGATTGAAAGACAATTTAACGGCCTCTGTTATAGCACAAGGACTATCTGTATAAAGAATGTTAAGGAAACCAAATAATTATATATTATGAATAAAATAACATAAATAGAGGTTAATTCTTGATAGAAGGTATATAAAATTATTTAAATATTTTAATATTAGCCTTCTACATATTTAATTTCAAATCTTGAGTTTTTATATAAAGTAACTTAGTTAGAGATCCAATAATATTGAATATTCTGAGTAAGATAGTTTTATGATGAAATTCTTAAGATTATGTTACACATTTTTGATATTTGTTTTCATAAGATTGATCAGCAGAAACAAAATTTTGTCTATTCAAAATATTTAATTTATAGAATTTTGGTTAACAATTTTTATTTATTGGATTTTGTTAAACCATTTGGATGTCTTATAATGAATGTTTATTTTATATGTCATTTGATATAAGTGGTACTTATATGACATTATTTTAATTTATTTTCATAAGTTATAATTATTAAATATAATTTTTTGAAATTAAATATGTAGAAGGCTAATATTAAAATATTTAAATAAAAATATTAAGCTTAAAATTCCTTAAACAATCTAGATTTGTATTCATTGACGAGTGGTTTTATATCGGTTAAAAATAAGAAGAGTCATATCTTATGCTTTAAGTATGCCGATCTTCATGAAAGGATCTGGACATTATTGAACCAAAACTACAATTTTGTATTATTACACTTCTAGACCACCTAACCTGAAATTAACAGGTACAACCTTCCTTAAATTATAAGGAATAACTAAGGTCGACAGATCTCCCTTGTTGAATATATGATTTGGGAATCCGAGCAACTAACCCCAATATACTTTATTGCTTTATTATCTTATTTTCCATTTTGGTCACGTTCAACCTTATACAGCACGGTGAAGTATCTGATGTTTTTTCCTTTCTTTATTTGCGAACATTTGATTTCGTTATTTTTATTTAATATTCAATAATTCGAGCAGTTTTAACAGTATATTTTATTCTTTATTGAATGAAATGATTTGAATGTTTCGTGACGCGTATAAAATTCAGTTGAACTATCTCGATAACACTATAGTTATTTTCGAGAATACCCAATAATTTGTATTTTAATATGAATATGCTCATTATGAGCTTTACAGCAAATTTGGTCTGATTTGAGCATGAGAAAAGTTTATTCTGCGTTAGTAAGGTGAAAATATCGAGAATACATTTCTTTACTTGAATTAACTCGCCAAGGTATGTCTTTTATGTATTTTGCATACTCTAGATGGCGGTAGTGTATTTTTAATGCCTTAATGTCTCTCTGTATAACGAATATAAATACTTGACAGATTTGGAGTCACTAGTATACATTGCACTGACGAAAACCAATCAGTTTGAAACTTGCGCATGTCTGCAATTACCTCTCTGATCAACAAGACCTTGTCGAGTTTGTTTGAGTATAGAATTGTTATACAGATGTATGTTACACTGTCTCGATTTTAAAACTTTCTATTACCATAGCTCATACTCCTTATTAATGACCAATAATTTTTAGTGGATATTATGATTATTATTATTTATTTTTATTGTTCTAGCGAATTGTCGATTCAACCATTGAAGCCAGAATACTTTATGATTATTCTTAAATTTTTGAAGGTTTGTGCCATAGTTCCTGTGGAATTAAATAAGAAATTACTTTGTTTTCTCTCATTTTTTATTAACTGAATATACAGTTACTCGAGGTGTGTACTGTTTATTACATTCACAAATACATATTCGGAAAACTCAGAACGACAGATACAACCATACCTCATAAGCTCACTGCTTAAAGATCAATGATACAAAGGCATTTTGAATTCCTTTAAATAATATTAAGCAGAAAAGGGCAATCAAAGAAATAGCCACAAACGTACAATCCGGAACGAAAACCATAAATTCTCTCATAAACTAAAAATTCTGAAACAAATATACGTATCCTAATTCCGGAACAGAAAATAATGACAGAAATTTTGTAAAACTAACATGTTTTGGACCAATCTCGCAAAAAATAGCTCAAATATATTCAAAGACCAACATAAAAACAGCTTTCATACCCTCACATAAAATTTTAAACCTCTTTCCCAATGCAGAAGACAAAAACAAGCGGCTGAATAATTCTGAAGAATATAAAATTAAGTTGTCACCACTGCTGTAGCATGTTATGGAATTTACAGGTGAAATAAACAATTATACAAAAATATCAAGGAAAAAATTCACCGATGTATATAATTTGACTCCTTAGTTAAAACAAATTGTAGAAATTACTATGTTTTACTACCAATAAAAATATATTTTACACATTTTCTTGTGTCGAGTTTCGGGAAATGAACTATCCCATCATCAGACAACTCAAAACAATTCAGTACTTGACTCCTTAGACTGTAATTACATTATCTTAAGAAAGTACCGGGAATTATCGATTTAAATCTGGCGGGGCAATGAGGCAGGTAAATTTTTTTTTTCCTAGGTTGGTACCACTGTCCTTAATTACTATGCCAAGCTTGAGCGGGATCTGTCAACTAGTGTGTTTGCAACAGCTGATTAAGTCAGTCGATGTCAGAGTGCGTACCGATTTTTACTATGGGTGATTACGTTGAGCAAAGAATTTGTTTAAAGTTTTGTGTTGCAAATGAATTTTCGTGTGCCGATGCATTGAAAATGTTGCAAAAGGCCTTTGGTGATAATGCTCTATCGAAAACTCGTGCATATCAGTGGTACAGAGCCTTCAAGGACGGTCGTGAAGTGGTCGCCCATCGACGGCTTCGATCGAAGATAACGTCGATAAAATTAAGGAAAGGGTGCTGGAAAACCGTCGTACCTGCTTGAGAGAGATAGCACATGATCTTAAGATATCCCACGAGTCCGCACGTACGATTTTGATTGATATTTTGGGCATGAGAAAGGTGGCCGCACGACTCGTACCGAAAGACCTGAATTTTCTTCAAAAACGTCATCTCGAACAGGTTGCTTCAGACATGCTGGATCGCTGTAATTCCGATTCTACATTCATGGAACGCATTATAACTGGTGATGAGACCTGGGTCTACGAGTACGATATGCAAACAAGCCAGCAATCATCGGAATGGGTGGCAAAAAATGAGCCAAAACCGAAAAAACCACGCCAAAGCCGCTCAAAAATGAAGGTGATGCTCATTGTTTTCTTCGATATCCGTGGCGTGGTGCACTACGAATTCGTTCCAGAGGGTCAGACGGTAAACAAGGAGTATTACCTAGGCGTTATGAAACGTTTGCGTGAGCGTATCCGTAAGAAGCGTGCCGATTTTTACTATGGGTGATTACGTTGAGCAAAGCTCACCGAGCTACGATTGTGACTGACTTTCTCGCCAAAAACTCAACAAACGTGCTTCAGCAACCACCGTATTCGCCGGATTTGGCTCCCTGCGACTCTTTCCTCTTCCCAAAACTAAAATTGCCCCTTCGTGGCACCCGTTTTGAGTCGATTGAAGCCATAAAACAAAATTCGGCGCGAGAGCTAAAGTCCATCCCGGAAAGCGCCTATAAAAAATGTTCAGGGTCAGACGGTAAACAAGGAGTATTACCTAGGCGTTATGAAACGTTTGCGTGAGCGTATCCGTAAGAAGCGGCCAAATTTGTGGGCGAACAACTCATGGATTTTGCATGACGATAACGCGCCTTCTCACCGAGCTACGATTGTTACTGACTTTCTCGCCAAAAACTCAACAAACGTGCTTCAGCAACCACCGTATTCGCCGGATTTGGCTCTCTGCGACTTTTTCCTCTTCCCAAAACTAAAATTGCCCCTTCGTGGCACCCGTTTTGAGTCGATTGAAGCCATAAAACAAAATTCGGCGCGAGAGCTAAAGTCCATCCTGGAAAGCGCCTATAAAAAATGTTTCGATAATTGGAAATGCCGTTGGCATAGATGTATTGGAGCAAATGGAACCTATCTTGAAGGCGACCCAATAAATTTTGACGATTAAATATAAAAATGTTGTTTTCATTGAAAATTCCCGGTATTTTCTTGACAGAGTAGTATATTAAAATCAATTATGACAGAAATATTAATAATCCATATCATAAAAATAATCGCAAGCCAAAATTTTGAAGAAAAAGTATTTTATAATATTAATAATAGTTTATTTGTCCATAATTAATATATTAATATTGGGAGTATATAACAACTAGTCGAGTGAACATTTTTTAAATGTTGGTCAAAAACGATAAAAAACTTGTTATTGACATGACTCCTATATTAACTTGAGTTAAATTATTGACAATAAACAAGTAGAATCAAATCTAACTCAACTAAGTAATGTAAAATGGGTAAAATTAATCAAAATTCAATTAATTCAAGGAATCATCTACGTCAGAAATGTTAAAAATATGTATGTAAGAAATATCCTCGAATATGCTTAAGCCTGGATAAAATTGTAATAACATATAAGCTAAAGAAATGTTATCAATTTCATAGGAAATTTCAAGTAATTTTTCAGTTAAAAGCATTAGAAGTCAAACTTTGTAAGCTTTTGACACTTAAAATAATATTATGGACAAAAAGCAAGTTTTTCACTTTTCCATTTAACATAAAACAGGTATCAAAAGTTATATAAAAATTCAGTCTAGTTTTCTAGAATATTTTCAAAACAGAAAATAGTGTAAATTTTGTATTATCATTGAAAGCAAAATTTTTCAAGAGATTTGACAAATGCTAGTAAAATAATAAAAAGAGGTTTTTTTCTTGATAAAAGGATTATTACGAAATTTTAAATATCATTTATTCTGTTAACCTACAAATTTTAAATTAAAAAAAATATATTCAGAAACTTTTAGAATTAAATAAAATAAATATCTCAGAAACATTGTTTCTGAGATATTCATTTTATTTTAAATATAATAATTATATATTTTGGTTTACATTTATACATATTATCAGTTGGTTTTAACGGAGTTCATAAAGTGCCTTGCAAACTTTGTGTATTTTATGTGGCAAACAAAGAATACGTAGGATTTCTTTAAAGTTCACTTCATTCTAGTGTTTGTTCAGATATCTTCATTCAGTTTGTATGGTAAGATATATTTTGTTAATTATTTTTATTTTTTAAATGTGCAATAGGGCTGATGAGTTTCCATTGCAATAATTCTAAATTGCTTTTTGAAGATGTTCTATATGTTTTAGGATTTTTTTTTGAAGGAACTTATTTTAAGAATGTTGTTTTTGAAGAAGTTCTGGAGGTTATGCTTTGCATTTTTAGAAAGAAATTCAGTTTTATTAAAGCAAAGAACGACAGAAAATTTTGTCCCCTTCAAGTATTTATTTTGTAGGTTTAATTGATAATTTATATTTCTTTGAATTCTTTTATTCCCTCTGGTACTGTGTGATAAGTGTTTAATTTTATATGTCTACTAAATTGGCACAGTGTGTCTTCAGACATTTATTCAATTCAATTCTAAAAGTTCTTGAATAAAAAAATTTTAGAAATAAAATTATTGCACAAGTCGAAGCCTTCAACGAATATATATAATATTTAAAAATTAATGGACTACTCCATCCAAAATCCATAGTTCCTATTGTTTTTTCATCCCTAATTTTCGCTCAATTGATTTAATTGTAGTTATTGATGAATATTTCATTTTTTATGTCATTAAATGGAAGTTTTCTTGGGACTTTTCCCAATTTTAATTTTAGCATTGATAATTCAGTAAAGATTTTCAGAATACTTTATTATTCATTAAAGTACAAGACACTGGCTCTGCGCACAGAAATTTATGTAGGTGGTTCTTTTTTCACCTCGGCAGAACGACTTCATCTGAAAATAATCGATTAGCGGTACAACCAGGGCAAACCCAATACCCTATGGAATTATCCCCAAAGTCAAAAGACCCTTCAGGCCCTTTAGACCAGCTCTACTACATGGTATCGTAATTATAGGTGGGGAACTCTACTCGCGCGTCTCCGACGCCGTTCGGGCGCTCTCGACGAATTCAAACACTTGTTGCTCTAGGCGGCAAACTTGAATTCCTACTCAGTATCTTCTCAACTCTATCGGCGAGTACAGTGCGTATGCCCTTGCTCAACTTCTCCCACTTGTTGTTTACGTTGTTACCGATGACATTCGCAATCAAGTCAATTATAACAATTGTTGCTAATTAATCTTAAGTGTATTGCTCCGGGAACAACGAATTACTCAAAAACAAGGTCGTGCAAATTGACATTATGCCTGTTGGTTTTAAGGAACATGTAATTTGAATTATTATGTTGCGCTCTTGTTTGTGTTTCTCGGTTCCTCTATCATGAGATTAGTGTTTTTGAAGATGTGCAATTTTTGGAGGAACTCGATATTCTCTCACTTGCTTCTTTTGGGATGTATGATGGTTTTCTCCTCGGCCTCTATTCTGGGCGATGAATGTGATTGGACTGGAAGGTAAGAACGATAAAAATTGCTTGAATGATACTAAATTTTTCAACTCTTTCAGTGCCTCTTGGCATAAATTATTCTCTTCAACTAGCATTTCCATTCTTTGTTAATCTATGTTAAATGTCACCTAACTTTTACAGCCTTCAATTCATTTTTGTTTTCCAAGATTTTGTCTGACTTTTCATTAATTTAGTTTCTTTTCATTAACGAACTGCCTGTCAATCACATATTGATGGTAGTACAACGTGCTTAGTACTGTTTCTGTAAAGACGAAGAAACAACAGACTATACTTTGAAATTGTCATCATAGACAATTAAACTGTCTTCTTGTTCTGAACTGTGTTCAAACTTTCAAGTCTAGTTAATTGGGGATTTAGTTCTAGTAAAACTTTTTAACGATCAGACATAACAAATACTGTGGTAGAGAATTCGTCTCTCAACGGAAGAAAAATTATAGCTAACCGTACTTCGCTATGTATCTATCTAAATTATACATGTACGTCTTGTTTAAATTGGTAGATTCGAACGATATTGATGACAACTCGCTTTTCTTACTTCTGTAGATTCGAATCTCCTCGAATTAAATAATTTGCATTAATATTTTCAATCAAATTTCCTAAAACAACCTTCAAAAGTATTAATTGTTTTTCCAGACTCAAACTTTATGACAGCAGTTAATCAAAATAATTTCACCACTATTGAAAACGTAACAATATTACATTATTATTAAATATTACATATATAATACACATCCGAGTGTTAGTAACAAATAGGTCACACATTCCAAATTCCAACCTAATCTTATTTGAAAGAAGAAAAAACATGGTAAAAATTAAACTATTTCAATTAACCTAAAAGTATTCATTCAGAATGTCCCTTTATAATTCTTGAAGCTATGCAGAACCTGATATCAATGTTTTTGCCAATTTACCGTCTTAGAAGGCGATTGCAGGCGTGCTTTATTTGTGAAATCAAAATAGTAATTTCTACAAAAGTTTTAATTATAAAATTGTTATATCCATTCACTAAAAACAAATATAAAGTCTCTCTTTGGTCATGCTCTCTACGGAAACATTCTTATAAAATTCAAAAATCCACAATTCTTCTATTTATTTCTATCAATGTCTTTGGTTGGTTAATTAATTATATTATATAAAATTACTATAATCTTGTTATGACCTAATTCCATTTCTTTTTTAACATTTTTAATCAAACATATGTGGACGAATTTATTTTTGTTTATTAATCGCCACACTCAAGTACAGAAAATATAGTAAACTTATTGTCTAAACTTCTGATATGGAGAGCCACAGGCAATCACAAGCATGCTTTATTTAACGCACCTTCAGCTTTTCTGTGGGGTAAACATGTTGCATTTGCTGACTTTATATTTCTCGACTTAATCCTTGGAAAGGTCATCTGTTAACGTTCCTTATAATCATTGCGAAGTTAAAACGCAATAGTAAATAGAACTTTATACAATTTCAAGCCGTGCTACTTTGAAATTTATGTAAAATTTGAAAAATTTATTTCTCTTTCATTCTTGTTCTACATACATACGTACGTAAATTTTGATTTCCAAACATGGAGTGGACAGTTATTGTGAACTGTATGGTTAAGGAAGACGTCTTAAGGTCACAACCCACTTCACTTCGTGTCAGACTTCGTGTATACCCACCTTTTCCATGTTGATATCGACTGTGAATCAAATGCGGCAATTTAGGAGGTAAACGATTGGCTGAAAACCCCCAAAAATTAAACACTTGATTTCAAAACAACTACAAGAAGTTCTTAGCACCAAGGTGCAACAGTTTATTTATAAGTTATTATATAAGTTTGTATTCAATATTGTATCTACATGATGATCTCCACCGAAAAACTGGTTGACATAAGGGTGACATTATATAGACTTCACTCTGGCATTTGCCATATTGAAATTTCGCGAGGATAAAAAAGAGGCAGAATATTTCAACGAAATTGTTGTTGTTCACAGTACCATCCGATAACGTTTGTTGGATTCCTTTCTGCGCCATCCTGTCGTATCTGGTTTCGATACATATTCAAGAGAACATGTGTTACTTCGAAGAGTTAATTCCGATTACGGGACAGTTTGACACGGCATTAACTTAATTAACACATTTCTGGGAGCTCAGATGATCTAGAAATTCATAGCTTTTGACAGTTTTGTCTTTATCAAGGTTCTCATCTCTTCTCGAACCGTTGGTCCGAGACGAAATGTTGAACGCTGATGGAGTGGGTCCTGATTATCGATCACGACGGTATTGAATTTCGAGAAAAAAATGTCATTTCAATTCGAATTAAAGGTTTTTCAGTTGGTGCCCTGGAACTGTCGAATAATTCATGAATATTTAACACGATATTCGAAACAGTCAGAACATTTGTTGGATAGTTGGAATAAGAAATCCATTATTTTTTTGGTAGATGGCTGTAGTGATCGATATCTCTCTCACGATCGTGGTTAAAGCGCAATGAAGTAGCTCAAACGGTGGCCAAACCAGGACTAACGGCCAGGAAGGTTCTACTGTGCATTTGGTGGCACTGGAAAAGAATAATTTATTATGAGTTGCTGCCATAGGGCTAAGCACTAAATTCGTATCTCTAACTGGACCGTTTGAAGGTAGCGATTGACCAGAAACGGACAGAATTCACCAACAGAAGAGGTCAATACAAAGCCAGGCCACACATGTCTGTAGTAACTCTGTAGAAACTCATGGAGCTTGATTAGGAAGTTTTAATGCGTCCAATATATAGCCCGAACCTGGCATCAACAGAAGATTGTGCAAATCGATTACTAGAGTTTTTCGCCAAGACTTCAATGAAAGAGGCATTATGAAGCTACCTTTAAAATGGCAACAAGTTATAGAACGAAACTGTGCATATTTTATCCAAATCGGACAATCCAAAAAATGCAACATAAGGTCTCGAAGTTCACGCAGAAATAATGGATTTTTTCCCTAACCTTTTAACATTGAGATGTTTCTTTATCATCGACAAAAAATTAAAGCGAATTTGTTATTTGGATAAGAGGGTTATAATGAGGGAGTTAAAAGAATATATACTATACTGTGACGGATATTGAACTTCGTGTATTAGATCAGAATACCAAGCCTTAAAGTTCAGAATGCAAGCGTCCATATCAGTGAATTAAAAAAAAAAAACATATCGTTTAGGAAGTCAAAAGTGAGAACGTAATGTTAATTTGTTTCTGCCATTCAGAAGGAATGAAAGAGATTCTTTTATCTGGCCAAACGTTTTATGCTGCGTTTTGAATCGTTTGTTATGGCGATCGTCCGTCTTATTCACCCAGAATATCCTGAAGTTGGCGTTTACTGCATGATAATGTGCCACCTCATCGATAGACACCTGTGACTGCATTTTAACTATCAGTCACCCGTCATACTCGATAGATTTAGCACTATGTCACTTTGTGGTTTATATCTATTCAAAATATTTTTACGTCAAAGGAAAGACATCCGAAAGTCTTATAGCGGATTTTTTGAAAGATATATCTAAAACACTCTTGAGATTTGCCTGTGCAAGTAATAAAAAGAGTAAGTTCCGCTGAGACACGTCTTTATACCAATTTTGAAAAAGACATGTTCGCTTTGAAAAGCACGTACAAGATTCAAACAGACACCAGATAGATTCATCATCGTTCCACTTAATTCAACAAATATCCTCCGGAATCCCAGAATTCTATACACGATATTCAAATGACGATCAATTGTCTGAAATCCCCCGACATTTGGCAGTCTGGATCAGCATCGTGAGAACTGGCGCTTCTCATCTTCTCTCACGAATCAAAAAATCATTTCAACACATGTGTGCAAAATTCTCGCGAATTATGTTGTCTGTTTTTTTTTCTTTGGTTGAATCCGGCTGTTCTGTTGACGCCATTGAGTTGCTTATGGTTCATGTCAAGAGGTATTTGCAGTGCTTAATGAGTTGTTTTGCCAGCCATCTGCTGAAAAGGCAATAAGGAATTGAAGACTGCTCGAAATTTAATGTTGTATGAAGATATTTCACAATTTATTATTATCATTATTTTGTTTTTCGTCGATAGTTTGGCTCTCATGGCGAAAAAGAAGCATTTTACGAGTTTTGTCCAAGAGAAAATAATTGTCTGCCTGACAGCTGCAATGTTATATTTCAAGGAAAGTTAAAATAGTGCATAAAGGTTAAGTCAATTTTTGTGTTTAACCAGTTGTGTTCATTTATGCTGCCAAGTAACAATCATTAAATAATAATGAATGATAAATTAACGAGTACTGAACATTTCAACATTTATGCAGATCTAATTAACAATTAGGAGGATATAGTAATAATACGTAGAAGATCGAGATTCCACTCAATTGTATTGAAATATCCAGACAAAATCAATGATGTAAAATATTCGGTTTCCATATTCAATATCAAAGGGATACATTTGAAACTCAGGAAATTCCTCTGAATTGGAAGCTTATAAATTTGCTAGTATAGGGTCTTTTATATTTTCAAATTCAAACAAAGTGTGTGTGAGATATCATGGAAATATTCTATTCCTTTAAAAAGGCTTATAGATGTCATTATTTATGGAATAATTGTTTTATTAAAAATAATTTGGTAAGTGGAAGTTTCACTAATATTGATTCTTCTTATTTTTGTTCGAATGTTTCATAGGATCGAAAATTTTCAGTTCTGAATAATTTCATTCATCGTTACAGATTACCCAAGTCCTAGTCAATAAATCAGACTAGATCTTTAACTTTCAGATTGCAAACGTCACGAATCTGTCACTCGTGGAGGATTTAGTGTTAGGTTTTTATTTCTGAATATAAATTTCCAAATACTTGACTCACGACAGTGTTGGGTTTCATTGTTTCCAATAACTAACAGTCTAAAATCAACTTGAAGAAATGAGAATTATGATCCTGTTTGGGTTACATAAAGAATTCTTCAGAAACTTTCATCGTCTGTTTACGTTATGGGACACACTCGTCGTTCGTGAGGAAATTTTATTGACTTTGAAATAAGCTCTTTGACACGTCGAATAACAAGAAGTTGTTTATTTATTCCTCAAAAAGTTGTTGTAGGTAGATTATAAGATCTGTAAAAATATGCATATTAGCAACTCTTCTCGTATGCAGTTACAGCCAAAAACTTTAAGGCTTCTAAACTTTTCTTTTTGAATGAAACAATTGTTCAAGTATTAATAAAAAAAAACGCGAATCATAATATGAAATTTGAATGTATTTTATGGTTTTTTATTATGGAAACAGAAAGTAGTGCCCGATTTTCCTAAACCAGTTGTCGGGCGCTGTAATAATTATTTTAAACGACAAACTGTAAATATCTATCGAATAAAAATCAAAATATTATGACCTGGTGAGGCCCTGCGGGGCACTTTCTAGGTATTGAAAATTATAGGACTTGGTTTCTTTTATTAGTATCATTTGGTAACGTTCTGTCGTTTAATTTTGAAATATTGGACAATGTACACTAATAAAAACCTGCATGTGGGATACATTTACCTAATGAAAATATCTTAAAATTATTCATTGAAAATTTCAATATGAATAGTCTTTAATTTGACACTTTTGATTTTCCATTTAAATGATATCGTGGTAGATTCGCTATATTTTTTAAATGGAAACGGCTGAATTATTATACAATGTTTTTTATTTCGTCCGTTTTGTCTATTTTTTGCATCTCTATTTTTTATTTAAAAAAAACGAATATTCAAAGATCTTAAATATCAAACAGATTAATTCTGCTAACCTCACATAAATTTTAATTTTATTATTTTTTTTCCCAAAAGCTTTTTAATATTAAATTGAATAAATGTCTTAGAAAACACAGTTTCAATTCAGTAGAAATATAGAACAAACACCCATTACACAGCACCAGAAGGAAAAATAATCCAAAGAAAATATAGAATGTTAATTAGAAATTTAAATAAATACAAACGTTCATATTCATACGAAACAAACATTTGTATCCTTAAAGTATTTATTTAATGTTCTTTATTTTTCTTTGGATTCTTTTATTCCTTCTGGTGCTGTGAAATGAGTGTTATTTCTATATGTCTACTAAATTGAAACTGTGTTTTCTAAGACATTTATTTAATTTAATTTCAGAAAGTTTTTGTAAAATTTTTCTATAAAATGAAAATTTGTGGTGAGGTTAACAGTATTAATCTGTTTGATATTTAAGATATTGTAAATCCTGCTATCGAGTTAAAACCCCCCTTTTTAATATTGGAAAAAATGTTGAGTGGAATTAAATTTATAAGCATTACAATATTAACACAGAAGTGGTGCAAACCTAATTTTTTAAGAACCTCATAAGGATACAAAGTGTTAAATGCAGGGTATTCAAAAAACCTGTAATGAAGAAGAAAAAATAAAGAGAAATGTTACATTTCGATGAAGGAATAATAACTCTTTGTGTTTATATTGTCTGTGAGTGGTGTTTGATTGATTCCTCCTCGGTAAGATTGATTACTGAAAGACTGCACTGAAATCTTTTCAACCGCAATTAAACGAAATAAAAGCATCACGAACCATCTGTTCTAATTGTTGATCGAGAAAGTGTGAAACGATCGATTTTAAATGTTCCAATCGACTCAATTAACTCATTCCGTGAAAAGGAAATGTCTTAGGCATCGTATTTCAGTCACAGGTCGAGTTAATCTGGTTACGGCATGCACAGCAGATTGGCAATGATGAGATGAAGGTTGGTCAATCTTTCTCTATGGGTATCCCCGTGAAATGAGACGTGAATCATTATTCCATATGGGTTATTAGTTATTGGTTTCAACGAGCAGAGGCAATTTCACGATTTGACATGGGTGCCAAATAATGGGTTACTCTATATTCATATGTTGATGTGGAAGAATAAAGAGACAAATTCTTGGAACTAGCGTCACTCAAACACTCAAATTTTGAATAACTATGAGTTGTGAATTCCATATACAGAATAATTTTTCAATATCCGGAAGAGTTCTCGAGGATTCGTGAAAAGTTGAGGTAATGTTAATCGTTTTCAGTCGTAGTATTCGATGATGAATCGTTAACCCAATTTGAAATAAGGTTATTCTGATTTTCACAAATTTTTATTGTTAAACTCACAACAATTGTTTCGCTATCACAGTAGCATCATCAGGCAAGATCACATTTTGAATAACTAAGCTTGTTCCCGAAATCCGTGGCTACTTATATTACAGTAACTACAATAAATTTTTATTGGGCACTAAAACCCAAAAAAGGGTCCCTGCAAATTCCAGCTTATCTGAATATATTAAACAGAGGTGAGCTATTTAAATCTATTTGTTCGTTAAGTAATATTCCAATTTTATTATGTTTATTTATCTCTAGGGATTCTAACAGATTTAAGGCATAACTTTTGCTTTCTACATGTAGAATTTCAAAGTTATGGTTGAAAGTATATCCTGTTTCTAACAAATGGTTGGAATATGTAGAATTGCTTTTATTATTGAGGAAACTCTTCAAATGTTCACACATCCTATGACGGAAAGTTCTTCCAGTTTGACCTATGTAAATTTTAGGGCAATCACCGCAGGTTAACTTATAAACCCCAGATTTATCATCCTTATGTGTGTAGTCTTTATTATTTTTGATATATGGATGATAAATCTGGGGTTTATAAGTTAACCTGCGGTGATTGCCCTAAAATTTACATAGGTCAAACTGGAAGAACTTTCCGTCATAGGATGTGTGAACATTTGAAGAGTTTCCTCAATAATAAGAGTAATTCTACATATTCCAACCATTTGTTAGAAACAGGACATATTTTCAACCATAACTTTGAAATTCTACATATAGAAAGCAAAAGTTATGCCTTAAATCTGTTAGAATCCCTAGAGATAAATAAACATAATAAAATTGGAATATTACTTAACGAACAAATAGATTTAAATAGCTCACCTCTGTTAAATATATTCAGATAAGCTGCAATTTGCAGGGACCCTTTTTTGGGTTTTAGTGCTCAATAAAAATTTTTGTAGTTACTGTAATATAAATAGCCACGGATTTCGGGAACAAGCTTAGTTATTCAAAATGTGATCTTGCCTGATGATGCAACTGTGATAGCGAAACAATTGTTGTTAGTTTAACAATAAAAATTTGTGAAAATCAGAATAACCTTATTTCAAATTATTTAATATGGATTTTCACCAAGTAAGGGCTGATACAATTCAATAGTTATCCCAATTGTTATATCGGGTGTTTATTTTTAGAGTGATAGAACTTTCGATAGAGATAACTGTGATTTGACAGAAGGTAGAAGTCATGTTGTTTTGACATTTCTGTTCAGTAAACATTGAAAAATTATCATGTAAAGACTCACGCCGCAACAACGTTTACAAATTGTTGTGTTCTATTCGCCAAACTTATAGAGCACTTGTGAAATTTATGGTTTACATAATCGTCCATCAGAGCAGCTTATTGTCGAACTATCGATAGATTTCGGACAAAATTTTCTCTACTCGATGCAACAACAACATGACAAAGAACTGTACGCACAGAAGAAAATACCGCGGCTGTGAGTCATAGTGTTAATGATGAGCCAGATTTGTCTATTCGTCGACGTTCACAACAAGTTGGACTCTGTGCATCCACCACATGGAAAATTTTGCGCAAAAATCTTGGTCTACACCCAAGCAAGATCCAACTGGTTCAAGAACTAAAGCCACTTGACCATAATGAGCGTCGTTTGTTTGCTAATTGGGCCCTAGAACAGCTTGAAGTTGATTCACATTTTTATCGTAAAATTGTGTTTAGTGATGAAGCTCATTTCTGGTTGAACGGCTATGTAAACAAGCAGAATTGCCGTATATGGAGTGAAAACAATTCTCAAAGAAGTTCTGCAGGTTCCTTTGCATCCTGAAAAATGCACTGTATAGTATGCTTTACATGTTGGAGGCATCATAGGTCCATATTTCTTTAAAAACGATGCTGGAGCTAATGTTACAGTGAATGGTGCTCGTTACAGATCGATGATCAATGATTATTTGTTTCAAAATTTGAATAATATCGACCCAGAAGTGTTTTGGTTCCAACAAGATGGTGCTACACCTCATGCTGCTAACGTAACAATTGATTTATTGAAAGAAAGATTTGGCGATAACATTATTTCGAGAAATGGTCCAATTAATTGGCCTCCAAGATCATGCGACATGCACTCGATTATTTTCTTTGGGATTATGTCAAGTCATAGGTTTATGCTGATAATCCAGAAACAATAGACGCTTTGCAAGCCAACATAACTCATGTTGTTGATGAAATAAGGCCCGAATTACTCGAAAAAGTAGTCCAAAATTGGTCTGGTCGAATGTGGTTCCTCAGAGCTAGTCGTGGTGGACATATGCCGGAAATTATTTTTAAAACATAAATGTCATAAAATTATCTTTCAAATAAAAAAAAATTGGGTTCAATCTTAATTTAAATGTGTTTTATTTCAATTTGAAGCTCTATCACTCTAAAAAAACACCCGATATAACTGTGCAGCTGGAATCTTCTTGAATCGAAATAGAAATCAATATTCGCCAATATCTAAATTCAAACAACTCTCGTTCTTACTAATTAAAATTGTTGTGCCATCATAGGACTTTCAAAGACGAATACAACAGCTAAATTCATTTTTATTTCTCTTTTTTAATAGGATACCCATTTATATCTGTTAAATATTTGTATTTGTTGAATAAAGGTTATGAACACAACATTATTATATCTTAAATACAAAACATATATAAAGAAGTTATATTATAACGAAACAATTGTTGTGAAGCTGTCATCTTTTGACATTTGATAAGTGAAAACTCGCCATTACTAGAAATGAACGATACACGGTCCTTCAATGAACTGAAATTGTTATAATTCATTTCATCTTCAGTTATGAGGCCCATTGTCATCTCGGAAACTATGTTAACAAGCAGAGTTGTCGCATTCGGGGCTCGGAAAATCAAAGAATGTTTGTTTGTAATATAAGAAATATTGACCTCAATTCATATGTTCATTTGCAATTTCTACTAAGAATTAGGTACCATTAGTACAAATAATCATTTTTACAGGCTCCACAAACACTACTCAACAATTTGAGGTGGTTCTAAGAAAAAAGTTGAAAAATATATTGTATATATATTGAAGTGTACATGATGACGCTCATAAATTTCCCAGTTATGAATCCTTGATTTTAATTACTTAAACACTGGTAGGTGGATTGAGTTCCCTTGGGAATCATGACCTTTTATCCATCTGGGAAAACCACGAACCAAAATAAACCATCAATGTGAAAGTATGTCATCACCAAAGAATTTATAAATATTTACAGCTTGTCATCTTGAATTCCTCATGAACTGAATTAATACACAAGTTTTTCATGGTAACAAACTTAATGCCTTCTGCAACAAGCCGCGAATCACACGTTTTAAGATCATGTATTAAGATATTGATGCCGACAATGTAGTGACAACGATATTTCAATTGGTTTCACATTTCAATCAAAGAATCTTTCAAAAATTTCCATTCATTGAGTATTGGTGTTACCCAGATCTGATACAAATTGATTTCTCAAGATCGGTACTTGCCTTCATTCCAATCATGTAGTAATTATAGTGATCCAAGTTTAACCGTTAATGTTTCCATTAACCATCGGATTGGTCTTCAGCGAGACTAATAATTGATTCCACCAAGCCACTTTTTCCGTCGATACCATATTTTCAGTCGCGTGGACGAATGAAGAATTTTAATTTCATCGAAAATACTTCCTCAAACGCAAGTATAGAAAGTTTCACACTGGACTCCTCTGACTGACAGTAATACCGTATTACGATGTTATTATCATAGGCTGTTGATGGCTACTAATGGAGATCAGAAAGGTGAGGCATTGGATCTCTTCAGATCAGTATACTTACATATATGGGCTTCATGATAACGTATAATGTAGTACATCTAGAAAGGAACAATGGCTTTTTTAAAGATAATGCCGAAGAAGGCGTGAGCGTAACTAAATTTCAGACCCAACCTAAGAACCAATAATGGATTGTATAATACAAAAAGAAGGTGACTTGATGAAATATTCCCCGGATCATTTACTCGACGAAATAGTATGGAGTTAGTCAGCGAATTTTGGTTCCAACTACTGCCAGTGGCGTAGCTGAAACGATTTGAGAGTTCTTGAAGGTTTTCTTTTTTTTATTATTATTAATACCGAGTAACATTTCATTCAGGTTAAACTTTTGAGTCCCATATCATACCCTTAACGAGACTTCTTAAAGTTAATCTCCAAATTAATATATGTTTGAAGTCCAAGTATGAATAATATTATAATTAATATTTTGGTGCCAATGCACCAAGGTGTAGAAGAATTAAATCTGAATTTCTCTATAGATGGTGCCAGCCATCAGTTTAAGGACCATAAGATCGCCTTTGCAGCGCCATCATCTCCATCTAACACCTAACGAAGATTTTTCAAGACACAACAACCCAAGTACTATCTATACATCGGTGTAATGGGTTGGGAAAAATAGAACATTATTTTCGCGTGTATTTCAAGATATTATTCAACATATTTTGGATGTTGTATAATATTTACCCTTTCCTTCTATAATTTGTTGTCATTTTAAAGGTAGCTTCATAATGCCTCTCTCATAGAAGTAAGAATCTTCTATTGATGCAAATTTCTTATCACTCGGGAAGTTTTGGAATGCGAGAATAAAGAAATCGCTTGGTGCTAGGTCCAGGCTATAGGTTGGATGCATTAAAACTTCCCAACCAAGCTCCCGGAGTTTCTGGCGAGTCACTACAGACGTGTGTTTACAGTTTCGCTTTCAACAAAAAAAACTGCAAAATATACCGAATTTTCTTCCATTTTTTAACACCAACTGAATAGACCAAACAAAATATAGTAAAAAAATTTTTTCAGTGTGACATGCCACCTTGACAACTGGCATAAATGTAAAATTGTTTGATTGATACTTCACGAGATATCGATCACAGTTATCTACCGAAAAAATATGTAATTTCTTTTCCCGCAACCTTTCATAAATAATATTTTTGAAGTTTTAAGGATAATTTTCTATGAAATTTTCAACTTATTTTATTTGGGACCAAAAGATGGGGTCCTAATGCTGGTATAAATAAATATTTATCTCATACATTAGCAAACCTGTGCCGATAGATTATGGAAAACAAAATTTTAATTAATTCCCTGAATTTTAATTTCAATAATGAACTCTGTTCCTACTAAATATGTATTCGAAAGCTCCACACAGATTAAATATTATTTATTATAATATATAGATGTATATATTGAAACTGGTCGTAAACCAGACTTCTTTTTACATCGGCTATAAAATGAACTAATGCCATTAGCCGTGAAGATAACAATGATAAAAAGCAACAAGAGCTGCTTGAATATCCATTGAGGAGTGAATATTATTTAAAATAAAAGGTATATCGGGCATTCATAACAATCAAAGATGGCGAATAGTACCATAAAAAAGCTTTTAGTGTTATTGCTGTAGGTAGCTCGGGGCGCATTCGAAAAACAAAACACCAACACCTTTGATGGAGGCCATTTTTCGATTCGTATCGTGTAATAATATGCCTTCGAAGCAGAACGTGCAGCTATTCAGGTAATTATTTAAAATAGCTTATGGATTGTACTTCGAAAAACGGACGGAATATATGTTCGGAAATATTGGATCATATCCATATCAATTAACTGTAAAATTGCAAAAGTTCAACTGCGATTTAACACACTTGGTTTATTACAGCAGGTCCAGTATTATAGTGAAAAATTTTGGGACTGACTTGTCGTTGGGAATTTTAAGAATTAAATTAATCACGCTGTATTTGAAAAATTACCACTGTTGGATGAAATGAAATAAAGAATTACTTAGTTCTATTATGATAGAAAAGTAAGTAATTATTATTATTTATTTTAATTACCAATGGATGGAGTACATTCGAATATTCTGCTGCAAGTGGACAAATCACTTCTTTTGTCAAACTATGATTCTAAGAACTATGTAATGAATGTTAATTCTGTAGGTCTACTTCAAAAAACAGTGTTGCGGATGCATTTTTTTAAATTTAATTCTAAAAAGTTTTTGAGAAATTTCTTAAAATTAAAATTTGTAACGAGGTATAACAGAATTACTCTGTTTGATATTTAAGATATTGTTTTGTAAGGATATTACAAGATTGTTTTAAAGAGTAATTTTTCAAATCATGTAACATTCTATCAAGTGCAATAAGTTTGTTGTTTGAAAACGTTTCTTGGTTTGAAAGGCGTTCAAAAAAATTTAGAATTCAATATAAAAGAAATATATCGTTTCTTCGAAAAGGATCTTGCCGTTTTCCATAATAGAGCGTATAATTTTGAAATCGTTTGAACAGTTGCAGTGTATTAACTTTCATATAATGGAAACCTAGACATAAACCATTTGAATATTGTGATCATATCTATCTTGGCAGAATGAAATCCTAAATTTCCATAAGCTACACCGGTTCTAATGTGAAAATTATACAAAATTGATGTTTCTTCGGGAATAATAGTAAGCATTGAAATAGACAATAGAAAGTAGAACCTACCTAACAAGAAAAACTTCGTAATTTTTCATAACAAGATTAAATCCATGTCACCACCGTTCCTAAAAATCTCATGCTGGTCACGTACAAAACCATCAAGCCCTTGGTATGATAAAATATCTCGTTTTCTACGAAATAAAAAGCGAAACGGCTCTTTGTTCTGGTCCGATCTGTCTGTTGGATGGGTCAGCAAAAAGGTAATTTATGAAAACGCTGAAAGATCCTATGATAAATGAATAAATCTTGAAGCCTATAATGCTTGACTCGGAAATATAGTAGAAAAGTGAGGTTTAGCTAGGGTGTTAGATTACGCCAGGTAGATTCGGTGTAAAATATTAAATGTGGTATACACACCTGTAAAATATATGGACATTCATGGTATAACACTCATGTATAATTTCCTTAATATATTTCCAGTATATTGACAAAAAAAATTGAAAGTAAGTATTGGAAAATATGTTTATTTTGTATATTTAAATTGTACAAATTCAAAGAGGAACAGATAATAAAACGAAAAAGAATTCTTTGTTGTTGATATCTGTTTATCCAAGAATGAATTCAACAACAAATATTGATATATAACAATATTTAAAACAGTTGTCCTGATCATGTATAATAAAATGCGGTATCTAAATTTTATTTCGAGGAAATAATTGTCTTCACATATATTATGATTATTGAAAATAACGGTAGATACTTTTGAACAATAATCACTTTAATTTTTAACAAGAGTGAACATTTGTATAGAGGATAAAAAGAACTATTTAAACAGAAATAATAATTGCAGAGCAAGCTGAAAATCTTAAATATGACGCAGTCATGTATTGTTAAGTTCAGTGTTAAATCCGCTCAAGGTATTATTTCAAGGGTTTCCAGCCCACGTGCCTGTCTAGAAGATGAAGCAGACTCAGATTATGTGTAACTTAGATTTATGCTACTTGAGAATAATAAAAGGCAAACAGAATGCAAATCTAGAACTGGGAGAGACGACCGTGAGGAGATGCAGACGTGTTTGTTCCTCCTATAATTGAATGCAGCCAGAGATATGTTCTTAGTCAGCCGCCTACACTCTTCAAAGAGAATAAACGAGAAGTCCTTTTAGAGGGTCATGAACAAGAGTCTAGCGTGGAAGTCTTTTGACTACTTGGTAATTGTGCAGGCTTACAGTGTTGCATTGGTAGCAGAATTCAATAAACTCTTACTCTCAGTTAATTTCACGTGGTTTTTAAAGTAAAATACAAGGATTACTACTTAAGATATGAGATACGGTAACACTAAAGTGCATATGTCAAATCTGACATTGCCATCGTAATGTTTGACATTTTTAATGGTGAACGTACTCAGAACGTGTTGTCATATGAGTGCTATTTGTTCTTTTTACAGATACTTGAAACATTCATCTAGATATAATTAAATAATGTCCTTTTTCATGCGATGATTTTCTGTTACTTTCGATTTGGATTAAACTGCAGCGTGCTGATCAATTCTTTTCGACTGTTGGTGATGAAGCACCATCTTGACTCACTGCTGGTTTCCCAAATTTGTTCAATACCTTTGCCGCTCGCAATTTTTTTTTACTTTATGATCGCTATTTGATTAAACAACCCATTCACGTTCTCATTGAGTGAGCACACCCGAAAACATTGCTGCTGTTTCCCAATATGTGGCTGAGCTTCCATCATCAAATCGTGTCATCGTGCTCAAGAACTGGATATTTCTCACACGTCTCTGAGGAGAATTTTACCTCGTAAGGCTTACAAAGTTTCCACTCCACTCAACGGCATGGCCGAAGATGAGCATTTCCCTAGAAAAATCATCTTAACCTGGGGGAACTATTTTTTGTGGGAATTCGTTAAGGATAAGTGGTACGCTAACTATCCAGAAACGATTGATGCCTTGAAATGCGAAATATAAGTCACCATTCATGAGATTGAGCCCCAAACAATCGACAATGTACTGAAAAATTGGGTTGATCGGATGGGGTACTGTAGAGAGTCGTGGTGGTCTTATGAATAATTCGTTTTTCATTCGTAAACGCCAAGGTTCAACTTTTCTAATACACACATATCTTTGGAAAAATATTCATTAGTTTTTTATTTATAGCCGAACAAAACTGTAGATTTTAAATGGCCCACCCCTTACATACACGTATAAAATGATTAGATTCTAGAATTTTGCGTTCGCCGAGAAAATTAAGAATCTAGAACAGTGTATAGATTTGATTCCAAAAGTTTATTATTCTAAAGAAAAACAAAATAATACAGAATGAAATAATAAGAAGAGGTTTGTACTTGATAGAAGAATTATTACAAAATTTGAATAATAGAACAGATTTAAGCTGTTAGCCTCCTATAATTTCATTTATTATTGATTGATTTTATTTTTTAAAAGTGAAGTTGGACTGAAGAAGACCTTATCTGAATTCTAATTGTTTTTTGACGATGTGATACATGTTTTGAGAGATTTTTGGAGGAACTTATTTAAATATATTAAATATTTCAAATTAATTATTTTTTTGAGAAGTTCTTAAAATAATGTTTTGTATTTTTGAAAAGGATTTAGTTTTCATGAATATAAGATCAGAATCAAAATTTTGTCTCCTTCAAATATATATTTTTTAATTTTAATTGACAATTTATATTTGTTGAGTTTTTTATTTCATTTGATATTATATAATGAGTTTTGATTTCATATGTCTATAAATATAAGCTGTGCTTATAAGACATTAATTTAATTCTAAAAGTTTTTGAATAAAATTCTTTAAAATTGAAATTATAGGAGGCTAACTGTTTCCATTTGTCTTAATATTCAAATTTTGTAATACAGAATGAGATGAGAAAGTATAATATTCAAAAAGGTCGCAAAAAACTTCTACAAAATTTAATGCAAATTTCGAACGCTGTTCTAGAGAATGTGCTTTATTTTTTAACTTAAACATTCAAATGGAGTATTTTTTCATTGGAATTTATTATTCATAAGGTTCACTGCATCGGCTACGTAATTTTGGTTAAAATTCTATATTTTCTTTAGATTTAGATGTTTTTAAATGTTGTGTAATGTTTGAGAATTTTATATGTATGTTTCTAAGATATTTTGATTTAATTTTTGAGAAAATTTTTGAACTAATTTCTGAAAAGATTCCACAGAATTTTTGCCTTGTGTTGGAAGTTTTGAAAAATTCCCTTCATATCAAGAATATTTTATTGCCTCATGAAGTTTGCTTTCCTCATAACTCTGTTCGGTTTCATCGAAACTCTCTCGAAACTACAAAATACATATTTTTAATCAAAGCAAGCGCTGAATATTGATATCATTCTGAACTTTATCTGATTTCCATTCCGCATGGAAATATATGCGTTTTTTACTGCCATCTGTCGAAGCATCCTCTTGACCATTAATGTCCATCCCATGCGAAATACCGAATGTAGGAATCCAAGCCTACCATATGATGTAAAAATTCAAATTCAGCTTTTTAAGTAGCCGCCATATATTTCCTCACTAATAGGATTACCAGTATACTGCAAGGATGGAATAAACTGGTTTCAAGAAACCAACAACCTCCTCGTTCTTCAGGACGCCTACAACGCGAGCTACAAGTCATTTCTTATGATAAAATTTAAATAAAATGTAGTTTATAGTTTATGTGGTGCCCACCTCTGCTAGGTCGATATCATTAAGTCTATTGTTATGGTTATATCTCATGCCACCCGCTAAGATGCAGAAAGATCTCGTACCATGGGTGGAACTGTGTCCCCCGGTATCATTAATATCTTCAGGTGTGCCATTGTTCCGCGTTATTACAGTTTTTATTATCGATAGATTTCTTTGATAAAACAATACCGTTTTGGTTTCTCCATACGGCTGTAATAATATCATAACAATTTTCTTCTCGAATTATAGTCATTACGTTTTTCAATATCTTTTTTCCGACAAGAATAGACTGGGTTCTTCAGTCTTTGATCATTCATTTAACAGCTTTGTAATCCGTTTTTTATTGAATTCTCTCAGTAACAACATTATACAGACTGATACTTTGTTCGCGTAATAAATAAGAGTTTACATGAAATTAAAATTTTTGATATTTCAATTATTTCAATATTTTAATATAAAATAAACATTCATTATAAGACATCCAAATGATATAACAAAATCCAATAAATAAAAATTGTTAACCAAAATTCTATAAATTAAATATTTTGAACAGACAAAATTTTGTTCCTGATGATAAATCTTATGAAAACAATTTTGTCTATTCAAAAAATTTAATTTATAGAATTTTGGTTAACAATTTTTATTTATTGGATTTTGTTATATCATTTGGATGTCTTATAATGAATGTTTATTTTATATGTCGTTTGATATAAGTGGTACTTATATGACATTATTTCAATTTAATTCCTGAAGTTATTAAATATAATTTTTTGAAATTAAATATGTAGAAGGCTAATATTAAAATATTTAAATAATTTTATACACCTTCTATCAAGTATTAACCTCTATTTATGTTATTTTATTCATAATATATAATTATTTGGTTTCCTTAACATTCTTTATACAGATAAGTCCTTGTGCTATAACAGAGGCCGTTAAATTGTCTTTCAATCTTTTAGATCAAGGGTAAACCACAGAGCTATTTATTTACTTGTAAGATAACCTTATATTACATTTAAATTTCTCAGCAGCTCATTTGCCAGAAGTTTCTAAATTATTGAAGGGTGAGTAAATATTTGTTGTTGATTGATGTTATACATTCTGTCAAGAAAGTACCGGGAATTATCGATTTAAATCTGGCGGGGCAATGAGGCAGGTAAAAAATTTTTTTCCTAGGTTGGTACCACTGTCCTTAATTACTATGCCAAGCTTGAGCGTGATCTGTCAACTAGTGTTTGCAACAGCTGATTAAGTCAGTCGATGTCAGAGTGCGTGCCGATTTTTACTATGGGTGATTACGTTGAGCAAAGAATTTGTTTAAAGTTTTGTGTTGCAAATGAATTTTCGTGTGCCGAGGCATTGAAAATGTTGCAAAAGGCCTTTGGTGATAATGCTTTATCGAAAACTCGTGCATATCAGTGGTACACGAAACCGAAAAAACCACGCCAAAGCCCCTCGAAAATGAAGGTGATGCTCATTGTTTTCTTCGATATCCGTGGCGTGGTGCACTACGAATTCGTTCCAGAGGGTCAGACGGTAAACAAGGAGTATTACCTAGGCGTTATGAAACGTTTGCGTGAGCGTATCCGTAAGAAGCGGCCAAATTTGTGGGCGAACAACTCATGGATTTTGCATGACGATAACGCGCCTTCTCACCGAGCTACGATTGTGACTGACTTTCTCGCCAAAAACTCAACAAACGTGTTTCAGCATCCACCGTATTCGCCGGATTTGGCTCCCTGCGACTTTTTCCTCTTCCCAAAACTAAAATTGCCCCTTCGTGGCACCCGTTTTGAGTCGATTGAAGACATAAAACAAAATTCGGCGCGAGAGCCGAAAAGCGCCTATAAAAAATGTTTCGATAATTGGAAGTGCCGTTGGCATAGATGTATTGGAGCAAATAGAGCCTATTTTGAAGGCGACCCAATAAATTTTGACGATTAAATGTAAAAATGTTGTTTTAATTGAAAATTCCCGGTACTTTCTTGACAGAGTAGTATATTGTAGAAGTGAGAATATATAATTCTGAATTTAAAGTCATTTAAATTTTACTTCTTTCAAGTATTGACTTACATTAAAATTGATTTTTAAATTATGAAATAAATTCATGTATAGTCTATAGATCCACAATATATTCCTCAATTATTTATTATTTTTGAAATTCTGGTTATATTTCTAATCATGGGCAATTATTTAGGGTGAATAGTTATAGGTTATACGTAACAACACGTTGATCATTGATCATTGAGTTTATTCGTTCCAGGTGTTATCTTATTTGGGGAGTTAAATTTTGATCTTGTTATATTTTTGAATGTGAATTCAATACATTTCTGAAGAGGTCTAAGAGACCGAAATAGATATCAAATGTTACAATTCTGGTTCAATAATTTTTATGTGATCCTTTATTTCGAGAATTTTAGATAATTGTGGAATAGTGGATTTTCTTTTATTTGCATGTTATTATACATACTTATATAAATTTTGTTAATACATTTGTCTTAATACATTTCATGTCGAGATGTGAAGAGGTTTTTTCCGAGACATTGAAAAATATTTTATATTGATTATATATAAGAATATCAATTTGATACTTTTTGTAGTTTCAATACATATTGTAGAAGTTAGAATATATAATTCTGAATTTAAAGTCAACTATAATATTGATTGATCAAAAATCGTATTATATTGTCAGATCCCACATAATTCAATTTCACTTATTAAATGTCGTTTTTGATACTGCTTTCTTTTAAATGATACAAAACTGGTAGGGGTACTTCATGTTTAATAAGTTCAAATGTTTCTCATGATTTGTTTCAGTAAAAACGTTAATTACGCTGTTTTATTGCCACAATAGTTTGAACAAGACCCATTTACCCTCTACATAGCAACAAATATAATCAGACGAAAGCTAAACATAATTATCGTTAAGTGGGGCATTAGTCATAAGGAAACCAGAATAAACAGAAGAAATAAATCTGTAGACAACATAAAGCTTTCGTTATCAATCCTACGCCCTGTGTAGGAGTACCAATCCGAGCAACACGAGCCAAATGCACGTTGGCGACCATAAGAAGTCCACATCAGGAAAAAACTCACCCGTAGCCACTCTACAAAGGAACGCGCCTCGCCGACTTGCTCCCTTCTCTTCGACAGTATCATCTAGGTTAGATAATCTGAAAGCTTCAACACAAGATATCTGACCACTTTGGGCCATTTTAAATCGGTTCTCTCATAGCTGAGTAACGTTTGACAGGCCGTGTTAATGGACGAGAAATATGATACCATGAAAAGTGATCTGTTGATATCAGAACCTTGGAAACAAATATTCGGCCTTAGAAGCACCATTTTGAACAAGCAGACTTGCTACAGTCTGAAGAACCATGACTATGTTTTGACGCTTACCACTTGAAAAAATTATACACATAGGCAAACGCAAAATATTCAATAAAATTGTTGATATATTCTTAAAGTGAAATTATTTATTCGAAAACGTCATGACCTAAATCGTAATGTCTATTAACTTGTTTGTTGTAGATTTTCAAGAATAATTGTAACATCAAATGAAAGCTTAAAGTTTTGAAACTTGGGAAAAATTAAGTTACCCTATTATGAATTAATAGAAAAATTTCATAAAATTCTTCGTTAATTTAATACATTTTCTACGTTTTTTTTACATTTATTTACAATCTTCCAAATTATTTTAACAGGTGACAAAATTTATATTTGTCAACAAAAAATACCTATTCTCAATAAAATCAATTAAGTGAAGAATAAAAATTAAAATGAGAATGTACTTTCTCTGGAGTGATTTAAAAAAAATTCTGGATTTTAATGAAGAAACTTTGGAAAAATTTATGATTCCTTCTTATGAAAGGAGAAAAATTTGAATAAATATATTCTACTATATACCTGAATAAATATTCTATAAGGAAGAGTCTTCAGTGTGTATAATTAACTTTAATTATAAAATGAAAGTTAAAAATGTGGAACATGTCTTACAAAGGAGTAGATCTTATTTGTAATTACAATTAGCAGATATTCGTCGTTGCAATAAGAAGAATTATTTATTCAGGATCAATTTAAAAAATTCATTCCATATATATTTTTTCAAAACTTTTGTATTTAGTATATAACAGATTAAGTTCTAATATAAGTTCGACCATTTTAAGTCTTATATAACACAGTCAAGAGGCTTAATGACAGTTTTATCAAAGAAGGCTTTTTTTCAATAGCTTCACTTAAGAGCACCAAACGTCAATTATAGACAAAACCTACAATCACATGGTAAAGAAAAAATATCACGACAAAGCTATTGAATGGTACCAAAATGTGAGTAATTTTAATCTTACCCTCTTTTAATTTATTCCACGAAAAACATTTTCGTCAACAACCAAACAAGGTTAAAAACTGCCCCAGGATCCACCTAAAACATCTATAAATACTGAGGGTCCAATTCGATGTGCTTGAGTTTGATTTATAACGCATTATCTTCTAGCTCACTATTTTATACTTGAAATGCCATCAACCGATGGAACCAGTTTGTAACGAATATCCATCCGATAAAAAATATTTCAATGGTGAAATTTTCAGCTATAAAATTTCATCAAGTATGCAAATCTCCCATATTGCCAAAAGCGAATGAGTACTCAACTATCCTATGATTATAGTTTTCGAATATGTATGAGTTCGTTTAAATGACTTGTTTATCGGCATCTTCGAAATTATACTAATTTATGCTTTATATATTTTATAAGCGGTTCGATAAGAAAGAGAGGACAAAAAATATGTTTTCATCCTTCTTTCAACACTTCGTATGATAATATTACTCTAGAATGTCAAAGTTAAATATGTATATAGCAGTTCAACATTTATGTGACCATGGCATGTTAATCATCCTTACTGAATTTTATTGCTGATATTTCTTATATGGAAGAACTAGATAGATATTTCATTATATCATTATTATATTATATTTTTCAAATAATTTTCCACTAATTTCCATAAGTGGAAATTAGATAAGTGTTTTCTTTCAATTCATATTGTATTTCTATGAAATGAAAAAAAAACATCAATTCCACAAATTAAATAAAATCCACCAGTTTACGAAGGGCAAATTTAACAGCTTATTTGTTTCCTTTGTGATACTTAGGTAGTTTTGTTTATTTGTTGTGGTCGAATTTACAAAAATGATAAATAAAAAGAAAGTTTGTTAATAACGTATATGACTTTAACTCGAATTAATGGAAGTACCACCCGGAATACAAGGCTGATATAAGAAAAAATATATACATACCTCATATTTTCAACGATTTTCCAACGAATAAGAGTAGCATTTGTTTCTTAAAATGCATAATCCTTCTTTTTCACTTGAATTCCGGCTGCTCTGTAATTTGCTCCTGGACATATATCTCACAACCAGCCGACCTTGATCCCAATCAAAGCTCGAAACAAATGATGCGATCGTTACAAAGCCGCCTTGCTTCATTATGGTTAGCCCGGATTCGATATACGCTTCATGCAAGTGTTCTTATTTGTTGAGCTTTTATACTTTATTTATACCTGCAAGCCTTTTGGGCAAGACCTCATCAGACAGCAACGCATAAAAAGACTTCAGGATTTTCGAATTTAATGATTTACGCCAAGCAGATCCCCGCGAACCAATTCAAGTGTTATAAATTGTTGCTCAGACTGTATGGTCTGACTTTTATTGCTCCCTGTAATCCGTGTAAAAGAAACCAAGCTAATTCAGATAAAGACGCGAGTGAACTATAAAACTTATAAAATCAACCCCTATTATGTAAAAGCTCGTAAGCAACTTGATTGACGATTGTTTAAGCGCCACCTCGTGACTTATCCAGGAGATATAGTAAGCTCGTGATTAGATCGTGCAATAAAAAGTGAAATAGGTATATCATCTCTGCCATTCCTACCATATATTCTTGGCTTCTTAGCACCCTTCAGTTGAAGAGTAAAAATGAATCAGTCTTCAAACAGTCATCGCATTCCCGTGTAGTGTTCAAAGACATTCATGTAGAAAATAGTTTAAGAATAAAACGAGCAATTCTCATTGGATATAAGAACTCAAACATATGTGAAATATTGTCTGTTTCACTCCATCCAGGAAAGATAATTTGGAAGGTGATTCACCACAACTGAATAATTTCTTCTGAAATTTCACTAATGTTATTTTGTCAGTGAATAACTTCCACCATAGTTTCTTTGAAAACTGTCCGCATCCATCAAAATTCTAGGACATTCTGATAAACCATACATGGTTAGCATCAAAATGGTCGAGGTCCAAATTGGTGGTTCAGTGTTGTTGCCTAAAGAAGTCCATGATTTATCACCGAAATGTATGGTTTCTTCGAGGTTGTACATCGAAAAGCAGTACATTATGTTAATGTTTAGCCAGAACCTCAACATTTCTTCATCTCTTGAATTAATCGAACAATTTATTTACACATGTTCATTTCCTTCACAACTGAATAAAACGTCTCCGAAGAATGTCATTGTCTCGTGTTTTATATGGTAATGTCTCCAATATATTCCTTAGAGCTCAACATGCGTTTCCGAATGGAAATGACTTATGATTTTCTATTGTTTTGTGCGGCAGAAACGTGCTTTGAATCTTAAGAGGCGACTGCCAGATGATCTGGGGATCATAAAAATTATGAGGTTGTTTAAGGCTGACTAAGATCTTCAGATATCCAATTGAATGTAAAGTTCTTGAAAATATTCTATATCAATTAGTATTAAATAAAATTCAATTTCCACAAACTTTAAGTTTGGGGGAATTTAATTTTATTACAGTGATTACAGTGACTTTGAAAGATTTATCAGTTGAATTTGGCAGCATATGACCTCGTGCATAATACAATTATACGATCTATATTCTAGATAGTGGATCTAAAGAGATTTCCAATAAGAAGCAGTCTGAATCATTAAATTGCTCAGAAAAATTTTCGAAAAATAATAGCTCCAATATAACTCATACATTCGAGATTTGAATGATTTAATAGTCTGTGGATTCAGTAGTTATTATCGAAGTTAAAAAATAGCTTCTTTGCGAAGACGCCACACTCTTGAAATTACAATTCGCCGCGATCCATTCACGAACTTGGAATATCAAGCAGGTGTAGGCGGCTTATTCTAATACTCTTTGTCTAAATTGAAAAGCAATGAACATCTGCAATGAGCAATGAATACCAAATAAACCTATGGGCGTAGATGAAGAAATCTATCGCGTGCAAGACATGCGAGCCAGTTATCTTTTGTGGTTTATCAGATTATAGTCTCGAAGCTATATAAGAGGAGAAAAATATAGGTGGGGTGCTTTGTATCTGCAAGACAATGAACGTGTGGGCCCAAAGACAAGATATAAGAACACATTGTTCCACACTGAATCTCGCTCGCCATGTCATGCCTTAATCTGACTATGGCGAAGAGGTGGACTTTCATTACCCCTTTTTTCATTGCTCACCATGTATCAAAGGCAAATTAATCGTTTACATACGTCTAAAAATGGGATGAACTTGAACATCATCTGCACTGAAATAAACTAAAATAATTTTCAGATGAAAAAGGAATAATGAAAATATTCCTCTTCAAAGGAACTTGAAGAAATTGAAAGTAGATAAATTTCTTGTTGCCAGACAATTCACAAGCGTCATCTTATATTTGACGGTATAATGAGTATCCCAAAATATTCAATCCTTAAGTAAAATATTGTCTTCATTTGAATTACAACTCATGAGAAAGATGTTTTAAATAACATATCAGTCAAATGCTCTTCTTATGCAAGATCGAAGTATTGCAATTTTGGTGACTTTTGCGAAGACTCATCGTCAATTTTTTCAAAAAAATGCATGCTAAGTTTAGGAGAATGTGTTTTCAAAGTTGAGACTTTCTATAACATAAGGTGGAACTCAACAGAATAATCCCTTTCAACAAAAATCCTATAAAAAATGTTCAAGAGGACAGAGCTGGAAGGCTTTTAGTAAAATTCGATTACCAGTAATTCAAGTAAGGTTCTATTAGTTTTTGCGACACTAGCGAGCATGCGGCCTTGATTAACAGCATGTGTGAATTCAAGCGCTAAATTGAGATAAAAATTCCAATGAATTTTACTCTAGTTAATTTGTCCAAAGATACTGCATATTTGAATACTGAGGAGTGATACGAGCCTCTACGTGTGTTCACGTAAAATCAGAAGTAACAGATTTCACTTTATCTCGCGACAGAAGAATCCACCATATGGTTTCTTTCAGAATATTGACTTGATTGATTTTTGGCTGGGAATGTAAATTATTGGCAATTTGAATATCGGAAGCTTTCTTATCTTGTAACGTTGTATAAGAAATTTCTGAAAACACCTGTATAATAAAATTGAAAACAATGAATTTCCAATATTCGTCAATTGGCTGATCATTTTTGATTTGCCGTAAGCCCTTCAGGCGTAAACATTATCAGATATACATGCAACTAAACGCATGTACTAAAATAAAAGTAAGAGGAACACAAGACACTCTGACGCTATTCAGAATCTGCATATCCTCAAGATCTATTCACATCTGCACGTAAATTCTTCGTGTTCGTTCCTCAAACTAATATTTATCATTAGATCTGTTTCCTCATGAAATCTGAAATGTATATAAATTTCTTATGAGTACAAAGCATTACCATTCCCCAGTACGTTAGCATGTACCAGAACTCTAGAAAGGACGGCTTCTTATAGTTTGTCGTGTAGCCTTTTTTTTGGTAAACTTGAATATTTCTCTCCGATACCATCAGGTGATCGTCTGGAATCCATAGAATACCGCACGTTCTCGCCTAGAAAACTGTAAGAATCCTCAGCTGCCAACCATAACGGTCACCCAATTCAAATGAGATATTTATTGTTTTATGAGATAAACGTCGCGCGAGCTCGTTCGGTCAGCAACCGTGTTGCACCGTCGATCGGCGTAGGCCGTGGCGGATTGTGTGTGCCCACGCATCGAGAAAAACACGAACCACACGTTCTTCTACACGCTTCCCGAGGCCTACACTTCACGGGCCAATAACAATAAACCATAGATTTTAAAGGCAATATTTTGGTGCGAGACCTGGTGGGTGTCGTCACCGAGAACGACCCATGGCAGGATTTCAACAAAAAGAGTAGGAGATGGTTAGGGCCCATTGTAATGATTATTGCTGACTAGTGGTTATTATACACCTAAATACTAAATTTAGCTTCGATCGGATCAGTTCTTTTGGAACTTTTGGAAAGATAAGAAAAATTTCAATTGTGAATGACTGCGGAACCATTGAACCGATTTTGCTCATTCAGGAACTTGGCCGGGATATTAAGGCCCCAAATCTACTCTGAAAATTTTAAGTCTCTAGCTTTTTCTGTTCGAAAGGTAGAATTACTTTGGACCTCGAATTCTTCCTAACTGTGCTCAATCTAGTCGTTTGAGATCATTTTCGGCGTACAAAACGATAGCAGGCTGTTCCCTAGACAGTAAATAATATTTTATATTGATTTTATATATTGTGGTGTTATATTGATATTTTAATATATAATTTTCAATACTTATTGTTTCAAGGTATAATTCTGAATTCAAAATTATTTTATTTAATTAAAAAAAGAGGTTTTTACTTGATAAAAGGATCGTTACAATATTTTAAATATAATACAGATTTATTCTCGTTTTATTGAAAAAAATTTTTGAATTAATTTAAATTAATGTCTTAGAAAACACAGTTTCATTTTAGTAGACATATAGAAATAACACTCACTACACAGTACCAAAAGGAATAAAATAATTCCAAGAAATATAAATTATTAATTAAAAATACTAAATAAACACTTTAAGAATACAAAAATTTGTTTCGTATCTTGTATTATGAAAACCAAATCCAAAAATGCAAAATAAAACCTCAAGAACTTCGCAAAAATAACTTACTTTAAATAAGTTCCTTCAAAAAAATTCCGAAAACTCCTCAGTCCCACTTCATATTTAAAAAATAATAATAATTAACAAAACATATCTTACCAGAATTATTTTATTCCTTTTGGTACTATGTAATAAGTGTTAATTCTATATGTCTACTAAATTGAAACTGTGTTTTCTAAGACATTTATTTAATTTATTTTTAAAAAGATTTTTTGAAATTGAAATTTGTAGAAGTTAACGAGATAAATCTGTATGATATTTTATATTTTAATTTATTTTGTAAATTATGGATTCATTTCATACAGAGTAAAAGATCTACAAAAATTTTTTTAATAATGTATGATTTTTGAAATTCTGGTTATTTTTTATTTCTCCCATACAGGTAAACTCGTTTGAGTTGATTTAGTGCCAAATTTTGTCTTTCTGGTATGCTTTATTCGGATCTAAATTCAGTACATATCTGAAAATTAAATAAAATAATAAAGATTATTGCCACAATTAATATGTCCTGTTTTACTGAGAAGATTATTCACTTACTCAGTAGAATACTTATAACAAATTTTTTTTTACAGGTAAGAGCAGTTTCGTTTGAATTAGGGACAGCCGATTTATAGTAAGTAAAAGAAAAATCTTGTTTATGATTTGCATTTTCCTAATTTCTCTACATTTTTATAACACTACTTTGACCCTTTCTATTCAAAACAGAAACTCGAAACCCAAAAAAACCTGACACAAAACGCATATCAAATTCTCAACAGAAATACAAAACCACCACAACTAGAAGGAACAATTCTCAACTTCTTTCTCCAAGTCATTTCTTTGATAGGCTCAACACAACATATTTTTAATTCCTCCTAGATTTACAACCCTTCTGTCAAAATATTATTCAGGTGTTTTTATGTTAATCGCTGGGTGATTCGCAGGTAGTTGTCATTCTAGTAGACACAAAGGAAGACGTTTAGAGTTCCTTTCTTAAAGAATTTGTGACTTCGAAGGGTGCTATTTATGGATATTGTGGGTGGAATATATGATACCAAGCTTTTTTCGTCTTTTTAGGGGGGTGTTTGTAAACGAGTTTGTGGCACCCTGATTCCCAGCTTAGTTCTTCAAACACATCAAGCAACCAAAAAATGCTACAAATTTTACCCGGTCGTTACTTTCTCATCAAAGAGTCTTCATCCTGAAATTTGTCAATTTTTCCGTTCATTTTTTTATTAACTTTAGAATTATTCTCCATTTCCAAAGAAATTTAATTAGTCTAATGTAAATTATTGAATTCTCTGATAATTCTAGAAGAAAATATTTTTCATTCCGACCCCCTAGTTTTCGATTTGAAGTGCTTATAAGGGAACAATTTTCCTTCAAATAGTTATTATGCTCGTTTTTAGATTCGTCACATTCAATAATCAAATGAAAAATCTTGTAAGAATTAATTTATATAAAATTTTGAATTCATTATTAACCGTTATCATATGCATATACTTGCTCATTAAATTTATTGCATCTACTTATTTATCCAATTAGAAATCTCCAAGACGAAAAAATAAATATATTTCACCTTTTCTAGGTCTTCTAATGTATCTTGGAAATTCCTGAAAAGTATATAAAAGAATATCTGTTCTCCATAAAGCACTGCGTTCCTCAGCAAAATAATTCTGCTGATTCGATAAAACAAACAAACGCTTATACATCGAAAATTCCTGGAGCTCATGAAAGCAATCGTTCAACCTCTAATCTTTCATACTAATAATAATATTTCAGAAGTGATAAGTAATTTGAAACGGAAAAATTACCAGATTAAAACCTTTATCTATCGGAAACAAAGATTACTAAATGCCGTGAGAGTTTTGTACCAACCCATTCGTTGTTTTGTCCTAACAAGATTTCCTGTTTAGATAAGCCCATGTGAATATTCTGCAAGTCTGTGGTAATGAAATTAGGTTGGCATATACCGTAAAAAGATAATTTTGTTCCCACCAGTATCGGAATTTTGGAAATTCCACAGGATATTTTTTTCTCTGAAACTTCACACAAGAAAAACTTCATTTTGTATTTAGTTTAGTATTTTTTGAAGTGTCACAATGATACCATACTCAAATGAATTAATCTTTTTCTTGTCTGAAAAGTTTTACGGACAGAAACATATTTTTTTCACAAAACAGTTCGCACATTGATGGGTTCAATGGGTCCAAAAGAAAACGACATAAGAAGGGATTTTACTTTTCAACCCATGTATGTTTTTCTTAACGTCATTTGGGTGGTACACTCATGTATTAATTTAGTTAAAGTGTACTCGAATTAATGTTTCAAACTGCATAAATTTGGCTTACCTATACGCAAAGTTGATGTATAATATACTTGATATGTTCGAGAAATATCTAACAGATTATTTATTTTAATATCAAGAGCAAAGAGAACTAATATGGTGATCGAAACACCAAAAATTAATTTTCTTGTTGAAGAAGGAGATTATTTTGTTATTAGCAGAGCTTTTTCAGAAGTTTTTAACTTAACCTTAATTTATAGTTGGTATTTCAATGTCTGAATTATTTTTCTCTTGTCCATATCATCATTTATAAATCTTTTTATCTTAAGATAGAGCCGAAGGTGGAAGATAACAAAATTTACACAATTCAAAGTGAAACGAACCAAATCACGAATTTGTCTAATGATCCCTCATATCGACAATCAAAAGGACGAGCTGTCGTAACTTGTTCTATTTCTTATAGCTGATAAAGCGTTCAAATATAAATTTCGTCAAATTTTAGTTATTATCTTGAGTAAACGCAAACAAAGACTTGCGTCTGAGTGCAATTTACAGAAGATAGTGTTATTTACTATCCATTACATGGAATTATGTGCCAACCTCCATGATCCGTCACGTCTGTGACATTAGTCATGCATATCTTGAGGGCTTGACAGGTAGAAAGGAATAAACAACAAAATATTGACTCCTTATATAATCAGTTTTGCTTATCTATGTACCTGACTGCGAAAGCGATTGCTCAAACAAGGAAAATTTCTTTATTTTTAAAGTTTGTATTTGGAGGTTCCGTTCAGCCAAGTCTGGAAGGAGCTCATCCGTATTCACAGCAAGCTTGGATACATGGGTAAAGCAACTGTCAATAGAACTTCATGTGTTTTCCTATAATACTCTTCTAAAGGCTTTTCCTAGAGTTTCTTAGATATATTTTATCAAAATCAATGCTCGTTTGGAAGACTGAGAAATTTAAGAAAAATCATGGACGACATTATTCAGTTAATCTACTCATTATTCGCTATATTGTAGACAAAGAAAGTTAAATTTCTTTACACGATAAAAGAGTACCAATACGACAAATAAATGCACGCACACAAGGAAATATTGACTTGGTTGCAACAAGTGTAACAGAAAATCCAAATTTATCGGTTCCATGTTATTCTTAACAATTGAATCTTTCCCAAACAACAAATTTGAGAATTTTAAGAAAAGATGTGGGTGTAAAATCTTACAAAATTCAACTGATTTAAGAACTGAAGCCATTGGACCACCATAAACGATACAGAACAATGTTGAATGAATTTTTTGTCTACCTCTGTTGAGAATAATCTGTAGGATATGTGGTTTCAACAAGATGGTGCTACCTGCCACACAGCCGCCTCAACAATCGATTTATTGAAAACAAAATTTGGTGATAAAATTATCTCAAAAAATGGTCCAGTTAATCATCCTACCAGGTCGTGGGATTTAACACTTTGTGATTTCTTTTTTGGGGATATGTTAAGTCACATATTTACATTGATAATCCAACAACAACTGAGCAATAAAAAATAAACATTGAACGTACCGTTGACGAAATACAGCTAAATATATGTGAGAGAGTGATGAAAAATTGGGTTGCAGAATGCAGTGTACGTATGGAGAAGTCATTTGAATGATGTTATTCTCCATACATAATGATGTCTCACTGAATAATTTATGTATTTTTTTAAATTTTTAACTTGTATAATTTCTATTGGAAAACCTTTCATATTAATAATTTTGAAATAAATACAGAACTTCTATTCTTTCTCAATTAATAACAAGTTTTGCTCGATTATGATGAATAACCTACTAGAACCGCCATGTTCAAGGTTCGTTTCCCATTTGTCAACCCTCCGCCTTCCAAACATCAAGAAAATCTAATGGTGTACACCGCACCGATTAACCACCTGCACGTCTGGGCTTTTAGTTTGTCTAAATATATCCCCCAAAGAAAACAGAAAGGGGACATTATTGCCACATTCCTACATCCACTTCAAAACATGTGTGGTGCCTTATTAAGTTTACGGAATTCCTCATTTAGTTATAACTTCCCTGATCTCATATGTCATGGGTTGAGTCCATAAGTCATTTCGATGTCATGCCCTAATAAATATTTGGCCCAAGTGTCGGACTTTGGGCGTCATTATAGGGTCTGGTTTTTTCATCATGAGTGTATTATTAAATATAATGTGTTTTCTCTTCCCTGGAAATGAAAATTTGGGGATAATTCATTTTGGTCCTGCGACAGGGATTTGAATTGCGTTGTCACTCTTGACATTATATTGAGAACATATTACATACTTTCTCAGATCGCTTATAAAATTACTCAATTTTTTTCCATCTAAATTTCATATACTTGGTCGTAATTCAGTCTTAATTATATTTCATTTTCAGCCGATAATGCGGAATGCGATATATTTAAGATTAATATTAAATGCAAATATTATGCTGGTATGAAGTCCAATTACGTTGTCGGGATATAAAAATTTGTGCTGTTCGAATTAAATAATAAAAGATGGATATTTAATATTAATGCAAGAAATTTTCTTATGAATTATTTCTTGGATGACATTTGCGATAAAATCAAAATTGGCAATTTGGTCTTATAATTTAATCAAAGAATGTAAATATCTCCAGGCCCTCAAACGATCATAATTCATTCATTCACTTTTTATAACAAATGGTTCGAATATGTGAAATTAATTTTGTTATTGAAGATACTCTTAAATAATATTTTAGAACTCATCATCATTGAACAAATAGCGGTTAATAAAGACTAAGATCCTACTGATATATTACTGATGAATAAAAATATTAAAATAGCTTTGAATATGGTATATCAGAATACAAAAAAATATGTTTCAATATATTTTCTTAAAATATACTGAATGTATTTCTTAGAAAATTGCTACATACCTCAAAAATAAATATGATTTAAGAACTTCATTCAAAACTTATTCAAACTTCAGTAAATTCATTACACATAAAGATGATAAATCTGTTTATATGTTAACCTGCGGTGATTGCGAAAAAGTTTACATAGGACAGACTGCAAGAAGTTTCTGACATTCCAACCTGTTGGAGTCACTAGAGATAAATGATTGCAACAAAAACGGAATAGTATTCAAAGAACAATTAGACCTAAATAACTCTCCACTGTTAAATATATTCAGATCAAGTGGAATTTCCAGAGACCCCCTTTTTTGAGTTTTATTGCTCAATAAAATATTTTGTTCCTACTCTAATATAACTACAGGCCGATTTCGAAAACAAATTTAATTATTCAAAAATGAAACACATACCACCTACCTGAAGATGCTACTGTGTGATCAAAACGATCGTTGTATCATAATATTAATGAAATTTGTGAAAATCAGAATATTTAATATTATAAGGAATATATTCGTATGTAAATTTGAAAAAACATATAACATCTACCATAATTTAATTGGAGATCTGTTGAATTCTTTCCAAGATCACGAGATCACCAAATTGTATTCCGTAGTCTATATCCATATAAATACTTGTTACAAAGATATTTTTCAAGGAATCCTAATGAAGTGTAATGACATAGGCACGCTGCAATCCGCTTGGCTGTTATATTGTCATTATAAAGCAATTTGTTCGAATTAGCAGAGCTTGCGACGAAGCCTTGGATATTCATATAATATTCACTGTGAATGATTCCTTTATAAGAACAAAATTAAATGGAAAATCTCCGAGAAATTAGAGCTCCAAGCCATGAATCATAAGAAGTTACACATCGGGTCGGCATTAGGTTTTGTTTGATTCTGGAATGAAATGCCGACGAGTACTGGCAGAAATGAAGGCTTTCACCTGATCAAATGGGCAGTCAGTATATCTGAAAGTATGTAGAGATTTTAATTGCCTTACGGTCACATAACACGTCACAACATATGTTGTGATGTTTAGTAGGTTTGGAACTACATCTTTACGAAAATAAGAATCATAATTCATTTATGTAAAAAACAAAATATTAATTCGTACTATTCAGTAATGTTTTAATTATATTGCTTTTTCTGGATGGAAATCCATCATGATTTAAGTAAAGCAACGTTAATTTATGTTATTAATTGTTCAATTATATGATACAACTGAAAACTGAGTATATCTCATTCAAAAAATAAAAATCACCAAAATATTAATTCCAGGAATGAAGCTTAGCACAAGCAGTGTGCCTGTTTATGTCACATCAAAATATGTTCAGCCATTTGAACTATTATTGCAATAAAATCGAATACGTTTTACACATTTTACACCCTATGCTTCAGAAGTTGCAGGAAATTTGTTCTTATTTCATTAGTACCTCTATCATTTTGTTACATCTACTATGGAACACCCTGTATATGATATTGAATATATTTCATTATTTCAGAACGGATACGATACCAAGTCTTTTCATTAAATAGCACATAGGATTCGTCCAAGTTCGAAATAAATACCTGCACTCGTTCCCGTTGCTCTTTAATCCTATCTAAATAACTTGAATAGTCCTACAAAAGAACTCAGCTTCTATTTGACCGCGTTATCAGGTTGATATTTTGTATTTGAGTAGGACAAATGTTTGTCCAAGACACGCTCGTTGTATGAAGGTTTTATTTCGGATAAATAATCGGATAATGCTGTTCATAGTAGTAGATCGAGGAGAATAACCTCTATAGCAAAGTGTTGTGGGCGCGTTTGTCTTCAGGGTAACATGAGCCGCAAGATCTGTAGAATCGTGACTTTTGCCTTTCTATACCGTTAGTAAATCTGTGTGGACGTTATATGGTTAGGTATTTGTTGATATATAAAGTTGTTATTCGAATTGTCTTTTGGATGCTGACCTATATATAAATGACTCCTTGACTGAACGGCTATTCTTTCTTAACCCTTCGCATGACAACCTTTGATATATTACAGTATCCAAGAAGTTCAGTAATTGTTCTATGGAACACAAAATATTGTTGTGCTTTTAAATAAAATAAATTTTGATAATGTACCTCGAAAGTTTGATTTGAAATGCCCGGTTAAATTTTCTATTCTCTTAAAAGAAGGGAATTTATACAGATGGTCCTTGTGCAATAACAGAGGTCGTTAAATTGCCCTTAAATCTTTAAGATCAATGGTAAACCACTGAACTATTTATTTCGAGCCACATTAGACTCTATTTAAATGTTCAGTATTCATTTACCAAGAAGCTTTCTGAATTTTTAAAGGTGAGTAAATACTTTTTGTTGATTGATGTTATATTTTATTGAATACGATTGAGTACTGACGAAGCAAAGTCTCTCTTAAAACTGTTTTTTTAGTAATGTTTTTACTTATCTTTAGATTTTCTAAAAAGTAACTTAGTTAGATATCCAATAATATTGAATATTCTAAGTAAGATAGTTTTATGAAAAAATTATTAAGATTATGTTAAACATTTTTGAAAGATATTTGTTTTCATAAGAGGGATGAGCAAAAACAAAATTTTGTCTACTCAAAATATTTAATTTATGGGATTTTTGTTAACAATTTATATTTATTGATATAAGTGGTACTTATATGACATTAAGTTAATTCCTGAAGTTATAATATTAAATATAATTTTTTGAAATTAAATATGTAGAAGGCTATCAGAATATATGTGTAAATATTAAAATATTTAAATAAGAGTGTTTTAAGACCAGAAAACCTCGAGTTATGGGAAAAAGACGATGGATATAAAGTATTGATGCATATTGATGAGGAAATAATAATTACTATGTGAGATTTTCATATTTTCTAGAAAAAAACATAGATCATCATTATGTTGGTTCAGATAAAATAAGTGGCGTCTTGATTTTTTCTCATGTTGAACCAAATGCATCTTTCATTTTATTTTAGAACTAGCTCATTCGCCTACAAGATAGTATCATAACCCCATATATTAACTAACAAGAAACGAGAAAAATGAATTATGACACAAGAAAGACTCGAAGAGTGTAATAAATAATTTCGACGCGTTTCAATTGAGCAAGTTACAATCTCTACATCGAAAGCAATTCACGCTCCTTTAATTAAACGAGAACCCAAAACAGACGAAAGAATCCAAACTGTCCGGATGTCCACTGTTGGAACGTTCTTAAATTCATTTACGAGTCCCGCACTTTTTAATGCAGAAACAACTGTTATTCGTTAGTTGAAAAATGGATCAACGTTTTTCCCAATTCGTTCGAATGCCGTTGGGATAAAATGCTGTTATCCAATTATTAAGTTCTGATAAGTGCAGAGAATACTTGAACACGAAAAAATTCCAATTAATGACGAAATCTTGCTCGAGTTTTTGTTGACTTGGTAAACGTGAAATTCGTTACTTCCTGATTCAAATAAGTCGGAAGAGTTATTACGTCTGCATTCGTTATATAGAATAACCATCTGGATATGAACTATATGAAGACCAATAGAATATCACGAAACAGGTTAACTTTTGAATGTTTTATTGATTTGTGTGAAGATCTTTGTCTATAATTAACTCATTATATTGGACTGATTTTACTTGATAAAAACTTAATATGAACTGTCTTGCATTGTGCAAAATTAACAGGACAATTCAGCGATTTAATCCGCTTCAATGTCCTCTGAAAATTCGTCCTTCAACACTTCATTCCACGCTTTATTTATTTCTTAGAATATATATAGGTATAATAATACACCAGTATATTACCACATAAAATTTTTAGCCTATTCAAAGTCCGACGTTCGATTTATAACTCATTAAGTTCAATACTTTCAATTACAGAGATCTCGGGCAGATAATTCGAAAAGAAATAAAAATATTAATGGATCTCCTTTATATTCATATTGGCAATATTACATCTGTCTATTATTATTCCGATGATGAAATCTTAATGGTATTGGAGTATCAATCAAACTGATTGGCTTTCGTTATTGCTCTAATAACTCTTTATCTATTAAGCCTTGATTGTAATCAAGTTGCTTTTCGCCGAACAAGAACTAGAATACAAAAACTTTGCACGAATTTGTATCTGGGCCATTTGTATGCATTGATGTTGAATATTAAGCGATATTTAATCTTAATTACGAAAAAATGTCTTCAGTCTCATTATAGCTAGAAATTAAATAAAATCGACTACAGGAAGTTGCCAATTTTTTCCTAACGCGAATCTAATTTTGACAGTGCCACAACAGGATATACACCAAAGAAACAAATAATCTTTTAATGAATCACTGTCGGCTTAGGGTTAATTTGAGGTGAAAAGAAAGGTACCCTTCTATTAAAGATAATAAAATATATATATATCTTTTTACCTTGCTTTAACAAGATGATCCCACTTCTTCCTTGAAAAATGAGTTCGGGTTTTTTAGTCCACTTACCTGGTTGGGGAGATGGTATCCCTTCTAAAAAGTTCTTTCTATATTTCACCAAATAAGTGAATTTTTGCTCCCTACACTTCATTTTATATTTTGTAGAATAATTTCAAATTTTATTTTTTGAGGCGATAAAAAAAATTCTAATGTTATCAAAATTATTTTAAAACAATCATTTGAACACACTAAATTTTACATATCTGTGATATCTATATATTATATCTCTCTCTTTACTTTTTCAATCTGAATAATGCTGAAATATTACTTTTCTTTTAAGAAATGCCAACGACGTTAAACAATTAGATGTAAAATAATGATGAATTAATATGAATATGCTTTACTGAGTTATTAATATAGAAAAATAAGCATAGATATGATTACCCTGCTTAAGTCATTTAACAAGTTTTATTCCAATTCTTTTAATAACATTGATATATTTCGGATAAGAACTACTCGTTTCAAGTAACGGTAAAATGAATTTTGGTGAATGGTAGGATTTTGTTAGACAAGGTTTCATGTGTAGAGGTAGAAAACGAACGACTTGTCTCTTACACATATGTGCCTACTCGAAGAGGCGTAACATGATCCAGGAAAATTCCCGCCTTAACTGTCATCTCGAGGGGCGGAACATTCGCTAAAGGGAAGAAGATAATGTTACATTTTGTCGGCCCTGAAGTTTATTACCTGTTAAAATCTCTTCAAGCATCGATGAAGCGAAAATTCTCCTCTCTTTCAACATGTAACTTGAATCGTGTAAACATAGCATTAGTTCAAACTGCGATTATGATTGCTAATTATCGATAATCAGGTAGAATTGAAAATTAAAAAAATCCGGAAAACTTTCACTATATATATTAAAAATATATACTATATTAATCTAACATAAATATTTGTGTTTCTTTATATGACCTTATATACAACATGTATAACTTAATTTGTTCCTTTTCCCTTAGTTTGAAACCCAAAAAAGGACAGATATGATAATGTATTCAATTCAGAATAAAATCTCATATACATATTTCATGGTTGTTTACAATTATCAAATAGCTCCCACATTGATAATTGAACACAATAACAAGACTGAAAGTAACCCTTCAAAACAAAATCCGAATTACTATTTATACATGGAATGAAATAAGTAATTTCTTATTTCATTCCATTAAAATGAACTATAACAAAGTAACGGACTACTCCATCCAATATTTATGCATGTCTATTCCTGCTAGAAACTTTGAAATTGAAACACAGAATTTCATTCTAAGGTTATCAAAAGATATGTCAATTTTCAATTTCGAAATCATTACAAGTATAAGCAGCTTGTGATTTTTGTTTAGAATTTTTTCTCTAAGAGTAAGTTTTAACCTTGTTATTTTGTTTAATTCTGAATATTAGAGTTATCTGATGATTAAAAACAACCATAAAATATGTGTAGTAGCTTATATTTTGATATTACAGATAATAGCTGGAATTAATTCTCCAAAACCACTACAGACTTTAATCCAAATAAATCTCATGAAAACATTTAGAATTAAATTTTAAAACATGTCCTAGATACACTGTATTTCTTTATAGACATACATATTATCATCATAGTTGGTGGTAATTTACTAATAAATTCAAATCAAAAGAAATATAAAATAATGATCAAATTATTTAGACATCACCTTACACATATATGTTTTGATTGGATGTTAAAGAATCACAAGTTCCATCACCAAAAAATTTTCAAACATATAATTCAAAAAGACCTTTTTTATTTTCCTTTTTTAAAAAATATATTCACACACGTTCTCCAAAAAAATAACCTGATAAATTCGGACCCAAATCTCGTCAGTAAGGAGTTATTTGAATAAACAAAATAATGATTTAAAAATATTTAAAAATACCTTTTTGTCACTAGAAACTTTTGTAACAACTAACCAATTTTTGAATAAGCATGGCCGATACGAAAATTAGGTTATATAACAGAAATATACAATGAAAGAAGATACGACTTAGCCACTACATTAGATAACCGTCACGTGCATGCGATATAATACACAGAAATTTCTCAAAATTACTATGAAGTATTTGCATATTACAGATAATAGCTGGAATGAATTCCCTAGAACCTCTTCAGATTTTAACCTAAATAAATCTCATGAAAACAATCAGAATTAAATTTTAAAACATGTTCTAGATACACTGTATCACTTTATAGACATGTTACCATCAATTTCCGTAATACTTATATTTTGAATTGAAAGTATTATAATATTTATAGCCTTTTTTGGGTTTCACATTAAAGAAAAAAATCACGTATACATATTGTTCACAATGTCTATAAAAAAATTAATGTTTCTCTAGATGAGTGTTAATGTTATATTAATAGTTAATAAGTTTTTAAAATTTCTGAATTATTTCATTCTAAATAAGAGCTTTCATCAAGTGAACTCAAATTCATAATTTATATAATTGGATAATCGGATATTATATTATTAAATTTCTTTTTTATTATTTTATATATCAATATTATTCTAAAACTTTTTTTATGTGTTGACAGTCTTTATCAGTGTAGTTATTTATCTGGCAATTAGCAATTTTATCCAGAATTGTCATTTATATAAAATTGATGCCAACCGAGATTATTTAAAAATAAGAATGAATGATACTCCTATTATCTTTATTTTGGTAGAAAATTGGATAAATTCCTCTACAATAGATAGAAAGAAATTTTGAGTGCAGACGATTTTTTTTCAAATAATAAACTAAAACAACTGAACAATCGGTAGCAAAAACAATGTCTTAATCTCCCCCTTTCGGACATCACGTTTCTTCTAGTAGGAAAAGGAATAAACAACCGAAGACAGAAAAACCGTTTCGACAAGTATCTTCAAAGGCGATAATCATGTTCTGACTTTAATGCAACACAATCTACATTTGTAATGACTCTTCCTTATATCGTATCAAATAAAAACATTATACTGTAATTTCTGAGCATTCTCGATCCTATTCTTTGTTTTTGTTAACCGATCTTCTCTCTTACAATCATTATCGACAATCAGCTCGAATCTATAACCGCATATTTGGCCATAACCATCCATCTTATTTTTTTCACGTGATTCATTTATCGTTCCATTCAAGATATATTTTATCGGCCTTCTCAAACAAGCAGAAGCATTTTAAATCAACCCATATAACGCAAGACCTGTCCGTAAACGACTTTTATTCCCTTAATGGTGTTCAATTTCAACTCGATATATCAAGTACCTACGGCACATCTGTTTCGCAGAATATGGTAGTGTTCGGTTCAACTGAGAAAATTCATAGCTTAAGCAAGGAAAATTTGTAAAAATAGGTGGAAAACACCCAAAGTATTTATTGAGTGATAAAATGTTTAATGGAAATTTACCTAATGAAAAAATGTATCTTCTGTGCAAAAACGAGATATTTTTCTACTAGAACAAGTTCCGTTACTCGCGGACGCAAATATTTGTCCCCAATTTTCAGAACATTGGGAGACCTCATGGTGTGAAGTAAAAAATGTCAATTGATTTTTACCTCTTCAGCAATAAGATCCTTCATCTTTTGATTTATCAATTCGTTTTTATGATCGAACATAACAATCGAACAAAAAACCCTTTAGGAACAAATTGAGCAGGATATTCTTGATAACATGCAGAGAAGATGCACGTGGTGATCATATCTTGTGTTGAGGGTAAATAAAAGTATGAAATTTTCAGAATTTTCCTTTCTAAAATTTTATACTGTTTCAAATACCTTAATTTCTCATTGTAAATAAATCAATATATTCTTATTTTAACACTCTACATCTGTATATTTCAAAAGGAAATTGGTTTTTTTTTTAAGGGAAAACATAAACTAATTCAATATTCTTAACTTTTGATTAGCAGTTTATATGGAACAGACAGAATGTTCATTCAAAACAATGGTAAACGATCTTCGATACTGCACAAAAATAACCAAACATTTGAATTTTGGTAGTAATACATTTTTAATAAAAAGAGGTGTTTTCTTGATAGAAGGATTATTACCAAATTTTAAATATCATACAGATTTATTCTGTTAACCTCCTATAAATTTTAATTTCAAAAAATGTTTATTCAAAATCTTTTATAATTAAATCAAATAAATGTCTTCAGAAAATACTTTTTCAATTTAGTAGACATTAACATTAATACTTATTACAAAGCACCAAAAGGAAATGAAAGAATTCAAAGAAATATAAATTATCAGTTAAAATTACTGAATAAATACTTGAAGGGTACAAAAAGTTTGCAAGGTATTTTATGGACTCCTTTAAAACCAAATGATAATATGTTATAAGTGTAAACCAAAATATATAATTGTTATATATACAAAATTTTGTACTCTTCAAGTATTTATTTAGTAATTTTAATTCATAATTTATACTTATTTGAGTTATTTTATTTCCTTTTGGTACTTTGTAATAAGTGTTAATTCTATATGTCTACTTAATTGAAACAGTGTTTTCTAAAGACATTTATTTAATTTAATTCTAAGAGTTTTGAATAAAAATTGTTTTGAAATTAAAGTTTGAGGGAGGTTAACAGAATAAAACTTTATGATATTTAAAATTTTGTTAAACATTGTTCTTAAAATTTGTCTCGTCATTTATCGATTTGTCACATAATGACTTGTCAATTTGCTCTTGTAGTATCATTGTTACACACTTCATCGAGCAACAGCATTCCCAACAATAAATCTCAATATATTGAAATCATTTGATTTATTTCCCGACCCACTTTCGCTAGATTGTTGTCTTACACAATTGAGATATAGTATAAATCATTACCGTTCTTTAGTAGTATTAATTACCACCTTGTGCGTCAATAATTATTGTTAAAGATCATAAAAATCGTATCCTGTTGATTGACTCATGGAGATTAGTAATTAAGGATTCAATGAAAATTTATTTATTATTTTCTGCATAATGCACTCTAACGTTAGTTTTTTGATATTTCTTTTTTTGTCGAAGTAAGGTTTCAAGATAAAAAATAGCCCAGAAGCACAAAGAATTTTTCACTTAAGTTCATTTTTAATTGAAAAACATAAGGATTATTTTTTTTTCATAATTTATTCAGAAAGCTGCACGTGATTCGTTTTTTTTAAGACCATCTTCAAAGAGATAACTGAAAATGAATATAAAACATTTAATATGAGGGAGTTTTCCAAGAGTATTTATTTTTGAATTTAACCTTTTGAACAATTGACAGTAAAAAAAAATTCTTTTTTATTGAAAACAAGGATTATCTTCTATTCAATGTTCTGCATAACTTGTAGATTTTTGATTTTTGTGTCCTTTGATCCTTTTCTATCAACAACAGACTATCTGCAGTATAATTATCGAAATGTGAGGGTTTATTTCTTTGTATTTACCAAATAGCTTTAGCTGGTGTCTATTATTTCCCAAAAAATATACAAAATTAACCAAAATTTAACACTAGTAATAAGGAATTTGAGTTCCACCAAAGGGCTAAATCCTTTTATAAAATTTCGTTGTAAGGGGTGGGTCACTTAAAATTTGCATTTTTGATCAGCTTTAAATAAAAAACTAATGTATATATTTTCAAAATTATGAGTTAATTGGAAAGGCTGAATCTTGACGGTGACGAATGGAGAACAATATTATTCAAATAACCGCCACGGCTAGTTAAAGTATCCCATCTGATAAACCCAATTTTTCAGTACATTATCGATTGTTTGGTGCTTAATCTTGTGGATGACAATTTCGGTTTCGTGTTTCAAGGCATCGCTTGGTTCTGGATGGTTAGCATAACACTTATACCTAACGAATCCCCACAAAAAATAATCCTCTGAGGTAAAAATGAGGTCCATGGTTAAGGATGATTTTTTTTGTAAAACGGTCATCTTCGCCCATGTGACATTAGCCCATTGAGCGAAGTAAAAACGCTCACGAGGCTTCAGTTCTTGCACTAATTGAACATTGTAAGCCTTTATATCGAGATCTTTATGCAAAATTCTCATCAGTTCTTGAGCACGATGACGAGTTGATGTTGATGGATGTTCAGCCACATTCAGCAGCGAACAGGTTGTTTCATCAAATAGCAATCCAGTTTCACGAACTCGCTCCACACATTGATCCACAAATTACCGTTAGGGCATTTCATGACCATTGAATTTTCCATATAAATTTCTAAAAGTTTGGATAGAGTATACTGAAAATTTATATGAAGAAATATTTGAATATTACAGATAATAGCTGCAGTTAATTCTCCGGAACCTCTACAGATTTAAATCTGAATAAATCTCATGGAAACATTTAGAATTATATTATTAAAAAAAATGTTCTAGATAACACTGTATATTCTGTCAAGAAAGTACCGGGAATTATCGATTTAAATCTGGCGGGGCAATGAGGCAGGTAAAATTTTTTTTTCCTAGGTTGGTACCACTGTCCTTAATTACTATGCCAAGCTTGAGCGGGATCTGTCAACTAGTGTGTTTGCAACAGCTGATTAAGTCAGTCGATGTCAGAGTGCGTGCCGATTTTTACTATGGGTGATTACGTTGAGCAAAGAATTTGTTTAAAGTTTTGTGTTGCAAATGAATTTTCGTGTGCCGATGCATTGAAAATGTTGCAAAAGGCCTTTGGTGATAATGCTCTATCGAAAACTCGTGCATATCAGTGGTACAGAGCCTTCAAGGACGGTCGTGAAGTGGTCGCCCATCGACGGCTTCGATCGAAGATAACGTCGATAAAATTAAGGAAAGGGTGCTGGAAAACCGTCGTACCAGCTTGAGAGAGATAGCACATGATCTTAAGATATCCCACGAGTCCGCACGTACGATTTTGATTGATATTTTGGGCATGAGAAAGGTGGCCGCACGACTCGTACCGAAAGACCTGAATTTTCTTCAAAAACGTCATCGCGAACAGGTTGCTTCAGACATGCTGGATCGCTGTAATTCCGATTCTACATTCATGGAACGCATTATAACTGGTGATGAGACCTGGGTCTATGAGTACGATATGCAAACAAGCCAGCAATCATCGGAATGGGTGGCAAAAAATGAGCCGAAACCGAAAAAACCACGCCAAAGCCGCTCGAAAATGAAGGTGATGCTCATTGTTTTCATCGATATCCATGGCGTGGTGCACTACGAATTCGTTCCAGAGGGTCAGACGGTAAACAAGGAGTATTACCTAGGCGTTATGAAACGTTTGCGTGAGCGTATCCGTAAGAAGCGGCCAAATTTGTGGGCGAACAACTCATGGATTTTGCATGACGATAACGCGCCTTCTCACCGAGCTACGATTGTGACTGACTTTCTCGCCAAAAACTCAACAAACGTGCTTCAGCAACCACCGTATTCGCCGGATTTGGCTCCCTGCGACTTTTTCCTCTTCCCAAAACTAAAATTGCCCCTTCGTGGCGCCCGTTTTGAGTCGATTGAAGCCATAAAACAAACTTCGGCGCGAGAGCTAAAGTCCATCCCGGAAAGCGCCTATAAAAAATGTTTCGATAATTGGAAGTGCCGTTGGCATAGATGTATTGGAGCAAATGGAGCCTATTTTGAAGGCGACCCAATAAATTTTGACGATTAAATGTAAAAATGTTGTTTTAATTGAAAATTCCCGGTACTTTCTTGACAGAGTAGTATTACTTCATAGACATATATCATATATGATGATATATATATCATATATCATCACATGTGGTGGAAATTAACTAATAAAGAATTGAAAGAAATAATAAATAATGACCAAATTATTAAGATTCCTTATACATATATTTTCTATTGGATATTAAAGAATCACAAGTTCATCACCAAAAAATGTGCAACATATAGTTCAAGAAGGCCTTTCTTTATTTTCTTTTTTAAAGAATATATAGCACGTTCTCCAGAAAAAGAACCTGATAAATTCGGACACAAATCTCTTCAGCAAGAAGTTATTTGAATAAACAAAATAATCATTAAAAATATATAAAAATCCCTTTAAATCTAAATGTTTTCATGAGATTCATTCAGATTTAAATCTGTAGAGGTTCTGGAGAATTAATTCCAACTTTTATTTTTTTGGATAGTAGATTCACCAGTTTGTAAATAAGTTTTTAATGTGTCCCAGTTTTGTACAAGCGTAAATCGATCCATTTCGTTAATGTCATGTATTAAACTTATTTTCTTTCAAAACACGAAAGACAGAAGTGTTGCCAGAATCGAAATAAACACCTCTTCAAAATACAAACTCTAAATGGCCCACTCTTTACATATTAGAGCTTTTCAAGTGCGTTGGAAACGATCTCTTTTTGTATCATATTTAAGTCATTATAATCAAAGCAGTTTATAACCAATTTTGTCGAATTACAAATTACTTATCGTAAAGCATTGCGGTGAAAACTTTTGAAGAAGGACACAACCGAAAACAAGCATTCCCAACTACCAGACTTATCGCTTTCTTACTTCCTGTAATCAGAAGATACGAAAAAACTGCTGACCTAAAATTCAGACTCTAAAGCATTCCTAGCTCTCCTGCTTTCATTTTCTATTTCTACTATTACGTCCAGCAATAAAGTGCATATAGACACCTAAAAAAATCTAATTCGAAGAATGTACACATGTTAAAATTATATATTTCGCAATTTCCGCAAATGAAGTTGTATTAATTCGTTTCGGTTCTTTTCTTGCGAATCAAACAAGCGGCAATACGAAGTTTTTTCCTGAATAAACACACAAGAAATCAGCCATTATTGATATTCACCGTATATCCTTGAGGAGAACACTCTGTGTACTGCAATCTCGACGTTACAATCTTTCACGCTGATTCGTTCCAATTGGGCGTGGTGTCATTATCTTTTTCTGTGATCGGACGCGGTGAAACTAGTCTACTTTTACTTCAGTGCTTTTCAACAAGAGATACGCAAAAATATGCAGTCGACGTTATACTTCCGATACGAACCTGATAAACTGTGTACCTAATTTAAATTGACACACTTATGCATTTTCATTCGCTAGATTGGTCAATTAAAGACATTAAGTGCCTTTGTTATGAGATGAGACACTTGGTGGAAATATTTCGCCTGCGGTTTAGCTGGGATATCTGATCTAGGGACTGATCTTGAACTTCTCCAAACATTGAGAAACATTGACGTAGTGTCAGTCACCCACAATCCTCACAAAATTTTGTGTTAGCCTTCTTGTCGTTGAGGAATTCTTCGCAAATTTGAAACGAGCTGCTTTCAGTGATGATGTTTCAATTGACTACACTGATTACCAATTCCCATCTTCGGCCATGCGATCATTAGCACATTGAGCAGACTGGAAACGCATCGGATGGTCACGAGGCTTCAGTTCTTGCACTAGTTGTACCTTCATATCGAGGTCTTTATGCAAAATTCTCCCCAGAGAAATGCGAGCAATGTTCAGTTCTTGAGCAAGATGACGAGTTGATGTTGATGGATGTTTAACCACATTCTGGACTACAGTAGCATATTTTCAGGTGCGCTCACTAAACGAGAACGTGAACAGATTTCACCAACAAATTATTGCACAAATTGTGAGAGCATTTCATTTCTAACAGTTTGGATAAAAGATTCAAACTTTGGAAACAAGTTTTTAATATTTCCCAGTTTTGCCCAAGCGTAAATCGAACCATTTCGTTAATGTCAAGTATTAAACTAATTTTCTGTCAAAACACGAATGACAAAACTGTTGTCAGACTCGAAATAACCATTACTTCAAATTGCAAACTCTAGTTGGCTCATCCTTTACAAAAAGAAAGCCACTAATGGCATAACGAACTTGCTTTTTTTCTAATAAATCGTGAAAAGATATAGTCGCTCACAAATAACAAGTAGTGACCCCTACCTAATAGCAATGTCTGTACACTAAAATATTTGATGAAAATTGAAAGAGGGTGCCTAATCAGGGAAAAGTAGAAAAAAAAATACATTTAAATTTGTGTCAATCTGTAGAGTCTTCAAAATAACCCATTAACTATAAATAATATTAAATAAGGTTATGCTGATTTTCACTAATGTTTATTGTTGTTATAATACAATTGAATAACTAAGTTATTCAAAAATGTAAGATACCGCTTACATGAAGATTTGGCGAAAATAGAATACGTAGGATTTTCAAAAGTTCACTTTATTCTAGAGTTTGTTTATTTATCTGCATTCAGTTGGTATGGTAAGATATGTTTTGTTAATTATTTTTCAAATGTGAAATAGGGCTGATGAATTTCCGTTGTTAATTCTGAATTGCTTTTCGAAGATGTTCTGCATGTTTTAGGAATTTGTTTGAAAGACCTTATTTTGAGCAAGTTGTTTTTGAAGAAGTTCTTGAGGTTATGTTTTGCATTTTTGGAAACAAATTTTATTTTAATAAAACAAGGAAGAAAACAACAAAACAACATTTTGTCCCCTTCAAGTATTTATTCAGTAGATTTAATTGATAATTTATATTTCTTTGAATTCTTTTATTCCCTTTGGTAATGTGTGATAAGTGTTTAATTCTGTATGTCTACTAAATTGACATTTATTTTATTTAATTCTAAAAGTTTTCGACTAAAATTTTTTTAAATTAAAATTTGTAGGAGGTAAATAGAATAAATCTGTTTGCTATTTGAATTTCATTAACGAAATTTTCTTTTCATTCATTAGATTAAGTCTACATCGAAGTCAAAGGCGTCAGCTAGTTAATAATAATTTGAAGATTGCGAAAAAAAATTTAAATAATTACTTTTGTAACCAAAATTTGCAGCTTTCTTTTTCGTTATGAAATTAACTGAATTGACTTAGGATACCCGGTTTGTTCTCATGTTTGTACAGCAAAAAATGCACTGACTTTTAAATGAAACTTTCGATGTAAACATTTCAAATAAATTTCGATCCAGGAATCTCTCATATGAAGTGAAGATTAATGCTAAACAAATTTTTTATTCTACGCTAATGAATTGACAAAGTCCCGTTTCTAAAATTCATTGGACAATTTATGGTGTTAATTGTCGAAGAGCGCGTGCTAAAATTGAAATATGCATATTAGTCATAGCTATAATTTCGTGAACGAGCTGACTCATGTACATATAAATGGTCAATTGAAATAAACGACAATTGAATCAAATTGAATGCAGAAACAGATAACATAAAGAATAACAAAAAGCGTTATATTATGAGGATAGGGGCCCCATGTGGTGTACAATAATGAAAAACATAAAGGCTGCCATGAAACAGTGCTCGAGGAATTTAATTTTCTGCCGTGAAAGAGAATGAAGAAAGTTGACAATGGAGTTGACGTGGGGAATCGTTTTATTCAAAATTAACGTTGGCGCTTTTAATGATTATAATATTTTTTCTCTTCATTTTGGAAATATTGAATAAATAAAAGCTGCATTGGAATGAGATTGATCCCTAAACAATCGACAATGTACTGAAAAATGGTGGTCTTTTGAATACTAATATTTTTCATTCGTAAATATGAAGGTTCAACCTTTCTAATAAACTCATAACTTTGAAAATATACTAACCTACAAAGAAACTGCAACACCCAGAAGGAGCTGTTTAAATTGTAATTTTTTTTTGGTAAACATAGATAGTATAGCAAGGAGTAAATGATTAAAATATGGAGAAAAAAATCGAGAAGGTCTTTTAATGTAAACATTTTTTGTTTCTCAAATATGTAGTCGTTTTTTGCAAATTTTTTGAATTTTACCACAAACCAGCTGATCAAGGAGATCCAAAGTCGATGTTTAGTTGTTGTTAAAATGCCTAGAGCTCAAATACGCGGAATTTATCGCCAGCTAAGTGAATTTGAAAGAGGTCGAATTATTGGTCTACGGGAGGCGGGGTTGTCATTTCGCGAATCGCCAACCGTACGAACAGAAATCCAACTACTGTTATGAGATGTTGTCAAGCGTGATTTGATAATGCCCAAAATCGAAGAAGAGTAGGCACCGGACGTCGAAGGGGCACAAATGAAGGTCAAGATCGACGTCTAAGACATATGGCTATTGGTTAGGAGAACAAGTCCATCCTGTAACTGTCCGAAGGGTTTACCCCGCCGGATAAGGTCTTTTGGATTGCAGCATTATCGACCCCACCTTGTGTTACCTCTGACGGTTGAGCATCGCCGGCAACGATTACAGTGGTGCAGAGAATGTCAACATTGGAATGTGGAATGGCATCAGGTCGTCTTTTCTGATGAATCTCGATTCTCCTTGGGTGCACATGATGGCCGAAGAAGGGTTAGACGACGTCGGGGAGAAAGACGTGAACCTCAGTTTGATATTGAGTGTCATGTACACCGGACAGTAGGCGTTATGGTATGGGGTGCTATTGCACATGCAAGTAGGTCACCTTTAGTCTTTATTCGAGGTAACATGACAGTGCTGCGTCTCCTTCAAGAAATAGTGGAGCCATATGTTCTCCATTACCTCTACCAGCTCGAGAATCCAATATTTCAGCAAGATAATGCTCGATCTCATGTTGCCAGAGTTAGTGTAAATTTTTTTGAATCGACCCATGTGAAACTTTTGCCATGGCCGCCCAGATCCCCCGATCTTTCGCCCATAGAGCATGTTTGGGACATCATGGGCAGAAGGCTTGGAAATTAACCCCACGGACTTCGTCGGCTCTGAGACATGAACTACAGGTAGCTTGGTATAGTATCTCCCAAGAAGAAATAGACCATCTTATTGCATCAGTGCCAAGATGTGTTTGGAAGTGTATAGATAATCGCAAAGGACAAACACATTATTAACTAATTTATTAAAAAAAATTGTAAACCCTTCATTTGTTTTATTCAAATTTCAATCATTTACTCCTTGCTATACTATCTATGTTTTACAAAAAAAAGTTTAAAATTTAAACAGCTCCTTCTGGGTGTTGCAGTTTCTCTGTCAGTTAGTATATATTCATTAGTTTTTTATTTATAGCCAATCACAAATGCAAATTTCAAATGGTCCCCTTAGTAGGCATGCATCTATTCGAAAATTATTATAAGATTTTGCATTATATTTCTCTCAGAAGTATTGAAATTATTCATGAATTCTTGTCTGCAATGACTTAAAAGACTTAGTTAAGTGTAAGAGTAGTCAACAGACTAAACTTCGCTACTCTGGAGGATTAGACAATATTTGTAAACAAATTATACAGAAGGCGATAAATAAATAAAAAAAAATAAATAAAACGTTGCTGCTTCAACAGAATTTCACGAAATCTGAGGCATTTGTATAATACTTGAAATTTTTCGTATTTTTCTTTCTTTATATTCTGAAATGTAGGTATTTTTAGAGGCAGAGATATACAAGCACCTTTTAAACGTATAATTTCAGTGTAGGAGGAACAGTGGTGTTTGCAAATTGTACTCTGGGTCAGAGCCAGAGATTTCTGACCAATTTGCTCAACGATCTGAAAATCTGCTTCTGACCCATTTTATTTCTAATTTTTTCCTTTTTCGAGTTATCTAAGCTCACCAGAATTATTTTTTACAGTGGCCTTTCGACATCGACCACAGAACGGGGAGTCACTCCAGTGTATGTCAGATGTCGAACGGGAAGAATATCGTGGTTGTATCCTAGAGGAGCTCTTCGTGTATTGCTTCGCCTTCCTGGTCAAGATAGGGATTTCCGAGCTTGCGTTAAGGTCCGCGAAGATGGCAACAAGCCAGCGGCGAGATTATTTCTGGAGGGACCCAGGTCTCTGCTGAAATTATATTCACACAACGATGGAGGCACGAAAACCATTCGGTAAGTACGAAGTCGTGATTTTTTTGATGAGATATTACCTATGTGCGTGTTTTTTTTCATCACTACGATAATTGCGCGATAACCGTGGGATGACGATGAGATACTGTATGATTGTTTCGACTGTCGAAATAAAACTTCCAAGCGTTTCTTAGACATTAATTTATTATTTCTTGATGAATATATGAAATTGGCAATTTTACTTTTACTTTAAAACTTACGTATTCTACCTTTTTGCAGTAAATCACCGGATTTTTCTGTCCAATGGCAGAGTGCGTTATGTAGCATACTGCATTACCTCGGGAGGGTTAAGGCTCTTGGTAAATATTACAGATATTCCATCTGTTGTCATCTTTGTGGATTTCGACGATACGGCTTAGACCGTTGGTGATTGCAGCCAGGATCAATTGAAAGACTTCACAAGTCAACTGGAAGCTTGGTGGGTTCAACTCTTAGGAGTGGTTTCCGCTATTGCGCGATGATAAGGCGTATCCTTATCACACTATCTGCTTCCTAGGCAGATCATGGAAACTGCTAAGTACGCACCTGGTGAAAGAACCACGCTCACATGCCAGTAACCTAACCGGTAGAATTCACGATGATGCTTTAAACATTGTCATTCATGAATTGAGCCCCAAACAGTCGACAATGTACTGAAAATTTTTTTTGTGGATTTGGTTCTGTGTGAATTGTCGTGGCAGTCATTTGAATCATATTGTGATTCATTCGTAAATGCCAAGGTTCGATGTTTCCAATAAACTTTCAACTTTGAAAAAATATTCATAAGTTTTTTAAAAATGAATGGCTCACCCGCTATTAACTCTCTGGCCTCATGATACGTGAAGAATTATATAAAAAAGTACTGCAATATCTCAGAAATTAATTCAAGGTAATGTTTTGGCAGATTTGAATTTTAAATCGGTATTTTAGTTCTTATAAATGGCATTACATCGATTTTCATCAGAATGTTACAAGATTACTCATTTTTGATCCTTGTTAACTATATATCCTAAAATCTACTCTATACTTCGAAATTCAATCAAAAAGGATGATAATTTACAAATCGTGACGCCAAAATCGAACAAAGAAAACAGATATTTATTTCATTTAATTGCATTGATTCATTTCACGTCTAGTTAGTTGCGCAAATTGCTGAGAATATAGTGAAAGTTCCGAAACACAATGAATACCCATGATTAGAGTCGTTTTTTGGATGTGAACTCTGACCTGACCGTAAACCTAAATGAATCTCATCTTGTGAAGGAAACAATGAGAAAAATAGTCCGTGTGAAAAAGAATATCAGTACCTGGCAATTTGTCATTTCGTACGAAGCACAAAGAGGTCTTTGTTGGTAGTAGTGTAATGTATTTCCCCTCATATATCTCAATTTTGCCAACATTATCTACATTGTTCAAGAATTAATACAAAAATAGTTTCATGTTCTTCAGAATAAATCGATGTTGGTTAAATGTATTCTAATGAGTTTGTACATTCAACACTGGATAGAAATCTTTATAATCCTGCATCGATATTCCACGTTTTTTATTACAATCGATTCCATCTAAGGTGTCCAAAATTTGGCGGAAATATAAGAGAGATATTGTTTTTTTTAATAACATATGGTTTCTATAAAAACAATTGACCATCGAGCAAGGATCAACATAATATGTGGTGAGGTGGTGTGAGTGAGGTTCAGGATGCTTTTGATCTGTACAGGAAATCATGGAAAAAATTACGTAAAGACCTAGTTCGAGTACGTCTGTGTTAACTTGATCATTGTAAATCCTATAACACATGAGAGTTTTTATTTCCTAAACTTAAGTCCGTCTAGAAAGTATCCGGAATTTTTTATTTTTCATAATTTCAATATACTTATTTTTCGTAACATTCTAAGACAGAAGTAATATATAAAATGGGTTGTGCAGAGTCGGCTATGGCCGAAGTTGTGTGGCAACACTATTTGTCGAATATTATTGATTTTCAACAGGTATACAATTTATGAAATAATATCGCAACTAGGAAAAAGAAAACAGATAGAATATTTGCATAGATAAAGTTTTCGAAACGTTAAAAAATTAGTGCAGACTGGGAAAAAGTGCTGTATATGAGACGATAAAGTGGATAAAAAATGGCATGGATATGAGGCATAGACCAATTTCAGGAAGACCGCATAAGGTTAAAGAAAGCAACCTAAACGCTTTATTAGCCTTAGGACGACACAATCTGCGGCTCTGGTTTCGAAAGTTGGCTAACAGATTTGGAAATCAATTAAATATGAAAGTATGTCCAGAAACCGTCCGTATGTCACTGAAAATAAGAGGCTATATATCAAAGAAACCAAAAAAAATTCCTATAATTGACACATTCTATCCTTAGTACAGAAGGATAATGTCTTTATATCTGATGAAACCAACTTTCGTGGAAATCACTTAAACATCCTATCAAAACAACCTGTTACCGTTCAAATTTTCCACCAACATAATTATTTGGAAAGCAACATCTCAGTGTGGTGCTACGCCTTTCTGTATAGTTGATTAATGGTGAAATGTATTGTGGCATTCTAAACAATTTTTCCTTGAAACGGTGCATGCTTTATATCAAGAAGGGTGGTGTTTTCGGCAGAATAATCCAAGATGCCATACTTCGGCCTATACTCAAGCTTGGATGCAAGAACACCAAGTGATAACCATTTCATGGCCAGCAGCTTCACCAGATCTTAGTCCCATTGAAAACATATGGGGACCAATGAAGATTGAAGCTGAACGGGCAGCGCCATGAAATAAAAATGATTTATTTCAGTCAGTTTTAAAGTCCTGGACTACTATCCGAATATTATGGAGGTGATCTAGTTTCGGTGCCCCGATTAATCAAGTGTTCACAGTTAAATGGAGGTTGTATAATGAGATGAGATGAATATTTTGTATAATTTTCTGTTTCAGGAATTAAAAATATATACAATAATAAATAATTATAATCGAGCTTTGATTTTTCCGGATACTTTCTAGACGGATTATGTGTCTCTTTTATTCCGCAAAATACAATTTTTCATGTATATTCTAGCGATAACTTCAATGAAAATTTGAAAAATCCAGTACTCAAAAAATTATATTACATCTTGAAGATATAATTGACCTATATGTGAAATTTAAGGTAGGGATGAATTCTCATTTACTGTGTTTTTTACAGATGTTTCAATAGTAAAAAAGGTCAAGCTGCAATCTACGTCGAAGCGTTGGAGAATGATGGCGTATCGAAAGTTGTTGCAGATATAGAGTACGATCTACAACCTTTACCTAGGGGAATACACGCCTATGATCCTAATGAAGGTGAGTTAAAATGAACAAATTTCAGATTTTTCGACTTCACTTCTTAGCTTCGTTCTTGAGCCAAAGTACACTACATGGATAGCAAAAGGATTAATTTTTTGATATAACAAAAAGGAAAGTGACTTCACATTTGATAAGTAAAAACCAGGATTTTGAAATATAGATATTCAACACATTGAATTAGTAAAAGTTTCCACAAGAATGTCAAAAAAATTCACGGAAATAGTTCCTACAGATTTTCTTCTGATATGGATGACGTTTGTTTCCAGCAGAACGGCTCAACATGCCATATAGCAGATGAAAAATAGTTCTTTTAGGTACCTGTGTTTTTGGAGAGAATGTTATCAGTTTTCCGTTCGGATTTTTGAAATAATGATTCGATTTCTGCCGTCTTGAAGAATCTCTTGACGAAGAACCATAAGAAAATCTTCCAGACTATCATTTTCCTGGATAATTCTTTCGACATTCATTCACCGACATAATATAGATCAGAATCTAAATTAGTTTCCTGCACTGTTTAAATTAGAACCTTTTGGCTATCGTTCAATCTACAGTAATTCTCACGATTTGAAGAATATAAATGTGTCTTGGAGCTCAGTATACCGAGAGGTGAAAGTAATTTGTGTGTTGTAGTAGAGGAAAAATTTAAATACGCATTGAATTTTGTAACCATTGCGTTCAAGTTGAATGTTGAAGTGAAAACGTTCTTGCGCCATTTATCCTTATTCTAAAATTACCTTTTTTTCCAGAGTGTCGACCATGTACAGCGGAAGAACTGGCGCATGCGTTCTGTACAAGTGATTTAGGTGAGTAAAATTTAATGTGTATTCATTTTGCCGGTATTTAAAACGTTCTAGAAATTACTGATTATATAAGACCGATTGTCTAAATGTTCTCAAATTGCAATTTTTATATGATACGCATACGATATTTCATCATATTTTCAAGTATTCACAAAATTTTTAAAGCTACAAGCTGTCTATCCACCCTCCAGGGCTTCTTCCTAAACTATGAATAGAATGCATGAAACTTTTAACAAAAATTAGGTACAATCTGGAATTGATCATCCAAACCTTTCAGCCTGATGTAAAGGTCAAAAATATAATGTTTTAAATGGAAAATAATCGAGAGGAATCATAATACAGTATATCTCTTCAACTTTTCAGTTCATTCTGATTCTCATAAACTTGCTGCTTTTAGATCGGTGACACTTTCAATTCCTTTAGATAACATTGTATAAAACAATCAAAACAAGGAAAAAACTAGGCATCTTGGAATCAATAGAAATTTTTAAACCCAGCAATAAACCGGCCAGAAACCTAAATGAAGAAATAGACTTGTGGAATTGCCGACTTCTAGAAGTTCCCTAAAATATACTATCCGTAAAAAACAAAGCTCGATTGTAATTATTTAATATTTATTTTTGATTCTTGAATTAGAAAATTATGACAAAATATTCATCTTAATTACTTATACAACCTCCATTAACCCCGAAACTAGATCACCTCCATAATTTTCGATAATGGTAGTCCAGGACCGTAAAACTAACTGAATTAAATCATCTTTATTTCGTGACGCTGCTCCTTCAACTTCAATCTTCAGTAGTCCCCATATGTTTTCAATGGAGCTAAGATCTGGTGAAGCTGTTGGCCATGAAATGATTGTCACTTTGTGTTCTTGCATCCAAGCTTGAGTACATGCCGAAGTATGGCATCTTGCATTATCCTGCTGAAAACGCCACTCCTCTTGGTATAAAGTATGCGCCGTTTTAAGGAGAAAATCGTTGCCGACATTGCGATATCTGTTAGAAGGCCCCTCTTTATTAACCCGGTTTTTTATCACGTTCCGCTTGTAAACCTCTGTACCACTATTAGGTGTTACCTAGAATCTATTGAAATATTCAAAATATTTATCACTTTTGTTTAAATACGTCTGTACCATTGTTAGGTCTTCAGTTGTCTGATGATGGGATAGTTCATTTCCCGAAACTCGAGTCACAAGAAAATGTATAATATATCTTTTTATTGGTAGTAAAACATAGTAATTTCTACAATTTGTTTTAACTGTGAACACTTGACTAAACATCGAGGTACACCTCCATAATTTTTGTTGATGGTAGTTCAGGATTGTAAAACTGACTGAATTAAATCATCTTTATTTCGTGACGCTGCTCGTTCAACTTCAATCTTCATTAGTCCCCATATGTTTTCAATGGGGCTAAGATCTGGTGAAACTGCTGGCCATGAAATGATTGTCACTTTGTGTTCTTGCATCCAAGCTTGAGTACATGCCGAAGTATGGCATCTTGCATTATCCTGCTGAAAACGCCACCCCTCTTTGTATAAAGCATGCACCGTTTCAAGGAGACAATCGTTTTGAATGCCACTATTAATGGTACCAACAATTATAAAGAGAGGCGTAGCACCATGCTGATATATTGCTCCCCAAACCATTATTTTGGTGGGAAATTTGAACGTAACAGGTTGTTTTGATAGGATTTTTAAGTGATTTCCACCAAGTTGGAAACAACTTTCGTTCCTTTTGTGAAGGTCTCATTATAGGGATTTTTTTGGTTTCCTTGATGGCATGCGGACGGTTTCTGGACATACTTTTATATTTCGTTGATTTCCAAATCCTATTTGCGAAACACCAGGCGCGTATTGTGTCGTCCTAAGGCCAGTAAAGCGTTTAAATTTCTTACGCGGTCTTCCTGAAACTGATCTATGCCTCATATCCATGCCATTTTTATCCTCTTTATTGTCTCATATACAGCACTTTTTCCCAGTTCAGTCAATTCTACTAATTTTTTAACGTTTACTTTTTTCTAGTTGCGACATTATTTCATATATTGTATACTTGTGGACCATCAACAATATTCGACAAAAAGTGTTGCAATGCAACTTTGTCCATCTGCACAACCTATTTGATACCTTACTTTTGTCTAAGAATGTTACAAAAAAGAAAATATAACAGTTTCAAAATTTGTTGACAATATAATCGTGGGTCACTTTTCGGTATAACTTTCCAATAAAAAAGTAATAGTGTAAACAAAGTATATGTAGTTCTTTTTTATTTTTCATTGGAAGTATCAATTTTTTCGATTTTCGATGACTTATTTTTCAAAAAAGTTAATGAAACGATTCAACGTTAGAGTCTAGGCAGTATATTATTTTGAAATTGTCAGCTACACAAGACCTCGATTATTCGCTACCAGAAACCGATTAAAGCTATTCATATGAGGTCTCAATCTTGCCACTACAACAACCTAGAAGGTGCTTCGATAACTGTTAACTCCACAAAAGGTAATCAAGAAATTATCTTAATAAGCCAGCAACAGCATAAATATTTGAGAGGAATATGCCGTAGAATCTCCATATACTAATGATGTACAGATAAAATGGAAGCAGTGGATCCACTTTATGCAGAATAATCTGCCGATGCTATCGCAGAAACTGGTTAAGTTACACGTGCCTCCTAGATTCGTCGCTTGTTCGGCACGTTCTAATCCAGTATTGGAATATGGGCAACGCCCTTGTCTTAATTTGATATCATAGGATAACCAGAACATTTTAAACTACAAACTAGGCTCATTTATTAGAAACTTTAGAGATCGACAGATACGAGGGAAGGCCAAAAAACTGATTAAACGTGTTAATTAATTTTTTTACGAAACTCTTTCGGTCACCTTCAAAATACTGTCAATCAGATGGAAGCGTTGCATCAGTCAAGTCTTTTTTTCCACTTTTGAACCGTCTCTGGAACTCTAGATTTTGATCTACTGTCCTTTGCGAAACTGATTCTAACGCTTCCACATCATCAAAACGCTTTCTTTTTAGTTTTTTCTTGAATCTCGTTTTCAAGAAAACCTCGCACGGGGTCAAGTCTAGATAATACACAGAGAAGAGAACCATGTACTTTTTCCGACTGTTTAGAAGTGGTAATTTGAATTTTGAATTGAAAAAAATCTATGGGAAGCATATCAGGGGAATACGATAGCACTAGTTGAGTTTTTGGCCAGAAATTTGTTCATAAGTATGACTTAGGTCTTTCGGAACTAGTTGAGCAGCAAAGTGTTTCATGCCAAAACAATCTTTTAAATTGAAACGAATATTTGTGAAACAGAGAAATATTCTCAATAATATATACATATTTTTCGAAAAATTACAGCGATAATTGTACCCTAATAGCAGGAAGAATTACAGCGATAATTTCACTTTACTACGACGAAAAATTACAGCGATAATTGCATTCCATTAATATGCAGAATTACATGCTTATCCGCGGTAATTAAGGCATGGTAGAGGAATTTCATTTAATGTCAATCTGATGAATATCACGATTTGTTTTTCCAATGTAGGAAGATGCAAACTTCACGAAACTTTATGAGAAGTTAGAGGGATTATCCTTGAGAATACTGGAATTTTGTAACAAGTTTCATGATTTCGTCTTGAGTTGTCTAAAGTTTTGAATAGTGTTTTGAATGACAATTTTGAACGAGTCGACGTTACTAACAGCTTCTTTTCTTTCCAGTTACCAGAGGCATAATTCACGGCGTAGAGCAACATCACACCGAAGAATTGTCGAAGATGTCTATAAAAATCACGAAGCTGATCAGGAATACAGTCGAAGAAACCTTCAGTCGGGACATCGAATCAAACCAAATACAAGATAACGAGTATGACGATATTAACAAGAAAATAACCATCTCAGTGGCACAACATTGTGGAGTAGCTCACGGTGTTGGGGAGTTCGTTTTCATGGCTCGAAGGAAACTTGGTGATTTGAGGTTACAATGTGCCCCAAGACTCGAGGACTGGGCGAAACTAATTAGTTCTCTTTCTGAAGAAGGAAAAGCTCATTGTGTACTGAGAAGTTAGACACTGATGGGTATGAAACCTGTGTACTTCATGCCGGTTAGACAGTCATAGAACGTTCTAGGTACTATAAAAGAAAATCACCATATTCTATGAATCGAAATGCGAACGAAGAAAGCATAAGCAATTAACCTAGAAGTTCTATAGACTGTCATTCCTCTAAGGAATTCATTTATTCGAAAAGTATAGTTTTTCTATTCCTAACAATGTTTTTCATACGATATTGGATGTTGTATGAAAAACCACCCTTCAAAAACAACTTTATCGAATAATGAAGAACATACTATTGCTGTGATTGCTATTGTACATAACTTGTAATTACGAGAATAATGATTTACTTAACATGTAATGTATATGAAATTGATGGAAGGGATCAAATATGTGCAATATAACTCTTCATATTCCTGAAGAGGTATCCCTTCATTGTAAATTTTTGTTATGTCTTCATATTGAAGGCTCCTTTGTAAATTGTAAAAATTGTAATTAGTGTAAAATATCTTTTACATGCTTGATTTAACAGAATATTTTATTTAGTTCGCAGAGTTTTTATTGTTATTTCAAAATATCAATATAAAATTTTTGTGTTCGAAATCAAAAGAATTCAAGGTGCCAAATAAGAAATCCTATGAATTAAAACAATATATTGTATTGTAAATAAGTGGATGATATATCTGGAACTGATCTCAAAAATTGATCCGAATTCTTGTAAATGGTGCATTCTTGAAAAATCAAATTAACAAATATATATGTGTTGTTTATCAATTCTCCTTTGTTTTTCGAAGAGAATTCGAATGATTTTGTGATTATTGTATTTAAGTATATAATTCATAGATAAGTTTTTGAGTACTTGAATGCCATACAGTTATAAAAAAGGAAGCTGTGATAAATAGATTTATATAAAAGTGAGAATTGTATTTGTTTAAAAATTTTATATATAAATTTTTTGAGATAATGTTTTTCTATTTTTTCATAATATTCCTTTTCCCTAGATGTGAAGACAACTGAGAATTTCTGCTTTAAATGATACACACTGACAAAATTTCGTATTAATGAACGAAGATCAACTTATGATCTTTCCATCACCTCTGATATAAAATAAAATAGAAAGGCCTTTCACTTGATAGAAGATTTATGTCTACACAAGCACCGCTTACATTTAATAGACGTATATAATCAAAACTCAATATATAATGTCAAATGGAATAAATAACCCAACAGATATACGAAAGTAATTAAAATTAATAAATAAATATTTAAAGGAGAATTTGTTAGAACATAGATCAATCTTGAATTATATAGTTGATCTGTATTTCGAAGCTTAAGTCTTTTAACACGTGAGAGATATAGGTTTAGGTTTTTGATTTTGATATTTGGAATATTAAATGAGGACTGAAGACGGGATTGTCAAAAATTATATTTGTTTTTTGAAGATATAGTGCACATTTTTTAGAGATTTTTGAAATAATTTATTCGAATATTCAAATATATTAAATATTTCAAATAAGTTATATTCTTTGAGAAGTCCTTTAAGTGTGTTCATGTTTTTAAAAGGCAATTGGTGTTCTTAAAGGTAAGACCAGAAACAAAATTTTGTCTCCTTTAAATATTTATTTATTAATTTTAATTACTTTCGTATATCTGTTGGGTTATTTATTCCATTTGACATTATATATTGAGTTTTGATTATATACGTCTATTAAATGTAAGCGGTGCTTGTGTAGACATAAATCTAATTCTAAAATTTTTTGAATAAAAATTTTTTTGAAATTAAAATTGTAGAAGATAAACATATTTCAATTCGTTTTAATATTCAAACCTCTGATATAATTGTGTAGTCAATGCCAATGGTAGCTGCAAGCATTAATGAATGATAATTCATTAACATTTTTGAAAAAGATTATCTTATTGGAATCTGTCTGCTTTAATCAGACTATACTATATGCGATAAAAAGTAGATTATAATCACATTTACATTAGCTACACATGGAAAGCCTTAGGCAACATAAGCAAAAAACAACTAGATTACATAATGGTTAAAGAAAGATTGAAACCAGATTCGAAACTGTAGAAGCTAGCCAGGTGCTTATATCGGTAATGATCGGAATCTAGTTATGATACCTATAGACCCGAAATACAAGAAACTCACGAAGATAAAATCAAGTCACTGGGACATGACGGAATAAAAGACTTTCCACAGTTAAAAAGTGCAAGTACACTTTGTATTCTTTCAAGAAAAAATAAATCAAAGTTAAAGCTTTATATTCAATTCCTCTTAAAATATACAACATATATATTTATACATCTCAGAGGGAGAAATTTCAACTTAACAATTATTAATAACTTAAATTATACTTTATCCAAGTATACATTTTAAATTTTATATTAAGATATTTGGATTTGGTCTATTAGTGCAAAGAAATTTTTGAGCATTAATTTTTTCAGCGAATCATCTTTGGTAATTCTACTGTAATTGTTAAGTTACTATCTTTAACTATGATTTTAAATGAATAAAAGCTTGATTTTTAGGTTTTAAATCTTTGTGTTACACAAATAGGTCTTCATCCCCACTTGTTGTACCATCTTCTCCTTTTGCACATCCCAATTACTATCACGAGACCTGGTTCTTCCAGTAGTTTGAAAGTTCCGCTAGTAACCATGGTGTAATGGTGGAATTAATTTCAGTAAATATAGCATATTACTGTTTTTGTGTGCTGTTACTATCCCTCTAGTCTTGTAGAGTAGATCCAATGGGATATTAGCCAATGATTGTATCGGATTCCTCTTTCTCTTCTTCATTAAATGTACCTCACTGAAATCTACCATATCATTCAGGTTCTCTTAAATTTCATGGTTAAGGGTTTATACCTATAAAATCACATCCAACGGATTTTGAGCCAATTTACGGCTTGTCCATCAGTTATTTGTTTTCTGTTAGTGATGACCTACTCTATTCTATAAGTGGATACAAAATTTCCCCGTTTCATTGACACAATTCGAATTTTAGAGCCTTTCGTTTTGCAGATTTCATCATATTGACCCATCTGGCCCATAAATATATTTAGTTTTCTTTACAGCTTTTTCTATTAAAGCAAATTCAGCATCATTAGGCAGAAACGGATGACCAGAGACCATAAATTTGTAGTCTACAATTTTCAACTTCATTTGTGGATCTTCTGTAAGCCTTGATAGAGGCAATGTTTTATTTTGTCATCAGATTAAAGTGCGATGTGATTGTGGTTTGTAGTATATTTCGGTAAGTGAGTAGTTAAGCAACTTGCTACCTGCTTGAGATCCTCTGTCTGCTTCAGCTTCATCCCATAAATACATACAAGTTAGTGATTGATTGAAATAATGAATTTCAAGGCTGTAAAGATACATATTTCTTTAATAAAATGCTGTGGATGTTGTCAGTTTAGGGAACGGCAAAGCCTTCTGTAAATTGAACCATATTTAATTCAGTAGATGCATCAGACGTACAATATCTACATTGCTGAGCTCTGGCCCAGTGTAAGTCTTTTTTAGTTACAATTGCTGCTTTCTTTTATTTATCACTTTTTTGGAGATCTTCAGTTTCAGTTCATTAAATGTTCAATAAGTATCAGTGTAAGGAGGCTTGAAATGTATTTACTCCCCCTATATACTCAAAAACAACAGTTATGGATTCCTTCTAATGTTTTTTAATACAATCATACTGTTGGATTTAGTTCACTAATATGTCATAGCATTTACAGTAACTATATTCCTGGAAGTGCAGCATTCTAAAGGATTAGTATTGAAATCCGAACTTTGTTCATTATTACACCGAATAGCTAACATAATATACTATCCTAAAGGGAAAAACAAGAATATTGTTTACTTTTGGACTTGGTTCACTTTTGCTCTAAACTACTCATACTACTCTGTCAAGAAAGTACCGGGAATATTCAATTAAAACAACATTTTTACATTTAATCGTCAAAATTTATTGGGTCGCCTTCAAAATAGGCTCCATTTGCTCCAATACATCTATGCCAACGGCACTTCCAATTATCGAAACATTTTTGATAGGCGCTTTCTGGGATGGACTTTAGCTCTCGCGCCGAATTTTGTTTTATGGCTTCAATCGACTCAAAACGGGTGCCACGAAGGGGCAATTTTAGTTTTGGGAAGAGGAAAAAGTCGCAGGGAGCCAAACCGGCGGATACGGTGGTTGCTGAAGCACGTTTGTTGAGTTTTTGGCGATAAAGTCAGTCACAATCGTAGCTCGGTGAGAAGGCGCATTATCGTCATGCAAAATCCATGAGTTGTTCGCCCACAAATTTGGCCGCTTCTTACGGATACGCTCACGGAAACGTTTCATAACGCCTAGGTAATTCTCCTTGTTTACCGTCTGACCCTCTGGAACGAATTCGTAGTGCACCACGCCACGGATATCGAAGAAAACAATGAGCATCACCTTCATTTTCGAGCGGCTTTGGCGTGGTTTTTTCGGTTTCGGCTCTTTTTTTGCCACCCATTCCGATGACTGCTGGCTTGTTTGCATATCGTACTCGTAGACCCAGGTCTCATCACCAGTTATAATGCGTTCCATGAATGTAGAATCGGAATTACAGCGATCCAGCATGTCTGAAGCAACCTGTTTGCAATGACGTTTTTGAAGAAAATTCAGGTCTTTCGGTACAAGTCGTGCGGCCACCTTTCTCATGCCCAAAATATCAATCAAAATCGTACGTGCGGACTCGTGGGATATCTTAAGATCATGTGCTATCTCTCTCAAGCTGGTACGATGGTTTTCCAGCACCCTTTCCTTAAGTTTATCGACGTTATCTTCGATCGAAGCCGTCGATGGGCGACCACTTCACGACCGTCCTTGAAGGCTCTGTACCACTGATATGCACGAGTTTTCGATAGAGCATTATCACCAAAGGCCTTTTGCAACATTTTCAATGCATCGGCACACGAAAATTCATTTGCAACACAAAACTTTAAACAAATTCTTTGCTCAACGTAATCACCCATAGTAAAAATCGGCACGCACTCTGACATCGACTGACTTAATCAGCTGTTGCAAACACACTAGTTGACAGATCCCGCTCAAGCTTGGCATAGTAATTAAGGACAGTGGTACCAACCTAGGAAAAAAATTTTTTACCTGCCTCATTGCCCCGCCAGATTTAAATCGATAATTCCCGGTACTTTCTTCACAGAATGTATATGCAAACATATAAAAGTGTTCTTGAATTATTAATATTTAGTCCAACCGCCTTCCGCTTTCATTAGCGTTTTTTTTTTCTCCTGGGCATGTTATTTATGGGCATAATGCAATTTCCTTCAATTTATTATTATGGTTTCAATGATATATTATTATTTCCTCTATCAACTGCAACCTGTTTGTAATGTTTTGTTTTTCCAAATCCCATTTTGGGCGCCCCATGATATTATCGATGGTGTTCATGTCAGTAGATTTCACGTCCTATGGTAAAAGAAGTATTTTTTTCTCCTCCAAGATTTTTTTTACACCTTTAGCAGTATGGAGGGCGCCTTATCTTGCATGAACAATTTAGGCCCATTGCCAAACCATTGGTTGTTCTGTGGTATCAATTTGATTTACAGAGCCCTGTTGCATTGTTGCATACCAGCCGTATCATCAAAGATGTGGGAGACTTAACTTTTTCTAACAAGCAGTCTTCTGTATGGAATTTTTTTTGTGGTCGCTTACGAACGAATTTATGTCTATCATCCATGGTATGTAAAGTTGCTCTGCCACTAAAGCAAGTCTTAGAGTGTTGAATAACCATTGAAAAGTATGAAAAAAAATTCAATTCACTCACTGGCTTACAAATAGTGTTCACCATATGGATCGCGTGCCTTACAAATTTCTCCGTATCGTACCCACACATACAGAAAAGTCTGCCTTTTGAAATTTGTTTTTGATTTCACAGTGCCTTGCCTTCTGTATTCCAGAGCCTGATTATTCAAAATGCTCTGTTCCCTAGATGTTTTTGAAAATTTTGTACCACAACGACCATTCCGAGTAACCAGGTTGATTTGCTTCCAGTTTTTGGCTCAAGCGTCGAACAGTCCATTGAGATACCCTACACAAATTTGCATGATGACTTTGACTGAATGTTGTATTATTTCATAGTGTAATAGCAGACGATTTTTCTTTTAAAGAAATATCTTCACTCCTTCCCATCTGAGAAAAAAGTATCGGAAGGCCGAAGGAACGATTTTTGTTGTAAGTATTTACCAATAAAATTAGAAATAACGAACTTTTATTAACTTGGATACTAACCTTGAAATCACTTTAATGGAAAATACAAAACTATAACGTAGAAAACCTTGTTTTCATTTAAATTCATCATAAAAACAACCGGATTCAGCAGAAAAATTGACCGAATAATATCCCTTTTCTGACATTTCAACGAAAATTTTTCAGTAGCGACTGTATAATGAACCCAAGTAATAAATTTGGATAATATCAACTATGTATACACCCCCTAATATGGGAAAACACTGTCCTTTGGAGTGAGTCTGATAAAGTAAGCATGGTATATTCACTCCATATAGGAACGCTAGATCTCAAACCGAAGGGTAGCGTCATCTATGCACGTAAATATACATCACAGAATACCCACTAAGTGACTCAAGCAGCGAACTGTATTAGTTTACCAACTGTAAAAACGTCCTTATGATCAAGTCATATTCTAGTATGCCCGGAATACTAAATATACAGCATATCTACAAATTAACTGTAGTATGAGCTATGGAAATAGAAATTTCTTGGAATCAGGAGAGTGCAACTCATATCCGTACGAATACGCTGCATTCATAGACAAACTATTAAATTGTATGTGGATTATCTATGGTTGCTTTCGTCGGGCATTAGAGCATTACACTGATAAGATATCAACAAACATAGAAATATGCTTTTCTTTTGCTTATGTTCCGGAAATCAACCATACCTGTTTGGGTTGATTCGAATTGTTAACTGTTACACAGATGTAAGTTAGACTGACCCGATTAGAATAACTTTATTGCTATATGTGAAACTTCTCAGCTGCTTGGAATAATTGCATCCCTGTATATATTTCGGATCCTAAATTACGTTTCATTGTACTTTATTGCAATTAATAGTGAAGTACTCTAAAATATCCGGAATTTTACGGAGTACTCTATATCTGGGATTATATGGAGTACTCTAAGATATCTGGGACTATACGGAGTACTCTAAGATATCTGGGATTATACGGAGCACTCTAAAAAACGCTAACCTTTTTATCGTGATCATCTAGTGGCAGGAGAATAGGACGTTACGTGGTGTAGGAACCCAAATTAAACCTAACGAGAGCAAGGAAACTGTGATGGAAGGTTTAAATATTAAAAACACAGTAACGTCAGAATAATATATTCATATTAGTAATATTGAAAAGCAACAACCCTCAATGGATGGAAACAAACATTTATCAGCCTGCGATTAAATCTACTCTACTCAGTGGTTCGTATAGCTCCCCAGTGAACCTAATAGCGCCCCGGGTCTAAACGACTTATTTCTACATATCTTTGGGTCGGTAACTTGCTCGAATCGGATATCATTCTTATAGAGCGGAAAGGGTTAGAAAGAACAGGATACAACCAGCATGCACCTTCCGGTAGCCAGTGCAGAACCTAACAGTTACAAGGAGTAAGTTTCAATGGACAGGTGGTTAAAGTGATATGCCCAGGAAATCTTCTTGAAGAGGAGATCTACCATAATTCTAGTCGACCAGAAAAGTTACTATCAAATGGACTGTATCTGGCCTTCTCGGGGTGGCCAAGGCCCAGGAAGGCTCAGATATTACTAAAGAACGAACCGAACACTACCCTAAGGGTCACGCAAACTAATCCTGAGGATACCACAATGCCTAAAAAGCTAAACAAAAAAAAATGAATGGAGAAGGGTAATCGGACAACATCACAAAACGTTTTAACCGACATACATACATAAACAAATCTTTTATATTACTTTATTCACAATAACGTATAATATTTTAAAACAATGAATGCTTCAATCTTCGTTTCGTTAGTGATTAATTTTACAAAAATATACATAATAAACAGATTATTTTCAAGAACTATTCAGTCTTGAGATATACTTCAGAACGTGTATTACAATATACTAAAATTATGATACAATAATGCATTTACACTAATCACAGATACCTTGATGAATTTGAATATTTTTTAAGTACATTTTTCTTAATTTTCGAGGGACCGCAACGATTCAATTAATTTTCTATTCAGTAACTTGAACCATTAACATACAGGAATTTTAAAATTTTAACAGGACGTAGAACATATCCGAATAAATCACTCTAGAAAAAATTGCCTTAATAGGGTTCCAGATTGACGATAAAACTCTAAGGGATATAATTTATACCTTAGCAGTATTTCTACATCAATTTTTTTATGGTATATCAAATTTTATAATCATTGTGTGATCACTGGTGTTTATGATCAGTTGTATCTCAGCAACTTATAATAGAACAAAGCAGATTCAGTGGAAATTCTGAAATCTTACATGTTATTTTTGTTTTTTTTCCGATTAAAAATCCACTACTAAGTACTTCAGAAATAGCGATGAAAGACTGATTCCAAAAAAAATTTGAAGAACTAAATGTGTAGCCCTGTAATTTTTTGAAGTGATGCATCGAAATCTATATCTTGATTGATCAAATTCTTAAAAACAAATTGAAAATAACGAGGATTCTGATCCTAAAGTTTGCATAGTCTATCTCAAAAATAGGTGAAACAATTTTTTCAACAATTTCGTATTTACAACTCAATAAATGTTGGATGCAATAGTCCGTTAGTTTGTGATAGTTCATTTTTGTATGGAATAAAGTAAGAAATTACTTAGTTTCATATCTCTTCTTTGAAAAGATTAAACTCAATATATTCAAGGTAGACTGATCGATACCCAAGCTTTGCACTTGACACACAAAAAATCGTGCAAATAATGGTCCATCAAAGCAATCAAGATTTGAAAATATTCGACAATATAATAAGGCTCTCCATCAAAGTTTGTAAAGTCTCAAAATTAGCCATACGTAGTATATTTTCACTTATTCAAATAAATACTGAGTAAAAAAAGGAAAAGTAATTTCGAAAGTTTTAACAAAGTTTTCAAATCCTTGTATATTCTGTACTCAATGGAATGCCGAGGTCTATGATTACGCGATAACTTAAGTTCTTAGGGCCTATTCCTAGAAGTATGCTCGTCAAAAATAAAAATGATTATTCTGCCATTTACACTGCCATCAAGTGACTAGAAATTTTTTCGTTAGGAACTGTTGGACAGTGAAGTAAATGTAAAGAGTTATTATGACTTAATATTTTCGTGGTATAATTTATGCCCTCAGGCTTTCTCATTAATCATTAACCTGCCCTCGGAAACCTTTACATAGGCAAGTTTTTCTGACGACATGATTTATTTCGATGAGGTCTACATCATTTGAAAAACCCTACATCTTTGAAAAACATTATACATTAGAAAATTATGACTTTCATTTGAAAGTTTAGCATCTTTACATAATCTAGCATAAAAATTTTCGGAATATTCTAAAGAAATACTCTCAGTCGCAAAAAGGTTAATAGAATAGTGTTCATTCATAATATTCAGTGAAGTCCATATGAACTAACATATAATAAGATAAGGATGCATACCAGATAAGCACAGAGTAAGCGTGAAGATATTGTTAAAGTTTTCATTAAATTGAAATCGTTTTATCGTTTCATGAACCAACTATTCAAGTAAATATATTCTCGCATTAACCTAAAATCCTAATTATGTCGCCAAATGAAGGAACTCCAGGATTACAAAAACATAATATTGTTTTGATTATGCCTACCATTATGTCTGATCAGTAACTGATTTATCACATTATGCTGTGAGAATTTGATTTATATTGAATAATAAATTATATGGAAACCTTAACCATAGAATACTTCTCTCTCTTCATTCCGTTGAATTTATAGATGATTCCGAATCAGACTTTTTGTTGTCTGAAAGTGTTCCCCTTCTTAAACTGAATTCTACCCAGATGTAACCAGCTGTTCCGATAATAGCTAGAGCTAAAAGTATTCCTAGTTGTCCATAAAGAGGTACATATGGGGCATAGAAGAAAGAAGCTGCTGCAGCAACAGACTATAAAAGATTTATCATTACTATACATACAACAACCATAGACATTAGGTTCATAAGTCAATGATACCAACTAGTGAATTTTGATCACACTGCACAAGAAGGATATTCAGTTATAATATCACAAGAGCATAGACAATATTCGATTATACACCGAGTCACGAGAAGTAGTATTTCGCGAAATACCTCGAGTGAAGAGGTTCGTATAATCGAAATATATTGTCTATGCTCAAGTTGGTATTCGTTACGATTATATAACGAATAATATTACCAATTTTTTATTGATTATTATTAATATTGAAGGTACAACAACAAACTGAAGCTTTATTGTGAAAACTCAAAGTTCAAAGTATTTTCTGTAGCCACTACTTTTCATCTCTGGCTGCGAGGGTTACTCGTTAATACTATAATTGACTATGTGACTGTTTCCTGATCTATTACTATGTTTACTGACCAAACCATGATCGAATAGTAACCAGAGGTTTGTAGCGCCCAAAGGTCACAGTATTTTCTATAATCCACCATTTATGATATGAATAAAAGGAAGGGGAAAAAACTACTATCTAATATATTTTTGAACTCACCTGTACGAATTTGAATATTCCAAACGCGCAGGCGCTATTATTGGAATAAATGCTACCGATTATTGAATAAAACTGGGTGTTATAACAGGCATCTCCGAAACCAAGCAGGAATGAACAAGCCATAGCTAAGATTCCAGAACTTGCGATGAAGGCTTCGTCATGAGTGTCTTCTATGGGAGATTGGTTTGGAAGATTTAGGAAAATTGCGAAAAATGCTAGAATGTGAATTATAAATCCAGCGATGACAATTGGATCTCTTCCCCATTTCGTTGTTTTCTTGCCTAAAATACCAAATGACAAACCACCTGTAAAATAGGGAAATAATTAATGATTTCACTAATAAATATTATTCTTGTGATCAAAGGACTCTTTCAATGAAATACTAAAAAAAGTCCCTCAGGCCCACTCAAGCTGTAGTTTTCATGGATAGTTTGTAAATATGGGGATAACAAGCATAATGTTTCCATTATTCATAAAGCTTCTCATACAGATATAACAGTTCTCAAAAACTCTTTTCATTCAATTCAACCTAAATTATCAGCATATCATATGTGATACTTGAGAAAAACCATAATAATTTTGGGAATGTTCTTAAGTTTTGTAACTAGCTCAATGAAAATAATTCAATTTTTTTGAATAGTTTTCTGTAAATATCCTCCATTTTATTAGCAAAAAATTAAAACTTTTCTGTCATTCGACATGTCTAAGCAGAAAATTAGTATTATCTCGAAATCAAGTGGTAAAACAATGTTAGTAGGTTGTTATACACGAATGACCGTAATGTGACGTTAAAAAAATCTCCTAGCTCATAAGGCTCAAATTTTATAATCAAAGATTTTACCCTGCTTTTGAAGATTCTTAAATTATTTATGTTCTTAATGTTATTTGGTAAAGGACTAAATATACAATTACATATATATAGGGTGTTTTTCGCTTAAGATCAATCTATGGATTTGGAAATTTAAATTTTGTGTTCTAACTATTACTGGTATTATATTAAATAAATTTTTCTCTGTTCTTATGTAAGAATACAGCACATTCGTAAATGTACAAACCATAAACTGTGAAGATGTTATTTTCCTCAAACAATTCTCTAGAAGTTTCATTATATTTCAGCTTAAAAATTGACCTTATTGTTCTTTTTTGTATTTTAAACATTTCTTCTGAACTTCTTTTAGTGCCTTAAAAAATAATCCCATATCTAAGTCTAGATTCAAAATTTGCATAATATAACATTTTCAATGATTTATCATTCAGGTATTTTCTAGATATTCTAATTGCAAAATTAATTTGAATCAATTTATGACCTTAATGCTCCACATGTGTTTTAAAATTTATAAATGAGTTCATGAATACACCCAGAAATTTGGTACTGTCTACAATATTTATAACCTTATTTACTGAAGTAATGCTGGTTGGTTTACTTTTATTACTTCTGTTAGTACTGAAAACTATAAGGTTGGTTTCTTCAACATTTAGGCTCAATTCGTTCTTCTGTAGCCATTGATGTTTCCTATTGAAGAAGTTGGTTCCTGCACGAATTAATGTATTCTCATCTTTTGCTCCTACCAATAGGTTGGTGTCTTCCACATAATTGATCAACTTTTCATCCAATATTCAATACACCTCCTTGTACTATACCTCTTTTATTTATCAACTCAGTGAATTCAGCATTTCTCCTTCCTTGATGATTTTCACTTTTTGTTTTCGTTTGCATATATATGATTCAATCCACTTGTATGTATATCCTTTTATCCCATAAGCTTGAAGTTTCTTAGCAGGTGTTTCTAGTTTATTGAGTCGTGTGCTTTTGACATATTCAAAAATATGGTCAGTGCAAAGTTGTCTCCTTCTACCAATATGTTCTTTGTTAGTTCAAATATGGCTGTTTGGGTAGATTTTCCTTTCAGAAATCTGATTATTATTATTATTAATTATTACTGAAAAAATCACAATTATTCAGGAATTCTGTGATTCTGGAGCACATTATCAGTTCGAATATTTTTGAAAAACTTGGCAGAATACTGATAGTTCTGTAGTTTTCTAGCTCTTGAGGATTTCCTTTTTTTAATATGGGTTTGATCTTAGCTGTTTTCAATTGTTCCGGAAACTTGTCTTGTTTGAACGATTGGTTTACCAGGTGCGCTAGGACGCCATTTATTTCAGGTAGGGCTTGTTTAATAAGACTTGTGGGTATTTCGTTTATTCCACTGGTGTGTTTATTTTTGAGGAGTTTTCCTATTTACAAAATATCTGTAGGATTTGTTATTTTAAGATAGATAGATCTGCCATTTGGTGTCAGGTTGTATTTTGGTTAAGGGTGTGTCTGTGAGCTAATGTTATTGAAATAATTATCGAATTTTTGTACTATTTCCTTAGGATTACCTCTACACCTCTGCGTTCTTCTGACTTTCTCTAATTTTATTACATATTGACCAGATTGTCATGTTCTTGTTATCTCATTTCCTGATCCTTTCTTCAAATGTTTGGGTTCTGTTTTTCCAAATTAATTGGTCATATTCCTTTTTTTTTGCTATAAAGTTCTCTATATTTGACGTTACACCTGTTCATCAATATTAAAATATCTAGCTGACTTTTGCATTTGTTTATTTCTGTATTTGATGGTATTTGCCTATTCCTTTTTTATTAAAACTTTTTCATTGGAAAACATTTCTTTAGGATAGATTGAAAGGTTTTCAGAAAACACTGCCATTTTGAATCAATGTTGCTATCTTCATTCTCCTTGGTGCATAAGGGAAGATATGTCTCTTAACCCACAAAAGGTAGTTATAGTACCATTCAGAAAGAAACAGAAGTTGGATGGTTTAGAACCGCCAACTATCCGTGGTGAAACAATACAATTCCCTTATGAGGCAAAATACCTGGGAAAAGTCCTGGACAAAATCTCAGTTGGAATGCACACAGACAAAATGTATCATAAAGCCAAAATGGGATTCTGGAACTGCAGGCGAATCTGCGATAAAACCTGGGGTTTAAAGCCCAAGCAGATGTATTGGCTATACGCTATGGTATTGAGACCACAGATAATGTATGGCGCTGTAGCGTGGTGGAAGAAAGGCCAACAAACGATTGGCCAACATAAGCTCACCCGACTACAAAGGCAGGCTTGTCTTGCAACTCCAGGTTCGTTTCGCACCACACTCACGGTATCCATGGAGGTCCTACTAAATCTACCACTCCTGCAGCTACTCGTGCAGAGGGAGGCGGAACGGACCACATACAAACTATATCAACTGGCGATCTACAGGCCAGAGGCAATAGTGATGGGAGGCTCAGGATGGCTGGACGAGCTTTTAGCGAATAGTACCCTATCGATGCCCTTCGATCTAATGTTAAAAGTCATGAGCCAAGAACGGCATTTCAATGTAATCGTCCCCAGCCGGGACGAATGGATCTAGCATGCTGAGCTTCTCCTAAGGACCGACCTTGGCTTGTTCACAGACGGCTCTGGAACGACGAACGGAACGGGAGCGAGAGTCAATGGGAGCAAACCGAGAATCAACATTTAATTGAGTCTCGGTCAAAATGCAACTATATTCCAGGCAGAACTATTTGCCATTGAGACCGCAGCCGAACTGCTGATAAAACGGCAAATCTACCACGCCAAAATCAAAGTATTTACCGAAAGTCAATCAACACTAAAAACTCTGGAATTCAGCTGTTGTACATCGAAAACAGTCTGCAGTTGCCGCACGGCTTTAAACAGGCTCGGTATCTATAGTAAAATCACTCTTGTTTGGATACCGACCCACTCAAAGTTTTTAGGTAACAAAGAGGAGATCGGCTGGCGTTTGCTGGAGCTGCGCTGCCTCTGGTAGGCCCGGAATCAAATCATTCCTAAGAATACCACATGACGTGGATAAGCGGACGATAACAGTCATAATGATCTCAAGACTACAGTATTTCTGGCTGAGCCATCCTGGCCTGAAACATTCGAAGGTGTTCCTTGGAACAGCTTCGAACAAAGAGATGGGGGACCTAGCGCTAGGTCTGGGTCAATCTTGTCGAAATTATGCAGGCTGTGTCTTGAGGACACTGAAACAGCCGTGCAGATCGCCTCAGAGTGCCCAGCGGTGAATCGCATCAGATTGGAGGGCTTTGGTGAGGCTTTTATGGCTCACTGCGAACCGAAAAAATTACCCCAGAACAAGATTATCGGTTTTATCCTAAATCTAGATCTCGTCCAGGAAATATAAATTAAGGCTGAACCACAATAGTCCGTGCGGGCGTAGTGGTAGAGTGGACAGACGCCTGCTCACTATTAAATAATAATAAAAATTATATTAAAAAAAATCCCATCATTTAACGGGTGATAAATTGTTAATTTCATTATTTCACTCGGTATTATTCATAATGGACCATACATGATACAGTTAGATATAGAATAGGGTGTTTCATTTAAAATCAAGAGGAGAACTATGCTGGATTCGAGCGAATCACCCTGTACATTTGAATTTATGTTTAAAAAGCAGACTTTTGAATTCAACAGTTGACGTTTCCCAGTGTTTTTCATAATTTTCTAACATAAGGACACTTCAATTCTACCAGATTTTCGTATTGGCATGCGAGCATAGCTCTTTCACCAAGTGACTACTCAGCAGTCTCCACAGTCCACCCCAAGAGGTAGAAAGTGTGATAAGGATTACGCCATATGATCGCGCGAAGCGAGAAACCCTACGAAGAGATGAACCCACCAGCTTCCAGTTTGGGCCCCGACTCGAAAGCCAGAACCGTCTGAGTGGTAGCAGCGAAGCACTTTTCAACCTCTACTGGCTCTGCGGGCCGGTTCCCGAGTTGGTTTTTGACGCAACTCACCCGCCGGACGGAATTCTTATCCAAGCATCCGAACGCAGTCCCATGAACTAAGATTGATGACTATTATTGATCCTGGTACGAGCACCGTCCAACGGCCTGTACGTCCTGACTCACCGAACCCATGTGAAGTCATTTGATTGATCCTGGCGTGAAACACTAACGGCAAAACCATTTCGTCGAGATCCACAAACCCTAAATTGTTACGCATTGATCCGGGGCCAGGATAAGCCGGTCGAACCGTCAAGTCCCGTTAAACCACGAGTCATTTCATGAGAATATCCCGAACATGGGGGTCTGCGAACAGATAAATGAAATACCTCCCTAATCCAGCATGCGGACTTTCAACTACTGCCCTCTCGAGTCCAACACCAACGGGGTAGCCAGGTGATACAAGTAACACCTGAGGGCAAACCCCCGAGGGGACGCAGTATGCTACGTAAGGCACTCGGCCATTAGACAAAAAAATCCGGAGATCAACTGCGATAGGGTAGAGTACGCCAGCTCTAAGGGAGAAGCCCTGTGCTGCGACAGACTCCTGTCACTGAGTTAATCAACCGGCTCAGCCCTCCATTTCACCAGAAGGGCAAAACTAGGGCCGATCTTCCACCATACAGGTCCAGTGACTGGCGCGAATGGCATTAGGTTAGGCACCAAGACCTAACCCTCCATTTCGCCGGGACAAAACAAGGGTCCTAGTCCTGACAAGCGCCCCCATCTCCTCAAGATCTAATGCCCGGGGTGCGCTAACATAAGGACACAAAAAATTTTATTCCATAAGTGGTTTCCACACATTATATGTGTATTATTTAAATGAGTGTAAAATGGATTTCTATCAAGTAAAGGCCAACTCAAAGTTTGTAATTCATAAAGGTAATAGAATATTTTATATTTTTATTCGACATTTGAATTCCAAGTAGGACTTGTACGTAAACAATGGCAATTTAAAGAACTAGAAAAATATTGTCAGATAAAACCAACAGCATCATTACTTCAGAGAATAATGAAACTTCCTGATCTTTTCACTCACCTAAGACTTCCCCAATTCCTATAAATACTCCCGATAGACCAACAAGCTTCTTGGAGTCGCCAAGTTGTAAAGTAGCACCTACGGCGGTACTGTAGACGCCACTGTAAAATCCCAATTCAATACCTGAAATTGAAAATGCAAGTCATATACACCGAAATGATTCGGAGAAAGTTGACGAACCTAATAAATTTTTTTAAGGATCGAACAGAAGTTGAATGTACGAGTAGATTACAGTATCCAGCACCGCGTTCATAACATTATATCAGTCTTACGCAAATAGGCAATTACGAGAAAAAAATTGAATTGATTCGATCAATGGTCGTTGATCTGGGCTAATTAATGCAATGAAAATAGGCGAATGCAAGATAATTATTACCATACCATCAATAGAGTCACCCGAGAATGGTAATTTATGTATTCCCATAATGTTAACCACAGTCTACGTGATCTTTCATTTCTATCTCGTATAAGAATATGATAATGTTGACCAACACTCAAAACAATTTTCTGCAATATATAGTAGCACGCTTAGAAAGTATGTGGAATAAATTATTTTTCATAATTTTAATATACTTCTTTTTTCTAACATTTTAAGACGAAAGTAATGTATAAAATAGGTTGTGCAGATAGTCGGCTATGGCCAAAGTAGCATGGCAACACTATTTTTCAAATACTGTTGATTGTCAACAGGTGTACAATTCATAAAATAATGTCGCCACTAGAAAAAAGAAAACAGATAGAATATTTGTATAGAAAAGGTTTTCGAAACGTTAACAAATCAGTTCAATTGACTAGACTGGGAAAAAGTGTTGTATATGAGGCAATAAAGAGGATGAAAATGGCATAGATCAGTTTCAGGAAGACCGCTTAAGATTAAAGGAAACAATTCAAACGCTTTATCGGACTTAGGACGACACAATCTGCGCCTGGGTTTTCGCAAATTGGCTAACAGGTTTGGAAATTAACGAAATATAAAAGCATGTCCAGAAATCGTCTGTATGTCAGTGAAAAGACAAGCCCAGAACATATCAAGGAAACCAAAAAAATCCTTATATTGACACCTTTACAAAAGAAACGACGGATTTTGTGAACGTTTTCAAGAAGATAATTTTAATAATGTCTTTACATCTGATGAAAGTTGTTTCAAGGTGAAAATCACTAAAAAATCATATCAAAATAACCTGTTACCGATCAAATTTCCAAATTTCCCACCAAAATAATGATTTGTGGAGCAATATATCAGCGTGGTGCTAAGCCTCTCTGTATAGTTGATGGTACCATTGATAGTGAAAAGTATTGTGGCATTCTAAACGATTTTCTCCTTGAAACGGCGCATGCTTTACATCCAGAGGGGTGGCGTTTTCAGCAGGATAATGCAAGATGCCATACTTCGGCCTACACTCAAGCTTGGATGCAAGAACACCAAGTGACAACCATTTCATGGCCAGCACTTCCCCAGATCTTATTCCTATTGAAAAGATATGAGGCCTAATGAAAATTGAAGTTGAACGAGTAGCGCTACGAAATAAATATGATTTAATTCAATCAGTTTTACAGTCCTGGACCATCACCGAAAATTATGAGATGAATATGTTGTTATAATTTTCTAATTCAAGAATTAAAAATAAATACGAAATAATTACAATTGAGCTTTGTTTTTTCCGTATACTTTCCAGACGGACTATACATTGCAGAGTAAAATTAAAGAAACTGACAGATGGATTCGATTCATTACTCAGGGATGTTTCAAAGATATGTGATGACTGAAAAATAGAAAAAAAAAGTTGGACAAATGATCACGTAAGACCAAGAATCATTTCGATGGAAGATTGATTCTGAACAACGCTTCCGAGTGACTATTTTCTATTCAATGATTGAGGAAGCTATTTCAAAGTAACTTCAAAATAGATTTATTTAAGGTGTTCGAGAAATATTCCATGAAAGGTCACAAAGAGTTAGCTCATTTCTTGATCATTCAAAATGCCCCATTGTCTTCAAGCTAGACAGATGCTTGCATGACTGTTCTAATATTTCTAGCCATATTTGAAATGGAATTTGATCAAAAGTATTTTGGATGGAGAAGTCCGTTACTTTGTGTTAATTCATTTTAAATGGAATGAAATGAGAAATTACTGCACCTAGTTTGGTATAGATATGTAAACGACATATTGGCTTGCTTCTGTGGAACACATTCAGAACTAGATACACAAGAATACCTTAATGGTTTGCACCAGTTCAAATTCACTGTGGAACCACAATGTGAAAACAAAATGAATTTTCTGGACATAACTTTAATTAAGAATAATAATGAAATTTCCTTTGATATATTCTTAAAATCTGCAACGATCCAACTTTTTAAACTATCCGAGCACCCATAAACTCGCTGCTTACAGATCAATGATAGGTAGAGCATTTTCCATTCCAGGAAACTGAAAACAATTAAACAAATAGCCACAAACAATTAATTCGAACCAAAAACCATGAATTCTATCATAAACAAAAATGAAAAACAACTCATTCTGAAAAAAATATACCCCACTTCCAAAACAGAAAATAATGAAAAAAAATTAATCAACATATTTTGGATCAATCTCGCAAAAAATATCTCAAATATTGAAAAAACTAATATAATAACCACTTTCATACCGTCACATAAAATTTGCAACCTCTTTTTTAATGCAAAATTAAGTTGTCAACTGTGCAGTAGAGTATATGTATGACAAACCGGGAGATCTTAAAGAAAAAGATTCAAAGAACATCAATCTTTATTTAGGAACCGAAATATTTTTTCGAAACCAATCATATCTTCCCAGAACTGGACAATCTTGACATATTGCACCTGTAAGTGAAAGGAAAAAACTAGACAGCCCGGAATCCATAGAAGCACGTTTTAGAAATGAAACTATTGAACGAGCAGAGAGACCCAGAAGTTTCACACAAGCCGAAATGTAGCATACTTTCAAATTGTAGGCAAAAAAATTGTAAAAATTCTAAACCCTGTGACGGTCTTTTTGCTCCTGTTGCCACAAATCAAAAAAGTGAAGATTTGTGGCAACAGGAGTAAAAGGACCGTCCCGGGGTGTAGAATTTTTTCAAATGCCTATGATTTTAAAGCATGCTACATAGATTTTTTTCCACATTCATCTAATTAACAGTACGACATGCCTCGTCACCCAGTTCCGACTTGTCGTTGATTTCTGGGACCTCCTGTGTATAATATTTGAGATACAATTACTTCATACTGTTTGAAAATGTACTGAACAATACTTAACTCGATTCACTGTATGTTAAGTTAATGAAAAGTTATAGAAAACTAAGTAATTTAATTCCATTCAAAAGATATTTTGCCGCGTAAAAGGTAAAGAGCATCTTGCATTATTTTCTATTAGGAATAAGACAGCACGAAGAATTGATTTTAATAAAATAATTGACGAATTTGTTTCGGTAACACTGAAAATTTTTTCTTTAGAATTATAATTGGAGTTTACGTGATAAATAACCTTACTGACAATTATGTTTCCGAAAACTAGGATTGAGTTAATCAGCATTACAAATGCTGTTAAACGATTACGGAAAGATTTCATGATTTCACGATCTGAATAATCAATTATTATTGTAACTAACATTTTTTAATATTCTTAATATTGTAAGTTTCGAATAATTTTTTTATTACCTAAGACTACGCATTATAATTTATTGTTGAAGAGAGCCCCATTTTCATCTCTCACCTTCAACCTGAGTTCCCCCCCTGAAATATGCATTAAGAATTTGCAAATTATCAACAAATCAATTCAATTTCTCGAGAAAACGACACGAGATATTTGTCAACCTCTGCAATCTGAATAATTTCAATTCACTCTAAATGAAAATGGTCATAACCGCTTCTCGAGTGAAATTCTGGATTAATGTAGGTCAATAATTTCAACTTCATAATACACCATTTAAAATTTAAATATGCCAATACTATAAATTTTCTTGAGACTTGTTATTGTCAGTTATATTTGAAATCATGGTCATTCGACTTTGTTGCAATCGAAGTAACCAATTTAATTTTTTCACCTGGAATAGAAAATGACAAACTAGTAATTTATCTTTTAAAAAAGCCTCTTTTCCGAAATTTATCTAAAATCGAATTGGGAAATAACACAACACGATAATAAGACAAAACAAAATATTTTGTGATGAAAACAATCGAATATTAATCTAATGGTGAGTCATATTATATTTTATCTGTTTAAATACTATACACTATATATCGCACTACTTATCGATGAGTAAGACAGTTCCTATTCTTTAGGAATTTTAATCCAATTCTGTTTGAATTCCCCTTATTATTTATACAGCAACAATGGGAAAACAAACGAAAAGCAAGATCAAATTAATTTAAATACAATCCAAAGATACCATTATCTGAGCAAAACAATGAATCAATAAAAAATAAAAATTAGCAATTCCCCTAAGAAGTAGATCTTGGTCAAGAGTATATTTTTTCCGACGATTTGTTTGAACATTGAACCACTTGATTCTTATTATCAGTTAGTTCATGGAAATGAGGACAGACGTGGGTTGGAACAGATTTTATTGAAAATCAATAATATTGATTTGTAATGTAATATCAGCATAATTAGAATGAAAATACATAAATGATATTTACATAAAACAGCCCATTCAGAAATGATTAGTAATTATAAACTTTTGAGTCACACTTGATGAAGTTTGGTAATTTTTTTAATATGATTAATATTAAAATTAATAAAATAAAATGAATGGAGGTTTATACTCGATAGAAGGTATATAAAATTATTTAAATATTTCAATATTTACAGATATATTCTGTCCGCCTTCTACATATTTAATTTCAAAAAATTATATTTAATATTATAACTTCAGGAATTAAAGTAATGTCATATAAGCACTGCTCATATCAAACGACATATAAAATAAACATTCATTATAAGACATCCAAATGATATAACAAAATCCAATAAATAAAAATTGTTAACCAAAATCCTATAAATTAAATATTTTGAGTAGACAAAATATTGTTTCTGCTCATCCCTCTTATGAAAACAGATATCTTTCAAAAATGTTTAAAATAATCTTAAGAATTTCATCATAAAACTATCTTACTTAAAATATTCAATATTAATAGACATCTAAGTTACTTTTTAGAAAATCTCAAGATATGTAAAAACATTACTGAAAAATAACTTTTAAGAGAAACTCTGCTTCGTCAATACTCAATCATATTCAATAAAATATAACATCAATCAAGAAAAAATACTTTCTTACCTTTAACAATTTAGAAAGCGTCTTGGCAAATAAATACTGAACATTTAAATGGAGTCCAATGTTAACTATTTATTTCGTTCGAGTCAACATAAGACTCCATTAAAATGTTCAATATTCATTTGCCAAGAAGACTTCTGAACTGTTAAGGGTAAGTAAATATTTTTTGTTGATTGATGTTATATTTTATTGAATAGGATTGAGTATTGACGAAGCAAAGTCTCTCTTAAAATTTGTTTTTTAGTAATGTTTTTACATATCCTGAGATTTTCTTAAAAGTAACTTAGATATTCAATAATATTGAATATTCTATTATAAAAAGGGAGTTTTTACTTCACTGAACTTAGAAAACACAGTTTCAATTTAGTAGACATATATAATCAACATTCATTATACAGCATCAGAAGGAATAAAACAATCAGAAGGAATAAAACAATCCAAAGAAAATATAGAATATTAATTAGAAATATTAAATAAATACTTGAAGTATACAGACGTTTATTTCGTATCAACGTATTATGAAAACAAAATTCCTATCCGAAAATACTGTGTTATTTCCAGGAACATTTTGAGCATTTATTTTAATGTATTAAAATCAATTACATCATGTAATTTAAGTATTTCTTGAAACCAATTATAAATACTTTCGAAATTTCATCCGTATTATTCATAATAGACCATACATGATAGAGTTTTCTCAAGATCTTGTTATTAAGGACCTTTAAAAATATACAGGGTGTTCCATATAGAATAAAGAGGACGGACTATGCTGGACTTGCGATAATCACACTCTATATTTAATTTTATGTTTAAAAAGCTCAATATTGAATTTAAAAGTTGACGTGTCCCAGTGTTTTCCATAATTTTCTAACATAAGGACAGAAATAATTTTAATCCATAAGTGATCCACACTGTTTGGGGGTATTCACAGAAGATCTAGGAGTAACAGGATAATATCAAAATGATGTCACCTAAAACCATTTTCTGTACAGTAATCAATACTGCGTAAGCATCGATAATAACAATTTCGTTAGGCGTTCTACGTATACCCGGAAAAAGTATTCGAATTCTACATTCTTCACTAGAAATAATCTCAAATGTATTCTATTATCATACTTATACGACCTTGTACTGTCTCCTTTCAAATTCCTGAATTTAGCATGGTTGGTTTCGTTGGGTTCATTACCAATTGCAACATTATTGTTTGAACCATAATGTTGAAAATGAAATATGCGTTTGGCTCGACTGAAAATAACAAATGGATCAGAATATTATCCATTCTTACTAACTTCTTTTCCCCATCTTTCAGGCAATTCTCGAATTCCGTTTCGGAAAAACTTCTTGTCTTTTGAGGCCATCCAATTTTGAAGCCATTTTTCGAATTCTTCAAAAGAAGTGAAGCGATGACCTGCCAAATCGTGTTGCATCAATCGAAACAGCCAGTAATTTGAAGCCAGATCGTTTCTGAATCATTTTTGTAAAATAGTTGTAATCTGTACCGATCACACGTAATGGAATCACCAGGTTTAAGCAGCTCGTAATACACAACAACCCCTTGGTCCCACCAGATACACAACATAACTTTCGAACCATGCATGTTAAGCTTTGATATTGATGTTAGGTCGATGGTAACGATTGACCGGTTCAAAGATTTTTCTAATTTTGACTAACGTTTCGAATAATTCTTAATCTACTTGTTAATGTTTACTCTGGACAGGCTCTTTCTTAGGAATGTTGGCTTGTAAGTGTTTTCATGTATAATATTATAATTAGTTCTGTCAGAAATGATCTCATTCAAATGATTTTTTTTCAATTACTCTCTGACTAGTCCACTTATGTACAATGGTGAGACCTTTCCTTGACATGTCAATGATATATGTAGCATTATTTTAATTGAATTGAATCAGTCCTTACTTGGTGAAAATCCATATTAAATAATATTTAAATAAGGTTATTCTGATTTTCACAAATTTTTATTGTTATGTTTACAACAATCGTTTCGCTATCACAGTAGCATCATCAGGCAAGATTACATTTTGAATAATTAAGCTTGTTTCCGAAATCCGTTGCTATTTATATTACAGTAAGTACAATAAATTTTTATTGAGCACTAAAACCCAAAAAAGGGTCTCTGCAAATTCCAGCTTATCTGAATATATTTAACAGAGGTGAGTTATTTAAATCTATTTGTTCGTTAAGTAATATTCCAATTTTATTGTTTATTTATCTCTAGGGATTCTAACAGATTTAAGGCATAACTTTTACTTTCTATATGTAGAATTTCAAAATTATGGTTGAAAGTATGTCCTGTTTCTAACAAATGGTTGGAATATGTAGAATTACTTTTATTATTGAGGAAACTCTTTAAATGTTCACAAATTCTATGTCGGAAAGTTCTTCCAGTCTGTCCTATGTAAACTTTAGGGCAATCACCGCAAGTTAACTTATAAACCCCCGTTTTATCATCTTTATGTGTACAGTCTTTATTATTTTTCATAAATTTACTCAAGTTTGAATTGGTTTTGAATGATGATGATGCCAGTGTGATAGCGAAACGATTGTTGTAAACATAACAATAAAAATTTGTGGAAATCAGAAGAACCTCATTTAATTATTATTTATTATGTAGCATCATTTTTTAACGAGTCATAATATCATTGATTGTCATAGAAGATCCACTTTTCGTCACCAGTCACTGCCCGGTCTAAAAAACAATCATTTTAAAACAATTTTATATCAATATAAATGATCCTTATGAAGAAAACGAAATATGGTTTTCAATGGCTTATATAAAAGGTTTCAGCAGAAGGATCTCTAATATTCTTCATAAAATGGGAATAAATTATTTAGCAGTAAATAGAAATAATTCAGCTAAAATTTTGATGAACAAGAAAGAAAGAAACCCCAACTTTTTCGAATCGGGGATTTATCAATTAAATGTGATGATTGTAATGCTACATATATAGGACAGACAGGCCGGTGTTTACAACAAGGAATCAAAGAAAATAGGATGTATATTTTGAAAAACCAGAAATCAACTGGTTTGGCAGAACATTGTATAGAAAATAATCAAAACAAATTGTAGAAATTACTATGTTTTACTACTAAAAATGATATATTACACATTTTCTTGTGACTCGAGTTTCGGGAAATGAACTATCCCATCATCAGACAACTGAAGACCCAACAGTGGCACAGATGTATTTAAACAAAAATGTGATAAATATCTTAAATATTTCAATAGATTCTAGGTAACACCTAATAATGGTACAGAGGTTTACAAGCGGAACGTGATAAAAAAAACCGGGTTAAAAAAGAGGGGCCTTCTAACAGATATCAGAATGTCGGCAATCGACAAAGAACAGATGGTCTCCATTTAAATATCTCAAATAATTTTTGGGGTTACATAGCTCCGTATTCATTATTTTGTTGTTTTTGATTTTCTCGGTTTTTACTTGACGGAAATTCATCTTCAATATAAGAAAAACAAATGTTAACTTCCGCTATTTTATTGATTTTTACAACAATTGTTTCGTCATACCATGACTTCATCAGGTGAGTATTTCAACAGTTTAAATACTCACCTAATGAAGTCATGGTATGACGAAACAATTGTTGTGAAAATCAATAAAATAGCGGAAGTTAAAATTTGTTTTTCTTATATTATTTTGTTCTACATCTCAAATATTTGGATTTACATAGCTCCATACAGTCATTCATTACTTTTTACATTATTTTCATTGTGAACGAATTTGAAAATTTCAATAATCAAGTTTCTTTTCTTTTGAATCTACATATACAATTTTCTTAAGATTTTCTTTTGTCGAAAGCAATTACTCTTTTCTAAAGAATGAGCGGCAAAAGTTTAATTTTTGTTTACTTTTCATTAAATTGATTTTATGTTCGTTGAAAAGGGTTTTGAAAAGATGTTACATTTTAAATATCTCAAATATTTTCGATTTACATAGCTCCGTACAGTCATTCATTATTTTTACATTATTGTTATTGTGAACTAATTTGAAAATTTCAACAGATTCTAGATAATCGAGTTTGTTCCCTATATATATCTTTTTTGGTGGTAAAACATAGTAATTTCTACAATTTGTTTTAATTATGATCAACTACCAAATAGTAACAGCTGAAACAATTCAGTATAGAAAATAATCATTTTTTTATTGAGGAAGATGCTGCTTTACTATATGATGATAAAATGGATGGACTATTTGGAGATTCTTTCAATCAAAAAAGCCATTGAGCAAAAGGATAATTTAACAAATTCCCAAATACTCTTTGGGAACACCCCTATATTGGATTCTATTATTTCCATGCGCCATAAAAATACACAGATGTCATCAGTGTAATCAAAGAATCATTTTTCAATTTTAAGTTTAGTTACTTTTAACTCCTTTGAAGATGGTTGAAAGACCGAAACACGTTCAGGATTCTGAATAAACTCTCAAACATAAAAACTGTTTGAATTTTTTAAATAAAATTGACCATTTTTAATTCTATGTGAAGCATTTTTTCTGCAATGGAATTTATTATTTATGAATATTCAATCGAAACAGGCTTCTTGGATGATGTTTGATGGATAATCACGGTCAATTTTTTATATATTGTTTTAATTCTTTATCGGTTTATTGCCGTACATATTTGTTGATAATTTCATATGTCTATTAAAAACAGTGTTTCCTCAACATTTCATTTCATATCATTTGGAAAATTTTTCAGAGTAGATTTGTAAAGGTTTCGGAAACTTGATATAATTAATGTTTCGAAATATTTGAAAACCCCTTTCAAGTAATTTTCAATCTAAATTTGATGATATGTTACCCTGGCGACCCAATTTGTCGGATTTAAATCTCCTCGAACATGTGTAGAACATGATGAAGAAGAGACTTTATCTACCTTCCACATACTTCTATGGGCAGCAAATTATTGTCTCATTTTATGAACGATTCAATACTTCGGATCAAAAATCATTTCTCTACCTCAGTATGAGTGATATTATGTGGATCGATTTGTTGAATTTCATGATTTACATTCTGTCAAGAAAGTACCGGGAATTATCGATTTAAATCTGGCGGGGCAATGAGGCAGGTAAAATTTTTTTTTCCTAGGTTGGTACCACTGTCCTTAATTACTATGCCAAGCTTGAGCGGGATCTGTCAACTAGTGTGTTTGCAACAGCTGATTAAGTCAGTCGATGTCAGAGTGCGTGCCGATTTTTACTATGGGTGATTACGTTGAGCAAAGAATTTGTTTAAAGTTTTGTGTTGCAAATGAATTTTCGTGTGCCGATGCATTGAAAATGTTGCAAAAGGCCTTTGGTGATAATGCTCTATCGAAAACTCGTGCATATCAGTGGTACAGAGCCTTCAAGGACGGTCGTGAAGTGGTCGCCCATCGACGGCTTCGATCGAAGATAACGTCGATAAAATTAAGGAAAGGGTGCTGGAAAACCGTCGTACCAGCTTGAGAGAGATAGCAAATGATTTTAAGATATCCCACGAGTCCGCACGTACGATTTTTATTGATATTTTGGGCATGAGAAAGGTGGCCGCACGACTCGTACCGAAAGTGAATTTTCTTCAAAAACGTCATCGCGAACAGGTTGCTTCAGACATGCTGGATCGCTGTAATTCCGATTCTACATTCATGGAACGCATTATAACTGGTGATGAGACCTGGGTCTACGAGTACGATATGCAAATAAGCCAGCAATCATCGGAATGGGTGGCAAAAAATGAGCCGAAACCGAAAAAACCACGCCAAAGCCGCTCGAAAATGAAGGTGATGCTCATTGTTTTCTTCGATATCCGTGGCGTGGTGCACTACGAATTCGTTCCAGAGGGTCAGACGGTAAACAAGAAGTATTACCTAGGCGTTATGAAACGTTTGCGTGAGCGTATCCGTAAGAAGCGGCCAAATTTGTGGGCGAACAACTCATGGATTTTGCATGACGATAACGCGCCTTCTCACCGAGCTACGATTGTGACTGACTTTCTCGCCAAAAACTCAACAAACGTGCTTGAGCAACCACCGTATTCGCCGGATTTGGCTCCCTGCGACTTTTTCCTCTTTCCAAAACTAAAATTGCCCCTTCGTGGCACCCGTTTTGAGTCGATTGAAGCCATAAAACAAAATTCGGCGCGAGAGCTAAAGTCCATCCCGGAAAGCGCCTATAAAAAATGTTTCGATAATTGGAAGTGCCGTTGGCATAGATGTATTGGAGCAAATGGAGCCTAGTTTGAAGGCGACCCAATAAATTTTGACAATTAAATGTAAAAATGTTGTTTTAATTGAAAATTCCCGGTACTTTCTTGACAGAGTAGTATATCCCCATTAACCGTATAATAAAATCAAATCCATAGGTCGTTTCCTTCTAAACAGTAAACTCATGTCATTATCCTTGAAGGTAAACCATAACACCTGGATCAACTTTCATTTTTACATATTTATACAATCTAACTGAGAGAAGTTTATTTCCATGAAAAGGAAAAATGTTTGTTTTTAATTCCCCGTTAATACTTGGAACAGTATCTGTTGTAGTAAGTACATTGAACTTAAATTGTGCCATAATGCAATATCATGTCAAAAGGTCGAAGAGATTTCCAATAAAATAATCACACGAACACAGGAGTAAAACTGTAGGTTCACCGCCCGTATAATGCCTTCAATATTAAATCCTTATCAAAACACTAAAAAAACTCAACATATTCAGCAATATTAATTCGAATAACTTACCGCTGTAGAAGAACGCCAAGCTTAACATTAACATCCTTGGAGTCACGAAGAGTTTCATTGCGTCCTTGAAAACTTCCTTAGGTCCAGGAATGGGTTCTGCTGTCTGTACAGCATCCTCTGAAAGTTTTGGCGGGTTTGGGAGCAAAAAGAAGACAACTACTCCAGCCATGGCCAAACCAGATAAAACCCAAATGACCATAGTTCTGACATCTTTTTCGATATAATCCTGCCCATCAAATTTGATGTAGACGAATAAGTTTCCAAACAACATGCTGTTTAAAAGTTGGAGAATAAATGTCAATTAATTAGTTAATAATACAGAAAAAATAACGAATTTTTGTATAGTCCGTCTATAAAGAATCCGGAAAAAACAGAGCTCAATTGTTATTCAGTATAAGTATATTATTAATTCTTGATTTAGAAAATTATAACAACATATCAGCGAACACCTTAATTTAATAAGGTGTTTTAAATGCTGGAAGTTCGGCCATTTCCGCTGTGAATGTAAGGGTGATTGTGAAGTATGTTCCAAATTCTCAAGTCTTCATGAAATAAAAAATTGTGAATCCAGTGATCTATGCTGTGTAAACTGCAAGTTTATCAATTCAAAGTTCAAAGCAGCTTACTATGTAGGCCACAGCGCTAACAGCTATAAATGTGGTTACTTTTTGTCTCATATAGATAAATTGAAGTCTACAACTGCTTATGCAGAATAGATCTAATAAGTATTTAAAGATTGCCCATTTTAATGTCTGCTCTTTATTTCCTAGATCTGATGAATTTTTGAATCTTATATCTGCTGAAAGTGTTGACATTATTTTTTTAACTGAAACGTGGCTGAACCAATATATTTTGGATGAAAGTATTTCTATTTCAGGTTTCCGGATTTTTCGAGGTGATCGTGTCGGACGTGTTGGGGGAGGAGTTGGTTTTTATACAAGGGATTCACTATCATCAAGTAGAATATTCGTTGACTTTGACCCGCCCGATGGCGTGGAACATATTTGGATTGATAGTCTAGTCAACAAGTGCCTTTTGGGTCAACTTTTTTCAGCAGTCTCCGAAAATTATTGTCAAGGTGTCATTCGATTTGGAATGGCATCTAGATGATTTCTGAAAAAAATGAAGTTCCGCTTGCAAAAATTGCAAAAGTTATTAAGAATTAACTAAAAAAAAGAGGGTTTAGTTTTTTGTAAATATCTCAAAAACTAATTGATTTTTGAAATAAAAAAAAAAGATTCAAAAAGAGGAAGAAATTTTCTGAAAAAAAGTATCGACTTTCGGAATTGTAGTCCCAATATTAATAATTTTCCTAGAGGGATGAAAATACGGCCGAAAACGGGTACTCTAGCTTTCGTAAGCCTACTTTGAACACTTTATTAATAAAAATTATTTTAACAGATTAAATATGGAATTTAATAAATGAAAAAATTCAGGGGCATACTGGATAGATGAATGAATAATAATCCGTCAAAAAAAAATTTATCTCAATTTTTCAATTAGTTATGCAATAGTTCATCAATAATTTTTTTCTGCTTGGAAATGAACATTGCAAGTATGATAATTGTTAAACTATTAACTTGAGATTTTTTCCTCTCTTGGGGCCATTTTTGGAAGACTTCAGAATAGATCCCCGTTGAAAAAATTTGAAAATGTTTATTTTTCAGTTTCTTATTAAAAAATTTCGTTGTTGCAAAATTAAAAACTTAGATTAATTATCGAAAACATTTTTTTTTCTAAATATTATTAATGGTCCGTTTTTATGTTGTAGGAAGCTACATAGAAATATTTTTTTTTAAATTTTTATCTCTTATTGTTTGAAAAATTGTTATAAACAAATGCGTTTTTATAAAACAATTGAAAATTTTTTTGAAGAGTATTAATCTTTGATGCAAATAATGTTTTAAAAAAAAAATTTTTCCTTAAAAAAATTTTTCCTTAAAAAAATTTTTCCTTAAAAAAATTTTTTTATTGCTTAAAACGCATTTGTTAATTAACAATCGTTTTCTCCATTTTTTCTTTAGAAATCATGATTTACTTTTCTTTACCATATAAAAAAAATTTTTCGTTTTGTTTAATTTTTCATTGTTTATATAATAAACAATTTGTTATAAACAAATAAATTTTTACTTTATATTTTTTTCCCTATTCTTCTTACTGCCACAAATACAGACATGATTTTTTTTAAAATTCAAAAAATTTAAATTTAAAAATTAAAAAAAAATTTTTTCAAATTAATAAAAAAAAATCATGTCTGTAATTGTGGCAGTAAGAAGAATAGGGAAAAAATATAAAGTAAGAATTTATTTGTTTATAACAAATTGTTTATTATATATACAATGAAAAATTAAACAAAACGAAAAATTTTTTTTTATATGGAAAAGAAAAGTGAATCATGATTTTTAAAGAAAAAATGGTTCCTTAATATTAGTAAGAAGTGGAAGAAAACGATTGTTAATTAACAAATGCGTTTTTAAGCAATAAAAAAATTTTTTTAGGGAAAATTTTTTTTTTTAAATCATTTTTTGTATCAAAGATTGATATTCCTTAAAAAAATTTTCAATTATTTAAAAACAACGCAATTGTTTATAACAATTTTTTAAACAATAAGAGATAAAAATTAAAAAAAAATATTTCTATGTAGCTCCTACAACATAAAAACGGATCATTAATAATACTTTGAAAAAAAAAATTTTTTCGATAATTAATCTAAGTTTTTAATTTTGCAACAACGAAAATTGTTAATGGAAAACTGAAAAATAAACATTTTTAAATTTTTCCAACAGGGATCTATTCTGAAGTCTTCCAAAAATTGCTCCAAGAGAGGAAAAAAATTTCAAGTTAATAGTTTAACAATTATCACACTTGCAATGTTCATGTCCAAGCAGAAAAAAATTATTAATTAACTATTGCATAACTAATTGAAAAATTGAGATAAAAAAATTTTTTTTGGCGGATTATTGTTCATTCATCTATCCAGTATGCCCCTGAATTTTTTCATTTATTAAATTTCATATTTAATCGGTTAAAATAATTTTTATTAATAGTGTCCAAAGTAGGCGTGGCTTACGAAAGCCGGAGTATCCGTTTTCGGCCGTATTTTCATCCCTCTGGGAAAATTATTAATATTGGGACTACAATTCCGGGAGTCGACATTTTTTTTTAGGAAATTTCCTCCTCTTTTTGAATCCTTTTTTTTAATTTAAAAAATCTCTATTAGTTTTTGAGATATTCACAAAAAACTAAACCCTCTTTTTTTTAGTTAATTGTTAATAACTTCTGCAATTTTTGCAAGCGGACCTTCATTTTTTTCAAAAATCATCTAGATGCCATTCCGAATCGAATGACACCTTGATCATAATTTTCGGAGACTGCTGAGAAAAGTTGACCCAAAAGGCACTTGTTGACTAAACTATGAGCTAAGGTAGGGATACTATTCTGTTGGGTTGTATTTACAGAACATCCGCGTGTAATGCCTCAAGTTTCGTCTGCTATTTGGATGATTTTTTGTCCATAGTATCCGCAAGTTATTCACATATAATTCTTGCGGGGGACATTAACGAGAATCAATTAGTTGAGAATAACTTTTTTGACTGCGTGGAATCTTATAGTCTGAAACAGCTGATTAATGAGCCAACACGCATAACTTCGACTTCTCAGACTTTACTGGATGTGATTTGCTCTTACAGACCTGAACTGGTGATTGATTCTGGTATTATTGATCATTCAATATCTGATCACAGGGGTGTTTTTTGCAGGATAAATTTAAAGAGAAAAATAAATACCCCGAAGATTATTCGTTATCGTGATTTTCGTCGGTTTGCCCTTCAGGACTTTTTATCGGACCTTTCTAGTGCGTCATTTGATAGAATCCTTTATGTTATTGATATTGATTTAAAGATCTCAATTTTTTGTCAATGCCTGACTGATATATTTGACAAGCATGCTCCTTACGTTGAATCGAGAGTTACTAAAATATTTTCCCCGTGGATAACTCCTACAATAAAAAGCATGATGAAGTTGAGAAATGCTACTCTATCTAGATATAAGCTTACGAAGAACTTAGCTGATTACAGTTATTATACTCATCTGCGAAATGTTGTTACTTCTGCTGTGCGAAGGGAGAAATGCAGTTTCATGTCTCAGGCCAAATCTCGGGGTTCCAAATTTTTTTGGAAATCCTTCAGGACATTGCATCCTTGTTCACAGAATTTTGTGCCTGAACGCTTTTCTAACCCTCATGAATTCAATGACTATTTTCGGTCGGTTTTTAGTCCTTCCAATTCTTGCCCGGAGAGAACCAGTAATTATAGCTCGAACAGATTTGATGCAAATAAAAAAATTTCGATCAGTTTTGCGACTACAGACGAGATGTCTTTTGTTTCTGGACATATGTACTTTTATATTTCGTTAATTTCCAAATTTGTTAACGAATTTGCAAAACCCCAGGCGCGGATAGTATCGTCCTAAGGCCAATAAAGCGTTTAAATTGTTTACTTTAATCTAAGGCGCTCTTTCTGAAACTGGTCTCTGCCTCATATCCGTGCCCCTTTCATCCTCTTTATTGTCTCATTTACAGCACTTTTTTGAAACGTTTCGAAAACCTTTCCTATACAAATATTCTTTCTGTTTTCTTTTTTCTAGTTGCGACTTTATTTCATAAATTGTATATCTGTTGACAATCAACAATAAGTGACAAATAGTGTTGTCATGCACCTTTGGCCATAGGCAAACATCTGTACAACTTATTTCATACATTACTTTTGTCTTAGAATGTTACAAAAAAGAAGTCTATTAAAATTATGAAAAATAATAAATTCCAGATACTTTCCAGACGGACTATACAATTTTCTATTCGTGGCATTTTAAAATAGTAAATGCGAAAAGTTAAATTAGCTGGAAGGAATGAAAAGATTGAATTGGAAAATTCAATATCAGAAATTTGAAAACTTTTACTGCATATATATTAAAAAATATGAAATTAATACCTGTTTATAAAAATATTTATTTTTCATTTTATGACATTGTATTCATACGTAAATTTATCCATTGGTATGAAAGGCCATAAAGACGATAAAAATGATAAAATACATAGTTCAAAATATAATTTATTATACGTATTTCATTCTAAATATTAGAGCTATCTGAAGATCATTAATAAGGAGTACGAGCTATGGTAATAGAAAGTTCTACAAATTGAGACGATGTAACATACATCTGTAATAACAATTCTATACTCAACCAAACTCCACACAGTTTTGTTGATCACAGAGGCACATTCCAGACATGCGCACGTTTCAAACTGGTTGGTTTTCATCAGTGCAATGTATGCTAGTGACTACAAACCTGTCAAGTACCTATATTCGCTAATTCACAGAGACACTAAAGTATTAATTATACAATAGCGTGAAAATATGGAGAATACATTTCTTTACGTGAATTAAATCGCAAAGTTATGTCTTGTATGTATATTCTCACACTGTAGATGGCGCTCATGTATGATTAGTACCTTAGTGTCTCTGTGTATAGCAAATATAGATACTTGACAGGTTTGTTGTCAATGACACACAATGCTCTGATGAAAACCAACCAGTTTGAAACGTGGTCCTGTCTGCAATTTGCCTATGTGATCAACAAAACTTTGTCGAGTTTGTTTGAGTATAGAATTGTTATACAGATGTATGTTACACTCTCTCGATTTGTAGAACTTTCTATTACCATAGCTCATACTCCCTATTGCAAGATGTTCTATATACAGGGTGACAAAAAAAATTCGGACAAATTTTACTTTGTTCTGGAACAAAAATTTTTGAGCGCAGCCAAATAATTTTTACTCTATTAGATTCTCTACACTTTCTGGTACTAATATGTGAATTTTTTTATATTACTTTATTTTGTTAAACAAACATAGTGCAATTTTGGAGATGTTTCGTCAAGGTAAACACCAATGCGAAATTGTTCGTTTGCTCAATGTGTCTCGGCAAACCTTGTCCGATGCAATTTGCCAATTCAAGAAGCTTGGTCATGATGGTCGTCGTCCAAGAACTGGAAGAAAACGCAATGTCAATACGCCTAGCAATCGCAACATCGTCAAGAAGCGAGTCAATTAAAATCCGAGGATCTCCATGAGGAATAGAGCCCGTGAGACCGGTATCAACCGTGAATCCGTTAGTTAAATGTCCAAAAAGGAGCTCAATCTCAAGCCATACAAGCTCCAAAAAGTCCAACTCCTCATGGATGAAAACAAGCGCGTATGACTCCAAAGATGCCATCAACTCCTTCGTCTCGCCGCCGGTCAGCAATTGGAGCACATTCTCTTCACAGACGAGAAGCTTTTCACCGTAGAACAATCCCACATCCACCAAAACGACTGAGTCTGGACCGCAGAGGCTCCGTTAGGTCGGCCATCGTCGAAAGTCGTCAAAATCCGCAATTAGTCATGGTATGGGGCGGAATTTGCGCCAGCGTCAAAACACCCTTGGTTTTCGTGGATCAAGGGGTCAAAATCAATCAAGAAGTCTACCGCTGCGAAATTCTCGACGCTGTAAACACGCATTGGACCTTTGAACAGGACTCCGCTCCGGCTCCAGAGCGAAAATTACGCAAGAATGGCGTAAGACCCATTTTCCGGGTTTCATCACATCTGCAGAATGGCCGCCCTACTCGTCGGATCTTAACCCAATGGACAGCGTGTGGTCGATTTTGGAGCTCAGGGCGTGTGCTAAACATCACAAATGTTTGGAGTCGCTAAAGCAATACCTGCGCCGGGAATGACACCGATTAACGCTCGAAGAGTTGCGGCCCATTGCAGAAAATTTCAAGAAGCGTCTGAAGCTGTCTATGTATCGCCGCCAAAGGAAGCCACTTCGAAACCGCTTACATTTATTACTACCAATTGTTTATGTTATTATTATTCGTTGTTGCTTTGTTTAATTTCTTTTGTTCAATAAGTTCAATGAAAAAAAATTTGTCCAAGGTTTTTCTTGTCATCCTGTATAGATATTCTAAACCAAATGGAATCGATAAAACCTTCAAATGAATAAAAAATTTCGACGATATCTCACACACCATTTGTTTCATTCAAATTTAAATAGGAAGTTCCTAATGAAAGACTATTCATAAATTTTCGTTCATTATATTATACATATACATATTATAATTTTTTTGTGAGAGTGGGTATGCAGAGAGTTGAACTAACTGCAAGAATAACCGAATTACAAAGTGGATATAAGTAGGTATTATATAAAACGGTAAAATCTCTTTACGAGAAGTTTTACGATGATGCGTGGCCTCCCACGATAACAAGTTGGGTTCTCGAGGACTGGATCCTAGCACGTTAAACTTTCTTATTCCTGTTATTATGCTAAATGTCATAAAAATAAAAAATTTGCAATGTCATAAAAATAAAACGAAGAAAGTTATTTATGACTGTGTTTCATATATCATCAACATTGAATATATTTCTTTGAAAAATACTTTCTAATTACTGAATCTTCGATAGACGGTTAGTCTGGTATAGAACCAGTAGCAACTCGAGAGATGGGAAAAAAATGAAGATATGGTTCATTCGAAAAATGAAATAAACATTTTTGCGTCCCATTCACCCTGCAAATTTCTTTAAGCATTTCAAAATAGTAAGGGAACTGACCTATTCTAGGAATTTTTGTGGCAAAACACTTATCTAATAAATGGTTATTTTATTCGACAGACTTTAAGTGCGGAGCCAAGGTGAAGCCCAGTCCCTGAAGAAAATTGCTTGCGATAAATACGCGGATTCAATGTGATAGTGTGAACACATATTCTTCTAAAGACGTATGTTACACATGGAATTGTCTGCATTCTAAATGACAGAAGAACACTCCTCATCGTCTACGACCTTGTCTGTGAATTCCTTGACGCTGCCGAACATCGGAGTTCTTGACAGCTGGCCAGAGCTTATGAGGATCCTTTCGAATATTTTAACTGTCTCATGGAAAAATATAGAACCTGTATTTGTCCTTGTTTTATTTTCATAGACCTGATCGATCGGGCAATTCCTAACTTGTTAAAGTGAATCAATTCACTGCAGCAAAACTTTAGTGAAACTTTACGAAAGACATCAAACATATCATATCCTTCATATTTCACACACTGCAACTAAATTACAGCAGATTGATTCCCATATTGAACGTTCTGCAAGAAACGCAATAAGATAGAATAATAGAAAGTTTTTTGAACTGGGAAGGTGCAACTTACATCTGTGTAACAGTTCAAAACTCAAATGCTGCCATACAGGTTCTGTTTATCGTCAAGTATAAGCAGCCGACATGCATTTTTCAATATTTTTGGCATATCTTCAGTCCAATGTTGTAATGCCGACGACTCCAACACAGCCACGCAGCTATATTCGCCCTGAATGGGGACGCTAATAATCGCACAATAGCTCCATCTAGTGCACGCAAATACACATACGCAGCATATCCCATTAAGCTAATTAAAGAAGTAAATATTCTCGATTACTTCAAGTGCTGCAAAGGAGGAAATCTTCCTAATGCTCAAGTCGTATCCTATTGAGTCACGATTCCAATAATTAGCGTTTCCCTCAAAATGAATTAATTATTGCAATGGATATTTATTCCGAAATATGCACTGCTCAGTCCCCCGTCTGGATTATATACAAATTACACTCTGTGTTCTCTTAGGTTTCACGCAAAAATTTCATATTCATACGGACATGATTGAACAATATTGAAATAAAGAAATATTTTAAAGCGCTAACTTGACATCAGGAGGTTAAGAGTGCAATTACATTGATAGTTCTACTGATTTATAACACAAACCAGTAGTTTCATTCAAATATTCAGATTTTCAATAGTCTTCATTGTCTCTTGTAATGATTTTTTATGAAACTTGTTTTATCGCCAGCAGAGTAACTAGCTTCAAATGGGCGCTCTGCGTCAATTATCGCCCCAAGAAAGGTGTTAATAGACGCAATCAAGAGGACAGAGTATAAAGTAGCATCTTGGCTTGATTTGGTTGACATCGTGGTCTAGTTGAAGATGCAGCACGCTTTCAACTCAGATGTTCTCGCGGCTATTGAAAAGCAGTGGATTGGTAACAAAAGAAGATCTTTTCGTAGTCCTGACGATATTGCCGGATTATGTATGCAACACTCTTAATAACTCGCTTATACGTCCTTTGAAACTAATATCTAAGAGCAGGAATAAATACATTTCACGTAGAAACTATCGCAATCAACAAAGCGATGCTGGAGGGAGGGCGGCCAACTTCCAAGAACGGCTTCAGCGGCGCATCTCTAATCATGGCCACCACATGTCAGATGTTTTTTTTCACCATTGAGTATCGTAAATGCTATGAACTGAACTATCCGAAAATATAAATAAAAATTTTTTGACATGAAAATTGACAATTTTATGAATTTTTGAAAACTTCCGTTTTCACTGCCTCCCCTGTATTTGCCTACATTTAATTTTCAATACTGAATGACAATCATGTATATTTTCCGGACTATATGAATTAAAGAGAACTGATAATTTTATGTATCATATTTAGGTTTCTTACCATGAAAAATATTGTAATATATTTAAGTTTTATAATTGGAGCAGAAGGTGGTTGCAAAACTTTCAAAAATGAGTGTACTTTATCGATGTGATACCCAAAATCTTTCATGCGGTACGCCACTGATTGAAAGTAGCAATCCAGCGAGGTCTTTTAATGGCGCGAAAAACAAACAGAATTGGCAATATTACATAATGATTGAAATGTCAACAGATTCGATTAGATCTTTCACTTTCTACGGAATTTGAACATTTTGCACTATACAAGAAGCAAAAGATACAGAACCTCGATTCAGATGTAAATCGAGGGATAATTTCCTCTATTTCAAGAGTACTTTGGTAATTTTAGACAACAGCAGCTTCAAAATACAGGTGAAGTTTACCTACCAGGAAAATCACTGGTTGGAAGACGTTCCTGGAGTTATAAGTCCTAGATTATTTTCTCTATTTTCTTATTCAGAGTTTAATAACACCGACTAGTAACAATAACGACAAAACCAGTCTAAAACTACCCTGAATGTTCTCTTTTGTAAGTTCATATAGTCCTATGTCGTTTGCTAGCTCACATTAAATATGAATTATTTAGAATTCTTGTCTCAATGTATAAGAAATATTATGTATTCAACTGAATCGTTACTTACTTGATGAAAATTAATTTTGATCGAATAAAATAATAAAGAACATTTCCACAATTTATTGATTAACAACAATTATTTCGCCAATACTATGGCTTCTCCAATATACATTTTGAACTAACTCTGAATATGACACCATCACGTCTTAAACAGTGTGGAAACCACTTGGAATAACATTATTTGTGTCCTTTGTTAGACAATCATGGAAGGCACTGGGACACGTCAACTTTTAAATTCAATAATTCGCTTTTTAAACATAAATTCAAATATACAAGGTGGTTCGCGTAAGTCTTGCATAGTGCGTCCTTTTATTTCAAATGGAACACCTCGTATATTTATTTATATTTTTAAAGCTCTTTAATACCCTAATTTCAACGAACTATATCATGTATGGTCTATTATGAATAATACCGGATGAAATTTCGAAAGTATTTATAGTTGGTTTCAAGAAACTGAATACTTTAATAACATGATGTAATTGATTTTAATACATTAAAATACACGCTCAAAATGTTCTCCCCCCTCGTTCTTCAGAAAAAAGGATTGTGCCGACAGCTATTTCATTTCTGTTCAGTTCATTCATAATTATTTCGCAGAAATGCATTCTACGATCTCTATCGTCTTCTGTTAGCTCCTGCTCAAAAGTCATTTTATATGGATGGAGTTTTTCTTTGTGGAGATACCTTATGACATTTGTATGACTTACATTATTTTCATAGGCAATTTGACGTATACACTTCGTAAATATCCAATTTCACAATATTTTCAACGAATTTCGGTGTTCTTTTTAATGGTTTGACAGGTCGAAGTTCTCTGAATAGTGCATGAATTGTAGACACAATACCTTATGAAATATTAGGCAACTGAGAATATCCCCGATTCAATAAGTTTGCCACTTCAACTTGACTTCTGCAATTATCCCCGTAACCGATCATAATTCAAATCTCATTTCGGTGAGTCTCAGTTAAATATTTCATTATTACTTCTACAAGAAATACGTTTTCAATTAGGAATTTACTATTCCAATGTAAATCTCAACACCGCAGCATCTGACTGATATCAATCCACATTATTTGCAGATTTTCTTCATTTATCGGAATATGTAGGTATTCATGACACAAAAAGTTAACTAAACCAAGATCCATGAGTGTATAGAGAATTGATAGAAAATTTCCCAACTTACTTGATAGTTAATTCACAAATTTCATAAGTCTGTATTTAGGTTATTTGAAAAATACCATTATTTAACACATGATAAATTATTATTTCATTATTTCACCCGGTATTATATATAATAGACCATGCATTGGTTGAAATCAGGTTGTTAAGGAGCTTTAAAAAATCCACTTAAAATAAAGAGGACGTACTGTGCTGGACTTGTGGACTTGGATTTATGCTTAAAAAGCGCACCATTGAATTTGAAAGTTGACGTATCTCATTGTTTTATATAATTTTCTAACATAAGGACACAAAGAATTTTATTCCATAAGTAGTTTCCACAGTGTATAATATAGTTAACAAAATTTGAAAAAACGTGCAGATACAAATAACTCATAATTTTCGTAAATATAGATAAGGAAACATATGCGAAAAATGGATACAAATAACCTTCAATTTACAGAAATGCCGATGGAGAAATATACAAATACGGAAATTCCCAAATCATTAACAGTTATAGAAGCTACATTCGAGTCAAATTTTAATTTAAAATACTTGGCAATATTACCTAATATTCTATTAGTGTAAGGAATACAAATGTATCTTTTAGACAAATCTTTTGTAACAGGTAAAACTAGATTCAATGCAATTTATTTTTGACTTTTGTTTAAAATTTTACCTATTATAATTGAATTAACTGTAAATTGATGGTTATTTGTATCCCTTTTTTGCATATGTTTACTTATCTATATTTCCGAAAATTTGTAGTTATTTGAACCTCTCCCTTTTTTCAATTTTTAATAACTATACAGAGTTTGAATATTAAAACAGATTTAATCTGTTATCTTCTACAATTTTAATTTCAAAAAAATTTTTATTCAAAAAACTTTTAGAATTAAATTAATGTCTACAATAAGCACCGCTTATATTTGATAGACGTATATAATCAAAACTCAATATACAATGTCAAATGGAATAAATAAACCAACCAATATAAAGAAAGCAATTAAAATTAATAAATAAATATTTGAAGGAGACAAAATTTTGTTTCTGATCTTACCATAATGGAACCAATTGCTTTTCAAAAACATAAAACACAACTTAAGGATTTCTCGAAAAATATAATTATATTTTGTTATGACAACTGACTAGTTTTGATTAACTTTGATTCAGTTACAATTATTTTTTGATCTGGCTTATCATTTTGAGATTTTTGTCACATAAATCTTTAGGGGGCTGTAACTAAGCAGAGGGGGCTCAAAACAATAAAATATATATGAAAGACCCACCCTATTTTTCGACAAGGAATCACCCCCTAAATTTTTTCCCAATTATTCATATACACCCTGTATAAGAAGTGAAGGTGTCATATTCAAGTTAGTTCAAAATGTAAACCTGAAGAAGCCACAGTTTTGGACAAGCAATCGTTGTCAATCAATAAATTGTAGAAATATTCTTGATTGTTTTATTTAATATTTATGTATGCTCATATACATCAATTGTGACGTCAGATTTTCAAAGTATTCTACCAATTAATAATACTTGTTGGTAGAATGGAATTCTGAACTCGTTCTTTTCAATGTCTACCTGCACCGGTTGTTATTCGTGCTTTTTTAAGAGGCGTGGCCGGAAATAGTCTGCCACTTACCTGCACTGTAGCATAGCCCAAAATATTCCAGAATTTCTCGATATTGTCGCCTTTGTAGAATTCAATGTCAAATAGGTACCCTGGCCTGTCCAGATTAAAGCAGCTCCAGCTCCTATGACTGCACTAGCTATGTAAAGGAACCATGTGTTAGGCCATAAGAATGACATAATGAATAACCTGCAAATGAAGAGTTAAATCAATTCTTCACCACATCTCAATTCGGTTTTATAGAATTTACTCTTTGTCTCTATGTCATATTTGATTTGAAGAAGCCAATGTTTGGATTAAATGGTGTTTATTGTAAATAGTTCTTCAGCACGTCTTAGGCAGGGCTCAAGAAATTCACGCGTTGTCTTTATATACTATGCATAAAGAATACGATGTAGATCAGTGTTTCTGAATCTCAAATTATAACATACTACTCTGTCAAGAAAGTACCGGGAATTTTCAATTAAAACAACATTTTACATTTAATCGTCAAAATTTATTGGGTCGCCTTCAAAATAGGCTCCATTTGCTCCAATACATCTATGCCAACGGCACTTCCAATTATCGAAACATTTTTTATAGGCGCTTTCCGGGATGGACTTTAGCTCTCGCGCCGAATTTTGTTTTATGGCTTCAATCGACTCAAAACGGGTGCCACGAAGGGTCAATTTTAGTTTTGGGAAGAGGAAAAAGTCGCAGGGAGCCAAATCCGGCGAATAAGGCGGTTGCTGAAGCACGTTTGTTAAGTTTTTGGCGAGAAAGTCAGTCACAATCGTAGCTCGGTGAGAAGGCGCGTTATCGTCATGCAAAATCCATGAGTTGTTCGCCCACAAATTTGGCCGCTTCTTACGGATACGCTCACGCAAACGTTCCATAACGCCTAGGTAATACTCCTTGTTTACCGTCTGACCCTCTGGAACGAATTCGTAGTGCACCACGCCACGGATATCGAAGAAAACAATGAGCATCACCTTCATTTTCGAGCGGCTTTGGCGTGGTTTTTTCGGTTTCGGCTCATTTTTTGCCACCCATTCCGATGATTGCTGGCTTGTTTGCATATCGTACTCGTAGACCCAGGTCTCATCACCAGTTATAATGCGTTCCATGAATGTAGAATCGGAATTACAGCGATCCAGCATGTCTGAAGCAACCTGTTCGCGATGACGTTTTTGAAGAAAATTCAGGTCTTTCGGTACGAGTCGTGCGGCCACCTTTCTCATGCCCAAAATATCAATCAAAATCGTACGTGCGGACTCGTGGGATATCTTAAGATCATGTGCTATCTCTCTCAAGCTGGTACGACGGTTTTCCAGCACCCTTTCCTTAATTTTATTAGGAAAGTCTTCGACCACTTCACGACCGTCCTTGAAGGCTCTATACCACTGATATGCACGAGTTTTCGATAGAGCATTATCACCAAAGGCCTTTTGCAACATTTTCAATGCATCGGCATACGAAAATTCATTTGCAACACAAAACTTTAAACAAATTCTTTGCTCAACGTAATCACCCATAGTAAAAATCGGCACGCACTCTGACATCGACTGACTTAATCAGCTGTTGCAAACACACTAGTTGACAGATCGACAGATCCCGCTCAAGCTTGGCATAGTAATTAAGGACAGTGGTACCAACCTAGGAAAAAAAAATTTTACCTGCCTCATTGCCCCGCCAGATTTAAATCGATAATTCCCGGTACTTTCTTGACAGAATGTAAATATCTAATTTTGTTGCATTAGTGGGAATTAATCTACAAAAATTATAATAACTTATTTAAGATAATTTGAGAGCAATGAAGATTCAAATTAAATTACATGACGTCAACATAAGGAAGAAAACAAAAATTTTAGAATTTACCATCAAAGTATTCATGCAAACTAAAGGATGGGCAATGTAGAGTTTACATTTTGAAGAAATGTTTATTCCGATCCTGGCAACACTTCTGTCATTCGTCTTTTGACAGAAAGTTAGTTTAATATTTGACATTAACGAAATGGGTCGATTTACGCTTGAACAAAACTGGGAAATATTAAAAACTTATTTCCAAAGTAGTGAATATTCTATCCAAATTGTTACGTGGAAAATTCAATAGAGATGAAATGCCCTCACGGCAATTTGTGAAGCAAGTTCGTGAAACTTATCTGATAAGACAATTCGTTCACGTTCTCGTCCAGTGAGCACGCCTGAATACACTGCTGCTGTAGCCCAGAATGTGGCATCCATCAACATCAACTCGTCATCGTGCTCAAGAACTGAACATTTCCCGCACTTCTCAGAGGAGAATTTTGTATAAAGACCTCTGTATGAAGTTTTACAAAGTTCAAATAGTGCAAGAAGTGAACCCTCGGGACCAACCGATGCGTTTCCACTTCGCTCAATCGGCTAATGATCACATGGCCGAAGATGAGCATTTTCCCAGAAAAATCATCTTTAGTGATGAAGCTCATTTTCGACTCGGAGAACTATTTTTTGTAATATCCGTTAAGGATAAGTGATACGCTAACCATCTAGAAACGATTGATGCCTTGAAACACGAAATCGAAGCTGTCATTCATCAGATTGAGTCCCAAACAATCGACAATGCACAGAAAAATTGGGTTGATCGGGTGGGAGTACTGTAGCTAGTCGTGGAGGTCATTTGAATGATATTGTTTTACATTCGTAAATGTCAATCTTCGACATTTCTAATAAACTCATAACTTTGAAAAAATATTCCTTGGTTTTTTATTTATAGCCGATCTTCAATGGTCAACTCCTTATATGGCAAGGTTAATACGTAATATTTCACCTTTCTTCCATTCAAATGAAAATATTCAATGTTTTTATTCTTATCAGGGAACTCTCGTCAATTATTTTGATGCTCATATAAATTGAGCTCTTCTCAGTAAGTGTTAGTCTACGTATTGGATAATTTATGTTCAATGTCCTTGTATTATACAAAACATTAACGTTATCTTTCTTTTAAAAGATTTTCTATTCTTATGAAAGTACGAGGTGTATCCGAAAAGTTCGTAACTCCGCGTTGTACTGTTCTTCATCATCCGGGCCAGATTTTGAAATTGCCTTCAGTTTGAATGTCTCGATTTTGTCGAACCGCTTTCCTTTGAGCGCCATTTTCAATTTTGGGAACATCCAAAAGTTCCAGGGAGCTATTTCGGGACTGTACGGAGACTGGGGAAGTTGAACAATGTGTTTCGCCAAAAATTGATGCACAAAGTTCGATGAAAGAGCTGGCGTGTTATCGTGGTGAAGAAGCCATTCACCGTTTGACCAGAAACGGTGACTGGCATTACCCAATCTTTTCAGAACTTTAACATAATATTCTCAGTTGATCGTTCTTGTGTACCTGTTTAGAACACGATATATTTATACACTTTCTTTGTTAATCCGACCATAAATACTGGTCCACCCTAATCTTGAAGTTAGTCTTCTTTTTGATTTGAAATAAGCTAATACTTATCTGTAGTCTTTTTAGTTATACTAGAGAATTCTATAATTGTAATTATTATGAATAAATCTTAAAAAAAGTGTTAATTGGCGATTTACATAAAACTACAGGTATGGAAAAGATAGTTGGAAAGATACGAAATTCAATGTTAATCAAGATGACGATCAGGGTCCAGTAGAGTAGTGAAAGAATCACAACCTCTGCGCGATGCGATGACCAATAAACCACTGTTTGCTCTCAATGTCAATGGCATGTGGGGATGCTTCGATCGAATGGCTCTGCAGTCTGCTTTCACTTGCACTTCAAACGTGAGATGCGTTAGACCATATCGGTTGAAAATTTCAGTGTTCAGTGTAGAAGAAAACATTCAGATCGTAAAATGGTACTCTGGTGGCCAACCAATTCAAGAGACAATAAATTCATTTATTGTTGCCTTCGAAGATAGGCCGATTCCTTCAAGTTCGGCTATGTTTAAAATAATTGAAAAATACCAGAAATGTGGGTGTTTACGAACATGCAGGCAATGCAAGATTGATATCGATTAGTGAAAATCATCTGGAAAAAAAAGTAGATGTGTGTGCTGCTCTTGAAACCAGTGCTTCTTGTTCGAGTAAACAAATTGCTGGACAAGTCGATAGAAGTGTTCGGAATATTTTGGAAAATAATGGTAACCGATGTTATAAGATTCAAACAAACCAAAATTTTTCTTAGAAGATCATATCAAACGAATGGAATTTTGTGAAACTATGATGGAAAAAGTAAATGAAAATAGTTCATTATTCAACAATGTCTTATTCACTAATGAGTCATCGTTTTCCTTGAATAGAAAACATAACCCATCAGTAGTAAGATATTGGTCCAAGAGGAATAAGCGTACCCCAAAAACTTAATGTTTGGAAAGAAATACTGGGGAATTACATCATAGGGCCATTTTTTTACCGATGGTAAGCTAAACGCTGCCAAATATTTGGATCTTATAGAGAATCAAATTATTCCTACAGTTCGACAGCTACCAATTAATTTCGATGATGTCTGGTTTTAACAGGATGGCTGTCCAAGTCACAATGCAAAAGTAGTGACACAATATCTCAAGACGACTCTTTCGGACCGTGTCATTTCTACAAAAGGCACGATCAAATGGCCACCCAGATTACCAGATTCATCTCCAAATGATTTTTTTTGGGGATATCTGAAAAATTTGGTTTATAGGCGTGAAATTGATAAAGCGACGATTATTAATGAATTAAGGCTAACAATAATCCAACCTTGTGCCAAAATATGATATGAGATGATCTCTTTATAATAGATTTGTCTACTGTTTGGCTCAACAAGGTGAATTATTTTAATTCAAATTTGTCGAACTTCGATTTCGCATTTTTTAGAATTTGTTTTTTGATCAACAAAAGTTTTGTTGCCACTTTTGTTGAAGTTATTGGCGTTGTCGTTGGTTTTTTCCAAACCACATGAAGATATTCACTAGAAGTGGGCTATTGGTATGAACTTGCTCGTTCAGGAGAATCTTCTGGGAATTATATAGGTTTATTTCAAACGATTCTAAGAATGTTAATCTAGACCCTTTTTTACTCTCGATATGGATAATTTCATATTTGAGATTGAAATTATGTTCAAATTCTATTAAATGGTTGAAAATTACGTCGTTTTCCAACACTTTTTCTCAAATAGATACACGGGTACTCCAATTCAAAAATGTAGTAACACTACGAAACTCTATACACGGTGAATCATAGCTATTGGGACATAGGTTAAGGAGAAGTTATTTGGACCAAAATATGGCGATCCAATCAAATATGCCTTAAAAAATATTGCTGTGGAAAAATATGCACTTTAAGTTGAATTTTTTCTATTTTTCCAATAATTTTCATTTTTATTTCTTAATTGTTATCAAAATCAGTATAGAGGCATAATTTTGGACGAGGAATATTATTTTATGTACTACTTCATTTTCTAGGAGCTAAGGTATGTTCCAAATGGCGACGCAGATAATTTTTCCATATCTGTACTACCAGCCCCATCAAAAATATTTGACACCACTCATAAAAGTCTCCTTAAATTCCTAGAGAAGTATTAAACATGAAGCGACTAACTGAGGTTTCGAAGAAATTATAAACAACGGAGAGGTGTATGAATTTGAGCAAGGCTTTTAATACAGTGAACTATAAAATCTTGTTGAAGAAGCTTCACCATTAAGGAATAAGAGGCAATTACTTCTACAGATGTGGAGGAATGCCACTCCTGAAATTAAAGATTGTAATACTGGTGTCCCACAGGGTTCCATACTGGGACCGATATTATTCTTATTATATATATATATATATATATATATATATATATATATATATATATATATATATCCCAGTGTGGAATATCGGTCCCAGTATGGAACCCTGTAGGACACTAATATTACAATCTAGATGAAACTTGCTGTTACGCCGATGACAGCTTTCTCAGTAAATCGAGCTACAGAGAAAATCGATGATGGTTCTCAGCAAATGCATTAATTTTCAACGAATATAAGATACAAAAACTAATTTTCACGACAAAAGAACCAGGTGATTTTTTGTATTCTCTACCTGGGATTGCAAATTTATTGAATGAACAAACTGAGTTATCACCTCTGTTGGATCTATTCTCCTAGGGGCCCGGTAGTTTTACAAAATGAACAACTTTGTTGTACCTTTATTTAAAACAGTAATCATTTAAATACAGTATGTTACTTTATTGTGCCATTATATGAAATCAGAAACCATTTAAATATAGTTATTCAAATATTTTGATATTTAAGATATATTCTGTTAGCCTTCTACATATTTAATTTCAAAAAATTATATTTAATATTATAACTTCAGGAATTAAATTAATGTCATATAAGTACTACTTATATCAAACAACATATAAAATAAACATTCATTATAAGACATCCAAATGATATAACAAAATCCAATAAATAAAAATTGTTAACGAAAATCCTATAAATTAAATATTTTGTGTAAAAAAAAATTGTTTCTGCTCATCCCTCTTATGAAAACAGATATCTTCCAAAAATGTTTAACATAATCTTAGGAATTTCATCATAAAACTGTCTTACTTAGAATATTCAATATTATTGGATATCATTTAATATAAGTAGTACTTATATGACATTAATTTAATTCCTGAAGTTATAATATTAAATATAATTTTTTGAAATTAAATATGTAGAAGGCTAACAGAATATATCGGTAAATATTTCAATATATTTAAATAACTTTATATACCTTCTATCAAGTATAAACTTCCATTTATTTTATTTTATTCATAATATATAATTATTTGGTTTCCTTAACATTCTTTATACAGAAGGTCCTTGTGCTATAACAGAGGCCGTTAAATTGTCTTTCGATATTTAAGATCAATGGTAAACCACAGAACTATTTATTTCGAGTTAGCATTACACTCCATTTAAATGTTCACTATTCATTCACAAAGAAGCTTTCTGAATTGTTAAAGGTGAGAAAATATTTTTTGTTGGTTGATGTTATATTTTATTAAATAATATGATTGAGTACTGACGAAGCAGTCTCTCTTAAAACTTGTTTTTTAGTAATGTTTTTACATATATTGAGATTTTCTTAAAAGTAACTTAGTTAGATATCCAATAATATTGAATATTCTAAGTAAGATAGTTTTATAATGAAATTCTTAAGATAATGTTAAACATTTTTTAAAGATATCTGTTTTTATAAGAGGGATGAGCAGAAACAAAATTTTGTCTACTCAAAATATTCAATTTATAGGATTTTTGTTAACAATTTATATTTATTGGATTTTGTTATATCATTTGGATGTCTTATAATGAATGTTTACTTTATATGTCGTTTGATGTATGTAGAACTTATAAGACTTTTAGTTAATTCCTGAAGTCGTAATATTAAATATATTTTTTTTAAATTAAATATGTAGAAGACTAACAGAATTATTTTATCAAGTACATTTTATTTAAATATAGTATGTTCGCAAATTTTAGACCAGTTGGTTATAAGCATACTATGTCAGCGAAATGCGTCGTGTTACCAACTTTCACGATAATTAATAGAAATCAACATATGTAGGTGTATTATTTAAATAAACTGTACAACAGATTTTTATCAAGTAAAGTCCAACACGATTCGTTCTTTTATTCATTTAATTAACGTACTTAAAATCAACACGTCCCTAAGGAATAAACTTACAAGTATGTGAGTGATCCAATGAACATTGCGATTTTGGGCCCAAACACCGATATCGCCGAAGGTGAGATCCAGTTGAAAATAGATAAAGCCGCATAAATAATAGCAAGACTTGTATATCCAGTTCCTGTGAAGTCAGGGTCGTCTTTTTGGACATTTTTCAGAATTGTGGTCTGTAAAGAAAAAGGAAGATTAAACCTAATCTTGCAATAATAACTAAGATAATAACTTGATCAATTCTCCAAAACCTCTACAAAGTAAATCTAAAAAATCTCTTAAAAGTTTTTGAAAATCAAATTGAATAAAATATCTTAGAAACACTGTTTCACTTTATAGACATATACAGGGTATCTTTTTACTCCTGTTGCCACAAATCTCTACTTTTTCCAAATATTTTTTTTGTTATGTAACACTGAATAATGCTTCTCTAAACTGTTATCAAAATTTAAAAACCAGGTGCTGCAGCTTGGAAATATTATTATCAATACATATCAACTAATAAACAATCAGTAGAAAATATAGAATATTGAACTTGATCAACTAGTAAATATCATCCAAGACATTCAAATGGAAATTCAGAAATAACAAATTCTTTAACCAAAAAATGATCCACATTTGAAAAGGTCTTTTTCATTTCCTTTTTTAAAAAATATATAGCACATTTTCCAGTAAAACCATTTGAAATTCTTACCCATATTGGAAGTTATTTGAATGGTAAATAAACACAACCCTTCAAAGTAATTTACAATTTATAATTGTTTATAATAATTATAATTTTTATTTTCACACATGCGTGTGGCAGTTTTCAGATATTGAATCTATGAAAGTATCTTCTTTTCAACATTTTTCTGTGGAAGAACCTAGTTTTATGAATGGTGCTGAGTTAGCTGAAGGTATGTAGATATATTTTTTATTGATTGTTTTTATTTTGCATCCAAATAACTTACGAGAGATGAAAATATGGGTGAGATTTCAACTTTCAAATGCTTCTTCTGGAGAATCTACTATATATTTTTTAGAGAAGAAAATAGAAAAGATTTTTTTAAATTTATGACGGGCATTTTTGGTAATGAAATTTGTTATTTCTGAATATCCAAAGGAAGTAGGCTTTCTTGGATGATGTGTGCTGGATCGATATTCTATATATTCTGTTGCTTCTTTATTGATTAATTGCTTCACATATACGTTACTAATTACATGTCTATAAAGTGACACAGTATTTCTAAGAAATTTTATTCAATTTAATTATTAAAAACTTTTAAGAGATTTCTTAGATTGAATCTATAGAGGTTTAGGAGAATTTATCAAGTCATTGTTTGGAATATTTGAAAAACCTTTCATACTAATCTTCAATTTATTATAAGTAAGATTTTAAGAATTGAAGAATAATAAAAAGAAAAAATTTTCGAATCACACTACATCATAATACCCTATCATTTTTGAATGAAAAAATATATAAATCGAAGATTTGATTAATCGAACTAGATTTTTATGTTCAAAATATAATACATAATTTTTTCTCCATTCATAGGAATTTTTCAGTGTTTTTGAATGCTGATTTCCGCAAATAATAGTCTATTGAGCACTATATTTGTGTACTATTATGATTTCATAATAGAACAGTTATAAATATAAGAATTAAGAGTTTAGCGCAGTTTTCAAAGTAACCCAGGAACTAAAGAACTATCTTTTTAGTGCTTGATAATTTAACTGACTTGAATTCAACATTTTAGGTGAAAAGATTTGTGAACTCCATTCACGTTAATAAGCAGATTAAAATTCTCAATAAATCATAACTTGAAAAATACGTAAAATGTAAATGGTGTGTGAAGTCCCTTAAAATAATTGCTGGACGTCGATCATTCAGCAACTCTGCATATTAATTTTTTGAACACAATTTCCTTACAGTTCGCAACAGCGCCGACAACGATTTTAGATTATTTTTTCACGGTAAACATAGATTTGGAAAATAACACCAACTCAAGACTCGTTAATTGATTCGCGAGTAATATTTGTTTGTCAATTTTCGCTTCATATACTTGACCGATTCCAAGGAAATACTTAATTTTTCTATCAGGTTTCAATAGTTTGTATGTATGTATATCGAATTAAAGGACGTACGGAGGAAGAGGAATTCAACAGTTTTTTGGGTACAAAGTCCCAAAGATCCATTTTTGGGTGAATAGTAAACTAAAACCTATTCTTTCTTCATCCCGAAATTTTGAATGAAAGCTTACAAAGGAAATTAATGAAAAATGTTAAAAAAATCTACCTATCTAGCAGCACGAGGTGTAACCTCATCTTGTTTGAACCAAAACACTTCTAGGTCGATACCATTCAAATTTTGAAACAAATAATTATTGATCATCGATCTGTAACGAGCACCATTCACTGTAACATTAGTTCCAGCATCGTTTTTAAAGAAATACCGATGATACCTCCAGCGTGTAAAGTACACCATATAGTGCATTTTTCAGGATGCAATGGAACCTGCAGAACTTCTTGAGGATTGTTTTCACTCCATATACGGCAATTTTGCTTGTTTACATAGCCATTCAACCAGAAATGAGCTTCATCACTAAACACAATTTTACAATAAAAAAGTGGATCAACTTTAAGCTGAGCTAGGGCCCAATCAGCAAACAAACGACGCTAAGTATGGTCAAGTGGCTTTAGTTCTTGAACCAGTTGGATCTTGTATGGGTGTAGACCATGATCTTTACGCAAAATTTTCCATGTGGTGGATGCACAGAGTCCATATTCTTGTGAACGTCGACGAATAGACAAATCTGGATCATCATTAACACTATGACTTACAGCAGCGATATTTTCTTCTGTATGTACAGTTCTTTGTCTTGTTGTTGTGGCATCGAGTAGAGAAAATGTTGTGCGAAATCTATCGATAGTTCGACGAATAAGCTGCTCTGATGGACGATTATGTAAACCATAAATTTCACGAAGTGCTCTATAATTTTGGCGAATAGAACACTGATTTTGAAAATAAATTGCAACAATTTGTAAACGTTGTTGTGGCGTGAGTCTTTCCATGATAATTTGTCAATGCTTACTGAACAGAAATGTCAAAACAACATGGTGTCTCCTTCTGTCAAATCACAGTTACCCCTATCGAAAGTTCTATCACTCTAAAAAAACACCCGATATAAACACATATGAAAATAAAACATTTCGAATTCTAAAGAAATTCCATTGCTCTATTCATTGTACCTTAGGCCTGGTTTTCACGGGGCCAGTTCCTTACCGCCCAGTGGCCTGCATAAGAGACAGCACTAGACAGCTACTGTGTTGCCAGTGCTGACCTTGGTGTTTCTGATCCATTGCGTTTTCAGCAAATTATTCACACGAGCGAAATGAACGATCAACTCGGTTTAACTCGCCTTATTACTTGCTGAATATTGATAAAATTTCTCGAATGCCGAAATAAAAAGAAGAAATAATGACAATATGATCGCTACGCAGAAAAAAAAACAGTGTAGATGATCATGAGAGAACTGTCCAGACATGATGAATAATAATTCAAAAAATTATGCGGATGACACCATTCTATCTATTCTATTTTTATATTTGAGAAATAAATTCCACAACATTTCTCTGCCCCTGTATATATTGAGGAATTTCATACTGTCGGCAACGTCTTATCGTCCCCATTTTCAAATACTCAAATGAGGATCTGAAAAATCTGTCACTGTCCAAGCGTAAACTGTCCATCTGTACCAAAGGTCACCCTCTAGTTGTGTTTTGCATGAAGCGAGTGTCAACACGGTAGCTTTCGGGTAGGAGTGGGGGAAGATCAGTGGACACTGAAATCAAAAAATGTTGAGGAAGCTGGCCGACAGTTATTGCCAAACTTTATTTTCACGGACCCAGTAACTGTCGTTCACTGTCCGACAACTACTGGCCTTGTAAAAACCAGATTTTAGATAAATATTTATTTAGGTGAGCATAATTGTTTTTCAACCACTTTTATTACACTTTGAAAGATACAATGGTAAAATTTCGATAAATATGTAAAAAAGCTTTAATGATCATTTTATGTAAACTACAGAGTCATTTCGTGTAACACGAGATCAACGATTCGAAGATCGAGATAAGGTGCATAAAAGTAATATATTGATAAAAATATATTCATTTGATATAAATCTACAATATAACTACATTAACAAGATACTTCTTATCCCTAGGTCAACAAACGATCAATAGAATAGTATTCAATTGGCTACAGATAATGGAGTTATTTATTACGTATATTCAATATAATCCCATTCAAATAGAAAATAGAGAAAGTAATATTTCAATGGTCGGTATGGATTTCATGAATCTGTATTATCAGTGAAAGTGATAAAATGATCAATTTCCAATGGAAGAGAAAATTAAACGATATTCGCGTACGATGCCGTTCTCAACAGAATAATGTAAATTATTAAGAAATGATGAAAAGCACTGACGTGAAGTCAGGAGCTTTTGCGCACTGATTCATATCATCAATGATCCTCACAAAATTTGCGTCTTATTATTCTTCTTCTGAATGCTGAATCTCAGTTCAATCGAATCTGTAGTTTCCAAAATATTGGGGATATATAAACAATTTTTAAACGTGAATAACTGCGAAACTATCGAACCGATTGCGAATTCTAAATTAGAGCTTCCATCAAGTAGACCCGAATTCATAACCTGTATAATTATTTAAACAAATGTGTAATCGCTGTTAGAGTTCAAATTGTTCCCAATTAAACCTTCTAAAGATAATAGAAAAGATTTTGGTCAAGCGCAGAAATTGTTAAGTAGAAAAATTTGAATGCTTCTGTGACATATCTGTTGATAACCTTTAAATGAAATTCAGAGTTTCAATTTCAAAGTTATTATCAGCTAAAATATACTACGCTACCTTGGCAAGTAACTTTAAATGTTGGCGCATTTAATAAATATTTCAAAATGGTATAACACTTGCTAGTAATTCAGCAATTTTCTTGGATTTTCTTCTGAATAAACCCAGTTTCGAACAAATTTTTGTGAAAAAAATGCTGGAAAGCATTGACTTGAGGTCACGATCCTCACGAAATTTTGCCTTCTTGAGGTTATTTCACATCTGAATGCTAAATTTAAACTCGATCATGGTACTGTCGCTATGGTTTCTTTAGCGCTTAACGCTGCTCCGCTCAATAAAAATTCATTTTGATTTGAATCGTCGAATCATATAATCCTCTAGAAATTCTGCAAGAACATGTTCGTTATCATTCTCCTTCTAAAATCCAAATTTCTGATCAATTGGATTTGTAGTTTAGAAAATATTAAAAATAATGGGAAAAAATTTCAAATACCAATAACTGCAAAACCATGGTACTAATTTCACACGAAAACGAGCTCAAGCGATATATTCAGGTCCAAATGTTACCTCGAAAGTTTCAAGTCTCTATCTTATACCTTTCGAAAATTACAGTGATCAACGTTGATTCGTTAGCAAAAAAATTTTTTTCATTCTAATCAACATCTTCACCAAATTTCGCACGATTATGCAGGTTATTATTTTATATCTAAATGGCGAATTTGAGAAGGATCGATTCTGTAGTTTCGAAAATATTGGGAAAAATATGGAAAATTTTCGAACGTGATTAACTGCGGAACTATTGAATCAGTTTTGCTCATTAACAATACTAGCTGAGATATTTATTATGTGAAACATATATAACGATCGATTTTTTCAAATGAAATTATTATCGTGCTCTACCTAAAGCCAACAGCAAACTAAATTTATTTTATTCTTCCCTGATTGGAACACAGATGTTATTCATTTAAAACCATTGTTCAAATGAAAGTCCTTCCTGCAACCATAAGCTATATCTTGTGGACTAGAAATTCCATCAGCAATAAGAAATTCTTAAACCGATTTACCGGAATGTCGCAAGTAGTTTTACCATTGGGTTATTTCTTTCTTCTCTCTTTAACCTTTCAATAAGAAGTGAATGTATACTGAATGTCACAGTTTTACGATTCAATCTGAATGTATGGTAAAATAAATGGGAATTCCTTGGGAACAATGGAGTCAAGTCGAAGCCTTTGGATAAATACTCAAATTTGCCATTTCTGTAAAATTTTTCGATCTTTCATTTAAATCCTCTTGTAACCTTTTTGCCAATAAGAACGACCGATCTTTGACAGCTCATCACGGTTTGTTTGTTTACCAATATTTGATATATAGGATGTTCTATAAGCTGTATGACAAACTCTGGCAGATGATACCTATGCGTATTCTAAACATTTTTTTCTACAAACAGGTCCGATCCGTTTTAGTTTAAAAGATACAAGCCTTTGAGAAAATATATTTTCTATCTGTACCGAATATCATTAGTTAGGAGTGTCAGCTATGGTAATAGGAAGTTCTACAAATCGAGACAGTGTTACATACTTATGTATAACAATTCTAAACTCAAACAAGTCAGGTTAGGCTTTGTTGATCCCTGGTATATAACTTGCGCACATGCGCACTTTTTGGCCCTCTTCAGTGCACTGGAATGTCTAACGACTACAAATCTGTCAAATACCTATATTCGTATTCAAACCATAGCTCACACTCCTTACTAATGATACCTATATTCGCCATGCACAGGAACACTATTAATAATATACTAGCGCCATCTAGTGCACGCAAATATACATACACAACATACCTTACCAATTCAAGTAAAGAAATGATTCCTGATTCCTTCACGTTCCAAACGCAGAAAAACTTTCCTGATGCTCAATTCAGATCCTAATTTAGGAATGTTTTTCTGCGTTTGTAACGTGAAGGAATCGGGAATACATTTCTTTACTTGAATTGGCTTGATGAGGTATGTCGCAGAAAAACCTTCCTCGTGCTCAATTAATATCTAAATACAGGAAAGTTCTTTTGTGTTTGCTACGTGAAGGAATCGGGAATACATTTCTTTAATTCAATTGGCTTAATAAGGTATGTCGTGTATGTATATTTGCGTGCACTAGATGGCGCTAGTGTATTATTAATACCAGATGGCGTGATGGTCAAATGCCTGCGCGATCCCGTACAAAATATTGGCTGTGTACAATGAACTATTCGACAGTAAAGTTTTCCTAGTAAGCTGAAAGAGAGCCAGGCGGTCTTCTATTTTTGAGGAGGGATGTTTAGTGAGGGCCAACAGCATTGGACCGCCAAGCTGTTGAGAAAGGCTGGTAGAGCCTTTGGCAACAAAAATATTTTGTAAGCGGATCTGCGTTGAGCACTACGTCAAACACTATAACTTTCAAACGAAAAGAGATAAATAAAGACCTGAAACTTTAGGAGTAAGTTTGGCGCCTGAATATATCGTTTCAGTTGTTTATTAGGTAAAATAACTTCAATCTTTTCGCAGTTATTCACATTTGATTTTTTTTCTTATTTTTCTCAATGTTTTCCAAAGTAAAAATCCATCGATTCGACGTGCGGTACCAAAATTCGTGTGGATCGTATAATTAGAAGATTCAAAAGGAAAAAAAATTCGTGAGCGTTGATCGATACTAATACCGATCGAGCTTCAATTTACCATCTATGTGTTAATTAACAACACAAAGGCTTATGCGTTAAATTAGAACATCAAAAGAAATTATTATTTTGTGAGCAGAGCAGCGTTAAGTCATACCGAAACCATAGCAACCGTCCTACCGTCCGATGTTCGTGTAAAATTTCGTGTGGATCGCATAATTAGATAATTCAAAACAAAAACATAAATTTTGTGAGCGAAGCAGCGTTGAGCGTTACCGAAACCATAGCACTATCGAGTGTTAATTTAGCATTTGATGTTATCTGATACTCCTAAATCTTCTGTGAAGATCCCTCAGAAGCTTTCCAGCTTGTGTGAGTTAGGAGTTCAGTTTTGTTCTGGGTTAGGCTCTTTTACTGCGTCCTTACGCCACTTAGGGAACAGCACTATTAATTTTCAACCTAACTGATATGAACAACCGTTCAAAAGCTTCTGACTTCACGTCAGTGCTTTTCACCATTTTTATTTTTGTTAACGCTTCAGTTACCTATTTACCATTAAATACAATTTGAGATATTCACCACTTGGGGTTTGTTATTGTTCATGACTCAGAGATTACAATTTTTTATCAATTAGGGGACTCATAAAATTAATAGCATATCCATCATTCATTTCATGTTTCATAATTATCTGATACCAATACCACGATGTGGATTAATATCTATTTTAAGAGAGATACTTGATTATAAATATCGCTGAATTTGTAAATATTAGATGAAATTACAGAAAGAGATGGAATTATCCTCCTCAAACACATATAATCGGTTTATATATATTTCCTTAAAATCAAGTCATATTATACACAGTGTCCCAGTAAGTACGGATAAACGTCCCCCCCTGTATTTACAGAAAAGCGCGAAAGCTCCTAACTTCACTTCAGTGCTTTGCGACCAGGGCCGTCTTTAAACTATTTGAGGCCCTGGGCACATTAGGATCATGGGGCCCCTATGACCTTGAGAAAACACTATTTAGTTACAATAGATAAAGAAAGACAAATAAGGTTCTAAATTTATTTTTATTTAATTACTAACTATAAAAAAATAGGAAATAATTAATGTTTTTCGGTAATACCTAAATATCGGTTATCATTTGGTAATCTGGCAGGAACTAGGGGGCCCCATTCGATCGCGGGGCCCTGGGCACGTGCCCATAGTGCCCAGTGGGGAAGAGGGGCCTGTTTGCGACAATTGTTTATCAAGTTAATAGAATATATGATTGTGATGAATTTATTCACGAAAGGATTTCAAAATGGCCTCCAACAGCAATGCACATCCTTCACCGATCAAACAAATTTTCTTCTAATTGTCTAAAAGATTTTCTTTTACCTCTTTTTCACGTTCAGCTACTTAATATTTTCACACATTGTTCACAGATATCCTTCAGGAACAACGGAAATTGAAGAAACCGAAATATTATTATTTTCTCATCTACAAATCTCTTCAAAAAAAGAATTCATTTTACTTTCACAAAAGACAAATTAGCAATAACGAAGTGAGTCTCCTGAATAACATAAATATTTATATGTATAAAGTAAAACACTTTATTTCCGCTAATATTTATTGTTTACACAACAATTTTTTCGTCAATTACATTTTGACTTCATCGAATCAGTATGGTAGCTAACTACTTTTACAAAATCGGTCTCCTTAGTGTGAGCAAAAAGAAACGTGATAAAATGAAGGTTTGTTTTGGGAATTTTCAGAATTTATTCAAAAAGGTTCAATAACGGGGATCGGTTTGAATCTGTCTGGTCGTTAAGTAAAATGTATTTTTTATGATGCCGGTTTATTTCTAGTGCTTATAAAAGGTTCTCGATATGGAGAACTTCGAAATTATGGTCAAAATCATGTCCTGATTCTTGTAGGTGGTTGGCATAGGTAGAATTCAATTTATTTTTAACGAACGAATTCTGATGTTCATTGATCCTATTCTCGAGAGTTCTGCCTATTTGTCCAATGTATACATTTGGACATGTACCGCAGCTTAACCTATATACTTCTGATCTCTTGTTCTTATTGACGATATCTTTATTATTCTTTATCAATTCACCTAAAGAATTTATGGTTTTATATGAAATATTAAGATTTCGATTTTTCTTCAAATATCTAGCTAACAGTTCAAAATTTCCTCCCATATACGGTAAGCAAAAATAGTTTTCATTTTTTATCCAAATTTTTTGGTGAACTAATGAGATGGATTGTTTCTGGTGAATTTTATTTAATAGTTTGTGGATAATTAATAGGTTATACGCATTATGTACTGCAATTCGTTTGATAATATTTAACTCTATCCCAAAATTTTTCTGTGGCATTGGTACGTTATCCAGTATATACAATATACTACTGTATGCTGCTAATTTAAGTGATAAGGGATGATATGACGAGGAATGTATTGTACAGTCTGTTTGTGTTTGTTTGCGGTAAATCGAAAAATCATGTGTATTGTAAATTTTGGTTATTTTTAAATCTAAAAAATTTATGCTGTCATTTTGATCTCTTCGTGGGTAAATTTTATTGTAGAAGAATAACGAAAGTTGCCTGGACTTACCGATGAACAGGCAAATAATATTGTCAACGAATCGGTACCAATAAATGAATTGAAAAGAGGGTGTTCTTGTATTTTGTTTTCAAGAAAATCCATAAATATTTCAGCTAATATTGGACTGAGTAGATTTTCCATCGTAAGGCTTTTGTTATCCTGATTAATACTTCCATTAAACAAGAAATAGTTTTGTGCAAAGCATACGTTGAGAATATCCATTATATTTTGATTAATTGCCGAGTTTGTATGATTTTTCGATAGTAACATTTCTACAAATTTTATTGTTTGTTTTACAGGTACGCTAGGAAACAGGTTTTGTACGTCGAAAGAGATTAGTTTAGCATTGTTTGGAATATGTTTTTATTTCATCTATTAGATGCTATGAATTTTTTATTGATAATTTTGCCTGGAAGTTCGTTTCTATTTGAAGAATTTTTATCAATTCTTTAGACAATTTATAGGACAGAGCTGTAACAAAGAAGAGTAGTTTCCTTATGAAAATAAAGAGATTTACTTTGAATCATATACGATAAATTTTCGTCAAGTAAAGACCGAAACGATCAAGATAGATTTTACATTTAATTCGCAAATCACAGTTGAACAATCCATAAAGCTATTGTTTTTTATTCTGAGAAATCCAGCTCTTTCAAATTAAAAATTTGATAATATTTTATGTCTCATCAAGAGAAAAATAGGATGACTGTTATCATATCAAAATTCTCATAAGACATAAAGTTTTTTATGCGGTTTATCATGTAAACATAAAAATGCGATATCGGCAAAAACTTACAATTTTATCCAATACTAAACTTCCAAATTAACCAAATTTCAATTTAATAGATAATATATTAAAGGTGTTCGATGCGGTATTTTTCAGAAAAATAATAACAACATTCCAAAAGTTACAGAAAAAACATCAATGCACGTTAGAGGCTAGTACAAAGCTTGCTATGCTATCTTTACGACATAGCCTGTATATATGAATTAAAATATAATGAAATTTTGATAAATGCTCTTAAATTCTACCAAAGATTCACGAATATTTTCTTATCATAGGACTGTTTACACAATGTGTAATTAAATTAGTATCATCTCCTATATCAAAAGAGATACATTATTCGGCAAAATCTCGCCTTGTGAGTTTTCTCAATTGATTTGAATAGGAGAACAATGATATGAATTTTCTAGTAAACTTATTCGAACACCGTTTAGTAGAATAACAGTTATTTCATCGATGACCAAGTCCTGATCGGTTTTTTGAACCCAACCTTCTTTTCTGTAAAGAACTAGTAACCTTTCAAGAAAAAATTAAAACCTGATTTGCTTTATGGATTTTCGGAAAGTTCAAAAATTTCCAATCCAATACAGAATGTCAGCATGTAGAATAAAACCTGCTAGAAAAAGGTGAAAAGCACTGACGTGATGTTACGAGCTTTTGTGCGCTACGATCAGTCAGGAACCTCACAAAAGGATTTTTTTTGGTCTTCTAATTAAAGGATCCTCACGAAACTTTCCAAGAACATACGCTTCATTATTATTCTTCTAAATGCTGAATTTCAGATCGATCAAATCTGTAGTTTCTAAAATTTTGAGAAAAATATGAATCATTCTCAAACGTTAATAACTGCGAAACTATTGACCTGATTTCACTCATTAACGAACCTAACCGAGGTATTTAGACCCGAAACCTTCCCTAAAAGTTCCAAGGCTCTAGCACTTTCGGTTCGAAAGTTACATTGTTTATGGCCGCACCAGAATTACTTTTGGCCTGGGATTCTTTATCGCTGAGTCCAACCTAGTGGATTGTGACCATTTTCGGCTCAAAATTCACAAATTACAGGCATTTGGGCCAGGCGATATCGCGCTATTTTCTGGAAATAGCACGCAAAAATATAAAAGTTTCACTTTCCAACTGAAATAAAAACTTGATACACATTTTTCCAGAACATCACATCTCCCATATGAAATATTAAATAATTATTTTAAATTTTCCAGAATACTCTCTAGACACTTCTTGTGTATTAACAGATTTTTAGTATTCAATTCAATTTAACAGTACACAATATATGGAATACATACATCATTTGCTCCGTGTTGTTCGTACTTTCATTGGAAAACTTATACAAATTTTTATTTACAGCATTTATGTTAGTTTAAGCTCAGTTCACTTTTCTAACGAATCTCCTTCGTATATACATGACAGTCCGTTATACAATAGAGAACGGAAGAAGAAAATTAAAATCCTTTGTAGCTTAATTTTTCTGTAATGACAACATACCTCAATATTTCCCATAGTTTGAAACGCCATAAATGTAAGCATGAAAGCGAGTCCAACCCCAATAACATTAAACAGTCGTTTATCCATGGTCATAGCTCTCAGAAATTTGAGGTTATGTTTACAATATTTACTTTCACAGGTCGCGTCTCTATGCTAACAACCCGACTTCACCGAACCGACTTCGAGTGAATACTGGAACTTAATGTGGAAAATGTACAGCAATTGTGATTGTATTTAGTCCAGTCTACTATCATGGCAATTAATATGCTTATCAGATACATGTTTATACGTGGTAAAGCGAATCTGACCGGAGACCGGACCGTCCAATAGCATGAGGTGTTTTCTGGGGGCCTGTCAGCTGGAGGCAATTTTCGAGTTTCGCGGATGTGGTGGGAAAGCATCTACGTAATAACAGCAAGAGTGCAACCCACTAATTTTATTTTGGGTAGAATAGCGATTGTCTGCAGCTACTAACTAGGTCCATGACCGTGACAGACATATAGCTTATAGACATTTTAACCGTGACTGACAACATAACCCATAGAATTTTAAATCAAACCAGTGGCGTTACTTATATAAAGTCGGCTAAACAGTAAAGACATTTTTCTATACTTCATTAACTTTTTGGTTTGGAGTAAAATACACTTAAAGAAATGAGAAATCACTGAATCAATAGATAAAGCAAAGCGTTTCTCAAACCTTGTTCAATCACTGCTTCAATATTCATATTTGAAACCAATTCCCTATAATCTTTTGTTTATTTTTCACATCATAATATGTTATTAAACGCACCCTCTTCTACTTTATGTTTTCATTTCAATTTCAACTCTCTTTCGGCTCACAAATTTAATCTCAACATAATTATCTTTATTCTATATCCTCACATTGCATATCAGAACCAACCAAAGTTAAGTTTACATAAGCTCAGTAGCTAAATCTTACTTACACCGATCTTGGCTGTAAACCTGTTGAATAAATACTTAGTATTAATGCTTTCTGTGAAGGCTCGACTTTTCTTCACTCGTACTGGCAGTTAGTAGTGAAACTGTCGAGTCTTTACCAAAAACAGCAAGCCGACTATTCGCATCAAATTCAGTAAAGCATTTATCGCTTACTGACTATGGATACTTCAACAGTCACGCAAATATCTGTGAATAATTTGTACGGTAAGTGGAAGCACTGAAGTGATGTGTTTATTTTACATAAAATATAAAATTTGGTAACTGAATTCTTTCAGCCGTTACTATTTGGTAGTTGATCATAATTAAAACAAATTGTAGAAATTACTATGTTTTACTACCAATAAAAATATATATTACACATTTTCTTGTGACTCGAGTTTCGGGAAATGAACTATCATCACAACTATCAGTTGTCTGATGATGGGATAGTTCATTTCCCGAAACTCGAGTCACAAGAAAATGTGTAATATATATTTTTATAGATTTTTGAAATAAAAAAAAAGATTCAAAAAGAAGAGGAATTTCCTAAAAAGAGTGTCGACTCCCGGAATTGTAGTCCCAATATTAATAACTACTTTGAACACTTCATTAATAAAAATGATTTTAACAGATTAAATATGAAATTTAATAAATGAAAAAATTCAGGGGCATACTGGCTAGATGAATGAACAATAATCCGCCAAAAAAAAATTTTTATCTCAATTTTTCAATTAGTTATGCAATAGTTAATTAATAATTTTTTTCTGCTTGGACATGAACATTGCAAGTGTGATAATTGTTAAACTATTAACTTGAGATTTTTTCCTCTCTTGGAGCAATTTTTGGAAGACTTCAGAATAGATCCCTGTTGGAAAAATTTAACAATGTTTATTTTTCAGTTTTTTATTAACAATTTTCGTTGTTGCAAAATTAAAAACTTAGATTAATTATCGAAAAACATTTTTTTTTTCAGAATATTATTAATGGTCCGTTTTTATGTTGTAGGAAGCTACATAGAAATATATTTTTTTAATTTTTATCTCTTATTGTTTAAAAAATTGTTATAAACAAATGCGTTGTTTATAAAATATTATAATTGAAAATTTTTTTAAGGAATATCAATCTTTGATGCAAATAAGAATTACAAAAAAGAAAATTTTCCTTAAAAAAATTTTTTTATTGCTTAAAAACACATTTGTTAATTAACAATCGTTTTCTCCCACTTCTAACTAATATTAAGGAACCATTTTTTCTTTAAAAATCATGATTTACTTTTCTTGTCCATATAAAAAAATTTTCGTTTTGTTTAATTTTTCATTGTTTATATAATAAACAATTTGTTATAAACAAATAAATTTTCACTTTATATTTTTTTCCCTATTCTTCTTACTGCCACAAATACAGACATGATTTTTTTTTTTATTAATTATGACGAAATTAAAGAGAACTTATATTTAAAAATAAAAAAATAATAATAAAAAAAAATCATGTCTGTATTTGTGGCAGTAAGAAGAATAGGGAAAAAAATATAAAGTGAAAATTTATTTGTTTATAACAAACTGTTTATTATATAAACAATGAAAAATTAAACAAAACGAAATTTTTTTTATATGGACAAGAAAAGTAAATCATGATTTTTAAAGAAAAAATGGTTCCTTAATATTAGTTAGAAGTGGGATAAAACGATTGTTAATTAACAAATGTGTTTTTAAGCAATAAAAAAATTTTTTTAAGGAAAATTTTCTTTTTTGTAATTCTTATTTGCATCAAAGATTGATATTCCTTAAAAAAAATTTCAATTATAATATTTTATAAACAACGCATTTGTTTATAACAATTTTTCAAACAATAAGAGATAAAAATTAAAAAAAAATATTTCTATGTAGCTTCCTACAACATAAAAACGGACCATTAATAATATTTTGAAAACAAAAATGTTTTTCGATAATTAATCTAAGTTTTTAATTTTGCAACAACGAAAATTGTTAATAAAAAACTGAAAAATAAACATTGTTAAATTTTTCCAACAGGGATCTATTCTGAAGTCTTCCAAAAATTGCTCCAAGTGAGGAAAAAATCTCAAGTTAATAGTTTAACAATTATCACACTTGCAATGTTCATGTCCAAGAAGAAAAAAATTATTAATTAACTATTGCATAACTAATTGAAAAATTGAGATAAAATTTTTTTTGGCGGATTATTGTTCATTCATCTATCCAGTATGCCCCTGAATTTTTTCATTTATTAAATTTGATATTTAATCTGTTAAAATAATTTTTATTAATAAAGTGTCCAAAGTAGGCGTGGCTTACGAAAGCCAGAGTACCCGTTTTCGGCCGTATTTTCATCCCTCTGGGAAAATTATTAATATTGGGACTACAATTCCTCCACTTTTTGAATCTTTCTTTTGATTTCAAAAATCTTTATTAGTTTTTGAGATATTTACAAAAAACTAAACCCTCTTTTTTTTTAGTTAATTGTTAATAACTTTTGCAATTTTTGCAAGCGGAACTTCATTTTTTTCAGAAATCATCTAGATGCCATTCCGAATCGAATGACACCTTGATCATAATTTTCGGAGACTGCTGAAAAAAGTTGACCCAAAAGGCACTTGTTGACTAGACTATAGCTCGCATCCATGCTTACTATGCCACTCGTTTTTTTTAATATCAAAATGAATCGTTGTATTGGAAAATCCTTTATGATAAATTATAACAATAAAATAAAGTGCTTTCAGTGAATATCGAAATAAGACAAAACTCCTCAATACTATTGATCAACAAAACTCCTCAATACTATTATTTGCAATTGCAAAAAAGGATTGTAAAAAAATTGCACTGTTTTGCCCATTAGCATGTTCCAATTCTCAAGGCCAATCGTGCTCCATTGTTTAATAGATACAAAATGAAGATTGTTATGATATAAGTGATGAGACATATGAAGCATCACTTCTAGAACAGAATATTTGTATCCAGGAGTAAAAAGAAGAAGAATAAGGTGAAGACATTACATAAGAAGCTCCATTCGACAATTATGAATCCGACGAATAATTTTTCCTAATTATTCTTTCATTAATAAACTACATAATTTACACAGCTTTCATCCTTTTCGATAGTCCATTTGTATTTTACAGAATACTTTTAAATTCAATAACATCACAATAAATCGTGGAATAGGCCTACCGGGGAAACCTTAAAAAAAAGCACCAAGCACACTACCTCATAGGAGGTATAGAAACGTATGCATATTATGGAGAAAAAATTTTTTTCAATTCTTTGAATCGCCATATCTCGGAAATGGCGATACTTACGAAAAAAAGTGTAGAAACATTTTTTGTAGAGAATTGGATGATCTACAATTTTTGTCCGAACTATTTTTGCTGTAAAACTCACCGTTCAGCTGGAAAATACAGAACACCCATTTTTGCAAATTTTCACCATCAATATGGGGACTTTTTACAATTAATTTATAATAGTATTCTGAACATTCAAACCAATTTTTAGCTCTATGGGAATTTCAATGTCTTATTTAATATGAAAAATCATGATATTCTCAAATTTTGCTCATGGAACTGTTTGAAAATGCAATAACTTTATAAAGGAAAAATCTATAAGTTTTTTACCTAAATGACAAGATCAACTGAAAATGATTTATTGTGAGTTATTCATAAATTGGTTATGTCCTACCGTAGGTTGCGAAAATTATATATTTTCAAGGATCACGGATCCTAAACTGTTGCATGGTAGTTTATAAATTTTTGTGACTATATTCATTTAAAAACGATTATACTTGTTTCTTTATGATAAAGATGGCAATTAATATGGTATTATACTTATGAAAAATATTTATTAATAGTCAACTAAAATGTATAAACAACAGAATCAGGTAAGGTATAATTAAAATCCTAATCTAAACTAAAAATAAACATGTATAAAAATATAACAGACAAAAGTATTTATAACAATAAAGTTAAGAATATTTACAAATATTTTAATCACAGTTCCTCTTTTTTCTGTTAAATTTTTTAATTATCTTCTATATCATTTTATCCTTGGTAATATAGTACCATTTTTTGTTTCTTCCAAAATATCATTCACAAAAGTGAATCCATCCTTCCTTGGTAAAAGATTCTTACCTTTCAAGTATCTTAACGCCTCTGGAAATGAACATAATTATTAATGTCAAGCGACAGTATAATCAACGCGAACATTAATAAATTTAACATTTCTTCATAGAAATAAGTTCTAAAATCTCTTCAAAATTATTATTGGTTGAATAATAATAATACAGAAGAGGAATTTGAGATTAATGGATTATTTTTGAGATTGCAGATACCCCCTTCATTTCAATTTTCATTTTTGGAAATTAAGGGCATGAAATGGATAAAAATCAATATTTCATACCTGGTGTAAAAGTATGAAGCCGGAATTTCAATTCATATGAAAAGTAGGGAAATGGCTCGATAACTAGTCCACCTCAAAAGAAAAAACTGTTCTTTTGAGGTGGCATTCATAAACTACTAGAGAGGTGCGAAAAATTTATAAATAGCAATAAATATTATTTTGAATGATATATTTTTTATCATTTTCATTCAACAGATGTGTAGTTTTAACAAAAAACTCCGGTTTTATACTTCTACACCTGTTAAAATTCGGAATAGACAGCATTTTTTCAAAGTAAGTTTTGGGTGAGTTATAAAGGGTGCTGGCTCAAGTTTGAAGAAAGTTTTTGTTGCACGATTCCAAAAAAGATCATTTGAAAAAATAAAGCAAAATCAGGTGACAAGAAAAGCTAAAATACAAATAATTCAAAAGAGGAAGATAATCTTTTTTTATATGAAGAAACATTGTAGTAAAAATTATTTGTTCAAGACTAAAACTTTGGAACTTACTTTTCAGATTGCTTCGAATATCTGATGGAACCCTACTTCTAACAAGATCCCTCAAAATTTTACTACACTTCATTGCTGGAAAATCAACATCCAGTTCATTTGAGACAGTTTTCCAGTTAATTTCATTCCATTCAGAATATTTTGAAGACACACTGAAAATAAAATTTCCGTAATTATTTTGAACCATCATGTCTATAATCCCAAAGAATATTTATTACATCTTTTCAATTAAATAAATTGAAATTTTACACAATTTGATTTCAGTAAATTGCAAAAAGGAACAATTAACAGTTGTATTCCCAAAATATTTCAACTTGATCAATATTTGTAGAGTAATATGTAAAATTATATGACTATAAATCAATAAACATCCATGTTTACAATATAGAGGCAAGTTTTTAATATAAAAATAAATGGAATCAATGCACCATTTCACTAAAATTTTTGTATCGTTATCCATTAATATTCAATACATAAATAATTAAAATGCCATCTGCCATCATGCAGCTGCTAAAGAATTCAGAGACGATATCCCGACTGTCGAATTCCAAATCACCAAACATTCGAAAATGTTTATAGATCACTTTGTGGAAACGGCAAGCTCTCTTGGTAAATACATTGGAAAGAGTAGGTTTACAAGAAACCAAGAGCAGATATTAGAAGCAGTGCAAGAAAATCCTTCTACAAGCACTCGACATGTTGGGTTATTTTTGGGATTGCAAAATTGTGAGGTCTGGCAAGTCCTGTGTACTGATAAGTGACATCCATTTCATCTACAGTTCACGCCTTGGAACCAGGTAATGAATGATTTGGCAGATGGATTTCAAGGAATCTGCAAACTGTTTATAGAACCCTTTCACTGGTGAAGCTACATTCACTAAAGATGGCTTTCTAATTCTAGAATACGCATATTTGGTCTAGAGAAAATCCTAAACTGAGCAAGAGACATAATTCAGAACATAATTTTTCAGTCAACATTTGGTACGGGATGTACAAAAATCGCTTAATTGGACCATATGGTACATTCTTCCACACCGACTGAATAGAGCAAAATATTTGCAATTTTTAAGAGAGCATTTACCAGTGCTTTCAAATGACGGAAACAATATCCCTAAGAGGTATGTACATCCAACATAATGGGGCTCCGGTTCGTTTTACACTCAAATGGGTAAACTTCATTCAAATGAATGAAGTTTACCCACATCATTGGTTTGGTAGAAGAAGACCTTTTAACTGGCATGCAAGATCCCCGATCTCATAGGCTTGGATTATTTCTTATGGGGAGACTTCAAAAATATAGTTTACCATGAAGAAATCACAGAAAGGGAACAATTGATTGACCGAATGAAGTATAAGATGACCAAAGATAATAAGGAAAAATGCAGCTTATTTAATACCAATAACCAAAAAGTGTACAGAAGAAAGGAGGATATTTTCAAGTTTTGAACCCCTTTGTAATTCATTAATTAATTTTTGTGGTTAATTCATTTAATGTTTTTTAGATAATTTTTTTCTTTAATTTTATCTAAGCTTATTTGATATCATTTTTCTGATGTACACCATTATGAATATTCATTCATGGCAGAGGGCTTTATATACTTTTCTAACTGTATTACTGCATAATTTTAGAACTGTAACTAGTGATTATTGTCAAAAACTTCGCCACTCAACTTTAAACTCATTTAATGTTTATAGTGATACTTACATATCAATTATTTTCTCATTTATATGACCTATATCTTCATTATAAGTTGGTGTGAAGAATCGTGGGTAGAAGTTAAGAAACCATGATCTCTTTATAGCTCCAGCAGGAAGTCTCATTCTTTCAGCTACCTGCGACCATTCTCCTGATGTAATCGCACGATTTTTAAGTTCTGACAAATTGACAGTACAAGTAACTTCTGTTAAATTAACCAATAATTTTTCTCCTAAATCTTTAGTCCACTCAATTTTGGATAATTGTAGGTCTTCTCTCATTTTCAGGAGATGATACCTTCTCATTATGGATTTCTGTGACCTTTTCAAAATGGTAGAAATGTCTGCATAATGCTTGCGACTTTTATTGGTTTTTATGTATTCAAGGATGATCTTGTCGTCCTCTTTACTGAATCTGAAATGACAAAAATTAAAATTATGTAATACGCTTTCTTATACCTTATATCGGACTTGAAATTTCCTGAAATTTCAAGATTTCGAATTCGACTTGAAAGGTTGAACAACTTTGTCCCCTTGAATATTTTATATAAGCGATTTTTTGTGAAATGATATACATTATATACCCTGTATATAACAGATAAAGTGATTGATTGATAATAAGAATATGAATTAAATAAATACTTACTTTCCATTTTCCCGGTATTTGTCACAGAACATTTTTCTAAACCTTCTATAGATTTGATTCATTGTTCTGTTTTCAAATCCATGCGAAAGGAATTGCACAAATGGTAAAATTTGTTCATCAGATAAAACACCATGTTTGGATCTCTTGGAGCTATTAACGAATGGCAGATAGTCATTTTTATCCCAAGAATGGAGCTGAAATGAGAGAAATAAAATTATTATCAATAGTAATATGTAAAGTATTAAAACATTGATATGGTGCCTTTATATTTATTTATCTTTCTCTTTTAGCTTTCAGCAATAACATTTTTGTTTGCGAAAATAACTTTACCTCAGTTTGAAGAAATTACGAGTTTAGAGTTTGCGGTTCATGAAAATTTGATGTTTAAAAAATTAAACTTGTTGATAACTTATTCGATTGAATTTAATTTAAAAAAGCGACATTACTTTCTGGTGCACTCAATATATTGAATAAGGATTTTATGTACCTTACAAAAATTCCTCCAGTTTTTTTTCAACAATTTATCTTCACTGTCGCTAAAATACCCCAATTTCAATTCAATTCCTTCCTTTTCAAGGGTTCTTCTCTGTTGTTCTGTTAGGGGACTAATGATATTGGTAGCAATCTTATGTATTCTTAATACAGGATGAGGATTTTGTATGACTAAGTTACAGATTCTCTGGAAAATATTAAAGATAAATGAATTTCATGTTTGACTTTCATTTGCTGCATACTTACTTGTTCCAAATCATGTTTTGTTTCGATGTTCAGTTTTTCGTGAATTTCCCAAATGGATTTTGACTGTCTGATCAGTTTGATTGCTTTTTTCTTCATTTTTTTCACTTCAGACGCTTTTGTGCTAGATATATCAATTTTGCTAGAGTTATTTTTTATCGTCTTTGATGGGCTGGGAATATCTGAAAAACAATACATATAATCAATAGTTTTGTATGTATTTCTAATGAAGTTGTTAGTTTTTCTATTTTTTGTTATATTAAATTGGATTTTTCGTTGAATATTTTTTTAATATAATATTTCATTAGCAATCAGAATACATTTGTTCTTTGGGCTAACGTGATGCTTGAGAGTTGCGTGCTCTCAATGATTATTGTGATTAGTCCTCATTCAATCTTCCATCAGGTTTAATGGCCAGTTCCCTTTGAGACTTCTACCACCCTGTGGATCAAGTAATGGGTGGAGAGTATTTTTGTGATGATGTAATTTTTCATGATTCTTTATAGTGTTATCTCTGATGGCACCATCAGGATTTTGTGAAAGGTCTGATCAGTAACATACCATGAAGCATTTTCCATACATAGTATATTTGACTGTCATCTCTGTATGATGGCCATGTTTGACATACTTGTATATCCCCACAATTCTATTCTATATACCCATATTGTTCTGATGACAGTTTTGTTTATTAGAAGTTTGCTTTCTAGCAATAAATTGGACTTTTCTTCCTAATTAACCACTATATCCATATGCACTTCCAAGTATTTGGTAGATGTGGACTCTGGTAACTGTATAGTGTTTATGGACAGAGATGGGCATTGATTTCCCTGCAGTGTGAAGTCTACTTTAGCAGACTTACTTTCATTAATTTTGATTATCCACTTCTGCAGCCATTTTTCAATTTTATTTAGATGATCTAGTAGGTATTTAGATGCTATCTTTAAGTACTCCAGATGTTATCAGATACTTTCTGCTTTATCCTGGTCCTAAACTGTTTGTCAATCACAAATGATTTCAGAAGTTGGAAGTTAAATGAGGTAATATACAGATCTACCACCAGGTGGTGATTACTTGGTTTGTGACATTTGCTTTGCTGCCAGTTCCACAATTTTTTTATTGCAAGAGTAAAAAGATCAATATATTACTCAAACATACATTTGGTGCATGCATATCTCAACAGCATATGGACAAATACACTAGCTAACAGCTTATTGAAATTATAAAGATTCAAAAATGTAGCTTTAAAGACTATATAAATGTACCATATTATTCTACAACAAAGAAGTTGGTCTCTCTCGTTGGGATATCAAACGTAGAACACACTTAAGTGCTAAAGCAATACAAATTAATGTTATGTTATCTCAAATTCAACATCGAATTGAAAAAAGACTACACAACCTCCAAACAAAACTAAGAGACAACCACCATACATAATAAACATATAATAAACGAACAAAAAAAATAAATCACTGATCTACCAACCTATCCAAGGAAAATAAGGAAAAAATAACAATATTTGTTAGAAAAAATACAATTATAATCTCAAAGACAAATCTTACCATCTGTATCTGAAGAGTTGTTCGAACTTAAGTCATCAATGTCATCATCTTCTAGATTCACATTGTTATGAGCTTTACTTTTTGGATTTTCGTCCAAGATATCTTCAAACTCCTTTTCCAATCTATTTGTGTGAGATTGGGACAAAATATCGGCGAATGTATATGATTTTTCCCCATAACTCGAATTTGAAGCCAATTCAAGATTAAATATTTCTGAAACATCAAGTTCTTCATTTAACTCATCATTACAAATTTCACCATTTATCATAATCTCTGGGCTATTTGTCTCATCCATATTAGAACTTATATTATTTAGGCCAATATCTGCAGTTTTATCATCATGTAATGAATCTTTTTTTTGTGCAACATTGCTGTCATTTTCTTTTCGAAAAAATGATAAAATATCTTTAGTTTTAGGTACATTTTGGCTAACATGCACCTGTTTTTTCTTTTGAACCTTTTCATTTTTGCTTTCAGAGATTTTTTTCCTTTTTTTCTGAATGTTGTCAGAACTTTTGCTTTGATTTTTCTTCGCAACTGATTTTCTTTCACGTTTTTTTGACGGCTTATTTTGAACTTCATCCTTAGTTATTTTCTGACTAGTTTCCCTCTGTGGGGTATTATCCCTTGGAATTTCTGGTGTCCTGGTTTGCAACTGAGCAGGAACTTGTCCAGCTGTCATGTTTGCAAACTCATCCACTTCCGATTTCATTTCCATAATTGTTTTTGACTGTGCAATGAAGGTATTTATGTAGGATTCAGCTTTATCTTTTCCATCAATAGTAAAATCTTTTTCAACTTCGAAATGAGGTTCAGTATCAGTTATATTAATTTCAGTTCTTGCTTTGAACTCATTTGGGACAAATGTTTCATTATCAGTTTGGATTTGAATTATTTTAATATTACAATCAGAGTATCGAGGAGTTTCATTTTTGTTGATAATACTTTCATCCTGTAATTCAAATATTGATTCATCAATTTTATATGCATCATGTTCGTGTGTAAGATTCTGGGTGTTGATATCCAGAATGCTTAATTCATTAAATGTTGCATTCATTTTAATCGGTGAAGATTTAATACCCTTACTTAAGGGTGAGTTCATATCTTCATTCATAAACAATATATTAGAACGACCTGTAGAAGTAGGAGATGATGATTGTTGGGGAAAAAACCGGTAATGCTCTTCTTGATTTTTCAACCTAGGTTTTCCTTCAACTGGTCCTTTGCGTGGAGTCAAGGGCTGTTTGTATTTCGATCCTGATTTTTTGTTTTGTACCCCGATTTCCCTATTATCATTTCGTGAATGATGAATTTTATCATCAATTTTTTGGGACAAAACATCACTTTTAGCAGTACTTGATTTGTTGTTTCTACTTGAAGATGAAATGCTATCTCTGAAGTATTCACCACAGTTTGAAGTGTCTAACCCTAGTCTACTTATTTCACGTGACAATATTTGGTTGTGAATTTTTCTGTATTTCATTTCCAAATCTTCTCCAAGAGGTTCTATATCCATATCGTCATTATCAGATGCAATATTGGTTTCATTAATCTGTTTACTGATACTATTGGAATGTCTCATTTGATTCCTTACAGTCGAATTTGAACTTATCACCTTGTCTATATTCTCAGAACATTTAGTTTTTTGAGGAGATTTTACATAAGACTGCACTTTTATGCATTCCACTTCTTGTGCTAGTTTTTTTCTATTTATATCATCTGATCCACTATTGACATCACTATTTTGTTTTTTAAGAGAATGAGAAGAGAGGGTGGCAATCCCACTAGATGAATTTGATTTTACATCTTCATTTAATTCCTCAGAATTTTGACCAGAAATTCTAGATATTCTTTGTTTAGGGGACTTTACAGATGATTTAACTTCTTTATGTTTTAACTTTACAAGTGTGTCTGGTAATTCTTTATCCATATTGTCATCATCAGATGTAATGGTTTCATTATTTTGTTTTCTGATAGACTGAGAATGGAAAAAGATGATCTCACTGGATGAATTTAAATCTTCATTCGAGTCCTCGAATTGATCAAAATGTTCAGACGTTCTTTTTTTAACAGATTTTACAGATGACTTTAAATCTCTATCATCAACATCAGCATCCACTTTATCATTTCGTTTACTAATAGAAAGAAGCAAGGAATTGTTAGCATCAGAATTTGATTTTACACCTTCGTTCACATTCTTAGATTCTTTACATACACTTCTTTGAGGGGATTTTGTATAGGACTGCATTTGTTGGTATTCCACTTCTGGATCCTCTTCGAGTTCCAATTCCATATCATCATCACTTGCAGTAATTGTTTTATTTTGTTTGCTTGGAGAATAAAACTGGAGAGAATGATTACCACCAGATGATTTAAATTTCAACTCTTCCTCTTCCACTAATTCTATATCCATATCATCATCATTGACAATGGTTTGATCATTATATTTTCCTATTGAATGAGCTTTTGCATCGTTATTTACCTTGTGTTGATTTGAATCTTTAGATATTGTTTTTTGAGGTAACTTCACAGAGGACTGCATTTCTTCGCATTCCGATTCTGATAACTGTGTGTCACTATCATCATCAGATACAATAAATATTTTATTTTTAGTGGAAGCTGAATTTGATTTAATACCCTTACTTGAACTTTTAAAATGTTTAACAGAATTTTTAGATATGCTTGTGCTCGGAGACATATATGACTGCATTTCTTTGTATTCTAATTCTGGGTCTTCCTCAAAATCTTCATCCCAGTCAACATGGTCTTCTTCTTTATCTTGTTCTTCACTACTATCATACTGAGAAATTGATTTTGAGTCTTTTCTCAATTTCACATTGTCATCTTTTTTTGGTTCAATATTACCTAAAATTTTCACATCATTATTTTTAGTGTCCACAATTTGATAACTTGTTTCATTTCTGTTCATTTCATTATTCGAATAAGCGTTTTCTTTACTTTCTGAAGCATTAAAAAAAGATTCAAGTTGTGCCGCAAGAATATTTGATATGCTATCATCCAATTGAATCTGTGACTTACTTTTCATTTGTTTGTTATTCTTATATTTGTTTTCATTGCTCTTAGTAGAAATAATTTTCTTTTCAAGTTTACCTTTCCCAGTTGCTTTATTTTCGGTTTCTTCACAATTTAATTCATTATCTGCTGATGCATGATTTTTCTCTATACCTTCCTTTTGGAAATTGATATTTTCTGTCCCTAACATTACTCCTTTTCTCTTATTGAACTGACTTTGATTTTCTTTAATTGAAATTTCTGTTTTCTCTTCCAAACTACCCTTTTGTTTTGATTTACCAACTGATTTTTTTTTGCCTTTATTACTACATGTTACTTCTCTTTTATCTATGTTATCCGATTCACTTTTTTCTTCTTCAATTTCATATGCATTGTCAGACTGTTTAAGTTTAGGTTTTACAGTTCTTGACTTCGTAATCTTTTCATTTTCATATTCAAATGAGCTTTCTTTCTTTCTCTTTATTTTAGTGCTTTTTTTATCTGTACCAGTATTCGACAGTATTAGATTGTAAACAAATTGACTATCTTGAATAATTTCCTTTGAATGACTCACTTGTTCACAATTTGAAACATCAAGTACATCCTCATCCTTAATATCGCATAATTTTTTAAACTTCTTTCTCTTCCTAATGAATGTTTCATCTTTATCCGAATTATCAGAGTTATTTATAGGAAGAATTTTAGTTGGATATGTAGGATTATCAAGATTATTTTGATGTTCACTGTTTTCGCATCTAGGACTTCTCAGTATATCTATCATTTTTTCTCTCAAAATGCGTTGGATCAATATGCTCTTGTTTTTTCTACACTTACTTATAGGTGATGAATAATTCAACGTTGGACTTTGTTCTACCTCAGTATCTGAATTGCTAACATGTTCATACTTGAATTCTTCTTGAATGACCTGCTCCTTCTTTTTTACTTTCTTTAGAACTGTTTCTCCATCTTCATTATTTTCCAATATAGTTTCATGAAGTGTAATATTTTCATTCTCTACATTGTGTACTTTGAATTGAAGATTGTTTTCAGCCTTTGTTTCTAGAAATATTGTTCTTTTCATGCTTTTATTTGTTTCTAGTTTTGTTTCTTTTGGGTTTCTTTTTCTGTTTGCGAGTTGATTACAATCTTGTTTATTTGTTTGCTCTTCCTGAATTTCTTTTGAAATAGTCGTTTTTGAATTATCTTCCAGAGCTTCAACTTCTGGACATATTGTTGTATTATTTTCATCTCTCATCTGATCACATGTATGAGAGATACCATGATCTTCTCTCTTTCTTGGTTGTAGATCCTTTTTAGTTTTTTTTGACTTCTTTTTCTTTGTTTTCATTTGTTCTGTTAGTGGGCCCACAAGAGTAGAATCATCTGCTTCCGCTTCAATTTTCTTCCTTCCCTTTTCTTCACCACTATTGAAATGAATTCCAATATTTATTTCATTTTCTTGATTATCTAAATGTAAGTCGTATAAGTTTTCTTTAGAAATATCTTTATTTACATAATTTGATTTTTCCTGTTTTTCAAGATTTTTGTCCGATACTAGGAAAGTATTATTTTCATTTTCTTCATCCTTATCTTCCAAGCTTAACTTGTTTCCACCTTGAATTTCAATTTCTCTACTCTTGTTTACTTGATCTGATTTTGTTTCTTTCTCTCTAGTTACATACTCTGATGTTGATTGTATCTCAGGTACTACCTTATCAGTCTTATATTCTAATAGCGATTGGATTTTAATTTGGGCCTCGTTCTCCAATTTTGTGTGCTTGTTGCAGCTTGCCTTACTTTGTAGTACATCTTCATGCTTTCTTTTAGATTTTCCAATTTTTTTATGGACATAATTTGCTGTGGAACTGTTTCCATCCACTATTTCATTGTTCATTTCACCATCATCATTATTTTTCACCTCATTACCATTGACATTAGTTCCAATATTTGTTTCATTTTCCGTCTGATGATCTAGACTCGAGTCACGTAAATTTTCTATCGAAATATCCTTATTTACATCATTTGACTTTTTATATTCTTCAAGATGATTGTCTGATACCGGAGAGGTTTTATTTTCATGTTTCCTATTCTTATCATCAAAGTTTGAGTTATTTTCACCTTTCATTTCAATTTCTCTTCTCTCATTTGATTGAACTGATTTTGTCTTTTTCTCCTTTGTTATATACACTGATGTTGATTGTAGCTTAGGTAATACCTTATCAATTAAAATCAAATTTTTATTACATGGTGTATGAATATTTGGCAAAGTTTTCTGTTCTTCATTATTCAAATTATCATCATTTACTTCATCAACTTCATTCAAATGTTTACTCTCCACATTCTTCCATGTTTCATCCTTAAATTCAAAAAGCGAATGGATTTTAATTTGGGCCTCATCTTCCAATTTTAAATGCTTGTCACTTCTTTCCTTACTTTTTGGTTCATTTTCTTTTATAATTTTTTTATTAATATAAATTGCTTTTGAACAGTTTTCATTCACTATTTTATTGTTTATGTCACAATTATCATTATTCTTCCCCTCATCACCACTGAAATTAATTCCAATATTTTTTACTTTTTTTACCTGAACATCTAGATTTGAGTCATGTAAATTTCCTTTCGAAATATCCTTACTTACATCATTTGATTTTTTATATTCCTGAAGATGATTGGCCGATACTGCAGAGGTTGTATTTTCATTTTTCTCATCTTTATCATTAAACTTCGAGCAATCTTCAACTTGTATTTTAATTTCTCTTCTCTCATTTACCTGATCTGATTTTCTTTCTTTCGCATCTACATGCTCTGACATTGATTGTACCTCAGGTTGAACCTTATCATTTACAATCAAATTTTCATTATGTGGTGTATATATGTTTTCCACAGTTTTCTGTTTTCCATCATTCAAGTTATCATCATTTACTTTTTCAAAATCATTAATCTGTTTCTTCTCCACTTTCTTCAATGTTTCGTCCTTAATTTGGACCTCAATCTTTAATTTTGAATTATCATTGCTTCTTTCTTCATTTTTTAGTACATCTTCCTGCTTTCTTTTGGGATTTACAATTTTTTCATTGATAAAGTTTGCTTCTGTACTGTTAAAATTCTCTATTTCATCATTTACATCACTATTATTTTTACCATTTATCTCTTCTGTATCCTTTTCGATCATGTTCACTTTCCATTTATTCATATGATTACATTCTGTGTCACATATATGGGAGGTATCATAATCTTCTCTTTTTGGAATTTGCATTTCCTTTTTCTTGGACTTTCTTTCCTTTGTTTTAATTTGCTCTGGCAATTCGCCGACAAGAATGGAATCCTCATCTGCCAAATTTCCTTTTGAAACATCCTTATTTATATGATTTGATTCTTTTTGTTTTTCAAGACAATTGTCTGATATTAGAGAGATTTTATTTTCACTATCATTGAAGTTTCCACCTAGAACTTCAATTGCTCTTCTCTGGTTTGCTTGATCTGATTTTCTTTCTTTCTCATATACGTACTCTACCGTTGATTGTATTGCAGGTTGTACCTCATCGACTAAAAAATAATTCCCATTACATGATGTATTAATATTCTGGAAAGTTTTCTGTTCTCCATCATTTAAATTATCATTTACGGTTTTATTCACTTGTTTGCTTTCCAGTTTCCTCAATGTTTCATTCTTAATTTCTAATATCGAATGGATTTTAATTTGGACTTTATCCTCTAATTTTGAATTATCGTTGCGTCTTTCTACATTATTTAGTGCACCCTCCTGGTTTCTTCTTGGTTTTATGATTTGTTCATCGACATAATTTGCTTCTGGATGGTTTTTATTCTCTATTTGATTGTTTATAGTATCATTTGCATTTTGTGTATCCTCAATATTTTGTATTTTTTTTTGCTTCTTGTGATTATATTTCACATGATTCTGCATAATTTCACTCAGATTAGATGAATATTTTTGTTTCTTCACTATTTTCTCATCGATATCTTCTGATTCCATATAAGTTCTAATTATTCTATCATCATTTTTATTTTTCCTCTTTCTTTTTATGTTTTTGTGTTCAGAGCCCAGATGTTTTGATAGGGATAATCTCTCATTATTTCTAATATGATGGGCATCACTTTGTTTAATCTCGTGACAGTTATTCTCAATATTATTTATAATACCTTTACCATATTTATATTCTTTTGAATTCTCGGATGTGTCATCACAATTATCATAAAATTGACTATTCGAACTTTTGTTCAAATGTTTATATTGTCTCGATTCTTCTTGAACTCTATTGCTTTCAAGTCGTTTTCTCTTCCTTCCTTTGGTTCTCTCCACATTCTTCTTATTTTTAGTTATACCAGTTTTACGATTAGTTACACCACAATCATTTTTGGGAATTAATTTCTCTGTCTGTCTGGAAGATATTTTTGGTAAAGCAGTTGAATTTAAACGCAAATCTTGCTTAATTCTTTCAAAATCAGAAAATGTTCCATCATTTTCAGCACCTACTTCTTCCCAAGTGTTAGCTAATGAATTCTGAGTGGATGATACATCTGCGACAACCGGCTTCTTAGGTTTAATCCCGTAATGAGTTAGTACTTGTTGAACAGCTCGGGGAACTGCTGTACTAACTAGAGTTGAAGGACATACAGAGTTTGTTTGAATTGTGTTATCCTTATTAATTTTTATATATTGAAGATTGTTTATTGTAGAAGTACTTGCGTTTGATGAATTATCATTGAATGATAAATTCAAAGAATACGACAACTGAGGCAGCCCTTTCTTCATAATGGTGATGGCTTAATCATAAATTACACAATCCTTTAAAAAACTCGAAACTATAAAGCTTGGATATATGTTCACTATGAATTTATCACATTTTAATTTTGGTTAGTTTGAATAAATATCTACGGTTAGGTTATAGGAATAGGTTATATCACAGATTAACGAGACTGTTCAGTCTGGTTACTCTATGGGTTATATCACAGATTCACAGCTTAGACTTCCCCATAATTCATCTTAGATATTCGCAAAACGTACATAGAAGGACTATGCATTTATGGATGTAGAAATCTCCATCGTACCAAAAGTTGTAGATAAGATTAATAGAAAAGATATATGATTTTATAAATGAAGTAAATCAGAAAATGTTCAATAAGTTTAAAAGTAAGCCTTTAAATTTGATAGAATTATTACTAGTAAATATAACTATATTTCTATTCTCTGACTGAAAGTTAAGATTTATAACTTCATATTTAAAATTTGACAGATAACGGCTCTAGCTCATAAACAAATACAATTTGAATATGTATACCTGGTATATAAGATTATTTATTTACAAAGAAGTATATTAGTAAGAAAGAAGTTAGTTAATAGGGGTAGGAGAGGATATACTACAGTTCACTAAAAGCAATAATAAGGAATTTTGTAATAATCTGATCTAGACACTTTTTCCAAATCAAAAGATTCTTCACTTGGACTAAATTATTAAGGTAATAAATACAAAATACTAAAAAAAATATAAATTATATGCAATTTATTGAATTTTTTTCAGATGAACGCAGCTGTAGATTTCCAGATTATAAATGTCTTGAATCCCAAATCTAAATCAGACTTATTTCTGGTGAAAAACATAGCTACAGAGAAATATTTTGTTTGGAGGACTATTATACTGAAAAATTTGTCGAAGGATAAAAGAGATAATTTGTGTAAAAAAATTCGAAGAAGAATACAGCAAGAGCATGTCTTATTAGTTAAATTTCATCCAGCTATTGAAGATGACAAATTGAAATTAGTACATGTTCCAGTGGAGTACTATCCTCATGGTAGTTTTTCTGATTTCATAAAAGTATTAGCAAAGTCAGAAACTACATACATAAATGAAGAAATAATAGTTAAAATTTTATTTCAATTATCAATACTTGTTAAATATGTAGAGTTTAATGATTATTTGAAATTGAAAAACCTTTATTTTGATGAAGAATTTAATGTAAAATTTTTGAACTTTTGCCATTCTGGGACTCAAACAAAATATGACGTGAAAATGTGTGATATAGGAATTATAATGATGCAGCTATGTACATTAACTGCAGACAAGTGCAATAAGTATACAGTGAATAAGGAATATTATAGTGATGACTTTATTGATTTGATTGAAGTAATGCTGAAAGACAATAAATCTGCAACTTCTAATATTGACAAGGTAATCGGGCATCCTGTTATCCTTTTAAATACATTCAAACTAAGCTGTGGAATAAATCTAAGCAATGGCTTTGAAATATTAGATTATAGGAAAAAATTAGAACAATTACGTAAAAAAGAATCTGTATTGAACTTAAGGGAAAATAAAATTGAGAAAAAAGAGTATGAGTTGAATATTAGAGAAAAAAAATTACATGTGCATGAAAGAACTGTGAAGGATAAGTTAACTCAAGCTGATCTTTATTTGAAACGTTGCAAAGAAAACAAGTTGGGTCAACTTAATAAATATGAGAATATTGATACATCACTTACTGTTGAATATGAAGAAATAGAAGAATCTGATATTATAGAAACAAGTAAAAAATTGGATATTTCTAAAATCAAACTTCAGCCAATTGGTCGAACATTATCAGAAAGAAAGGTGAAATTTAAAGGTCACAGTCCTTTAAGGAAGGTTAATTTTAGTAGAATAAAATCCCATAAAAAACATAAAGAGAAGGAAAACTCCAAAAATTCAATTGAAAAACCTCGAAAAATTGATTCAAATTTATTCAAGGACATATCCAATGTAGAGAAAATGAAGAATGATGTGAAATGTGATGATAAAAAAAGATCTGTATCCTGTGAATCTGACACTGTAGCAGTACCAGATGAAAATATTCTTGATGTCGAATGTCAACCAATTGCTTGGACAGAAGAAAATAAGAAACAAGCATTTGAAATGCTCCGGATTATGAACTCGACCTCAGATAAGCAGTTTTGGGATGGAAAGGTTTTACATACATTTTTATGATTTTCATTACCTGTGTTGATATGAGTTCCTAACATTTATATAAGTTATAATTTTATATGTAGTTATTTCAGAAGGAAAATATTTATATTATTGTGACATGTTGAAAAATTCAATTATTAATCAAAATTTTTCATTGATCATATCATGTTAGTTTTGTGCATTAAGTTTCCTAGGAATTTGTTGTAAATGTTGGAATGAGTCAATTTTGAAATTGTAAGGAGGGTACAAAACGTTTAAGCAGTTGTTAAAACCGAATGAACCCTCCTGTTTAGTTTCCAAGCTCTTTACAAAATTGATAAAACCCTATAAAGTAGGATTCTTTTTTGAAACATTGTTGAGGGTGATAGTAAAGAGAAAATTAGTATGTAGATTTCAATAGTACAATAAAAAAAGTTTTTTCAACAAAATCAGTCGATATAGTTTCAATACGAAAAATATGAATATTTGCTGTATTTTTTTGAATATCCAAAATTTTCATCTTCAGTTTTCATTCCTTAGAAAGTACTTGGTTTTTTGAAAGATATCAGATAATACACTTGTATTTTGGATTTACTTTTCCAATTAGGGATGCTCATGTAAAAAATACATCGATGGTTATTTTCGATGCATCAATTGTAAAGGTTGCATCGATGTTTTAGATGCATCGATAAAAATCATAAATTAAGAATTATAGAACAAAATCGCACAGGAAAATATGAAATCAAAAAAGCGAGAAAGTTTCGCATTTCAACATGTAATATTTTTAATTAAACTGAAAAATTACAAATCCAAATATTTTTTTTCTAAACTTTGCAGAAAAAGAATGTTATTTACTCACTTTCTACAATTAGTTTACATATAAATGTACGAGATTTTTATTTGATGCATCAAATAAAATATTGACTATTACCAATGCATCAGACTGTTTCAATACTTGAATTGTAAATATCGAGAAACCCTATTTCCAATATATAAATAGTAGAACGATATAACCACGTTTAGTTATTAAAAAAATTGCAATATTATTGTTTTATGTATTTTACTTATTCAATAACATTTTATATACAAACATATTACTTTTAAAAAATTTTAGAGGTGCAATTCAATAATATGTAATTAATGCAATACTTTTGTGATATATTAACAATCCTTCATATCATATAGTAAACATGGTTATTCAAGTGTATGAGAATAATGATAACTTTTCATTTTTAAATATGTTACTTTTGAAAATGTTTTCAATACCATTCGATTATATTTACTTGACACAATATTTTTGTGAAAACTAAACATTCCTTCATAACATAGTTTAAGCATGATTTCTGATATTTAAGTGTATGAGAATATGTGCAATTTTAAATGTTACATTAAAATTTTTTATAGTTTATCTTAATAATTCAGATTTTATATTTTTGAGCATGCCGTTCCCTTATAACTTCATGGAACGTTTTTACCTGGTGTTCTAATTTCGGCAACATTTATGGCGAATTGCTATTATTTTATCCTAAATCCGGACACACCATCATTGTTTAAATCTCTCTAAGCAATGGTACTACTATACATGCTACCTTGAATCACCGATATTCAAACAAATTAGCCTGGTATAATAGCGATGGACGATATTTTGATTAATGTGTTAATTCATTATCTTTTGAAATAATTGCAAAACGAATTTGTACTCATATAACGAAGTCATGGTATGACAAAACAATTATTTTGAAAACAATAAAAATTAACGGAAATTAAAATTGTTTTAATTTTATGAAGTTAAAAAAGAGGCATAATTTTTCTTCAGTATTTTCATGTAATACTTGTAGAACATTGCAGTCATAAAACCTTAGATTAAATATTCAAATAAAAGAAAATTATAAATGCGTTAAAATATATTGATTGGAAAGTGCTGAAAATGCAATATCAATTTCTTGTATTTTGGAAAGACTATAAAAAATTGATCTATAGGTCCTATTCTTGGTTTTGTGTGATTATTGAAACTGAAAATCGAAAAGTATATTTGTATGTCTATATTAGATTTTTGAAAATATGAGAAAACTCCACGTTACTAATACAGCTCTACTATAGAAATTCATAAGTATTGAAGGAAGGAGTGATGGAAATTTGAAAAAGGAACCATATTCCAAAGCCAACCAACTAACAGAAAATCTAGGAATATTAAACATGGTGCAGTTATTTTCAAAGTATAGGAAAAATAAAACAACTCTATAACATAATTTGACGTCCAAGCACAATATTTAATCAGAACAGGAACTAATGAGTAAAATGATGAAAACACTGACATGAAATCCGGAGCTTTTTCATATTTGTTCATATCACCCACAATCCTCACGAAATTTTGCATTAGCCTACTTTAAACTCGATGGTAATATGGTTTTGGTAGTGCTAAACATTGCTCTGCTCAATATTTTTTTAAATCTTCCAACCATATGATCCTCACGAATTTCGCATTAATCTTTATGTCATTACTTTACAATCAAGTACTAAATTTAAACTCTATCATAAGACTGTTGCTATGGTTTCGGCAGCGCTAAACGCTGCTATGCTCACAAAATATTTTTGGTTCTTCTAATCATACGATCTTCACAAATTTTGCACCAACATTATTCTACTTCTACAAATACAAATTTCAGATCGATCGGATTTGTAGTTTCAAGAAATTGAGAAAAATAAGGGAAAGCTTCAAATGTAAATAACTGTGGATCCACATTAACAAACTTAACCGAAATATTTAGGCCCCAAACCTACCCTGAAAGTTTCAAGTCTCAAATTCTTTTCCTTCAAGTTAGAATGTTTACGGACAGACAAAATTACTTTTGACCTTGAATTCTTCATCAGAGAGTTCAACCTAGTCGTTTTGAGACCATTTTCAGATCAAAATTCTAAAATTTCAGATATTTAGGCACACTGTTCCCTGAACAAAAGCGCAAGGTTTAGCGTATAAATTTCTCGGCTAAGTTTGTTAATGGATAAAATTCGTTAAATGGTAGCTATTCACATTTGAAACTTTTTCTTATTTTTTCAATAGTTCGGAAACTACTGATCACATCAAAATCAAATTTGGCATTTAGATAACAACATGAACATTTCGTAAGGATAGGTCGGCTGGACAAACGACTGCAGGTAAAAATGCTAATTTCTGAACTTATAGACCTAGCATTTGTAATTTTGAACTAATTAGTTGATCACATTGATCTTGTTTATCTTCACTGAGGTTTTTGACAATTCTGATAATAAAGTCTGAAAATGAATGAGGAATTATTTTATTGAAAAAATCAAACTTTCAGAACAGATATACAGATTTATAGTTTCTAAACAATCATCTCCAATTCCTTAGCATATTCGATGGCTTGTTCTGCTAATTCTAAAGACGGGATAGGCTCTGTAGTTTTCTCTATTTCAGGAGTAAAATAGAAGAAATTATCACTTCCAAGTTTCCAACCTTTCTGTAATGGAAAAGAATTAATTAAGATTAATTTAGTAAATAAATTTTCTTTTGCTATAAACTTAATGACTATTAATTTTACAATGCGAGTTCCTTTGAATTTTCAACTTTTTATTCTTTCCCTGAACATTATCAGATACTTCCATCATGAAAACTACTTGAGAACCTTTCATAGTAGTTCAAGTAGACATATTGGAAACTTAACTTAGATCTGTGATTACAAAATATGAAAATAAAGAATATTTCAGCATGTTTAGACAGGATTTGATTTCAGTGGTATTTTTATAAAGAAAAATTTTGCTTCAATTCCAAGACTCAAAAAGATTTGTGAACTAAATAAATAAAATAAGCATTCCATAGCTTCAAGTTAAAATTAAAATCAAACTTTATGAGAATATAGTTAATACATTAAATCACTTGAAACATACAATTATAAACTATTATCGGAACCCCCACCATATTTGTAATATAAATAGGTTGTAAAAAACAACTGGTTACAAACATGTTGATTTATCATTAAAATGATGGAAAAAACATGACAATTAAATGATTAAATTCTGATTTCAGGATAATCGGTAATTTGTAAAATCATGCCTATAATATTTAGTATGACCTTACCTTAGATGCGAAAGTTTTAGAAGCTTCTTCATTGGGAAGGTACAGCATCCTAGCAGTCATTTTGAGAGAAATTTTTTCATAGGCTTTTTCCACACAATTAGATATTTCATTCCTTATAGTATCCAACAAAATATCCATGAAAAAATTGTAACTTTTTGCTGGGACATTGCCTTTCGCCAAAAAAATCTGAAACCAAAATTGTTTTATTAATTTTGATGAAATACTGGTCTTTTTATATTAATTATGGTGAATTCTTCCAAAATGTATTTGAATGCAAAATTTCAGTGACTCTTAAAAAAATATTCAATTCTAAGGATATCTGAGGTACATCTCACCTAAGAGGTAAAATCTAGCTTGTAGATTGAAAAAACATTATGAATATGAACTCTTAATTCACAAAAAATGTAAACTTCGCAATTTTTGGAAGTTCATATCAACCATTTCACAAAAAAGTTCTTGACATGTGTTGTATTATTTTTTTTTAAATCACAAAAGAATAATAATAATAGACCTCTTTATTTCTTCCTGAAACAAGAAACAATGGACAAGTGACGACTTCCTGCAAGCAATTTATTTACTACTGTTGTCCCACGGTAGAATAAGGCCAGATCCACAGTAACAATTTAAACTATATAGTTTAGCAATACTTATTTAACGTTTGGTGAAATGGTTCAAATTCTAAATTATCTAAAATTACCTTGTATAAAAGATACTACCAATGTAGTACACATATATGAGAATAATTTCTTCTTACCTTATTATAACTACCTTCCATTAGATACTGTTCAATAGATAGAGGATGTCTGATATAGACATTATTTTGTAAATGATCAGCAGGCAGAAGTTCCAGTTCTGTGTGAAATTCTGCAACGCGATTTTGTGATAAAAGGAATAATAAATTTAATCCTAGTAGCTGATATTTGAAAGCCGACTCTGGCAATTCATTTTTGTAGTCAAAATAGTAACATTTCAATTGTGCCATATATCTTTCAAAGGATGGAATATCATTACTTGCAATACTCCACTGGACACCTATTTCTAATATGTCTCTTCCAAGTAAAAGTTCTTGTTTTGAAGCAATCGCATTTGATGTTGGAAGAAACATGACTCCTGTGAGTTCGACCTAAAAGTTGATCGTCAATTTCCGAAATATAACTCTAAAATCTTCAGATGTATGTGTTTGTAACTTACCTTCAATTTTGAAAGTAATTGATCACATTTACTTAAATTTGGAGTTGGAGATGACCATTCTGCGTTGAGCTTTTTATATAAATTTGCAACTTCAGAATTCGCCATTGTTTTATTTTATTATAGAATCAAATAAGCTTCAGTATGTTCTATCAGAATATAAAATGTATACAAATTTTTAGATGAATAAGATCGGCGATGATACGTAGAAATTTGTTGATATCCGATTTTTGACAAATGTCATTTATGGTTCAGTTTTGACGGGTAAGCGATTCTTATTCCGTAAAGAGACCTCGCTGACGATGGGAACAAAATTGATATGCTAGAGTTGTTAAACTACTTTTGTAATTAAATGAGCAAGATACATTGTCAATAGTTTCCAAAATAGAAACGTATTTTCATCGATAGTACCGATGAAGTTTGACAAATTCTGTCTTCTTCCAAATTCACCTGAAATTGTCAGTACCACAGATCCGTTTCATTAAAGTAGAGAACGGATATAATCTGTGGTACAGACTAACTAATGTGTGGTACTGTGTTAATCCAATATTGAATATTTTTGTTTTGATTTCTATCCCAAACCGTTTCTTTTCTAGGACAGGTTCGAAGAGGATCCGATAATATTCAATTGATAAAGTTAAATTTGAGTTACTTATTTTAAACAAAACAATTGATCAGCTTATGACGACACTTGAATCATTTTGTATATTTGAGCATTTTACTGTGAATGAAATGAAAATCTCGATTTTCCTATGAAAACTTAAGAAACATCTCTGAATCAATGTTTCAGACAAAACGCAAACCACCACTCAAATTGAAAACATTTAAAAATATTGTCTCGTATTACTGTTTATATATTGTTACATATAGTTTGTAGATAAGTTCAATAGTTTAATCTGAATGCAATTCTTAAAAGTTTGTAAAACAATTTTCTTTTTGCGCATTTGTTCTAGAGAACAACGTGCTATCGTTTTGCCACTAAGGATTACTGTATTGATATCATAATAAATCAGCATTATATAATGCTCAATGCTATACTAGACTTGACTATGTTTAAAAAATATATCACAGAATAATATGATATATATGGCAGAAAGATGTAAGTCGTTAGCCATTTTCTAGAGCAATAAACATCTTTTCTCTCTCTATTATATGTATCATGAATAATATTATTTAGAGAAAATATGCATTATATTCCAAAATCCCAATATTATTAAAATTTAAATTGATATTACGCCCTAGACATAGGATTAGTTTTATACCCATTAATACTTTTTTCAGTTTATTCTGATTTTTAAACAATATCTATCGAAATTGTCCATTCCGAAATATTATCAAATACGCCATTTAGAATTCTATCGTTTATAATTACAAAACATTTATTCAATAATATTGAAATATAAAATATATGTACTTTATAAAATATGAAATAAATACACCTGGTTATTCATAGAATTCACAGGAATTAGAAAATTACTAACTATTCACTACAGATCAATTACATCATTAAAATTTAGAGTTTAATCTTAAAATTTATGAAGGTGCAGCTAATTCCTGGAGAAGTTTTTCTTTTATATTAGAGATGATAGGAGATGCACATCTAGTTTTTCTGAGAAGTGGAATATATTTTTTTTGCATTATAGCTCGCAGTTCAAAATGAACAGCTAAATTCAATAATGTCTGAAAAAAGTAATAATATTAATGAGTTGAAAAGAGATTTCCTGTTCGAAAAGTGATATGGATTCTTTATTTATTAGTACAATGAAACACTTCAATTACCGAAATGAAGAAACATGCTTCCAGGAAATTATGTCATAGTAATAACATTTTGAACATTTTCAAGTACATGAAATGATCAAAAAATGTAGTTAAGTGCACCCAAAAAATATAAGAGAACTGATTTGCTTAGTGCGGTTGTAATATTAATAGTTAAATGGATTGAAATGATTTCTCGATCTATTCGTCCAATATATTTAGTTTCAAGTGCGTTAATGAATATGCAGGATGTTTTCAAAACTGAGACATTTTATTAACAGAAGGCAGAACTCGTAAAAATAAACCATTTCAACAAAAATCGCCTACTCTAAATATTCAAGGGGACAAATATAGAAACTATTTCATCTTTAAACTGGGTGATGAGCGGGACATGACGCTACAGTTTGTTTCGAGAAATGTCTGTTTCAAATATGTTGTATCAACTTGAGCCCTGTATTTATTTCGATCGTGAGAAATTTTTAACTTGGACCTTTTTCCGACCTGAAAATTTATTTTCGGTTTTGTTACAACCGATCACTTCGTCTTCTGCTTTTTCAAGCGGTCCTCGTACTTTGCAAGATAAACTTACCGAGAGGGAAAACAGTTGTACAGATGACTGCAATGGATTTCGACATACTTTCATTAACCTCGGGACTATTGTTTTAATTTTGCTGGCACGAAATTTTGCTTCTGTTCTTATGGTGGAAAACATTAGCACAGAGGTTATGGCAGCATCAAGCTCAGCATTCTGTGAAAATTTTATTGCTGTGATAATAGCATGAAACATCAAATACCTCAAATTTAAAATATTATATTTTTTCGTTGAAATTGAATCATAATAATGACGTAGGCGATACCTTTTAAAATTTGAATAAAAAACAAAATATTTGAGATAAAATGTGATTAAAACTTAAAGAAGTATATTGAAATAATTATATCAAGATGAAAAATAATCCAAACGATAATATTCTTATATACTGCACGAATAATTTATTTCAGGTCTAAAAAAATAATTTTTGCTAGTTGCCACGTGTTGAAGTTCAGATATTCAAAAGAATATTTAATATGTAAATATCATGTGGGGTAATATCAATCCCTATTTGCTTATATATATACCGGAAAAATACAACATCTCGAGAATAAGTGGTGTGTAGTTTACTTCCCAATAATATTATTACTGATATTATTTTGTCATACCTCCGAGTTCCCAAGCATGCCCGTGATCATCCAAAGTAAATCAGAATCTAAAGCTAGTTGTTTTCCTAGAGGTGTCGATGTCATTAACATAAGACAGTTGAGTGCACCAATGTTAACATTACGATCCATCCTTTTCAACATTTCAATCTACAATAAATAAACATATTTCATACGGTATGATTGTGCGAGTAATTTTTTTCATGTAACATATAATTTTTGTTAAAGCAGCTAATATTATAGATACAAGTTAATTTTTCTTTGAAAAATCGCTTCCTTTTCGAAAGCAATACGTAATATTTTAAGATATTTAAACACTATTATATTTCATGCCTTTTCTGTGTCATGTTTCCTTGCATAACTCTTTGATTTTTATTATTATATAAATAATACAATTTTTAACTTCATCTACCAAGACTGGTAAATCCACTTCTGATCAGCATCATCTACAGATATGGAAAAGACAGTCGGAAACATAGAAAATTCAATGTTAATCTAGACGAGCACGAATGCCCGGTGGAACAGAGGAAGAATCAAAACCTCAGTGCGATGCGATGACGAATAAACGACTGTTCTCTTTCAATGGCAGTGGGTAGTGGGGGAAATACTTCGATCAAAACCAGGCTCTGCACTGATGCAATCAGAATCATTCGCACGTGCACGCGCACGTGCGTTGAAAATAAATACGAAAATCTTATTCCATTGAATGAGAGGAATTTATTTGCCACCATTAATGACACAAATAATTTCCTCTGTGAAAATGATTACTAATGTTCTTTATCGCCATAACTGGCTCAAAATTAAAATAAATTTTACGAAAATAAGAAATTCGAAAACAAAAGATAATTCTAAAAAATGTGAAATCAAAGGTCGACAAATATAAATTAAATGTTCAAATAATTCACCTTGTTTAGCGAAACAGGAGCCAAATCTATTATGAAGAGAATATCTCATATCTCGGAGCAGATTCGGTATATTTGCTATTTTGGCACAAAATTGGATTATTTTGAATCTCAATTCATTCATATTCTTTTCTCAATCAATTTCATGTCCACAAACCAAATTTCTCAGGTATCCCCAAAGAAAAAAATCATTGGGATATAAATCTGGTGATCTGGGATGCCATTTGTAGAAATGACACGGTCCGAAAAAGTCGTCCTGAGATATCGTGTGACTACTCTTGCGTTGTGACTTGGGTAGTCATCCTGTTGAAACCTGATTCGAAGACCGACGATCCCTTCATTGGTGACCACGACTATTCCATCCAATCTTTCCGAGGTAACGATCCATTTCGTTTCACTATCCCTAGCTTGAGTTGGTCTCCAGGTGAGCGGAGGACTGTTTTATGCCAAAATCCAAACGCCCTATATCGTAACCCTACCGACGCTGACTGGGAAGGGGGTGTGTGGCGACGTGCCCGGTCCTTGCCCAGAATTCCGTTATGCTCTACTGCAGCTTCCCGGCGTACCACATAGAGAACACGACCACTTTCGGATAATACTTAGTTCATCGTTCTCGCTGGATTCAAGTAGAGCAGAGTACTAGCGTTCGACAACCGACGTTCCGACGTGGAGCAAGCTCACAGTCGTCATTGACAGACTTGCCAATATCATCGCCAATATGAAGACTTCAGGGGTTTCCAAGTACACCTTACCTCCCGAATCTAAGAAGGTTAGAATCTCCCTCATAAAATCGCATCCTAAAGAGCTTCACTATTATTCTTTAGAAATTAACTTTGGGCAATTTGAAATAATTAAAATGCATACAAAAACTCGACCACAAAATGCACATCACCCATCACTCCCAAAGAGATTCTTACACCAAAACGAACGTCAAATAGAAATTTTTAGCTTATTCATAAATACAATCTTTAAAATTATGTGTCTCTTGACTCCAATTGCCATTTGAGATCCTTGAGGGTGGTGCCCCCAGCTCTATATTTAATAATCTGAGGTAGGTACTTCTGTTTAATGGAAATGCTCATATACAATGCATTTTGCTTTGCGAAGTGCAATTAGTTGCATACTCTAATAAATATTATAAACTATAAAGATTACTTTCTGTACACTCGCTTCTTACCATTATTGGGAAAGCCCCATATTCCATAGCTATATAATTGCCATTTCCGTACATTAAATTCTTTAGAGTGACTAAAAGAAGAACTGCAATGTCGTCGTTTTCTCTAGCAACTATTTTCAGAATTGTCAAAATGAAACCATGATCCACGAGTTCATCAGCAGCTGAAATGAAGCAATCTTGTGTAAGTATAATACATTATCTCAACGAAATTCTGGAGGTTTTATTCAGCATGTTGCTTTCACATTATTCACTATTACTCCTATGGCCTATCGCCCTCTCGTATGGTTGTTACCAAACGGATCCTTTGAAGGTCGCCAAGAACAGATCAACTCGATGCTAGAATCCACGCACTCAAGGAATCTTATACGTCATCGTCTCCTCCTGCTTAAAGCTAGCACACATCTAATACTGACGTATTCGCCCGTTGGACAGATTGCTTGCAATTAAGTGGAACCACGCTAGTTTTACGGGTGGGAGCCCTGTGTAGTAATATGGCAGAGTAACAATTTAACCGCTTTACTGATAACCGATTCATAAATGATGTCTAATTTAGTGGTAATCGTAAAACCTCGCTTCTTCAACTTACTCGTGATGAAATTTGAAATGTACATCAAACATTTTCCTAATTTGAGTAGAATTCCTGGATGCGTTTCTTCTTCTAAAATGCTTTGTAAACGACGCAAAATGGAAGAATCTTTCACTAGAGCTATTTTTCCATCGATTATTATGGCCAGTTTTGCATAGGTACCGCAAACTCTCTCAGTTAGAAAGACATCGTTTTTTTCGAATAAACATAACATTCTGAAAAATACTTATTGTATATATCTACAGTGAATGAATTGGCAAAATTTTTACTTTTGTGGAATTCTTGATCGTATGATGTTTATTGCTTTTTCTGGATCAATGGCCATATCGCCAATGGTGGATACTGCTCTCATTATAACATCTATGTCGTACGACAATAGGTCATTTTTCTGAAACGCAAGGTTTGGGATACATTTTTATATCTTAATTTTAAAATTTCATATCATTTTAATCCTAACGGTAGAAATATTTTAAATCATGAAATCGGCAAATTGCAGTAATGCATTTTTCATTGTAATGTTTTCACTAAAAAAAACCAATGAATTATCCAGTGCATAACTACTAAATAGTAAACTGGGGGCCCTTGGTCTAGAGTGACTATGTTATCAATCTCACAGGTTTGAAACATTGCCAAAAGAATTAGAAATGCTATTTTCAGAAGGCTGGCTATCATGAAGAATGATCTATATTCCGTTATAAGTTTATTATGGAATCATTCTGATAGTATTAAATCATTTACCAATTGTTTGAGAGCTTTCCTACCATAACCGCATTTTCTTCTTGTAAGGTCGATATTTTCAACCGAACGGGATGGCTGTTGGGAACACAATCTGTGCAAAGGAGATAAACCGTCATGAGGATCGAGTTCTTTTAATTTTCTTGCTGAAAATATTCATTAGAACATTGCAGAATGTTTCATATCGGTTAATTAAGAATAAATACCTTTAGCAACCACTCTATTGATTGTCTCAGGTTTAATTGAGCCGTATACTTGTTGTAAATATGAATTTTTTTTAGAACAATGCATCTTCTGTCAGTTATCTTCAAACTGACAGTCGTTGATCAATTAAGATTGTTCTTCGGCTGTTTTTTTTCTGCTGTACTGCATTAGTATGGCTCTAATGTAATGCACGTAAAAGTATTGTCATTATTGAGTCCAGGATAAGTTTTTACGTTTGCTGAATATAGAATGTTAAAGCTGACATCAAACACATATTGAAAACCGAATTTAGTACATATTGTAAGTAGCAGAAGTAAATTACGAATCCAAAGTCAGAGGAAGTCGCTCGCTTCTAGTTTTTCTTAAAATAAAAAAAGCTTTTCAAGAGACTTTAAAAGTTTCAGGGTAGTAAATAGCAAATAAAATTCAATTTCCACAAACCTTTTTATCATTAAAACAAATTGTAGAAATTACTATGTCTTAATACCAATAAAAATATATTTTACACATTTTCTTGTGACTCGAGTTTCGGGAAATGAACTATCCCATCATCAGACAACTGAAGACCTAACAGTGGTATAGAGGAATTTAAACAAAAGTGATAAATATTTTGAATATTTCAATAGATTCTAACACCTAATAGTGGTACAGAGGTTTACAAGCGGAACGTGATAAAAACCCAGCCTTCTAACAGATATCGAAATGTCGGCAATCGACAAAGAAGGTTATTAAACAGATGGTACCCATTTAAATATCTCAAATAATTTTTGGGGTTACATAGCTCCGTACAGTCATTCATTATTTTTACGTTATTTTGTTGTACATCTCAAATATTTGGATTTACATAGCTCCATACAGTCATTCATTATTTTTTTAATTATTTTTATTGTGAACGAATTTGAAAATTTCAATAGTCAAGTTTCTTTTCATTTGAATCTACATGTAAAATTTTCTTTTGTCGAAAGGAATTACTGTTTTCTAAAGAATGAGTGGCAAAAGTTGAATTTTTGTTTACTTTTCATCAAATTGATTTTATGTTCGTTGAAAAGGGTTTTGAAAAGACGTTACTTTTTAAATATCTCAAATATTTTCGATTTACATAGCTCCTTACAGTCATTCATTATTTTTACATTATTGCGCTATTGTGAACTAATTTGAAAATTTCAACAGATTCTAGATAATCGAGTTTCTTCCCTTTTGATTCTACATGTAAAATTTTAAGATGATCTATTGTGGGAAAGGAATGACCGTTTTCTAGACAATGAGTGGCAAAAGTAGAATTTTGTTTATTTTTTATGAAACTCATTTTATGTTCGTTGAACTTCGTCTTGAAGGAACGTCCTGTTTGCCCTATATATTTATTACTGCACGTAGACCAAGATAACTCATAAACTCCTGATTTGTGTATGTTATTCCTTTCCCACAATAGATAATCTTAACATTTTACATGTAGAATCAAAAGGGAAGAAACTCGATTATCTAGAATCTGTTGAAATTTTCAAATTAGTTCACAATAACAATAATCTAAAAATAATGAATGACTGTACGGAGCTATGTAAATCGATTATTTGAGATATTCAAAAAGTAACATCTGTTTAAAACCTTTTTCAACGAACATAAAATGAATTTAATGAAAAGTAAACAAAAATTCAACTTTTGCCAATCATTCTTTAGAAAACAGTAATTCCTTTTGACAAAAGAAAAACTCAAGAAAATTTTACATGTAGATTCAAATGAAAAGAAACTTGACTATTGAAATTTTCAAATTCGTTCACAATAAAAATAATTTAAAAAATAATGAATGACTGTATGGAGCTATGTAAATCCAAATATTTGAGATGTACAACAAAATAACGTAAAAATAATGAATGACTGTACGGAGCTATGTAACCCCAAAAATTATTTGAAATATTTAATCATCTGCTTAATAAGCTTCTTTGTCGATTGCCGACATTCCGATATCTGTTAGAAGGCTGGGTTTTTATCACGTTCCGCTTGTAAACCTCTGTACCACTATTGAAATATTCAAAATATTTATCACTTTTGTTTAAATACCTCTGTATTGGTCTTCAGTTGTCCGATGATGGGATAGTTCATTTCCCGAAACTCGAGTCACAAGAAAATGTGTAAAATATATTTTTATTGGTAGTAAAACATAGTAATTTCTACAATTTGTTTTAATTATGATCAACTACCAAATAGTAACGGCTGAAACAATTCAGAACCTTTTTATCAATAAGCAACGATTTGTTATATCTGAATTGTTCACGTGCAAGAACTTGCATAGCATCTTATGAAGTTGAGTTAATTTTTATTTGAAAGGGTGTTGAAAAATCTGACACGTGTTCCAAGACATATCATTTCTGTAAACGGTGTGGAATTGACTGATTTTTGAACTGAAGCTCTTATACCTGCAATATTTTCAGTACTGGTGTGTTGTCTCACTAGTAGAGTTAAATCAAATAGTGTCTAATGATATATTTATTATTTTAAATGAATTTACAGAGTTTTGTATTTTTTTTATGTAGGCCCTTGATTTATTATTTTTGTGATATAGTGCCAACTTCTCAGATATACACTTGGTATATTTCAATAAAATATACTTGAATTCTCTTTTACATATATTTTAAGCATATTGCACCTTAAAAATAATATAGTCTAAAAATCTCATTTGAAGCCTCAGTAAATTCATTGAAAACAATGAAGATATATCGAAAGACGATAATTCAGGTGTTTAAAAGTTAGTTCGTGGTGAATACGAAAAAAGTTTCAGATGTGAATCACTGCAAAGCTATTGAACCAATTTTGTCCTCTAACGAAATTAACTGAGATATTTAAAGCTTAAAATTTACTCTGCAAGTTTCAAGTCTCTAGCTCTTTCTGTTCAAAAGTTAATGTTTACCAATTGACTGGATCAGCCAGACAGAATTATTTTAGATCTTGGATTCTTTTTCAGTGAGTCCAGCCTAGTCGTTTGAGACCTTTTTCAGTTCAAAATTAGAGACATTAGGGTGGGTAAAATGATAGCACGATGTTTCCTAGAACAAGCGTCAAAGTCAAATTATTTACTAGGAAAAAAGTATGATGGAAAGGCTTTATTGAAACTTTGTTTCACTCTAAAAAGGTTGGGAATCATCTTATATAAGACTTAATTTTACCTTTTTATGCTACATTTTTAAGAGTACCTGTATATCGATATATTGAATGAATTGCTGCCTAAAAATAATACATCCATAAAAAACATCCATTTATTTTTATATATTATATTCGCAGTCGAATTAAAACAAATTTGAATCTAAACAAACTCTCCAGAACTTTACAATTCTTTTCAATTATACCCTATGTTACAAAAAAACTTTCAGGCCTCAGCGCTTACAGCTGGTCCTTCTTTCTTTTCCTTTGATTTATTCCAGTCCTTGAGGCCTTCTGGTAGAGTAGTATCTTCTTCAAATGATCCTGTACCTTCTACGAATTCTTCATATGTGGACTTTTCTGGGAAGGGTCTCTTACCCAACAACTCAATCATATCATCTCTGCTTATGATTTCACGTTGAAGTAACCTTTCTGCAACTTTTGTAACTAAATCTTTATGTGAGGTCAATAATTCCGTTGTTCTTTTGTGTGCTTTGGAAATTAATTCTCTAACTTCTGCATCTATAAGCTGGGCTGTACTTTCTGAATATGGTTTCTCAAATTGCATGTCTCCTTCTCTCGGCATTTCAAAGCTCACATTACCTACTTTATCATTCATACCGTAATGCACGATCTGAGCATAGGCACTTTGTGTAACTTTTTGCAAATCGTCTTGAGCTCCTGTAGTGATTCTCCTAAAGAAAAGTTCTTCAGCTACCCTTCCTCCTAATGTCATACACATTCTATCAAAAAGTTGTTCCTTGGTGTATAAATATTGATCTTTGGGTAAATATTGGGCATACCCTAAACCTTTCCCACGTGGTATAATGGATACCTTTAAAAGAGGATCAGCATATTCTAAAAACCACCCAGCAACAGCATGTCCGGCTTCATGATAAGCCACTGTTTTCTTCTCTTCTGGTGAAAGAACATTTGTTTTTTTCTCCATACCCGCAACAACTCTTTCAATAGCTTGTTCAAAGTTTTTCATACTTATTGATTCATTTAAATCTCTTGCAGCGATCAAAGCACCTTCATTACACACATTAGCTATATCTGCTCCAGTAAATCCAGGTGTAAGTGCTGCCATTTTTCTAGCCAGATCATTTTTATTCAAATCGGTTTTCAAAGGTTCTAAATGAACCTTAAAAATACTGGCTCTACCTTTTATATCAGGAGCGGGAACAAATATTTGTCTGTCAAATCGACCAGGTCTCATGAGAGCCTTGTCCAAGATGTCAACACGATTTGTAGCAGCTAGAACTACAACATTTGTAGTAGTGTTGAAACCATCCATTTCAACTAAAAGCTGATTTAACGTGTTTTCTTGTTCTGAATGGCCACCAAAGCTCCTGCCACCTCTTTTACGACCAACAGCGTCAATTTCATCTATGAAAAGGATGCAAGGTGCGTTCTTTCTTGCCATCGAGAATAAGTCTCTTACTCTGGAAGGTCCAACACCAACGAACATCTCCAAGAATTCTGAACCTGATACTGAAAGGAATGGTACATGTGCTTCTCCAGCTGTAGCTTTGGCAAGTAAGGTTTTACCTGTCCCAGGAGGTCCTGTGGAAAACATTGATACATACTTTTTAAAGAAGACAAGCAAAAATAATGAAAATAATTATACAAATATTTTAAATACTTTAATTATAAAATGCACCCAAAAAGTAGTGAATAAATTTAATAAAATTTAGAATGAGAATTTGAAAAAAGGAAGGTTGAAACTATCCATTATAAAATTTAATTCATGAGTTTTTCAAAAGATTTTTTTGAACTTTATTTTTGAGCAAAAAAAATTTGGAAATCAATTTTTACCTTGAAAACGATAACAGAAAGGTATGAGGAAATATGAAACAACGTTGTTGAAAAAATAAAAAGGAATCATAAAATAATACAAACTGTTCTATTTGTAATCATATAGTTGATACTACTTTCTGATGGAAGCAACAAAGGCCATATCATCCAAAAATATTTTAGGTATTATCAAATTTTCACACTGATTTTTGTTTGGTTTGTCGTAATGTCTACTAAAGTCAATAAGGCTTGTCCATTTCTTTAATTTAATTGCATAAAGTGAAGTATGAAATTTATAATACTGGTGTGGAAGAATTCTTTAGCAGCTCTTTTATCTGCAATTGGTTGCACTACCTGTTATTTTATCTATTCCAATGAAAACAATTTGAATTGAAGGATTAACCTTATACTAAAAGCAAACTTTGACGAATAATATAAAGGGAATAAACAAACCTGTCAACATCGCTCCTTTAGGTATTTTAGCTCCTAGATCAATATATTGCTGGGGATTCTTCAGGAAATTAACAAATTCCATTATTTCTATTTTAGCCTCTTCACATCCAGCAACATCTCTGAGAATGATATATTTGTTATAAAAAAATCAACTAACTAAATGATGGGAAATTGAGAAAGACTTGAGTCTGATGGATTCTGCAAATTTTCACAATGAAACAAAACACTGTCAGAAAGTTTAACAATAATAAAGCCATATTATCATTTGAGAGAATAAATGTAATAAATAAAAAGTGGCTGCCATTGGTAACAAAGAAAAGTTTGTTGTACCAGCTCACACATCCAATATCAAGAAGGCTAATGTTAATGTGCATTTTAAATAAATTAGATTACTGCACCTCTAGTAATAGCCTGTCCCAAGGCCCTTGGTCCAATATTATTTTTGGTATATACCTCAGACATTTCATAAACTGTTGATAAAAGTTGCAGCATAAAGGCCAGACAGTTTTAAAAAATTCATAAATCGGTAATTTTAACTTAAAAACAAATTTGTTGGCAGATTGCACTTCGTAATTTGGAAAATTAATTGGAAAAAATCACGTTAGTTAAGTGGTGTTCGTTTTTGATGAAGGTGTTCTTTAAAATTCTTCCAACATAGCTCTACCAACTTGGGCGACTCCCATGCAAACAATTGCTTCTTTCCAACTGTCCAGTGCTCAAGGGGTGATCGTCTGTGAAGATCAAGCCCAGATAATGTCATGTAACAATTGGTGCTCTAAGAAGTCATACATAATTAATTTTGGTTTTTTCAAGTTTTAAGAGTGTAAAAATGTATAGTGCACTTGCTAAATGCTTCTGATTACAATTGTTCAATTTTATTTGGTTAGCTGGCTGTTTTGTCGTTTCATGCATGAGTTGTACAGAATTTCTCTGCTCTCATCTCAATGCAGTAATATTTCACTTACTTGAATTTAACTCCAACTTCACTTGGATTGATAATTTTCGCAGTACTCTCCATAACACCCCCAAAGAGTCCACCTCCCCGTTTGCCTCGTCTACCACCCATCATTTCTGCAGATCTTCTCATCATGTATATCAAAAATCCTATTACAATAATAGTGGGTAGAATTCCAGTAAGGCTGGCAGCTTCAATTTCCGTTTTATAGATAACTGGAAGGAAGTTTTGTGGTTCAAGGTTCATATCATTCTGAGCATTTTCAAGGTTCCTCTCAAAGGAGTCTACGCTTCCGATGTTGAACCACAACATCTGAAAAATTTTTAAAAATTACAATTCCTATAAAATATAAATAAATAAAACGAAGTATATAATTTACAGTATACTGCTATTAAAAACGACTTATAATGCCAAATTTAATATGTAACTGGATTTTCTAAGTTAAGTCACATATACAAGGTGTTTTCACTATATCGGCAAACTTCCAAGAAAATATTGATAAATTATCTCTAGTTCACTTAGCTAATATTCTAAAAGACTCTATTGGGGTGTCAAACTTCTGAAAAACATATTTTTTTGTTCTCATTGGTTGCCTCAACATGTCCATTCAAAGTTTTGTGATCTCTTACCTCACAAAATATCTCAAGAATTTGACATATAAAAAATATCTATAGTTTCAAATTGAAGAAGTTCATCAACTTACTAAAGAGAATATGCCCCCTAACTTCTGTGAAATGACATAAATCATCTTTGACCTTGTACTTCGTAGAAGTCTCGGTATTTTTTGAAATTAACCAAATATATACCAAATTGTTTCAAATTTGTATCATTTTCTGTATTGTTTAACTGATTAAGAACTTCCACAGGAACCAATGATTCTTTCAAGGAAAATAAGCCAAAGTTCGACAACCCAATATAATTTCTGTTGGAAAAGTGTAAATAATTGTAAAAACACCAATGTTTAATTTTCACTATCAGGCATTTAGTAACTCAAGTAAAACACCAGGTTCAGATTTGAGATTGACTAGTGAACCACTGATGCATAGTGGCTGGCACCCGATAAAAATAGAACAAAATATATCAACACATCTAAATTACTTGCTAATTTACTCAACAAAATTTTTAGTGTTTAGATGTGTTAAGCTATTAAATTACTCACTACTCCATTGAAATAAGAGGCTGTAACTTCCTTATCTTACAAGTTGTAAATAGTGATTTTCAATTTTTTTTAGCTTGTTGAAAAACTTTTAAAAATATTCTGCATATATGTACACATAAGACATCAGTAAGATATCAAAAATTCCCCCGGGCACATCTAAGTAATTAAATTTATTCTAAGTAAGAGAATTTGATTTATTTTATGATGGTACTTAAATTATGCAGAGTTTATGTGTATTTTATGCATCTTCATCTATTACAAATAATCATAGAGAGTTATTATTTTGTTAAAGTTCCAAAATGGTAGTTTTTCACATAATGCTACATTTAAATCTATTATTTGCTGTTGGTAGTAATCAGTGTGAACGGTTTCACCAGGTTTTAGCAACTCATAATAGATTCAACGCTTTTGATCTCACCAAACAGCATTGTTTTCAAAGTTTCAAAGTAATTTGATCTTGCAATGGATGTCTATGGTTCACCTGGATTCACACATAATTTACGATGCTTAGGATTCTCTCAAGATACCAATTTTTCATTATCTGTCAAGATTCAATGGAGAAATTACTTTCTTTTGTATTTGTCTAGCAAAGTTTCACAAGTGGTTTTCCGATTTTCTTGCCGTTTTTCAATCAGTTGCTGAGGAACCCATTTTCCCACTTTCTGAATCTTTCTAATAGCTTTTGAATAAGTGCAGACAGCATTTTCAACTGATCCACGAGTTCTCGTTGAGTTTAAGTATCATCTTCATCTAATAAGGCTTGTAATTCCTTATCTGCAAACTTTTTTGGTGGTTTTCCACGCTCTCAAAATCACAACTTTTGAATTACATTGCTAACAAATATCTAACACATGTTTTTCTAAAATACATTTTCCTATTCCATTTACCTGATAAAGAAAAAGGATAAACTCTTGTTCAAAATGCTGAATGCTCAAGAATTATTTTTAATTTACTAGTAAATGGATCTGAGAAATATGTTTGGATTAGTTCTGCAATCTGTTAAAAAATATAAGTTGATAACATCATCAATGTAACAAAAGGAAGTGCCTGTACTTGTGGATATCGTTAAAAGAAATTACACGTCAATTGTTAATGAGAAAGAAACATACTGCATTATCAACATTATTTCCTGACAAGAGTTTGACTCTGACCCATTTCTTGTTGACTACTTCCAACTTTTCAACTACTCCTCTAGCTAGATACCTGTAAAAAAAAATTCCTGTAAATGAATCCCAATTAGATATAAGTTTCAAATAAAACTGAACGAGATGAACAAAAATATTTTCTTATTGTCGAAACTAACTATAATGAATTCAAGTATCAAAGTATGGAAATTTCAGGTGTGTGTAAAATCAAACTAATCATGTATTCATTTTACGGTATTCAATTGATGTCACAAATTGTTGATTGAGGAATCTCTATTCTGAAGAGGACACAATCGGTTGACAAAAATGTGTGACATAAAAAAATGGCACATATTTAAATTTCTGCTGAAAATACCTGATACATAATAGATAGCTTTTGAAAAATAACTTCAAAATAATAGGCTGCTAATTGAAAAAAATAGCTTCGTAATATAACCTTAAAATTGTGATGAAAATAATAATTCCAGTATAAAAACTTTCATTTTATAAATATTTTTAAATCATAGTGATAGCACCTGAAATGTACAAGAGTATTCTATAAGATTTCTAATTTTTATTCATAAGTCGAAAATGAAGAAAAATATCCACATACAGTTTTCAGTTTCCTTCAATTTTAAAAAAGGATTAAAAAATTAGCCATCTACTTTCTTCTAATTCCAGTATCTTCTACACGTGTAATAATTTTCATGTATAATCTACTTATCAGGCACATCCTAGTTTTAGTTGTACTACATAATTGACTCTACTGTATACATATATCCCTATTTTTCCTAATTTCATTCATATTAATCTCAAATTCACTGCCAACTTACATTGGAGTGACTCTTCCCGTTGAACTTGAGAAGTGGCTCTTCCCTTTCTAATTAATACTTCCACATAACATTGGTTAGATCACCTGAATACTTACGATTGTACAAATTCCTTCCATCCAATTTCTTTATAGCCCATTTCATAGAAAGTAATGGCAGCTAAAAATGCTAAAGCAGCTCCAGTTCCAAGCATGAAATATTTGTCCCTATCACTTTCACCAAATGGCTTTCCGCCACTGCCCCTAGAATGGATTTATGTAGTATGAAAGCACAGATCTTGTATACTATGAATTACCTATTCCCTGTTCCACCGAATAGACCAAATCCCCATTGATCGTATGGTTTACTACCTTGTTGACCACTAGCAGAAGTTGACGATGGCTTAGGTGCTTTTTTCGGATCGCTTTTTCCATCTTTTTCTTTTGCTTTGATTTCCTTATTTTCTGTTTTAGCTTCTTTAGCTGATTTATTCCCTCCGGGTTTGAAGTATTTTTCGAAACCTTTTGGAGGTTTTTCACAAAATAACCTCCATTCATTCAATACTGATTTAAATGTAGAATATTGCTAAAAATAATTAATTTATTTTAATAAATTTAATATTTCGTATCATGGTGCAAGGATTTTACCCCAGAGTTAAGCAATTTAAATTTTCGACATAATTTTTCTAATTGTCTACTGCTCGATAAAATACGATGTGCCATATCAGACCGTGGAAAAACTTTTCATCAGATCAATTATAACTTTCTTTTCAAGACATCCCATAAATTGCTGCAAAATTTGTGATCTAACGCTTTATAACCATATATTTTGACTCTACTTACAATCTTATATTCTGAAGTGTGTTAGACAGATGCTTGACACGATACAAAAATAGGTTATATAACCGGTTGGATTAATGCAACTTATTAATGAATCGAATGTGGAAGAAAAATGCTTCCAGTGAATAAAAATTAAACTTTTGAAAAAGTTTTGTACTAACAATAATTCCCAATGCTATTTTTGTACATACATATTTTTATTTGATTCTGTGTTTCATTTGAGTTTTAGCCATATTTTAGTGTTAACTGATTGATTTGCGGAACATATTCATTCAATTTGACGTCATCCGTTCTATGGATGGATCATTTTGTGCGCTCCCATCATAGCTTTCATCATTTAATCCAATTGGTTTATACGCCGTGCGATTTACTTTACAGATGCTACCGTATTGGTTGTTTATCGTGCTTCATTTTTATGGAAAAGTTAAATCGTACAGTTTTATGTTGCATGGTGCTTAAATAGATAGTTACATGGTTGGCGACTTGTACAAATTAAAACTCTCTGTCATATGACAATTCTAAGCAGAAAATTAGTATTATTTCGAAATTGAACCGTCAAGCATTGATCTATTTTTCGCTGATACGCAGCATCGTCTATGTGATGATTACTGCATTCTGCTACGTCGATATTATTAAGAGTGGGTCTTTTTTCATCGGTCTGCACATAATTTGGTATATTCTTGATGATGATGACGTGTAACTGGTGTCCTTGAATTCTTTTCTTAAAGGATCTTCCTGCTTGACCAATATATACCATAGGGCAATCACTACAATTTCTGGGGTCTATAGGTTAATTTGTAGTGATTGCCTTGTGGTACATATACAGGTATGGAAAATACAGTCGGAAACATAGGAAATTCAGTGTTAATCAAGAATGCAGTGGAGCAGTGAAAAACCTCAGCGCGATGCAATGACGAATAAATGATTGTCTCTTTCAATGGCAGTGCGCAGTGTTGATGCTTCTATCGAAAGGCTGTGCAGTTTGCTTTCACTCCCCACTACCATTGAAAGAGAACAGTCCTTTGTTCGTCATCGCATCGCTCTGAGTTTTTGATTGTTCCACTGCTCACTGCATGCTTGATTAACACTAAATTTCGTATGTTTCCGACTGCCTTTTACATACCTATATATTGGTCAAACAGGAAGATTCTTTAAGAAAAAAAATCAAGAACACCAGTGGAGTTATACGTCAGACATCACACATCAACATATGCCAGTCATTTGAAAGAATTTGGGCATAAATTCAACAATAACTATGAAATTATCCATTATGAAATTAAATGTACCAGACTTACGCTCTTGGAAATTAGTATGTACAAGAACCTTCAAATTCTTCTCAACGACCAAACAGATTGTTGAATATTTTTACTTAGTGAGGAATTTCCGATAATTGAACCGAATATATTTTATGGTTATTAATATCCTGTTTTTCTTTATCAGTATTTCTGTAAATTGATAGTTATTTGCATCTCTTTTTGCATACGTTTTTCTTTTATTAAAAGAATTCACACAGTTTTTATGTTTCACAGTTTATTCAGAATCCTGACACGTGTTTCGGTCTTTCGACCATCTTCAAAGGGGTACAAAAAGTAACTTCATCAAATTGTTATAATGTTTCACCTAGAGCCAACCGCAAACTCCATTCATTTAAAAATGTTTTTCTTATCTTTACTTCCGAAAATTGTAAGTTTTTTGCTATATAAGAAGTGAAGGTGTAATTTTCAATTTATATTTGCTTATAATACTTATTATTCATGTATTCAAGAATTATTTATTAGGAGATCATAACAGAGCACCCGTCAAGTGGTTTAAATTTACAATTTTTTAGCTAGAAATGTCGAACGAAACATTTAATCTTTGAACGAAAATTCAATTTAATTAATTAGACTGATCTGTACCAAATAACCCTAAAGAAAATAATCCAGTGGAGTTATGTCGCATGATCTTGGAGGCCAATTAATTGGAGCATTTCTCGAAATAATGTTATCGCCAAATCTTTCTTTCAATAAATCAATTGTTATGGTAGCAGCATGAGGTGTAGCACCATCTTGTTGGAACCAAAACACTTCTGGGTCCATACCATTCAAATTTTGAAACAAATAATCATTGACCATCGATCTGTAACGAGCACCATTCACTGTAACATTAGCTCCAGCATCGTTTTTAAAGAAATATGGACCGATGATGCCTCCAGCGTGTAAAGCTCACCATACAGTGCATTTTCCAGGGTGCAATGGAACCTGCAGAACTTCTTAAGGATTGCTTTCACTTCATATACGGCAATTTTGCTTGTTTACATAGCCGTTTAACCGGAAATGAGCTTCATCACTAAACACAATTTCACGATAAAAAAGTGGATCAACTTCAAGCTGTTCTAGGGCCCAATCAGCAAACAAACGACGCTTATTATGGTCAAGTGGCTTTAGTTCTTGAACCAGTTGGATCTTGTATGGGTGTAGACCAGCTTGTTGTAAACGTCGACGAATAGACAAATCTGAATCATCATTAACACTATGACTTACAGCAGCGATATTTCCTTCTGTACGTACAGTTCTTCGTCTTGTTATTGCTGTTTCATCGAGTAGAGAAAATGTTTTACGGAATCTATCGATAGTTCGACGAATCAGCTGCTCTGATGGACGATTATGTGAACCATAAATTTCACGAAGTGCTCTATAAGCTTGGCGAATAGAACACTTATTTTGAAAATAAATTTCAACAATTTGTAAACGTGGCTGCGTGAGTCTTTCCATGATAATTTGTCAATACTTACTGAACAGAAATGTGAAAATAACATGGCTCCTACCTTCTGACAAATCACAGTTATCCCTATCGAAAGTTCTATCACTCTAAAAAAACACCCGATATCTATATTCGCTATACACAGAGACACTAAGGTATTAATGATATACTAGCACCATCTAGAGTATGTAAACATACATACAAGACATATATTTGCGAGATAATTCAAGTAAATAAATGTATTCCCCATATTTTTACTTTAGAAACGCAGAAAAAACTTTCCTCATGCTCAAGTCAGACCATAATATACCGTAATGCTCATAATCAGCATCTTCATATTCAAATAAATGAATTCGGCTGATCTGTACCAAATATCATCGATAAGAAGTGTGAGCTATGGTAATAGAAAGTTTTACAAATCAAGTCAGTGTAACATACATCTATATAATAATTCTATACTCAAACAAACTCGTTAAGGTTTTGTTGATCACAGGGGCAAATTGCAGATATGCTCCCCCCAGTTTTAAGCACCATAAGATTCGAAAAAGATTTAATAGATATATGGAATTTACAGGATGAGTTTTAAAAGTAAATAAAAATATTAATGAGTAAAATCCAGGCAGGGAAATATGCCCATTAGAAATTCTTTACAACGTCTCAAAAAAGAATTTGAATCAAATCTAGAATTTTTTACCAGTTTTTATGTATTCCAATTTAAGTCCTCGTTGAAATTCAACTCATAATTCATAGACACAACCAGATCTCTTCTGGAATCGGCTCTCACAACTGTGTAGCTGAACAATGGGTAAAAAAACATTCTACATTCGTCTCGAGGCGTTAATGAAGATTCCCTTTCAAGCGATGTTTTAATTAGAGATAGCAATTAGTTCAACGCATGTGAGAGGGGTTGACAGACAGGATGTTGAATTGTTTTGCATTTTTACCCGGGTGAAGGACTGCAATACGTGCCCGATTCTTTTTTGATTCAAGACAAAGAGATGAAGTGTGACGATAGTTCTTGGAGGATCGCGTGTCTGAAGTGAACAGTGAAGCCTGAAAGATTCACGTGGCAAGAGCTGACAGGTTTTTGTTTACATGATGAATCTTTATTACATGAGGAAAAATGATTTTACTTGAAGTATTATTAAAGGTTTTTTCATCTTTGGCAAGTCGATGTTGGCAGCCTGTAGTCATAATTATGTTTTAGTGGCGTCTGTCCGACCTGTTGTTTATTTTACAGATATCGATATAGAATTACAATGACAAGTGACAGAACTGAGTAGCACATCCAAACGATAAAACTTTATTATCCAAATAAGTGTTCATTAGTGCTTGAGCTACGCTCATTTGGTAGCCAAATTTAAGACGACCACTTCAGTTAATAGGCAGCCAACACCTGTACGTCGAAGGAAAATTAGACGCGCCAATGACATTGTCGCGGTGTTTGGACGTGTACACGAGAACCTGACGCAATCAATTCCTCAGCGTACGCAAGAACTTAGCCTTTTGCAGTCTTAAAGGTGGTGAATATATAGGTTTTGATGCGACTTTTGGGTCGGTGACGTCATTGGTCCGCGATTTTATCAAAACTACGTTGGTGACGCCATCATCATCAACGGTGAGCTCTACAGCAAGATGGTATCTAATTTCTTTTGATCCAACGAGGCGACCTGAATTGGCCGCCAAAATCGTGTGAGTTTCCTAAAGTCAAGGGTCTATGCCAGTAGGCCGCAGAGGCCCGAAACCCTTATAGTCAATATAACCAATGCCATTACTCAGTCTCAATATCCCTCCTTTGGTAGTAATCACATATCTCAATCTCCCAAATGAGCTCCCAATCTCCAATATAAGGTAAGTCCACTAAATCCAAGATTGTGGTCAAATAATCCCTTACAGACACTGGTCTTTTCTTGGTAATCATTGAATCGAAGTCTACTGGAATATAGGTAACATATACCCAATGAACCTAGCAGAAAAATTAGCATTCCTGAATATGAAGGGAATCAAAGAAATCTCCAAAAGAGTAAAAATAAGAATACCAACTACATTTGATTCTCAAGATAGAAAGAATAACTTTCTTACTGATAACTCTTTTTTGAAGACTGGGACATTGATGTTTTCATCAGGTAGGTAATAGAGAGGTAATAAGAAAAATGGATTCTGAAATTACTACCGAAGATGTCGTAAAGCACGCCAACTGTAGAGTCAAAATTTTGGATATGCGTCCTTTAAACATGTGTCTTTGAAGGGAGGGTATCTTACATCCCATCCAATATCTGGCTGCTAATATTTTAGGGGGAAACATTTTCTCAACAAAATTTTCTTATCAGGAGGTGCGAAAAACATCTCTCTTTATTTAGGGCCGGTAGTTCAATGCTATAATTGCTTGGGGTATGGTCACATCAAACCCAGCTGCCACACCTTTGATGAGAACGAATGCTGCAGAAATTGTGCATGTAATTATTACGAAACTAAATGTCCAGATCCTACGAATCCTAAATGTACTTTTGTTCGTTTAACCTTGCCTCTACTGGCTCCAAATAGGCTGAGCAAAACAAATAATTAGCTTAATTGCTTCAGAAAATATTTCATACTTTAAAGCTGTCAAAACAGTCTCTAAAACCGACAAATATAATTCTTTTTCTTCCAAAGAAAACCCACATCCTTAACTTAGACCACAATTTACACCTCTACCTTCGTTAACCCCAATAAATGACAGAGTAACAGAAGGTAACTACAGGCGCAACTTTCTTCTACGTATTTACTTTTCAGCTCTCAAGAACAGAAAAATTTCAACATCCCGGTGTTATGATCGAAATCAACACAATTTTTAAATATTCAGCTATTCACTATCTTTGTCCCTAATGATGAGTAGCTTATTCAGAAGAGCACTATGCCAGATACTATCGAAAGCCTTGGATATGTATTAATAACAACTAATAAAATTGTTATAACTGGAGGGTTTTTCATATTGATTGTTCTCTAAATATTTAATTTACTACAAAATTTATACAGGTTGCCCAAGTTATTTCTAGCCAAATTTCGCAACACAAAAGTTTATATTTGATTGATTCGGTCTTTACTTGGTGGAAACTCATTTTAATTAAAAAAAAAAATGTATATGAGACAGTAATTTATTTCCACAAAAATGTTTGTGGAAATGTTTGTTTCACCACATCGTGGTGAAACACGTGTTGTGGTGAAACAATTGTTGTAGTAGTACAAACATTTTTGTGGAAATAAATTACTGTCTCATATACATTTTTTTTTCAACAAAAGTTTATCTTTCGTTGAAGAGTTTTATTTTATAACATTTCACAATTGTTTCACCAAAAACATAGCTTAATTTGAAAACTATCAATTTAATGAAAATTCAGTGTACTCTATTAAAAAGAGCGGAAAATTCTCCTTAGACCAGGGTGGTTTCATGGAGATTTTTTGGAAATACTTACCTATTATGGGGGATTATAAAATTTTTTTCAGCCATTATCTTTGGTCAAAATTTACTCTAAATTTCGGCCCGTACACCCCTATGGAAATTATGTGTAAAAACTGTAACTGTAACTGTAAAACTGTAAAAATTGAAGAAAAACTTCATTTTTATTGGGAAATTGACAAAATAATGCCAGAAATAATGAAAAATAAAGGGCTATGGAAGACTATAAATGAAGTGTAATCAAACGCTTGATATGTAGAGATACCTTTTTGAATTCTTCGGAAGTAATTGATAAAATGTTAACCAATTAGTATGCAAATTCTTGGTTAGGCATATTTCAAATGGGGTTGAAAGAGGGATGTATATTAGACTTTAATGGTTTATTTATAGCCTAAATACTAATATTACAGGTGTACAAGATTGAATTCTTTACCCAAATTGAGGGAGTTGTTTCGGTGTAGTATCGAACCCTAATTGCGGTGAAAACACTATCTCGTTCGTGGATTAGCAGTTCTTCTTTGAGCTTTTTCACCGAATTCACTTTCAACAAATTACTATTTAATTATGAATAAATAATGTAGATAATATCGGGTGTTTTTTTTAGAGTGATAGAACTTTAAATTGAAATAAAACATATTTAAAATAAGATTGAAGCCAAATTTTTTTATTTGAACGATAATTTTATGACATTTATGTGTCAAAATAATTTCCGGCATATATCCACCATGACTAGCTCTGAGGAACCACATTCGACCAGACCAATTTTGGACCCCTTCTTTGACTAATTCAGGCCTTATTTCATCAATAACGCGAGTTATGTTGGCTTCCAAAGCGTATATTGTTTCTAGTTCATCATCATAAACCAATGACTTGACATAACCCCAAAGAAAATAATCCAGTGAAGTTAAGTCGTATGATCTTGGAGGCCAATTAATTGGACCATTTCGAAATAATGTTATCACCAAATCTTTCTTTCAATAAATCAATTGTTACGGTAGCAGCATGAGGTGTAGCACCATCTTGTTGGAACCAAAATACTTCTGGGTCGATACCAAATTTTGAAACAAATAATCATTGATCATCGAGGTATAACGAGCACCATTCACTGTAACATTAGCTCCAGCATCGTTTTTAAAGAATTATGGACCGATGATGCCTCCAGCGTGTAAAGCACAACATACAGTGCATTTTTCAGGATGCAATGGAACCTGCAGAACTTCTTGAGGATTGTTTTCACTCCATATACGGCAATTTTGCTTGTTTACATAGCCGTTTAACCAGAAATGAGCTTCATCACTAAACACAATTTCACGATAAAAAAGTAGATCAACTTCAAGCTGTTCCAGGGCCCAATCAGCAAACAAACGACGCTCATTATGGTCAAGTGGGTTTAGTTCTTGAACCAGTTGGATCTTTACGCAAAATTTTCTATGTGGTGGATGCACAGAGTCCAACTTGTTGTGAACGTTGGCGAATAGACAAATCTGGCTAATCATTAACACTATGACTTACAGCAGCGATATTTTCTTTTGTATGTACAGTTCTTTGTCTTGTTGTTGTTGTTGCATCGAGTAGAGAAAATGTTGTCCGAAATCTATCGATATTTCGACGAATAAGCTCTGATGGACGATTATGTAAGCCATAAATTTTACGAAGTACTCTATAAGTTTGGCGAATAGAACACTGATTTTGAAAATAAATTTCAACAATTTGTGAACGTTTTTGTGGCGTGAGTCTTTCTATGATAATTTGTCAATGCTTACTGTACAGAAATGTCAAAACCACATGGCTTCTTCCTTCTCTCAAATCACAGTTATCCCTATCGAAAGTTCTATCACTCTAAAAAAACATCCTATACATTCACTTCCAGGCCTTTAGTTACTGTTTTATTGAGAGAGGCGTGAAACTAGCGAGCGGTTTATTTTGTGCTTTTTGGGCGAACGACAAAATACGACTCTTTTGGGGATGTTTCTTCAAGGTTGCTTTGTGGCTAACTGTAGTGAGAGAACTGTTTGATTGTAACTTGAGGAACAAAAAGAAATGTGATTAGAACTTACTTCTAGAGAATACGTGTGGGATCAGAATTTAATGTTCGAATAGTAGAGAATATTGCGTCTGGTCGAGGGAATGTCTTCAACTGTACCTTTTTGCTAACTGACCGAACCAGAGAGTGGATTGGGGCTCGAAAAGGTGGCGCATGTAGAGAGGAATCTGTCCATTCATTGGTTTTTAATGGTTTCCTACGAAGAAAGAGTTGATAAATTGAGAAACGAAAATGGAGACATTATAGAAGGTGAACTGAAGATTGTAAACACCCTGGTTAACTACTGATTGGAGCTGATGAGGAGTTATTTATCTAACAGGACGCAATCTGCAATAGATGAGGTAAGCAACAGAAAAAAACTTATAAAGTATGGGGTCCCTCAGGGAACGTTTAACGACTTATACTGTTCATTTCTCATGTATATATTTCTGAAATATGAATTGGATCAGTCCTTACTTGGTGAAAATCCATATTAAATAATATTTAAATAAGGTTTTTCTCATTTTCACAATTTCTGATTGTTATGTTTACAACAATTGTTTCGCTATCACAGTAGCATCATCAGGCAGGTTTACATTTTGAATAAGTTAATCAAATTGTAAACCATCATACCAGATAGTAAACTGAAGTGGGATAAACATATCACGAAACTCGTACAAAAAATCAGGAACTGTCCTTCTAAATTCATTGACTGTAGGTAAATGATGAGTATTAAACAACTTCGGCTAATGTACTATGTGTTCGTCGAATCTCTTTTGAGATATGGAATCATAGCCTGGGGGTCCTATTATTATTAATGAGAATGGTTGCATTAATCAAAATGCTTGCGTTAATGAGGTTATTAACTCCTGTGAAACGAATGTGAAAGACATTTATTGCACGGACGTAGATAAGAAGAATTCATCTTCCGCAATAATAACATCGGCATGGTAAAAACTAAACGACCCATTCACTTATATCATTTCCAAACGGGTTTTTCATCTCTCTCTCGCACTTTCATCAATTTCTGCATCCAGATCCCGATGCCAGGAACAAGCGTCGGTAAACCGAACGAATGAAATGTCAGTGCAGTAAATTGCACATTTAATTTGCTCCGGGATTAATCTATTCGTTCTTGCATATTTTTCTATAAACCTGTTCGGCCATCCGAGCACCAACTCGTTCCATGTACCGACGAATTTCCGTATACGCGAATTGCGGATCCGTAAATAAGTTAATCCAGTCGGTCGCTGCTTATAGCAGGAGACCTGATACGGAATGGATAAATCGTTTTTCATTTGTTATCAATTGAATGCAAAGCCAACGCAAATTATTTTCATTGAATTTTGTGGACTGAGTTGTTATATGTTTTTTAATCCACGATCAGCCACGAGTGAACGATTTTAGTTTTTTCAAAACGGGGCATTTTTTTGACAGGTATGAACTGATCAAAACGGGCAATTTTACCAGATGTGGCCTATATAAAAGTTGCAAAATAAAGGAGTTATAACTAACACAACCAATTTTTGAAGAAAGTATTAATAATAACAAAAATAATTGTTTATTGCTCCTTTTAGACAAATACATGTATAGGATAGATTAAAATAACAGGTTACAATAAATCAGTATATAGTAACATCTCCCCCGTAACAAAGATTTCACACATTTTTTAAAGTCTCTAGTACTAAGAGACCTAACACTCTGTGGTAGATGATTATATAAAACAATACTGTGATAAATTGGGGCCATTTCAAATCTAGATGTTCTATGTATCGGAATGTTTAATTTACACCCATTCCTTGTTTTGTTAGCATGAAAACTGGATAATTTTTGTATTTCTTCATTCTCTTTAATATAAATTGAACATCTCAACATGAAAATGGAAGCTATTGTAAGAATAGCATGTTCTAAAAATAGTGGTCTACATGAAGATCCAGGAGATATGTTGAACATCATTCGCAGAGTTCGCTTCTGCAAAACAAAAACTCTATAGGTTGAGTTACCCCATAACATTATATTGTACGATAAGTGACTATACACCCAACTATAGTAAATGTTTATGAAGGATTTCATGGGAAGTGTATGTTTCACTTTATTGATAGCATAATAAGAGGAATTTAATGTGTATTCCATTTCAAAATTCTTATCAATGTGAATGCCAAGAAATCTAGCACTATCCATGGATGCCCTGATAATATCCAAATGTCGAATGATCAGTTTCCGATCATTATTCCCAACTGAAAAGTGGATGCAAACAGTCTTATCAGCATTCAGCATTAACCTATTTGCATGACCCCACTTCGCAAAGCTTTGCACCAGAAGTTCACAACGCATTTGAAGCTCATCGAAAGTACTGGCCGCAACCACCACTGAGGGGTCCTCAACAAACAAAACTATTTCAAATTTCGGTAACAGACATTGAAAGTCCAAACCAGTGCTAAAATTGATCTTCCGTAAATTTACGGGAAGATCATTAATGAAAAGTAAAAATAGAAGTGGTCCCTGAACCGAACCCTGAGTCACTTCCAAATCTATATGAGCTCAGCAAAGAAAGAGCTTTGGACCTTGACAGTCAGAGATCTACCTTCTAGATAACTGAGTAACCAGTCTGAAAATACAACCCTGAAACCAAGGTTATAACATTTTTCGATAATAAACTGAAAAGTCAGAATATCGAATGCCCGGACAGGTCGAAAAATAAACCGGCGATATATGTATTGTTATCGTGACAGTCATATACGAAATCTACAAAACTAATGGCTGCTGTTTGAGTCGAGAGACTGGATCTGAAGCCAAGCTGCGCAGGTTCCAGAATGTTAAACTTGTCAAGGTAGTTTTTCATTCTGTTGAAAATAATTCTCACAAACACCTTAGAGAAAGAAATTAAAATAGACATGGGTCTATAGTTGATTATGTTATGTAAATCATCTTTTTTATGTATAGGAGCAACGATAGCATTTTTGAGTATAGAAAGAAACACACCTAAACTAATAGATAAATTCATATATTGCGCGAGAGGCTGAGCAATTTCAGAACCTATTAACTTTAAAATTTTTGAAGAGATGAAATCAGTTCCAGTGCTCATATTATTTGTGAGTAGTTTTATACTCTCCATTTCTTCATTCTTAATAACAAGATAAAAGAAAGAACTACTATTTAACATACCATAAGTATTACACGAGCATAATAAAGGTTTAGAGAGGTCTCAGTTATGGTGGAGAAATAATCGGAGAAGGTTTCAACCAATTCACTGTCCCCACCAAGTGAAACCCCATATACCACAAGTGCAATAGGTTCATGCTTTCCACTCTTCCGGCCAGTCAGAGCATTCACTACAGTCCATACCGTTTTATTTTTATTTTTAGATTGATCCATAAGGTCACCATAAAACGTCAAGAACCAAAAAGTATTTCTCTACTTGGGGTTTCAATCAGCGGAAATTTAACTTGGGTGAAGCACATAAATGAATTGTGCCAAAGACTCTCAACAGCATTCTTTTCAATAAGAAGAATAAACACTTGCTCACAGAAAAAGACGCGTTATTAACATATCATGCACATTTCCACAGCAGGATCATTTTATGGGGTGCATCTTCAGAGGCAGAAAGAGTGTTCCTGAAACAGAAAAAAGCTTTAAGATTAGTAGCGGGAGTAAACCAGGTCACTAAGCTGTTGACCCCTCTTTAAGAAATATGGAATTCTTACCTCAACATGCTGTTGCATCCTAGAATGTCTTATGTATGTACACAAAAATCAGAATACTTTCCAAACAGTTTCAACGATTCACAGTCATGACACCAGGTATAGGAACAACTTTATTGCCCTAAGTCATAGACTGCAGAGTCCACAGAACATTCATATATTTAATGGAATGAAAATCTATAACAGACTTCCACAATCCTTAACAACACTGCATTCTACAACATTCAAGCGAAAAGTTAAAGCGATTCCAACTGAATGTGCATTTTATTCAATGGATGAGCTTATAAAGTACCAGTTCTAGTCATTAACTTTCTGTGTTTTAGTTCGTACCTCAGTGCAAGAGTTTGTTTTTTATTGATTTTTGTAAATTTTAAAGTAGAAATATTTTAGTATAATATTTTGGTATAACAATTTTGTATTTCGAATGAGCGAATAATAGGAGAGTTTAGCTTTTCTGTATATTTCCCGAGTTGACTGACATTTTAAGTTAGATTGTAGCCAGTGAAGATGCATTAAATTACGCTTAGCAACCACAATTTCAGATGTGACGCAAGTTTCTCTTCGATTTGCGTAGCAGGTGAATTTCACGAGAGGATTACAAGATTCAAATATGTTTCGTATATATACCTATGAATGCTTCGAATTCATCAACATTTGTATATTCATAAATTTTCTTGAAATCACAATGTGATATTTGGAAAACAAAATTATCCAGATTATACTGACTCAAACTTCTGACCATTTCATATTGCTGTTTGGTATTAAGATGTGAACCAGCATGAAATTCCAGAGAAATAGCCCGATGGTCACCAACATAAGCCTCATAAATCTCCACACAGCAATCCGATGAGTTTGCCTTAGTAAGTATATAATCAACTTTCGAGATTGATGTATGGCCTATATTATTAGTAAATATCCTGGTGGGATCTTCAGATGTCATACTCAAACCGTGACGTTCCAGTATATTATTGATAAACAATTTACGATTAGTGCAGTTATTTTTCAAGAGATCATCATTAAGATCTCCGCATATGAAGATGATAGAAAATGTAGAGATTATAATATTTCGTTTTTATGGAATTTCTGCAGCTGCAACTTAGTCCTAACAGGTACTGAATTATTATTTGTATGGAGAGGCAAAATTGCTGTCATTTCCAATAATCTCTCTTGATTTTTTGTGCCTTAAATCTTCTATCGTAAACAGTCGTATGAATAGGTTGCTCTTCGAATTTGGATGCATTTCTTTTTTGTAATCTGTATTTAAATTCACTCTAGCTAATTCTTTGCCCCTATTTTAGAAGTAGTTTTCGTTCATGTCAATTGTGCAGTAATCTCTATACTAAAGGCATTCTAGGTATTGAACTCAAACAGAGTGATCCTTGTGTACTCTTGCACTTATTGCGCCTTTGAAGGTAACCGCACTTATTGTTGTCTTATAGCTTGCTAATTTCTAGATTTTTCCTCCGTATAAACTGAAAATGTGATCTTCTTTGGAGTTGGCGAAGCTTCTTCTTAGCATTCTTGAACTCGCGACTGTGAGGTTATTAGGATATTCTTATTCGAATTGTCCTAACACTCAATCAGGATACCAAAGTGAGGCATATTTCTGATCTCTACAATTTTCAGATGGACTTATTTCTGGGGATTTAATTGCACAGCCCTTACGATTAATTTGTTGTTTGCCTGTTCACTCAGAGCAACATTAATTAGTCTGGACGTTACTGAGACTAATGAAATTAGATCTCAACAATGTATGCTCCTGAGTTTGATTCAGATTTGCTCCTTGTACTAATCTCGACTGGGTAACTTTAGGCAAATATTTCTATTTTAAACAGGCTGGCAATCTAGCCGTAGTCAAGAGAAAAGTTACTTACTAGAGACTTTAGTTGTCTATAAGAGTTTATCGGCGTACTTCGAGCAGAAGGAAGCTTTCTGAAAATTGTTGGACCTTCCTAGGCCATTTATAATCGGACTAATTTGATGACACGAACTTCAAAGCCCTTTGTCTGGCATATTTTGTAATAGCTACTTCCTATGATATTCCATAGCAATGCATCCCTTCACACACCTACTTAAACAATCAATATTAAAATTCAAACTATCGGAAATAGAAATGATTGCGAGAAAAACTTTCTAATAAAATAAATATTGATTTGGGGGACTATAGGATTATCAATGCCGTAGACTAGATATTCTTTACGTCTGTGATTCTTACCAAATGCATAGAAGAGTTACTATCGAATGTTGTCACCATGGGTGACCAACCATCTTTGCATTACTCCGAAAGCATAGAACAAATTGTTTAATCAAAAATTCAATAGCTCTGTGCAGCTTTGTCATCGTAATATTTCATTTCGAAACACTGAAAAAACAATGGTTATCACACAGAGCACCGAATTTCATTAAATCGTCCATAGATTATTCTCGTTTATACGTGAGTCGGCCGGCTGAGTTGGCTAATACAAATGCGGCTTGATATATGCCCCTTGCGGTATTTCTAGTTAGTGTAGAGTGTGTCAGAGATATATTATGAACGAGTAAAGCAGTTTATACATGCCATGATGCCGCAGTCGCTTATTAAGCGGCATTATCCGCTTCTGTGGCTGTATTGCGAATTGAGACTATAAACGAACTACCAATACGTCGTTGGCAGTTTGTTTTCCATTGTCAAAATGAAAGATTTTCCAATACTGCATTATTCTTATTCTGAGAAAATTGGTTCACAAATTCTTTTACTCAAACTGGATTATGTTCTGAAATGTGAAATATTATGCGAGGGTTTCTCTTTAATTACTTAAAATGATTAATAAAACTAATATTCCTTATTGAGAACGGATTTCTTGTTTTTCAGAATATTCCCTGCCTAAAAGCAATGTCACTCGCGCCGGTCACTGGACCTGTGTGGTGGAAGTTCAACTGAGTGAAGCCCTAGTTGTGCCTAGGGTGTCTGTCGCAGCACAGTGCTTCACCCTTAAAACTAACGTACTCTGCCCTATTGCAGGAAATCTCTGGAATTTTCTGTCCAATGGCCGAGTGCGTTCTGTAGTATATTGCGTTACCTCTGGAGGGTGGAGGCCTCTGAAAGTATTCGAAGGTACAGTGGTCGAAAGTCCTCATGCTGAACTGGAAAGGTATTCCATCTATCTATTCGCAGAAACTCATTTTCAGGATATCTTGAAAAATGCTTCAGGGTTTAGCCTCGTCCTGAAGCAAGATAGTTGCAAGACATTTCTGGGGTTTGTGGATCGTGACGATACGGCTCTACCGTTGTTGCTTGAAGCCAGGATCAATTAGACGACCTAACAAGGGTTCGTGGGTCTTGACATACAAGCCGGATTGACGGTGCTCGTACCAGGATCAATTGAGGCATTAAATCTTGAGACTAGCTTGGTTCATGGAACTGCGTTCGGGTGGGTGGATAATAAGCCCTTTCAACGAGTGAGATGCGTCACAAAACAACTCGGGTACTGACAATAGAGAGCCAGTAGAGGTTGGATAGTACTTTGTTGCTACCAGTCACGGTGTAGGTTCTCGGTCTGAAACCGAAACTGGAAGGTTGGTGGCTTCAACTCTTCGGAGTGGTTCTCGCTAATGCGCGATGATGATAAGGCGTATCCTTATCAAATTATCTGCTTCCTGGGCAGATTGTGGAGACTGCTGCGTAGTCACCTGGTAAAAGAGCCACGTTCACATGTCAGTAACTGGTAGAATTCACTATTACCGTGCAGTCTACCAACTGCTGTCATCGCTTAGTAAGGAAAGTTAACAACAAAACACGTCCGCTAATCATAATATTTAGGGAAGAATCACAATAAAATCAATTTCTAGCTTCGAGAAAACTATTTAGTAAGAAAATCATTGAAATAGAGGAATAGTCAGAAGAATTAGAATACATTGAGGAATGCAAGAGTTGCCCTTTTCAAGTATGCCTAAAAAAACTTGTTACAAGAATGTCTGGAAGAGGCTTCACTTCTTCCACTAGTTTAACTTGGTGAGCCTTCTTACCGAGGTCTTTATGCCAAATTTTCCTCAGAGAAGTGCGAGAAATAACCGCAGAAATAAAGTCTTGAGCACGATGATGAGGTGATGTTGATGGATGTTTAGCCACATTCTGGACTACAGCAGCAATGTTTTCAGGTGTGCCCACTGGACAAAAACGTAAATGGGTTGTTTTATGAAATAACGTTCCAGTTTCACGAATGCGCTTCACAAATTACCGTGAGGGCATTTAATTTCTATTGAAGTTTTTAACAGTTTGGATAGAAGGTCCACCACTTTGAAAATAAATTTTTAATATTTGGTTGTTGATGGTATTCATGTTGCATTTTTCGGGATTCAGTGGGGAGCTTGTGAAATCCGATTTTAGAATGTTGTTTCAGTAGATGTGTTCTATTTTTATTAGTATTTTGTATTTTACTGACCAGAGTAAGTTAATCGAAACCTAAACAGTTATCAATTGTCTCGATCTTGAGAGAATTTATGAGGTGTGGCAGAGAAGTAATGAGACTGGCAAAAGTGCAAGCGATCTAGCAACGCTGCGCTGTTGCCCTTGATAGAGCGAGATTCAACTCGTTCCTTTAACTACGTGATTTTTGTGACAGCTATCAGTGAAGTTGTATTTTGGTTGACCGTCACGTAAAATGGAACAGCGGAATTAGGAGCAAAGTTGTGACATCGATATTTGTATTAAGCTTAGAGAATCGGCAAGCGTGACGTTTGAAAAGTTGAAACAGACCTCTAGGGAACATTATTTATCCCTTGCTCAAGTTTTTCGCTGCCATATTTCATTTTTGGAAGAAGAGAACACGTTGAAGGTGAACATTGTTCAGGGAAGCCTTCAACTCCGAAAAGCACGAACTACAAACTATTAACCAAGTTTTTCATGAGGACGTCCTTGAAAGGCTCGGACAAAGAGTTATTCGCATGAGACCAGACACTGTAGATAAATGGATACTTTATCATGTCAATGCCCCATGTCAGACAGCCATAACAAGATTTTTGACTTCAAAAGGCATTCCTGTGATTCTCCAGCCCCACTATTCACCTGACCTTACTCCCTGTGACTTTTTCCTTTTTCCCCTCCTCAGAAGACGTCATTTCGGGACATGTGTAACGGACATACTGAAGATCATATCGCTTCAAGACTTCGAGCTCTGCATCCAACAGTGGGAATAACGTATTCATAGTTATGTAGTTGCCCAAGGGAACTTCTTTGAACTTCATTGATGTCTGAAAAAATAGAAACCTTAATGAATAAAAAATTAGTCTTATTACTTTTCTGTCACAGCTCGAAATTTATATTTTCTATCAGTTCCTTTATTCTATAGATTTCCTTCATGTTTCTCAGAATTGTGTGAATTCTTTGAAGAATAACAACGTCTATTTAATAGAAATTTAATATTTTTGGACAATATTAATCACTTCTTCTTCTTATTCCTTCCAATAGGACTACGTCCTTTGTAGTCGGCTTCATTTAAGCTTGGTCTTCTGTAATACTGTAATACTAAACTCCAGCTTTCCCTCTAGCGCTTTGGTGAACGGTCCAGTGGTCTACGTGTTCCGGGTTTTTGTCTTCTGCTCATTTAATCAATCTTTCCCTTGGCATTCTTTCCACGCGATCTCTCCAGAACCTTCTGCGTGCTCCGGTCCATCTTACCACATCCTGCACGTGTAGTTGTTCTCTTATTTCCGAGTTTCTGATGCGATCCCTGAATAGTACTTCTTTTATAGACCTCAATACTCGCATTTCATTATTCTCGCGTTTCTTTTTGTTGTTGATGTTTCCGGTTTTTTTTTTAGCTGCATATGTTAGAACTGGTCTCACATATGCTTTATAGATTTTCATCTTAGCAGTGCTGTCATGAATCTTTTGTTCCAAACATCACATTTTTAAAATTGAATATGTCAACGACCTGTACACCAACACTAATGTTGAACATTCATGGTTTGAAAGTTATGCTGGGTATTTGGTGGGACCAAGGGGGCGCTGTGCACCTAGTGACTGCATAACGGGTGATCGGTAAGTACTGTAATTACCTTGTTTGAACAGTGAATAAGGAGAAAAACGGCCGGAATATAAGGGTAAAGTAATTTTTTGCATGACAACATTCGGCCTCAGGTCGTAAAACTTGTCAAGAAATATTTGGAAACGATCAAATGGGATATATTGCCACACCCATCGTATTCTACGGACATTGTTCCTTCTGAGTACTGGCTGTTCCGATGGATGCAACATGATTTGGCAGGTCACCGTTTCATTGCTTTCGAAGAAATCCAAAATTGTTTTCAAAATTGGATCGCCTCAAAAGACAAGAAGTTTTTCCGAGACGGCTTTTCGAAACTGCCAGAGAGGTGAAGAAAAGAAGTGAGCAGTGATGCACAATATTTTGATTAATTTGATAATTCATTATATATTGAAATAAATGCATTTTTTGAGCTGAAAGAACTGATCAAATAGTTTCAGAATCCCAACACAATGATTAGAACTGACTAAAAGATGAGGAATAATATGGCTTCATTTGATATGAACAATTCTTTCGCATTTTCTAGATAAACACTGATAGAATAGCAATAAGTTTACAATTTTGAATACTGGATATAGCGGAAGTTAACATTTGTTTTTCTTATATATACTGGATATGATTGAAGTCCTAATTCATCTGAGACTGAGGAGAGAATATTCTACATTTAATCAGTTGTTCGCTTCAGACAGGGTATGAAACCTTTTGTCTGTTTCTACTACGAGAAGACAGTTACCATATCCAAATCCGTAGCGTAACTTAATCTCATACGTGGTCGAATACATAATTCACGCAAGATAGAAAACAATAAATCCAGCACTTGGGGGCGGTTATGACAGAAGTAAGCGCGCGGAAATCCCGATCGTGTCAGAAAAGGGACAGGCAGATACATAAATAGGGACCACGTAGGTCATCTGATAAAAACGAGGCCAGCCATATCCCTTGATTTACAACATCGCGATTTCCTGAACGTCAGTCCTGCCACCAACTTATTGGTTATTCAAGTGTCATCGTTACGTTACACAGCAGTGCTATAATTTACTGATATCAGAAATCTGATCTTGTCAGTTACATCTGATATCTACAACTGTTGCTGCGTCCCATTCTTGTTGGTCCCATTCGATCTCATTATATTTATCATCCATCATATGTAAAAGAGAGTAAATACTGACAGCTTATTAAGCTTGTTGTAATGATCCCAACCCTTCAGGATTACTGTAAAACCCGTGCTATATCATTTTGATCATCTAGTAAAAATGAAATTTTCAGTTCTGTATACAACCCAAGTTACCAGAATTTTTTTGTGAGAATTGAACATCTGCTGTTTGAAAATGATAGAAAATATTTCATTCAAGAAAATTCCCATGCCCATATACATTCTGTCAAGAAAGTACCAGGAATTATCAATTTAAATCTGGCGGGGCAATGAGGCAGGTAAAATTTTTTTTTCCTAGGTTGGTACCACTGTCCTTAATTACTATGCCAAGCTTGAGCGGGATCTGTCAACTAGTGTGTTTGCAACAGCTGATTAAGTTAGTCGATGTCAGAGTGCGTGCCGATTATTACTATGGGTGATTACGTTGAGCAAAGAATTTGTTTAAAGTTTTGTGTTGCAAATGAATTTTCGTGTGCCGATGCATTGAAAATGTTGCAAAAGGCCTTTGGTGATAATGCTCTATCGAAAACTCGTGCATATCAGTGGTACAGAGCCTTCAAGGACGGTCGTGAAGTGGTCGAAGACTTGCCTCGTTAAGGTCGATAAAATTAAGGAAAGGGTGCTGGAAAACCGTCGTACCAGCTTGAGAGAGATAGCACATGATCTTAAGATATCCCACGAGTCCGCACGTACGATTTTGATTGATATTTTGGGCATGAGAAAGGTGGCCGCACGACTCGTACCTAAAGACCTGAATTTTCTTCAAAAACGTCATCGCGAACAGGTTGCTTCAGACATGCTGGATCGCTGTAATTCCGATTCTACATTCATGGAACGCATTATAACTGGTGATGAGACCTGGGTCTACGAGTACGATATGCAAACAAGCCAGCAATCATCGGAATGGGTGGCAAAAAATGAGCCGAAACCGAAAAAACCACGCCAAAGCCGCTCGAAAATGAAGGTGATGCTCATTGTTCTCTTCGATATCCGTGGCGTGGTGCACTACGAATTCGTTCCAGAGGGTCAGACGATAAACAAGGAGTATTACCTAGGCGTTATGAAACGTTTGCGTGAGCGTATCCGTAAGAAGCGGCCAAATTTGTGGGCGAACAACTCATGGATTTTGCATGACGATAACGCGCCTTCTCACCGAGCTACGATTGTGACTGACTTTCTCGCCAAAAACTCAACAAACGTGCTTCAGCAACCACCATATTCGCCGGATTTGGCTCCCTGCGACTTTTTCCTCTTCCCAAAACTAAAATTGCCCCTTCGTGGCACCCGTTTTGAGTCGATTGAAGCCATAAAACAAAATTCGGCGCGAGAGCTAAAGTCCATCCCGGAAAGCGCCTATAAAAAATGTTTCGATAATTGGAAGTGCCGTTGGCATAAATGTATTGGAGCAAATGGAGCCTATTTTGAAGGCCACCCAATAAATTTTGACGATTAAATGTAAAAATGTTGTTTTAATTGAAAATTCCCGGTACTTTCTTGACAGAGTAGTATACATTTTTCTCACCTCTCTAGCAGTTTATGAATGGCACGCCAAAAAAAAGTTCTTTTTTTGGAACGAACCAGTTATCCATTTTCGTATATTTTCATGCGAATTGAAGCGTTTTTCAGCGGATTGCCCTATGTTTAATATTGGACAGAGCGGCAGATCGTTCAAGAAGAGAATCCACGAACATCCAAAGAGCTACACTTCGAATTCCACACATTCCAGTTATGCCAACCATTTAATATAATTTGAACATAATTTCAATAACGAATATGAATTCATCCATATCGAGAGTAAAGGGTCTAGAAAAAGATTCTTGGAATCACTTGAAATGAACCGTTATAATTCCCAGAAGATTCTCCTTAAGGAGCAAGCGGTTACCAATAGGTCACCTCTATTGAATATCTTCATGTAGTTTGAAAAAACTAATGACAACTCCAATAACTGTTATTGCTATTGTCGGTTTCTCTTTCAATCTGATTGGGAACACCCATATAACTGTCTTCCTACTTTTAGTCCCATTTGCTGTAATACTCGTCAATTCATACATGTCCCAATGAAAATTTGACCCGCAAGAACTCAGAAACGAAGAATTTTCGAAGATTTCAAAAAAGCAGGTCAACTTCTGTTTTGAGGGAAACGAATTTCCATCATGAATTTGTTCCGAAAAAACACCACCATGAAGGTAGTATCAACCCCCAACATTTTTTGAACAGGGAAGAGATGTCGAGTATTGGTTAGTTTGAAAATTATTTATGTTCTGTGTACAACCCACTTAAAATTTTCGAAATCGGTTCACTATTCACGAAATAATGTAATTTAAACTTACCGTCAAAAGATGATGTTGAACCGCCCAAACTCAAGAACCTAAGAGTTTTGAAGAATGCAAAAATGATTTTCAAGTTCTGTATTAGGGAGAAAGGATTCCTATGACAACATTTTTCCGAAAAAACTATCTGACTGAGGATGGCAACAACCCCAAAATTTTTTGAATAGGGAGGAGATGCTGGATGTGGTTTAGCTGAGAAGTTTTTTCTGTTCTCTAAACATTGCAAAATTTGAATATCAAAACAGATTTAATCTGTTAGTCTTCTACAATTTTAATTTCAAAAAAATTTTTATTCAAAAAACTTTTAGAATTAAATTAATGTCTACAATAAGCACCGCTTATATTTAATAGACGTATATATTTATAACTCAATATACAATGTCAAAAGGAATAAATAAACCAACCAATATAAAAAAGGCAATTAAAATTAAATCTGTTTTGATATTCAAATTTTGTTATATTTCTTCTATCAAGTAAAAAGCCTTTTTCTATTTTATTCTAAACATTGCAGTTGAAATTTTTAAATTTGTTCTTTTAATAGCAGAATAATTTGACTTTTGAATGTTTTCACTTTAAAAACATTCGATTTTCTTATCATTCATGATGGGAAAATGTGTGAAATGCATGAAATGCCTATTTTTTGAAGATTCTTTCTCAAAGTATATTTCAGTCTTTTCTTCTGCATCATAATTGGGTTTCAGACTTATTTACGTAGGCGAAAATGGTCTATTCTATGAAAGAAAGAAAAGAAATTCTCAAATTATACTATCGGAATGACGAAAATTCTAGATTAACTGCAAGGTATTTCAATAACAATCATCCAGAAGGAAATGTAAATCGCTTTCATTGTATGGAGGTTGGGGGTGGTCATTTTGATAATAAATACGTTAGTTATTTAAATAAATTACATTTTTTCTGGATGTCCTCTACCATTACTTACATATCCGGTGTTTCTGAGTTCTGGGGGGTCAAATTTTCATTGGGACAGCCTGTATATAAGAACCTATGTAAGTTTTCACACAACATCATTTCAAATGTGAAACATGATTAAGTCACAGTGCGGCGAAATAATTGTCGTTCAACAATAAAAAGTTTGTGGAAATTTGATTTTATTTACTACTAGTTGAAACTAAATTTAAATATCGAAACAGATTTAATCTGTTAGTCTTCTACAATTTTAATTTCAAAAAAAAATTTTTATTCAAAAAACTTTTAGAATTAAATTAATGTCTACAATAAGCACCGTTTATATTTAATAGACGTATATAATCAAAACTCAATATATAATGTCAAATGGAATAAATAAACCAACAGATATAAAAAAAGTCATTAAAATTAATAAATAAATATTTAAAGGAGACAAAATTTTGTTTCTGATCTTACCATTAAGAACATCAATTGCCTTTTAAAAGCATGAACACAACTTAAGGACTTCTCAAAAAATATAATTTATTTGAAATATTTAATATATTTAAATATTCAAATAAGTTAATTCAGAAATCTCTCAAAACATGCACTATATCTTCAAAAAACAAATATAATTCTGGTAATCTCTTCATCGGTCCAAAATAATATTCCAAATATCAAAATCAAATAACTATCACTATATCTCACCTCAGACGTGTTTACATGATTGCTTCTGAATTAACTTATTTGAATATATTAAATATTTCAAATAAATTATATTTTTTGAGAGGTCCTTAAGTTGTGTTCATGTTTTTAAAAGGCAATTGGTGTTCTTAATGGTAAGATCAGAAACAAAATTTTGTCTCCTTTAAATATTTATTTATTAATTTTAATTACTTTCGTAAATCTGTTGGGTTATTTATTCCATTTGACATTATATATTGAATATGAACACACTTAAAGAACTTCTCAAAGAATATAATTCATTTGAAATATTTAATATATTTAAATATTCGAATGAGTTAATTCAAAAATCTGTGTTCTTAATGGTAAGATCAGAAACAAAATTTTGTCTCCTTTAAATATTTATTTATTAATTTTAATGACTTTTTTTATATCTGTTGGTTTATTTATTCCATTTGACATTATATATTGAGTTTTGATTATAGTTGAAACTAATTTTGAAAGTGTGAAAGTTTTAAGGCATTCTAAAATATCCTCTTTGATAACTGCATTACGTCTGTTTTTGATTAGTAGTTCAATTGTTTCTTTAGGTGGAATACTCAGAAACAAATTTTGAACATCAAATGAATAAAGTTTAGCATTATTTCCTGAGAAATGCAGAAATGAAAGTATAGCCGTCTAGAAAGCATCTGGAATTAATTATTTTTCATACTTTTAATATATTTCTTTTTTGTAACATTCTAAGACAAAATAATGTATAGAATAGGTTGTGCAGGTTGGCTATGGCCAAAGTTGCATGGAAACACTATTGGTCAAATATTGTTGATTGTCAACAGGTGAACAATTTATGAAATAATATGAGACAATGAAGAGGATAAAAAATGGTATGGATATGAGGCATAGACCAGTTTCAAAAAGACCGCGTAAGCTTAAAGGAAACAATTTAAACGCTTTATTGGCCTCAGGACGACACAATCCGCGCTGGGCGTTTCGCAAATTGGCTAATAGATTTGGAAATCAACGAAATATACAAGTATGTCCAGAAATCGTCCGTATGTCTTTGAAAAGACAAGGCTAAATATCAAGGAGACCAAAAAATCCTTATAATGACACCTTTAGAAAAGGAATGAAGGATAGAATTTTGTCAACGTTTTCAAGAAGATAATTTTAATAATGTCTTTATATCTGATGAAAGTTGTTTCCAACTTGGTGGAAATCACATAAAAATCGTATCAAAACAACCGTTCAAATTTCCAAATGTCCCATCAAAATAATGGTTTGGGGAGCAATATCTCAGCGTGGTACTACGCCTCTCTGTATAGTTGATGGTACCATTAATAGTGAAAAGTATTGCGGCATTCTGAACGATTTTCTCCTTGAAACGGCGTATGCTTTATATCCAGAGGGGTGGCGTTTTTAGCAGAATAATGCAAGATGCCATACTTCGGCCTATACTCAAGCTTGGAGGCAAGAACACCAAGTGACAACCATTTCATGGTCAGCAGCTTCACCAGATCTTAGTCCCATTGAAAACATATGGAGACTAATGAAGATTGAAGTTGAACGAGCAGCGCCACGAAATAAAGATGATTCAATTCAGTCAGTCTTACAGTCCTGGACTACCATCACCGAGAATTATGAAGGTAATCTAGTGTCGGGTGAACCTCGACGTTTAGTCAAGCGTTTAAAGTTAAATGGAGGTTGTAAGATGAATATTTTGTTATAATTTTTTAATTCAAGAATTAAAAATATATACTAAATAATTACAATTGAGCTTTATTTTTTCCGGATACTTTCTAGACGGACTATACAAGTAGCCTTTCTAAGATTTCTGGTTTGACAGCTATGGAAGCCCAACGCACTTTTGTGAAACCGTAAATAAATGATTCATTCCTCTTGATCAGCTTATTCTTCATAAAAGTGAACATTTTCCATTGCTCATTTTGAATCTCAATTTCACCACTGGCCTTCATGCTGCAAAAAAATGTTTATCGGTCAGGATGTCATAAACTCTTGTTTCCCTGAATGGATGAAAGGCACCATAATCCATTTCCTTTTGCTTCGATACCTCCCGGTTTATAGTTTCCACATGTTAACCGGAAATGCGCAAATAACAGAAACAGATTTCGTATTCGCTTTTCTGGTTTATACATTTTTTCTTCAACTGCGAGTCTGAAAACCGGTCTGCGGTATTTTTGGCAATGAGGTCTGTTGTTCCTTGGCATGACGGCTACGCCATAAATCCTGGAATTTGGGTGTAAAAACTGCTGAACGGACGGTGTTATGAATGGTGTGGAAATGTGGAAATGGTTGCAGTTCCGCAGCGAACACCCTATTTATAATATTTTTGGCTTCGTATCATCTCGCTTATTACAATGTTTTTCACGACTAGTGTAACGATTTTCGACGAAAAAGGAATGAATAACTTTTGGAATCTGGGAGGTCTGGATGTTTCTGGGAGTTCCGCTATTTTCATCCCCTACCAACCAGAATATATGATTTTGTTATTGTGCAAGTTCAGCCAACAGTTGATAATGTTTTAATACAAAATGTGTTGATTAGTTGTTACTTGTTACTCATATGGAATGGAAATCAGGGGAGGAAATTTCATGTTTCCGTCATGTGATGGATATAATAAGGTTAACTATAGCTAACGTGAATACGAGGGCTGTTCACTTTTGAAGCTGTCATTTTTTGATAAATGACAAGTAAAAACTACGTTATTATTAAAAATGGAACGATACTCGCTTCAACATCGTACTGAAATTGATAAAGTTCACTACAAAAATGATGATGAAATTTTGCAGTCATATTTCACAAAACTAAAGCACTTTTTGGTCGTCGGGAAGCATCTTCTAGGAAGGCAATAGTGAAACTGGTGGAAAATTTTAATCTGTTGGGACAAGGTTTCTCGATTCCTCGTCAATCTTATGAATTAGGCATTCCACAAACGACATTACACCGTATTTTGCATAAAGACTTAGGTCTTAAGATCTTTAAAGTTCAGTTAACACAAGAACTCAAGCCAGTCGATCACCAGCAAGGTCGTATCTTCGCTGATTGAGTCCTTGAAATGCATTACACTGATTCGAATTCTCATTGAAAAATCATCTTCAGCGATGAGGCTTATTTTTATCTTGGACGCTACTTAATTAAGCAAATTGTCGCATTTTGAACTATGAAAATCCAAGAATGATTTTTGAAAAGCCTCTCCATCCTCAACGTGTCACTGTTTGGTGTGAATTTTGGGCTGGCGGTGTTATTGGATCTTACTTTCGAGAATGCTCAAACAAGCTCGATAAGGTTCTGCTGATCACTTAGACATAAGTAAAGCCTTTTAAATTTCCTGCAATTTTTTCGTATCTGCTACCATTTTAGAGAGAAAAAATGTGGAACAATTCTCCCTAGATAATCAGGAAAATCGAAATTCTTAAAACAATTCAGTAGGTTCAGAAATATTTGGATGAATTCATGGTTCCATTATTGATTTTGATCAAATCAAACTCATGTGTTTTTAATAGTTAATGTGTTTTAAAAAGTTGTTAAGATACCAATCTTAAGCATAGCGATTTTCACGAATTCTGAGATGGCTTATATGTATTTCATTTATGGCCTTGAAAATGGAAATGCAAAAGAAGCTAAACGTCAGTGATATATTTTATAATGGTTTCATCATTTGAGTATAAGGTGGAAACGGGAGTTCAGCCGGAATCTAATCTCGGTGCCTCTGTTTGTAATATTCATGTTGAGTTCGTTGGACGGCATGATCTAGTCGTATACTGATGACTAGAAGATGCTTGAGAATACGTGACATAAGTGATTTGAAGCTGCTTCAGTCCAGTCGGCAATTGGCCTGGGATTAGTGTTTAAAGAATGGACTAACGCTGAATATGGAAAAGTGCTTCCGGATGTATTCCACGAGAAGATTGCAACCCCTGGTTGGCTATTACTTCATTGGAGACCACTTTCTTACCTGTATAGATCAAATACGTCATATTGGTATTTTACTTGACACTACATTGAGTTTTGCACCCCACATCGAAAAACTGTGTTCCCCCAGAGCTTGCTGAAGGGTTATATCGACTTGTCTTACTCAGTGTCGAGAATAAACACTACCGTTACAAGAATGGCCGCTAGGTTTGTTCCTTCTTTTATTAGTTAACTTCTTGTACAAACTTGTTGGAGCGGGCACCGGTATATCGTATGTATAGGAGTGTATATGGACTCAAAATGAACGTATTTGTTCGAAGGCGAAAAATACATATTACCGGATTTGGATTGTTTTTTTTAATCTAATTACTCTTTAGAATATCAATTTTGTTTTACTGTAAATTATATTCTCCTTGTAATTTTCGTAGAAATGTAAAAATGTAACCCTGAATCTTTCTGTTGGGTAGATAAAGTTATATTATTATTGTATGAATTCAATTCAGTTCATACTTTGTGAATAATGTATATGATTTATAGATGGAACTTTACGTGTATGGGTTACTTAAGCTATAGGTTATGGAAATACCGGTGATGGTAAATTATTGGACTACCAGCCCCCTCATAACGGCTAGATCGAAAGTACTTCCTGCCCTTTAGCTATGTCGCTTCAAGATGTTTTAAATGGACCGTGTTACAATAGAATGTTATAAGTTAGTTCACGAAAGTCAGGGAAGAAGGAAGTTCGCATGAGTCAGAAAGAAGCAGTTGGCGAAAAAGAAAGCAGTTCGAGGAGAGTCGAGATCGCGAAAAGAACTGAGAAAAAAGTTAGAGTTCGCGAATAGAGAGTTGATAGAGCGACCGTTTAGACGAAAGTTAGAGATAGATTATAAACACCGAAAAGTTCCGAAGATCCCTAACTGTTTTTGCGTTGAGTGTTGTTAATGTTATATTTCTAAGACATTTAAGTGTAATTTCAATATTGTAATTAAACTGTATATAGTACAGTCTGCGTTTATTTTACACTAAAGAAGAGAAAGGTCCATTTATCCATCAATACCCCTAGACATTGATGTCTAGCCTATATTATTATAATTATTAGGATAAATACGAATACTAAATGACGCTCATTACATGATAAGGGTGTTTTTCACATAACTACCCCAATTTTTTATGAATGTCCTATAATATCTCAGTAGAAATGCAGTTTGAAGATAACCTCTAAAAGCTACTTATTTCAATTTGTATACATCTTATCTGAACGAGGGGAAATCTACCCTAGCGTACGATTCTACATCCTTACTATTCTTAGGAAAATGTGTGTCATATATGTACGTATGAATGTGCGCAGGGATTTATTGTAATAGCACTCGAGACTAAACCCTAATCGGCTTTGCTGCCGCGTAACCCGGGTCGGATTTTACGCCAAATTTGGCAAATCGTTTCCAATAAGCCTAGGAAAGTCTCATTGTAGGTTTTATTACACGCTCTATGTTCGAGAATATTTCATCATTATTTGTAGCAACGACTACCAATAGAATGGTTAGGATGGTTAGATTACTTATGTTATTTCTATTTATTGTCTCATCAGTGTACACTACTTTCGTATATGAATTATAAAAAAGGTAGAAAGCAATGACGTGAATTCAGAAGCTTTTTCGCGTTACTTCATATCACCCACGATCACAACAAAATAATACTTTTTTAATTACGCACAATTTTTAAAGGTGAATAACTGCGAAACTATTGAACTGATTTTGTCCATAAATTGAGTGCGTTATATAATCTACTGCATTACCTCGGGAATACTCCTACTTCTGACCACCCAATTGGTGTAAGACTCAAAGGGCAGTAGTTGAAAGTGTATATTTTACACCAGAAGGATATTTCATTCGTCTGTTCGCGCGTAATTCTCAGTTCAGGATTGCTCGAGAAGTGCTTCAGGAGTTAGCCGATCTTGAAGATACCACGGACATAAACATAAACCAGGATTGTTTGCAAGACATTTCAGGTGATTTTGGTTCTTGACGTTATGATTGCAGAGTGTTCGTGTTCGAACGTTCCGAGATATTGACGATATGATCAGTTGTTAGTGCTCAGAATCGATTGAAGCAAAACTCAATAATAAGAACACAAGCGGCTATGATGAAGTTCCCATGAGTCTATTAAAGAAGTGCATGAGTAATATAGTAACACCAATAACCCATATACTGAATAATGCTCTCAAAGATGGTGTTTTTCTTGATGCATTGAAGGTGGCGGTGGCTAAGCCAATCTATAAAAGGGGGAACGAAGATAATTAAGGAAATTATAGACCAGTAAGTTTGCTGAGTTCCTTTTCGAAAATTTTCGAGAAAATGGTTGCTATCCGTCTACTTAAATTCTTTAAAAAGTTATGGGATTATTTCTGGATCTCTCTAAAGCTTTTGATTGGGTTGACCATGAACAGCTCTTATTGAAACTGGAAAAATGTGGCATTAGAGATAAACAACTTAATTTTATGAGGAGTTATCTGCAGAAAAGAGAGGAGAAGAAGTTACATCAGAAGATGGGGACATAATAATGAGCATTACACAAGGTAGCATACTAGGACCGTTGCTATTTATTGTGTATATTAACGACCTCTACTCTATCATTCCAGCAAATTGCACATCATTAAATTTTGCGGATGATGCAAATTTTTTGATTGAATGTGATAATGTCCCTTCATCGATTGAGTGCCTCAAATTAGTGCTAAAAGACCTATGCAACTGGTGCTGTGATAACAAACTTGCTCTGAATCGACAAAAAACTGTCTGTACTTATTTCTTTACAGATAGATCAAAGCAAATTTTCACAAGAAGTATTAACTATGAAGATCATGAAATTGTAGTAAAGAATGATGTTGCATTTTTAGTAATTGTAATTGATGAAAATTTGAAGTGGAAAAATCACGTCGAACAACTAGGAAACAGATTAAACTCTGTAATAAACAGTTTGAATGTAGTAAAAAAACAAGTTGATGTAGATATATTGAGGACCACTTACTTTGCAAATTTTCAATCTTTAACATCTTATGGTATCATTTTTTTGGGTGGTTCCTCATGTATTGATAGAATTTTCGTTACTCAAAAATGGGCAATTAGAAAAATGCTAGGCCTAAAATATAGAGGAACCTGTAGAATTTTATTCAAGAAAAATGAAATATTGACAGTTTATGGGCTCTAATTATATCGATTATTGTTTTTCTTCCAACATAACTACTTTGTGAATTATAAAAATGTAAATAATACTAGACGTATGTTCCCATTCTTCTTTCCGCCACTCACTTGCAAGTTATGAAAAGCATCCTCTCTATATGGAATTAAGATGTTCAATGGTTTACCTAGAAAGATACAAAATATTATAGAATACAAGAGTTTTAAAAAAGAAGTCCATAAGTGCTTGATAGATTGTGAACCTTATGACATTAAAGAGTATGCGAATTTTTTTGATTGAGAATATTGTAATTCTAACTTGTTTCAAATTTGTAGTTCACTATAATTGCTGAAATAAATATTTACTTACTTACTTACTTACTTACTATTCTTGAGATATTCATTGTTTCTTAAAATTGTGGCTTGGTGGTGAAAATCAATGAAATAATATTAGGTGATTTAATCAATTTGGATATACACGCTAATTATATGCATCACGGCGTAATTAGATATGACTTGAGCATGAAAAAGTTTTTCTACATTAGTGATGCGGGAATAAACTTCATGTTTGAATAAGCTCTGTGGGGTATGCCGTGTATGTATATTCGTGTGCATTCGATAGCTCTAGTAGTTGATGAAACATTAGTGTTCCTATACAGGGCGGATAAAGGTACCATTCGTTGGACATTACAGTGCACTGATAATTGAGGTCAATAAGCTTCGAAACAAAAGCATGTCTACTGCTTATGTCAGGCTTGTTTGAGTTTTGACTGTTATACATATGTAAGTTTACACTGTAGGGATTCGAAAAACTTTATATTAGCATATTTCTTATTACTGTTGAAGACTCTTGTAATAAGGAATTTTCTTGGAAAAGTATCGATGGTGCATTATGAGGCACTTATTCATTCATTTTTATTGTAGTATTATAACCAGACATACTGGACACACAATTGAAGTCTGAAAAGTCATTCGTAGTTTTACTTTGTGTTGGTTGTTCAATTAGCGTAGCATTCACTCTCAATTCTGTTTCACAAGTAAAAATCACAATAATAATGTATATCGACACAAACAGAAATTTTTTTTACCCATTAATAAATCCTACATGGGTAGTGATAAAATATGACACAAAAACATAATAAACACAAGACAAAAACTATTCAATTATAAGAGAAATATTCTTCCTCTAATTTATCCTTGCCATTTCTTTAAGATAGAGTGGCATTTTGTTATATATCTTGATTTCAGTGTGATTTATATGTAGTTGGGTTAATCCTATGCAGTTGCATGGTGAAGTTGTTTCCATTTTGCGTAGTGTAGTCTTGATTAAAGTTGTTTTTCAATTGGTTATCCATGGATGAATAGTACACAGTTAACTATGAATATAGATGGTAAGGTAAGTATATTCTCAGTTGAGAAGATACTTTGTCTGCTACTCAACCAGTTAGTAAGTAATGATAATAATAATAATACTTCTTTATTTCAATAAGGTTTACAGATAAAATAGAAAGGCCTTTTACTTGATAGAAGAAATATAGCAAAATTTGAATATTAAAACAAATTGAAATATGTTTATCTTCTACAATTTTAATTTAAAAAAATTTTGTATTCAAAAAACTTTTAGAATTAAATTTATGTCTACAACAAGCACCGCTTACATTTAATTGACGTATATAATCAAAACTCAATATATAATGTCAAATGGAATAAATAACCCAACATATATACGAAAGTAATTAAAATTAATAAATAAATATTTAAAGGAGACAAAATTTTGTTTCTGGTCTTACCTTTAAGAACACCAATTGCCTTTTAAAAACATGAACACACTTGAAGGAATTCTCAAAGAATATAATTTATTTGAAATATTTAATAGATTTAAATATTCGAATAAGTTAATTCAAAAATCTGTGTTCTTAAAGGTAAGGCCAGAAACAAAATTTTGTCTCCTTTAAATATTTATTTATTCATTTTAATTACTTTCGTATATCTGTTGGGTTATTTATTCCATTTGACATTATATATTGAGTTTTGATTATATACGTCTACTAAATGTAAGCGGTGCTTGTTGTAGACATAAATTTAATTCTAAAAGTTTTTTGAATAAAAAATTTTTTGAAATTTAAATTGTAGAAGATTAACATATTTCAATTTGTTTTAATATTCAAATTTTGTTTACAGATAAGATGCTCACCTGAAGTGAAAAAGTGTTTGAATAAAATCATTTGGTTAGCTCTCTAATGTGACATTAAAAAAATCTCCTAGCTTATAAGGCTCAAGTTTTATAATCAAAGATTTTACTCTGTTTTTGAAGATTCTTAAATTATTTATGTTCTTAATGTTATTTGGCTAATGATTGAATATTCTTATACAACTATATGTCGGGTGTTTTTCGCTTAAAGTCAATCTATGAATTGGAAAATTTAAATTTTATGTTCTTGTGTTGTAACTATTACTGTGATTATATTGAATGAATTTTTCTTTGTTCTTATGTAAGAATACAGCACATTCGTAAATGTATAAACCATAGACTGTGAAGATGTCATTTTGCTCAAACAATTCTCTACAAGTTTCATTACATTTCAGCTTAAAAATTACTCTTATTGTTCTTTTTTGTATTTTAAACAGTTCTTCTAAATTTCTTCTAGTTCCCCAAAAAATAATCCCATATCTAAGTCTAGATTCAAAATTTGCATAATATAAAATTTTCATTGATTTATCATTCAGGTATTTTCTAGATATTCTAATTGCAAAATTAATCTGAATCAATTTCTGACTTAAATTTTCCACATGTGCTCTAAAATTCATGAACGACTCCAGGAATACACCCAGAAATTTAGTACTGTCTACAATATTTATAACCTTATTTTCTAAATTAATGCTGGTTGGTTTGCTTTTATTACTTCTGTTAGTACTGAGAACTATAAGGTTGGTTTTTTTAACATTAAGGGTCAATTCGTTCTTCTGTAGCCATTCATGTGTCCTATTGAAGAAGTTGGTACCTGCATGAATCAATGTACATTCTGTCAAGAAAGTACCGGGAATTATCGATTTAAATCTGGCGGGGCAATGAGGCAGGTAAAAATTTTTTTTCATAGATTGGTACCACTGTCCTTAATTACTATGCCAAGCCTGAGCGGGATCTGTCAACTAGTGTGTTTGCAACAGCTGATTAAGTCAGTCGATGTCAGAGTGCTTGCCGATTTTTACTATGGGTCATTACGTTGAGCAAAGAATTTGTTTAAAGTTTTGTGGTGCAAATGAATTTTCGTGTGCCGATGCATTGAAAATGTTGCAAAAGGCCTTTGGTGATAATGCTCTATCGAAAACTCGTGCATATCAGTGGTACAGAGCCTTCAAGGACGGTCGTGAAGTGGTCGCCCATCGACGGCTTCGATCGAAGATAACGTCGATAAAATTAAGGAAAGGGTGCTGGAAAACCGTCGTACCAGCTTGAGAGAGATAGCACATGATCTTGAGATATCCCACGAGTCCGCACGTACGATTTTGATTGATATTTTGGGCATGAGAAAGGTGGCCGCACGACTCGTACCGAAAGACCTGAATTTTCTTCAAAAACGTCATCGCGAACAGGTTGCTTCAGACATGCTGGATCGCTGTAATTCCGATTCTACATTAATGGAACGCATTATAACTGGTGATGAGACCTGGGTCTACGAGTACGATATGCAAACAAGCCAGCAATCATCGGAATGGGTGGCAAAAAATGAGCCGAAACCAAAAAAACCACGCCAAAGCCGCTCAAAAATGAAAGTGATGCTCATTGTTTTCTTCGATATCCGTGGCGTGGTGCACTACGAATTCGTTCCAGAGGGTCAGAAGGTAAACAAGGAGTATTACCTAGGCGTTATGAAACGTTTGCGTGAGCGTATCCGTAAGAAGCGGCCAAATTTGTGGGCGAACAACTCATGGATTTTGCATGACGATAACGCGCCTTCTCACCGAGCTACGATTGTGACTGACTTTCTCGCCAAAAACTCAACAAACGTGCTTCAGCAACCACCGTATTCGCCGGATTTGGCTTCCTGCGACTTTTTTCTCTTCCCAAAACTAAAATTGCCCCTTCGTGGCACCCGTTTTGAGTCGATTGAAGCCGTAAAACAAAATTCGGCGCGAGAGCTTAAGTCCATCCCGGAAAGCGCCTATAAAAAATGTTTCGATAATTGGAAGTGCCGTTGGCATAGATGTATTGGAGCAAATGGAGCCTATTTTGAAGGCGACCCAATAAATTTTGACGATTAAATGTAAAAATGTTGTTTTGATTGAAAATTCCCGGTACTTTCTTGACAGAGTAGTATACTCATCTTTTGCTCCTACCAATAGATTGGTGTCGTCCACATAATTTTTCATCTTTCTCTGCTATATCTTCCAAATCATTCAGGAAAATTAGGAATAGAAGTGGTCCCAATACACTTCTTTGTACTATCCCTCGTTTATTTATCAGCTCAGTGGATTAAGCATTTTCTCTTTCCTTGATGATTTTCACTTTTTGTTTTCGTTTGCATATATATGATTCAATCCACTTGTATGCATTTCCTCTTATTCCATAAGCCTGAAGTTTCTTGAGCAGGTGTTCCTGGTTTATTAATCGTATGCTTTTGACATATCCAAAAATATTCTCAGTGCTAAGTTGCTCCTTCCAACAGTTCCAATATGTTCTTTGTTAATTCAACTATGGCTGTTTGGGTAGATTTTCCTTTCAGAAATTCGTGGGGTGTGTTACTGAAAAAATCACAACTATTCAGGAATTTTGTGATTCTGGAGCACATTATCAGTTCGAATATTTTTGAAAAACTTGGCAGAATACTGATAGGTCTGTAGTTTCCTAGCTCTTGAGGATTTCCTTTTTTTAATATGGGTTTGATGATCGCTGTTTTCAATTGTTCCGGGAACTTGCCTTATTTGAACGACTGGTTTACCAGGTGTGCTAGGACGCCATTTATTTCAGGTAGGGCTAGTTTAATAGGACTTGTGGGTATTTCGTCTATTCCACTGGTGTGTTTATTCTTGAGTATTTTCCCTATTTCCAAGATCTCTGTAGGATTTGTTATTTTAAGATGAATAGATTTGTCGTTTGGTGTAAGGTTGCATTTTGGTTGAGGATGTATCTGTGAGCTGATGTTATTGGAATAATTATTGAATTTTTGTGCTATTTCCTTGGGATCACCTTCTACACCACATTCTTCTGTGTTCTTCTGCCTTCTCCCGATTTCATTACGTATTGACCACATTGTCTTTTTCTTATTTTCTGATTTCCTGATTCTTTCTTCAAATGTTTGGGTTTTGTATTTCCAAATTAATTGGTCATAGTCCTTTTTTGTTTTGTTATAAAGTTCTCTATATTTGACGTTACACTTGCTCATCAATAGTAAAATATCTAGCTGACTTTTGCATTTGTTTATTTATCTGTTTAATGGTATTTGCCTATTTTTTTTTTGTTTGAACTTCTTCATTGGGAAACATTTATTTGGGATAGATTGAAAGGTTCTCAGAAAAGCGTGCCACTTTGAATCAATGTTGCTATCTCCCTCCTCCTTGAATATAAATGACCAGTTCTAAGTGTTCTCATAATATTTTTTTGTTTTATAATTCTTCTTTCACTGTCTTTGGATCCTCACTAAAAAAATACACCATAGTTCAAATTACTGTGGAAAAAACAAATATACGTTGTTTTTGTCACCTTCCGACCTACTCCCTTCTGACTCTTCGGACTGCATACTAGTAAAATGCTCTCTTGATAATTTTTGGATTAGATTGTCGATATGCTTTGAGAATTTCATAGTTGGCTGCAGTGTTATACCAAGACACTTGAAGTATATGCTGGATGTTGTTCTGCATTCGAATACAAGTCTTTCCAGTATTGATCTTCATCCCATTTGCATCAAATAAAAGTTTAGCCTAGATCAAGGCAAAGAGTACAGTTAGGTACGCTTCCACATTCTCCGTTAAATCATTAATATATATAAGGAAAAAGCATGGTACCAATATGGAACCCTGGGGGACACGATATGTTGCCAGGTAGAATAATTTCCATTAAAGTGAGTTGTTTCTACCCTATCTGACAGGTAATTGCTCATCAGTTTAACTTAACACCACGGGCACCATAGAACTCAAGTTTTTTCAGCAATATCCTATCCGATCTATGGAATTGAAGGCTTTGGCTAAATCACAGGTTTCAAGACTGCATTTCTCTCTAGCATCAAAAAATTCACACAAATTTTGGAGGACTTCAGTGAATGCTGTTTCCACTGCTCGAACCGTTAGGGATCCATGCCTTAAGAACTCATGGATAACTTTTCTTTTTTTTTATACATTCACTAAGATAAAGCACTGGAGCGCTATTTATATTCTCATTCGTTGTCAATGAAAGAGTCGGCGTTGGATGAGATGGCGATACCAGCTGCAGTGGAGTGAGGAATGTTCCTTTCTTGTCCTGTGATGCCCTTTATTCCTACGCTAATTCCAACAGGAACCAAATAGAAACAATTAAACTGAGCAAAATCAGTTTCAATAAAATTTTGTGGACAATCGATTAAAGCCCAATTCACCTTGATTAGTTAGTAAATTTTGTTTCTGTATAATAATGTCGAAATTCCATATATTTCTGGTTTAATGGTTGAATCTTTGACAGATTTGCATCTGTTGGGTACATAAAAATATTATTTAAATTTCCATCAAAATTCAGAAAAGTCTTTCACGTGTCCTTAATCGGTGTGTTACACACGAAGTACGATAACGACAGTACGAATCTTTCACGATCTAGAAGTCCATTCCTCATAATTTAAGAGCGTGGCCACAGCCCGGATCCATTCGTAATCTACAGGTGAACGCGTTTGAAAAAAAGGTGATTTATTGTTACGAACGTGCGGATGTTTAATTACGCTCTATATTTCACCCTGGCATGTGAGCTGAGAGTGCTTTCCCGACAAGTCTACGGAAGAACTAGCAGATAGGACCCCGATACTCCAGCGTATCACGATATCCCCCACCTTCAGCCTGGAAGAGTTATGTGAATTGTGTATTCTAAAAGTAAGAGTATCTATATCTATTCTCCTTATCGTTCTGAAACAATGAACTGAACTCCATATTGGCTTACCAACTTTCCGAAATCAAGATTTTATTGAAACATCTTTTTTTTGAGAATTTCAAATTGAATTAAAACTAGTAAATACTCATGAAATAGCCTTCATTTCACAGAAAATTAGATGGTTTCTAAGCAAAGGCACACGTTGAGTCTTTTTCTGCACTCAGTAAAAATAATTGTTGCTTTTCTATATACTCGTCGATGAGTATCTCAGTTCATAGTGGAAAGGAAATTGTAGCTACCAAATATCTATGATTTTTATGCTCCTACCTAAAACTAAAATATCGCGCAAATTTTGAGACCTAGGAGAACAGCGTTAATTGCAGAGGCATAACATTCTCAGAAAGAAGCCTTGAAGGCCAATTTCACAATGTCTGAATAACAATAGTACATCTTACGTTAAGAATTAAACAACAAAAAAGTTTCACAGCAAAGTTAGCTTTTAACTCTGGTTACGAGTTAATCTTTTCTGAATACTATGAAATTTTTTTCTATACAGGGTGTCTACGTTTAAATGGGGCCAAACTTCAAGAGGAGATCATACAAGTTATTTGAAACAAAAAATGTCATAAAACACATGGTTGAAGTGTTGATGGTTATCCTTCAATTTAACATTTCTTGATTTCACGAAATATTTCAAGTTTTTCCATAAAATCAATTATACTTCAGTTATCCCTGTAGTCTCACCAAATTTGACCACATATATAGAAACGGCATTAAATTTGCTACAAGATGCTACAAGAAATTTTGTGTGCCAAAAAATTCTTATTGAGGGCGGGGTAAGGAGAGGATTATTATTATTCTGAAGTGAATAAAATAAGTCATATGTCTCCAATGGTTTTATCGATGAAAATTTATTAATTATGGACATGTTTTCTTTTCAGTAAAAAATACCTCATTTAGGGTGCTTTCGAATGACATATCAACTTTTGTGCTAGCTGCTTGTCCTCTGCCATAATATCATGGCTGAGAGGATAAAAACAAAAAGTTGAAATATTCCAAACCTAAATTTGCTCTATCTTGAAGCTCTTTATGATTGAATATTAAAGTTATTCTCATGGAAATCATGAATTTATCTGTCGTATCAAAATAATTCAAACGAAAGAAATAAATTCTAATAAAACATATTTCATAGAAAAATGTAAAGAAAACAGACTACTAATAATAATTATTCGCCTTGTTCAATACATTTCACACATACTTTTCGCACTGAATCTACAACACTGCGAAGTTCACAACGTTCCTGACGCATTTCTGTACAACACATCGATCATATGCTCTTGAGTCTGAACGCGAATTTGATATACTTTTTCTTCCACATTAAAGTTGTTGCAGACATAAAAAACCAAAGGCCTAAGGTCGGGGCTCCTTGGATGCCATCTTACCGAACCGTACTTTCCAACCCATTGCACTCCAAAATATTTATTCATTAAGTCCCGTACATTCCGGCTATTATGAGCTGGTTAGCTATCCATTTGAAACCCGTCATTTTATCTTTTAGTCAGGGACACTTCATCCAATATGTCTGTTGAGCTGATTTGGATTAATGTAATGAATTCTTCAGCGTTGCGGTAAACGGGAAGTATTGCTGGTTTTTCATACATGGCTATTTCGCAAATTTATTATACCCGATTTCGTGAAAGTGGCCCCATCAGCGCATAATATCTATCGCCCCCCCCTACTTATTCAGGTACCAACTACAAAATGTTAATCTCGTCTCAGCATCTACAGGTAACAGATCCTGCACTTTTTTCAAATGATATGGATGTAACTTATTTTTTTTAAGATCCATGTGTACTGTAGAATGATGAATTCTTAATGTACATCCAATTCGACGATTACTTGTTGTGAGGTCCCATGAGAAGTTTCATCCGAAGACAATGACAATAGACCCCTTGGGATGCTTTAGGCTGGTCGAACTCAAGTACAAGTGGCCCATATCTTAAATATTAGCCAAATTGTGATATCAGGTTTGCCACTGGAACTGTTCATCAAAGACCCAGAAGTGCTACAACACCAGTAGGAGACTATTTTTTAACTCTTTCGCTGAAAGATAGCATCTCAGCTCTTACAGAATGGCAAGTCAACATATTCGAGGTAGCACAGATACTTCAGAATCCCTAAGCACAGTTAGGAGACGTCTCCATGAATTTAATATTATATCGAGATGCTTGTTAGGAAGAGTTCTACTCACTCGCGAACACAAGCGTTCAAGATTAGAGTGGGCATGGAGCGGGTACACTGGCGAGATGAATGGCGATACGTACGAGTCCAGGTATGGACGTTTTTCTGAAACTCGACGAGTACAAGTATGGACACATCCATTCATACGAAGGAATTGCCGCTCTGTTCACGAAGTCCATCCTTTTCACGGAGGAACAATTATGATTTGGGGTGAAGTTTTTTTCGATGATAAAACTGAATCATCAGTACTTCCAAGACTCATAAGTTCTCAGGCATATGCTGATGAAGTAATCAGCGAAGTAGTTCAACAATTTCACGCAGCTATTCGTGAACATGTTGTTTTTCCAGATGACAATGTACTGTCGCATAGATTCCACCAGGTAATTAGAGAAGATCAGGGCATTCCTCAACTAGAGTTACCTTCAAATCAAGCATGCCTGAGACCAATTATAAAGAACCCTTGATGCCCCAGACCATAGCCGGAAGCGCTTCAACAGCTGCCAAAACTTTGGCAACAAATTGAGCAGGATATTCTAACAACTTGGTGGAAAGTATAAAGAGAAAATGCCAAGCAATTATTGATGCACGTGATGGACTTAAAGGGTTTTCTAATATGATGTTCTATTTTGGTAAAAACCAGTAATTTTCAAGAAAAACCAGGGAATGTTCATTTCATTGTATAGAGGAAGTTATGCCATTAACAATGGAAAACGATATCAGCCAAATGGCCGCCATAGCTACGGTTGCAGCAGTATATCCTTTTCCATGATCAATTCACACATTTGCGCCTGTATGTCCTCGATAACTTCACTTTAAGGTTTAGAATCGATGAAATCACAAGATCTTGGTGACCAATTGTGATCACCTCTTCGAGAAATAACACGGACAGGAAACTTTTCTTGTAAAATTGCGATTGTTTCGAACAAACGTCGTCCACATCAATATCTTCCAATTCCGACAATAAAAAATCATTAATCATTGCTCTGTAGCGCAATACATTCATTGTAACAGTTGCACCAGCCTCATTTTCGAATAAGTAAGGTCCAATCACACGTCAACACAAAAACTGTACCAAACACTGACACGTTGAGGATGGAGAGCCCTTTAAAGAATCATTCTTGAATTTTCCGAGCACCAAATGCGACGATTCTGTTTATTAACTTAGCCTCCGAGGTGAAAGTGGGCCTCAACACTGAAGATGAAAATCCGGATCATTTTGAGGAATTTCAAGGACCCAATCAGCGAAGATACAACGTTACTGGTGATCGACCGGCTTGAGTTCTTGTCTTAACTGAACTTTAAAAGTCCTAATGTTTCACTATTGCCAACCGCTTGTGGAATGCCAAAGTCCAAAGGTTGTACAAGGTCCGAGCACTTGCCGAGTCTTCCATCGAAGAAACCTTTGATTTCAAATTATCGAAGAAACTTCCCATTGAGGAAATCTTTGATTTCAAATTATCGGCTTAAATCGCGTGATTTATTTTAGAGTGATAGAACTTTAAATTGAAATAAAACACATTTTAATTAAGATTGGAGCCAATTTTTCTTTATTCCGGCATATATCCACCACGACCAGCTCTGAGGAACCGCATTCGACCAGACCAATTTTGGACCACTTTTTCGAGTAATTTAGGCTTCATTTCATCAATAAAACGAGTTATATTGGCTTCCAAAGTGTCAATTGTTTCTGGTTTATCAGCATAAACCAATGAGTTGAAATAACCCCAAAGGAATTAATTCAGTGGAGTTATGTCGCATGATCTTGGAGGCCAATTAATTGGAGCATTTCTCGAAATAATATTATCGCCAAATCTTTCTTTCAATAAATCAATTGTTACGGTAGCAGCATGAGGTGTAGCACCATCTTGTTGGAACCAAAATACTTCTGGGTCGGTACCATTCAAATTTTGAAACAAATAATCATTGATCATCGATCTGTAACGAGCACCACTCACTTAACATTAGCTCTAGCATCGTTTTTAAAGAAATATGGAACGATAATGCCTCCAGCGTGTAAAGCACACCCTACAGTGCATTTTTCAGGATGCAATGGAACCTGCAGAAGTTCTTGAGGTTTGTTTTCACTCCATATATGGCATTTTTGCTTGTTTACATAGCCGTTCAACCAGAAATGAGCTTCATCACTAAACACAATTTTACGATAAAAAAGTGGATCAACTTCAAGCTATATTCTAGGGCCCAATCGCAAACAAACGACGCTTATTATGGTCAAGTGGCTTTAGTTCTTGAACCAGTTGCATCTTGTATGGGTGTAGGACCAAGATCTTTACGCAAAATTTTCCATGTGGTGGATGCACAGAATCCAACTTGATGTAAACGTCGAGGAAAAGACAGTTTGTACGTACAGTTCTTTGTCTTGTTTTCGTTGCATCGAGTAGAGAAAATGTTGTCCAAAATCTATCGATAGTTCGATGAATAAGCTGCTCTGATGGACGATTATGTAAACCATAAATTTCACGAAGTGCTCTATAAGTTTGGCAAATAGAACACTGATTTTGAAAATAAATTTCAACAATTTGTAAACGTTGTTGCGGCGTGAGTCTTTCCATGATAATTTGTCAATGCTTACTGAACAGAAATGTCAAAATAACATGGCTTCTACCTTCTGTCAAATCACAGTTATCCCTATCGAGACGCCCCCCAGGCATTAGATCTTGACGTGATGGGGGCGCTCTCTTGACTAGGACCCTAGATTCGTCCCGGCGAATTGGAGGGTTAAGTCTTGGTTACTAACGTAATGCCATTTCGCGCCAGTCACTGGACCTGTATGGTGGAAGATCTCTGAATGGGGCCCTAGTTTTACTCAGGTGAAATGGAGGGCTGAGCCGGTTGATTAACTCAGTGACAAGGGAGTCTGTCGCAGCACAGGGCTTCTCCCTTAAAACTGGCGTACTCTACCCTATCGCAGTACAAATCTCCGGATTCTGTGTAATGGCCGAGTGCGTTATGTAGCATACTGCGTTACCTAGGGGGGGTGGTCTTGCCGTCAGGTGTTACTTGTACCACCTGGCCACCCCAATTGGTGTTGGACTCGAGGGGGCAGTGGTTGAAAGTCCGCATGCTGGACTAGGGGGTTATTTCATTTATCTGTTCGCAGACCCCCATTTTCGGGATATTCTCATGAAACGACTCGGGGTTTAACGGGACTTGACGGTTTGACCGGCCTGTCCTGGCCCCTGGATCTGTGCGTGACAATTTAGGGTTTGTGGATCTCGACGAATTGGCTCCGCCATTAGTGCTTGACGCCAGGATCAATCAAATGACTTCACATGGGTTCGGTGGGTCAGGACGTATAGTCCACTAGACGGTGCTCGTACCAGGATCAATTGTAGTCGTCAATCTTGAGTTTATCTTAGTTCATGGGACTGCGTTCGGGTGGATGGATAAGAATTCCCTCCGGCGGGTGTGTTGCGTCTCAAACAACTCGGGTACTGACCTGCTGAGCCAGTAGAGGTTGGATAGTGCTTTCGCTGCTACCAGTCAGACGGTTCTGGCTTTCGAGTCGGGGCCCAAACTGGAAGCTGGTGGGTTCATCTCTTCGGAGGGGTTCTCGCCACGCGCGATGATATGGCGTAATCCTTATCACACTTTCTACCTCTAGGGGTGGACTGTGAAGACTGCTTGGTAGTCACTTGGATAAGAGGCATTCCTCAAATAACCAATAACTATTCTGGTAGAATTCACCTATCCCTATCGAGAGTTCTTTCACTCTAAAAAAAACACTCGATACTTTTTATTGAGGGTGAAGTATGAAATTTTGAAATTTTCAGAATTTCTGGTTTTCGTGAAATTAGTTTATTTTCGAAGAGAAAACAAAAATTAATTCAATATTATTCGTTATGGACAAGTAGCTTATTATCGTTTTATTGTAGATGTGGATCCACATTTCCAAAATTTAATTTTGAATAAATTATTCTTCCTGACACTTCTAGTGTCACCGAGTATGTTCAATAACGGACTGGTTGACTGAAATATGGCACTCTCATTCCAGTTGGATGCGCGTATGAACACCTGTCATAAAAATTCTTTACAACCAACATGAAACACAATATTCTGAAAAAGTAATAAGATATCCTATATTACTATGAGCACATGTACAATCATTCACCTCAGACCTAAAGATACACCACGAATTCAACAGCAGGAACACAGCAACAACGCGCGACCTTTACGTTCACAATAAATATCAGTTTAACCTCCCACAAAAGCCCATGAAATATCGCACAATTACTATCGCACGAAATATAAGTTCAGCGTAAAATTTCCCCATGCATCTCGAAGATACAATAAACTTTTGTATAAAAGGAAAGTGTCAGAAAATTTATTTTTTCTATGAATATGAGATTCGTTGCGCCAAAAATGTATTCGAGAACCGGTTGTTATTAAAATTTATGTAACTGTTTTCTCGCAAAGGGGAAAATAAGGTCGTTATGCAGATGATACGAATCGAAACCAACCTACCTGTTTGTTGAATATTTATTCGGTTTTAATGTATAATTCTCCTGTTTCCGTGTCGGGGGAGGTTTAGAACGGCGTAGTCCCAGGGTGGATTGACAAGGGGTATTTTCCAGGGAAATTCTAGTAAATTTCCTGGAAATGAAGACATTCGTCGTTTAGCTCAATCATAGACTTGTGGGACGTGAAATTGGATTGAATTTTTTATGGTCGAATTCTTTATGGTGCGCACGCCAACCCATATTTATATTTTCACCTTTATTCAGAGTTTTAAAGTAACAGCTCGAAATCGATCAGAAACCGAAGAGAAACTATTAAATCAATTTCAAAGAAAGGAATAAATGAGAAATCACCTAGTTTTCATTGTGAGGATGCAGTGACTCGAGTTTCGTAGTTTACTATATTTCAAAATTGGTGAATAACAGGCTGCATTTCAAAGGTATTATATCGGGTGTTTTTTTTAGATTGATAGAACTTTCTATAGGGATAACTGTGATTTTACAGAAAGTAGAAGCCATGTTGTTTTGACATTTCTGTTCAGTAAGCATTGACAAATACTCACGTCGTAACAACGTTCACAAATTATTGAAATTTATTTTCAAAATCAGAGTTCTTCTCGCCAAACTTATAGAGCACTTCGTGGAATTTATGGTTTCCATAGTCCTCCATCAGAGCAGCTTATTCGTCGAACTATCGATAGATTTCGGACAGCATTTTCTCTACTCGATGCAACAACAACAACTAGACAAAGAACTGTACGTACAGAAAAAAATATCGTTGCTGTAAGTCATGGTGTTAATTATTATCCAGATTTGTCTATTCGTCGACGTTCACAACAAGTTGGACTCTGTGCATCCACCACATGGATAATTTTGCGTAAAGATCTTGGTCTACACCCATACAAGATCCAACTGATTCAAGAACTAAAGCCACTTGACCATGATAAGCATGGTTTGTTTGCTGATTGGGCCCTAGAACAGCTTGAAGTTGATCCACTTTTTTATCGTAAAATTGTGTTTAGTGATAAAGCTCATTTCTGGTTGAACGGCTATGTAAACAAGCAAAATTGCCGTATATGGAGTCAAAACAATCCTCAAGAAGTTCTGCAGGTTGCATTGCATCCTGAAAAATGTACTGTATAGTGTGCTTTACACGCTGGAGGCATTATCGGTCCATATTTAGTTGAAAACGATGCTGGAGCTAATGTTACAGTGAACGGTGCTCTTAACAGATCGATGATCAAAATGATTATTTGTTTCAAAATTTGAATGGTATCGACCTAGAAGTGTTTTGGTTCCAATAAGATGGTGCTACACCTCATGCTGCTACCGTAACAATTGATTCATTGAAAGAAAGATTTGGCGATAACATTTTTTCCAGAAATGCTCCAATTAATTGGTCTCCAAGATCATGCGACATAACTCCACTGAATTAGTTTCTTTGGGGTTATGTCAAGTCATTGGTTTATGCTGATAAACCAGAAACAATAGACACTTTGGAAGCCAACATAACTCGTGTTATTGATGACATAAGGCCTGAATTACTCGAAAAAGTGGTCCAAAATTGGTCTGGCCGAATGCGGTTCCTCAGAGCTGGTTGTGGTGGATATATGCCGGAAATTATTTCTTAAACATCAATGTAATAAAATTATCTTTCAAATAAAAAAAAAATGGCTTCAATCTTAATTTAAATGTGTTTTATTCCAATTTAAAGTTTTCAAAAAAAAACCCCGATATATTTATAGAAGGCTTGTGTTTGTGGAGAACCTCGAGGAAGGTCCTTCTCTTCATTCAATAGTTTTATTGCGGGATCGTTTTAGAAAAATAAATAAATTCGTGCATTTTTTTTGTCGAAAATTGAAGCTTTATTGTAAAAATTCATTATTATATTATACTGATACTTCTAGATCTTCTGTAAAGATTCCTCAGAAGTTTTTTCAGCTTGTACGAATTAGGACCTCAGTTGTGTTCTGGGTAGGCTTTGTTACTGTGATCTTATGCCACTTTATGTGACAACACTGTTAATTTTCGACCAACAGTGAAAAAGGTGGCCGACACCCGTTTCACTAGAAAATTTTCTTCCAACCTGAACAGGCTTTGATCCCAGGACCTTTCGGTTCCCAGCCCAATACTCAAATCACTGAAGTATCGATTTAACTAAAATGTAGAGACAACAAGGTCCGTACTTAAAGCTGAACTAGCACAGCAGTGGTTAGTACAGACATAATCCTGCAATAGAAGCATCCCAACACCACCATAAAATATTTAACAAATTTTTTCAGGAGTTTGACTTCTTATCAAATTCTCGAGCGTTTTGTTGAATTGTAAAACTGAATTTATGGAATGTATGCTCTCTGGTGGAGAATTAAATACAGTTGGGTCAAGAAAATTATAGAATCTCTGATTCTTTCTGACATTCTTTAATGCATATGGTACGATACATATATTTTTATTGCAAATGAGCTGTCTCATCTCCTTAATTTGTTTCAGTATTAACTTTGTTTAAAATAATTGTCTCAGTTCAAATATAACTCCTCATAGAGATCACTTCGATAGCGCAGGGACCTTAGGCAACATTAGTTTTAGAAATCTTCGCTGTATCACCTCTGCGCAGGTAGGACTTAGATACTTCTTCCATTCCTTTTAGACAGTATGTCAAATGACTTTGTACTGGACTATAATAAATAATCTTTTTATATTTCATGTCCAGTCTGTTATTCAGTTGACGTAACTTATCTAGAACACTCCTCAATTTCTTTACTACAAAATTTTCATGGAAGTCCCATCTCAAATATGATAACTCCAAAATATTTGAAAGTAACCAAACCAATCATTAATCATTCTCAGATCCTCTTCTGCTTGTTTCTTAACCCCAAGCCAAGTATCCCCAGCATGGAAAATCGCAGTGTCATCTGAAAAAATTATTATTATTCCAGACTATCTTACAGAAAACAATTGATCCACATATATACAGAAAGCATAGCACTCAAAATCATTCCCTGAGGTACTCCGCATTCAATTGTTCTTTCGCTACTCTTTACATTTTTAACATTTACTGTTTCTGATCTGTTAAATATAATTGTAGTATTTTGTATGCATTTCATCTTATATAAATGTTTTCCAGTGCATTCAATAGAATGGAATGGTCAATCAACGCCCTCGATAAATCCACGAAAACTCATATAGACGGTTTGTTTTATCGAGTGCTTTGTATATGCTATCAGTTAATTATAGTCCGTCTAGAAAGTAGCTGGAAAAAACGAAGCTCAAATGTAATTATTTAGTATATATTTTCAATTCTTGAACTAGAAAATTATAACAAAATATTCGTCTTATTTACTCATACTGCCTCTATTTAACTGTAAACACTCGACTAAACGTCGAGGTACACTCGAAACTAGATGACCTCCATAATTTTCGGTGATTGTAGTCCAGGACTGTAAAACTGAGTGAATTAAATCATCTTTATTTTGTGGCGCTGCTAGTTCAACTTCAATCTTCATTCGTCCCCATATGTTTTCAATGGGACTAAGATCTGGTGAAACTGCTGGCCAAGAAATGGTTATCACTTGGTGTTCTTGCATCCAAGCTTGAGTATAGGCCGAAGTTGGCATCTTGCATTATCCTGCTGAAAACGCCACCCCTCTGGATATAAAGCATGCGCCGTTTCAAGAAGAAAATGCCACAATACTTTTCACTATTAATGGTACCATCAACTAAACACAGAGCCGTAGCACCACGCTGAGATGTTGTTCCCTAAACCATTATTTTGGTGGAAATTCGGAAATTTGAACGGTAACAGGTTGTTTTGATAGGTTTCTTAAGTGATTTCCACCAAAATGAAAAAAACTTTCATCAGATACAAATACATTATTGAAATTATCTTCCTGAACATGTGGACAAAATTCTATCCTTCGTTTCTTTTGTAAATGGTCATCATAGGGATTTTTTTTTGTTTCCTTGATATGTAGCCTTGTCTTTTCAGTGACATACGGATGGTTTCTGGACATACTTTTATATTTCGTTGATTTACGAATCTGTTAGCCAATTTGCGAAACCCCAGGCGCAGATTGTTTCGTCTTAAGGCCGATAAAGCGTTTAAATTGTTTCCTTTAATCTTACGCGGTCTTCCCTTGTTTATGCCTCATATCTATCCCATGTTTTATTCTCTTTATTGTCTCATATACAGTACTTTATCCCAGTTCAGTAAATTGCACTAATTTTTTAACATTGCGAAAACCTTCTGTTTACAATTATTCTTCGTTTTTTCTAGTTGCGACATTATTTCATAAATTGTATACCTGTTGATAATCAACAATATTTGGCAAATAGTGTTGCTATGCAACTATGGCCATAGCCGACTATCTGCACAACCTATTGTATACATTATTTCAAATTAATTATTAATTTATTCTCAGAATGTTACAAAAAATAAGTATTTTAAAATTATAAAAAATAAAAATTCCGGATACTTTCTAGACGGACTGTATTATTTGGTGGTGATGAAGGGAACACTAGGGTTGATCTATCTCTGAACCTCTACTTAACATAATCTTTGGTACAGCTTTTATTAATTATTCCAAGTTCCATGTCAGATATTGCTCTCCAAATCGACATGTAGTCTTTCGCCATGTTATTTTCCAAAACTGAACCTGAATTCGTTTTTGAAGACAACAGTATTACATTCCTAATTCCGGTAGTCCTTCTCAGCACCAATCTAGTTGGCTAAGTCGATGTTCAGGAGTGGAATATGACAAGAAATGCGGATGGTATGAGAACCAACTAAAGCTTTGTATTCTGCAACGCTACGCCTACCATTGGAAATCTCATCTTCTGTGTGCAATCTCTAATAGCTCTCATGGAGATATAACGTATCTCTGAGTCAGAAGTCGGAAGTGACACTCTTTGTGTTCGGTAATTCTGCGGCGACATCCTGTATTCCTTCATGACCTTGACGGAACTATGCTTAACAAGCATCTATCACATTATTGGATTTATGTTTGTCCTTAATGAATTGGAGCTGATGGAAATTGAATCGTCTTCTTGCTCCAGAAAGAAGAAATGAAACAGATATTTTGATAATGCAATAAGTCACAATTACAGGTCTTTGGCAGACATATATTCATTGTACAAAAACTGATCCTACTTCGTGAAACAAGTATACCGAAAATGATTAAAATACTACAACTGGTTGCTCTTATCTTACTATTAATAAATATAATTTGAGCTTCAGGAATAATTTTCTAATATATTTCTTTATAACTCGGCAAACATATCTTCAGAGGTCACAAAAATAAGAACGCTGAATTTATGACGAAATGAAAGAAACCAGTTGCCATTTAAAGGCGGGAATTCAATTAGCATTGCAGATTTGAGTAATACGAAGCACTTATTCCATTCATAGTGGAATTCCCATGTCTTCGCATAAAAACGCAAGAATGCAATAAAGTCCGTTGTAACAAGCCATGAATAAAGAGTAAACTACACGATTGTTAATGTTCATTTTAACTGCTTCATTTCATTCCCTTGTCGCAATATCCCGACGGAAGATAAACTTATAATTATTCTGGTCATTTGATTCGTGTTTGCTTTTGATAGTTCTCAACGATGTTCTGGATCGGTATTTTTCATCCTTTTCCATATGACGACCTCCAAAAAATACAGTTCTCAACTACTTACTCTTCGCAAATTTTCTTTGCTCACACCAGGACGGTAACTTGTTGATTGGAATATAGTGGAAAAATAATAAATGCCTTCTTCCTTTTTGTTTTAGCATTGTCATCCATCAGAAGCGATTTCGAACTGCTTCGAGCTCACGCGATACGGAAACAAATGTTTACGAGCTGAGCAGATTCAGGTTTTAGGTTGTCTACATACAAACCGATTTGGATTAACCCAGTATTTCATAAAAATAAAATATTCTTCGATATCATTGAATGGAATATAAAATGAACTATAGAAAATAAAGAGCAAGGAAAAATAAGTGATCCGAGTTCGCAAATCATCCAGTGACTCAGGCTGGGTAGCGTAAATCTTGGATTCCAGGTGATTCCATAGAAAAAAGTCCAGTGGAGCCAGCTCAGGTAATCTGGGTGGCCACTCAATATGTCCCCTTTTTCCAATCCAGGCGTGAGGAGAATTTTCATCTAAGAACTGACGCACTGGTTGAACGAAATGACGTGGTGCGCCATCTTGTTGGAAAATGATCGTTTGATGGTCTTCTGAAAAGTTGTTTCCCCTCGAACCGAATCAGAAATTGACGGGTTTGAGCGATTTTCCACATTTACATTTTAAAGTCGGAAAATCGAGGTGTTAAATTTTCGTTGGATCACCCTGTATATTAACATATCTCTTACTGTGGCAGCATAATGCACTGGGTAGCCATCTTGTTCGTACCATATGCTACCCTAAATATTCAGTGGAACTTCCTTGTAAATCTCAATTTAATTAAAAACTTGAGGAATCCACTGAATTTTATTTCAAACGCACCTTAAAATGGCACATTAGAATAATTTTCAAATAAGGTGGATTAATTTGTTAATAACGGGATAATTTCCACAAAAAAAATTGTTTACAATTTTAGCAAGAATTCACGAACTGTTATACCATTTTGGAATTATCAGTAAATGCGGCAAATTTTGACGTCACTTGCCAAACTCGCATAGTAAATTTTTTTCTCAGTACAGTCAGTTTAAACTGGGCAAACGTTTCATTTTCAAATTTGTTTTTTGGAAAAAATGTCTCTTTTTCATCCAAGCTAGACCCGTTGGTTTTGAAATTTTGATAACAGTTTAGAGAAGCATTACTAAGGGTTACATAAGATTTGTGGCAACAGGCACAGGGTGTAGAATTTTTTTTCAAATGCCTATCATTTTGAAAGCCTGCCATATTTTTTAAATTTTTTTCTGATAACCAGTCTTGTCACCCAGTTACGGTTTGACGTTGATTTCTGTGACACCTGCATAAGTGTTTCATTTAACTAAAGTGATACAGTAATGTTGACTATGTTTAGAACAATTCCAAAATTTTAATGAAAATTTCATAAAATCCCGCACTTAGTACAAAAATTATATTTTTATGAAGATTTTTGTGGAAAATGTTGGTTGGGCTATTCTTTCTTCCAGCTAGAATATCAGATGAAGTTGGTTTGCGTGTTTTTCATTAGAATTTACCAGCAATACTGGAAATTATGTCTCATAAGTATCGCTGACTTGGTAACTTTTTTAAAATTAAACTTTCGCTCAGGAACATATGTCCAAGTATTATCTGGATCTCATAAGGAATTATATCTTACTCTACACATATCAAAGATGCCTTTTCCAAAATTTTAGGATGCTTACAAACAGCTGAATTATTTCATGAAAAAATATTTTAACATTAAATCATAACAATGCTTTAACTCGAAAATGGTGCACAAGTACACCTTTTTCTTGTACTTAATTATGATATACATAAATGGAGGAATTTCGCCGATATCTTCAACCAAAAAAATTCTGACTATTTAGTGCTAGGTTCAGTCTATCCCTGGTGGTCTTAAAGACATACGAGGAAGGAAGAAATACCATTTGGTTGCAAATATTTTCACAGGGGAGGAAAAAATAGAGCATTTCTGATACGCCTTTATATACTTTATTCACACCCTCAAAAAGAGTCACGTCGTGTCGGAAAATCCTGTATAGAAGGAATTGAGTTCAGAGATATGTAATTATGAACAATATAATCAATGTAATCATGAACTGAAACTCCCAATACAAAATAAATGCTTCTATGATTTTTATCAAATCATTGGAAACACATAGAGATAAAAAAAATACATGTAAATCCTGATTCATATCCTATCATGTTAAGATATTTATTTTCATCGAGTTCCTGGAAGAAATGAGAGGGAAAATACGAGGGAAAAATAATGGCAAACAACAGATTAAAAATATTTATTGCTTCTTCGGACTGAAGTTAATCGAATATAATATTTCTCTCTAGATAAATACATGCATACGCTATAACTATTTAAAACTCTTCCTACATACGAAGAAATATTGACTTCGTGTTTTATTTATCCTTTAATTTCAGGAATTTATTGCTTTTTAATCCAAAATCTAACAAAATAAATTGTACAAAATTTCATCGTCAGTCAAGCTATTGGGCTTTGCACAGTTTTTCGGAAAGCGCTTCTTTAGGGCTTTCAGATATATCGAAATGATCTACTTTTCGATAATGCTAGCAAGGGTGGATTCAAACTATTGCAATACTACTTCAGTGATCAATTTGTGTTATTCGGTTCAAGTTGCGTGAAAATCTAAGGTTTATCAAGGTGTATTTGGCTCGATTACTTATCTCTACTTATTTAATAATAATGTGAAAATAGCAGTACTTCTCAATTTACTCCATGTTTGTGATTATTTCGTCCGTAAAAGGAAATTTGCACAAATGAAACGAGGAAAAATTCACTACAAAATTGATTGTAAAAAATATTTCACTACCAGATTTTTTACGTAATTTTAAAATATTTGTTTTGTGAAATCCCTCGAATTTATTGAAAAATTTAAGTTGTATGACCATCCATTTCATCTTTCTTCAATAACGAATACAATGGTGGAAATATAAAAAATGGACAATCATATACATGTTCTGAAATGTTCGTAGTATAATTATTGTATTATCAACAAAAAATTCATATAAAATTTGACAAACGCTAATTTTATAAGACGTGAGTGAAAATATAATCAAATGGTAATTTTCATTTCAAATTTAGAATAAATTCTGTAACATGTCTAAGATAACACTTTATCACTTTATAGAGATATATTATATATTATCTGCATATGTGGTGGTAATGGCAATCAAGTAATGAATAATCAAAGGAAACATAAAGTATTGACCAAAATTATCTAAATCCATCACCAAACACAAATTGTTTTGGGTGGGTGTTACGGAATAACGAATTCATTCACCTAAAATGTCCCACATAGAATTCAGAAAGGTCTCTTTAATTTCCCTTTTAAAAAATAGATAGTACATTCTCCAGAAAAAGAACCTGAAAAATTCTACCCACGTCTCGTCATCTTCAAGACGTCTGTTGTTTCAGTCTCTCTCAGGAATATTATGATCCCCACAAACTTCCTTGTCTTCTATTGAACTTCTGCGGGACGTACATCAATCTGTAGATAGCTTTGCTCAATCGAAGTTCCAATCTTTAGTAAATATCCATTAAAAATTTTAGGGTCTGTTTCAGGTGTGTATGATATTTTGCTTCTTCCTGAGTTAGTTTTTATTATCTTCAATACTGTAATTTGTAATTATCATCCGCTTTATCAATTTTCCACTTGTTTTTTCTTTTGAACTCCACAATTATGAAATTTATTTCGGATGTTAGTCTTCTGATTGATATTCCGGTGTTTGTTTCAGTTTCCACTTGTCTACTAGGATACTGTTGGGTCTACCTTTTATGGTATGAGATGTGTTTTTCAATGTTATAAGCAACATCTTTACTTTTATTTCATATATATTCTTCTTCCTCGAAAGAATTGAACCTTCTGACAATTACTCACTGCGGCCAGAATTCCGGTTCATTGACTGTTTCAAATAGTTTGAAGAAAAGAGCAAATTTGAAAGATTTCCTAGGACTTTCTTTATAAGAAATATTTGCCCTATTTGTGTTTTTTCCCTGGAAAATTTTTCGAGAGGATCTCAACCGCATGTACTGATTACACTTAGTATTTATCTGATTTGATAATTCAGATTCATGCTTAATTTATTTTTTGAAATGAGTGAACTGAATCCTTGCAGATACAAAAACAATTGGAGGGCAACCTTACACCATTGCACAATAAAAAAGCTGCATTTCAGAGAAGTGATTGCCACAAAATGGCGAATGCGCCACTATATTAAATTATGTAATGAACTAACCTAGAAATCCAACTTTTTTATGCAGCGAATGTGTCAGATTGTCTTAATTTTTTTTTATATCTTCAAAATGTTTAATATTGCTGTTTTGAAGAGGTCAAACATATATGTCAATACCATTTCTCTGTGACCAATGATATCTTGTAAAACAAGGTTAGAAGTAAAAATATACAATTAAGTCTTAACTCGAAAACTACAATAAATCTTTCAACATACAGGAGTAATTTGAGTCCTGATAGCAGTGCGTTATCTATAGACTTGACACTATTTTTTGGGGCACAGCAAAATTTGATTTAGAATAATGAGATTTCTATTATGACTATCTAGTCGTTAATAGAAAATGAATGTAGGAATAGAACAAAAATAGATTAGTGTCTTTCTTAACCTTTCTATTTATTAAATTCTTCAATTTTCAGTGCTACTGTGGAAAGTAAATTAATTGAATGAAGAACAGAAACCATGCCGAGTATTATAAATATCAATTCGTTCAGAAAAGTGTTTTTTCATACAATGAACATTTCTTTCCATGTGTAAGAATTGAATACCTCATTACACAAGAATTTGTTTTATACAGATGTAAATGAAAAGTAGGGGTTGTTTCACAAACTATTGTCTCAATAGAAACAATCAAAGCGCGTATAGGCAATTGGACATATGAATGCCAGTGTGCACCGGCCCTTGTATTAAGAAATTACAATCACAAAATCATAAAAAATTATAGGATTAACTGTAAAAAATAAGTAAAAAAAGCTTAAAATACATTTCCCACTGTTTCCATTTCTCTAATATCACACATTCGCTATTTCAAGTCGGTCCCAAAAAAACAATATATTTTCAGGTCGTCGTGACTGACTTGAACGAGTTTTCCATTCAGATTTCCCTCGACGGGTCATAATCCCCACGAATCTGTCAGCAAAATTCGGACCTGTGTCACATGGACACCGTAATTTCATTAGAAATATTCCATAATGTATATTTTTTCCTTCCCATTCGATATCGAATAGAGTATGCATGTTTTATTTTTGTTTCCCTTAATATAAAGCCGACTCTTCACACGGAATTGTTTTTTATATAAAAACACTGGTCAGTAATTTCACGAAACTACAAATAACATTTAACCGACATAAATTGAGTCGACTGGAACAAATAGAAGAATGTTTTGCATATTGGTAATTGAATAGTCATTTTATAAAAATATTTCTTGAATAAAATAATTTTACGTTGCCATATTATTGAAAACATTGAATGAAGCATTGATTTTGAAATTTATTTACCGTAAAAAAGTATTTAAAATTTCAAGAGGAATAACGGGAAAACATGATCATTGCGCATGTTTCATTGAAGGTATAATTAAATAATTTTTTTTAATTAACTGTTAGAATATGACCAAAAGTTGATGATGAACAAAGTTTGTTGAATGGCAAATGGATAAATCTTGAAGACAAGTGGTTTCAACTATCTCTGTGTCACTTTTTACAGTGATGTGAAACATGATATCATTTACACAGGATATTGCTTGATCGTCTAATCTTCACATGTATAATATATGAAGAAACTTTCACTTTATATGTAATTAAAAAATGCACACTACCAGATTCCGCTGATGAAGCAGACTCAACTCCTAGCATCGACTTGCTTTTCACGGAACCAGATAACGTTAAGTCTTCCTATCTAGGTTTCATTTGAAATTGTAATATAATCTTCAGTTTTAATCTAATCGCTCAACTCATTCATTTCATTCTAAGTTTTGAATGAGAAACCTAAAACGAAAAAGACGAAAATTTATCCACTGGTGCAAAAAAACAGAAAATGATCGATAATAATAAATGATCTATTTTGAATTGAGTATTTCATCATTTCTGTAGTCATATTCAGGTTTTCTAAGACTACAAAAATTATAAATGATATTGTTGAATTAAGTATTTCATCATTTATATGCCCTTTTTGCATCAATGTATATATACAATGTCATAAAATGAGAAAAAAAAAATATAATTTGAATATCAAAACAAATTAAAAAAATACTTTCTAGATAAGTCTTAATTTTATCTAAAGATAATATCTTTATTTATATATTATATAAAGCGGAAGTTTTTCAGAAATCTGATTTTTAATTTTTACATGTAATCTTTGGCAGAAGTTCATAAATTTATGTATTCAGATGGTTTCACTAGAAGACCACAATTATATTGTAGGGTTTTCTGGAAACTCGAATTTAGTTCAACAACGATCATGTGACGTTTGGAGGATAAAACTGAATACATCATCAAAATTCTGACATATCTATGTGGAAATATTGATAACTAACTTCAAACGAAGAGAACTCTCAAGTTACTGAAACAAATATTTGAATATTTTCCATATCAATAGTTGAATAATTTCCATATCAAACTTTCCTATAGAAAATCATGTTTTATTCGCAATTTGGATCTTGTACCCATATTTAACGTGAAATTTTATGTTTTAACAAACTATTTCGACCCATGAATGTATTGAATAAGAACTCAATTCAAATTTTGCCTAAAAAAGTTAAAAGGAAGCTTTCCTTCATTTCAATTGTTGCCTTATATGCAAATTCATTTAGGTTTGAACTCTGCTTGGTATTGTTCTAGTCGACAAAAAATTCACAAAATTTCGATCAAACCCTCATACTGTTGTAGGTATATAAATATTTGGAACACATTTCTGTGAAATCATATATATAATAATTCACAATAAAAATTCGTTGTTTATACCATAAAAATTAGATCGTCAAGAATAAATAAGATTGATATAAATAAATAAATATACCTTAATTAAATGATCACATAAAATAAATTGACTAGATTCTCTTTCTAGTATTGTACCAAGTATTGTTTGTATATATTCGAATTTTGGAACTCTAACAAATATACTTTCTTTGGAGTATTTTTCCATCGTAAAACTTCTTTTCAAAATAGGTATATATTTATAGTTATTGCAATGATTTTAATGACTAGAATTGACATTATAAACTTAAAACTAAAATTTCTCTCCATAACATAAAATGTTGGAGTTCTTATAAATTTCTTTTAATAATTCATACACTTATAATGTAAAACACAGAATAAATAGTAAATAAATAAATTAATACATGATATTTCCATTCGCACATTTCGTTGATGATTTGAATTCTAGGCTTGAATAATTTTCGAAGCGATCGCTATGCAATTATGTGAGTATTGCTATTCCAAAACCCTTTATGAGCTTCGAGATATTAATAAATTGTATTTCCAATAAATTCCTCTGAGTGATACGTATATGACAGTTTAAAAATTCTTCCCTAAATATTCGCCTCAACAATTTTTAAAAATCTGTTCATGTTGAAACGTCAGTAAATTGCTCAAACAACTGTTGTTTAAATAACGAAAATTTGAAAAAAACACCATGCACATAACTTCATATTCTGTAACTTCAATTTTGAAAGTATTCAAGTTGAAATTTCATCTGGGCTTGAAGTAATTCATTGACGATACCTGAAGGATGGTTAATTGCTACGAAGGACAGCATTCTCTTCTCTTATATGTATACGTGATCCTCATGGAAATGTTTTATTATTTGAGTTCTATTTTCTGTCTTGAAGATGTATTTTTGAAAGGATCTTACATATTAAGAATTCATATTTATATTCAATTGAAATGAAATCAGGTTTTATACTTTTAATTCCTTGCATGAAAAATACATGATCTTGGACGTTATTTACATCTGCTAAAATTTTATATCTGCCTAGTTAACTTAAAGCTTGTTTTATGCTTCTATGATTTCATTTAAATTATTGATATATTGAACATGGACAATTTCTGCAGATTTATTCCGTTATAATATGAATTAATCAGTTAAGTATGTAATCTAAATGAATATTAGCGAAAATTGAAGTGTTTTGATTAAAATCTAACGTAAACAACACTGGATAAACATGGATTCATCACTAAACGGCAGAGTGGAGGGAGGGGGAAGGTCAAAGCGTTCGAAGATACAACATTGAATAGGCAATGTCATATCCTCGGTATTTCGGGACACGCATGCAATTTTGCTCCTCAACTTTATTCCAAAGGGTCAGACTATCAACATAGCCCACTACATTAGTTATTGGATCGAATAGATGACGTAATAAAGCAGAAAAGGGCTCACATGACAAGATAAACAAACCACTGTTTCACCAAAATAATTGACCGATCCACAAATCGATGATAAAGATGATAAAATTAAACGATTTGTCCCACATTCAAGAGATCTGACCCCATGCGACTTCTACCTGTTCACAGATTTCTAAAAGATGTCCCAAGGAAAAAATTTGGTTCCGATGATGAGGTTGTAACCACAAATGAAGCATATTTGAGGCCAAAGACAATTCGTTTCATAACAAAGGCATCGAAAGTTTGGAGGAAGGTTAGAATGCAAAATGACTATACTGATGAATCAAAAAATGTCTTTTTACTAGTTGGTTCCCGGGCTTAATGACTTATTTGTTTATTAGTTGAGAGTTGAGGTTACTTTTAAAATTATTCTGAAAGTGATGCACGGAGTATAACAAACTTAGGAATTAATGAATTAATGCGGAAAGGGATAACACTGAAAAAGATAAGATGGAGATTAAATGAATTTTTAGGCAGGATTAGGCACGGTATTTATCCCAAACTTCACTCCAATGTCAGGTTTGACAGATATGAGATATGACGCTCTACTTTTGACAGTTTGTCTGTATTTAAATACGTTTCAAACGGGGATTCATTCATCAAAATCGATCAACAGAAGCCGAAGTCATGGATTCAAAAGTGAAAAATCTTCGATAATCACTTTATTTCTGAATGAAAATGAAAAAATCAATTACTGAGATAGAGAAGGCGTTGAAACATTCAAATTTTAAATTCATTTGAACTGAATAGAATAATAACGAATATTTCCCCAATCTATTAATTCACAACTGACAATACTGTTACTTTTTCAGCTTCAAAATGTAAAAACATAAAGCCACATTGTTGTGAATTCATGAATTATAGACACATTGTTTAGTATCTAACAGAAAATCTGTTTATCGATCATGAAATGAAAGAAAGATTAGAACGAAATCCTCATCGTTAGTTGGTCAATTTGGTGTTCTCCCATGAGAAAATTTGTACAGTTCAGCAAGTTATGAACAAACAAAATGATCATGTTTAATTTAGCGATCGCTCTCCTCTCAATTGAGAGGAGGTTGAAAAGGCAGGCTTCTAAGATATTTTGGGTAGCAATCGCACGTTTTCCACTGGTTTTCATACCACGAACAGTTAAAGTAAATACTCCAATCTATGGAAAGTTATTGTTGGAAGAATCCTTGAAGCCTTGAGCAAGTAAATTATTTAAATTAGAACGGTGGATCTTCCAGCAGTATTTTGGACCAACTCACAGAGAGCAGCAAACGGTCCAATGGCTTCAAAATAATGTTAGAGCTTTAATTGAACCAAGACATTGGCCTCCATATTCCGCAGACTTAAACTCCCTGGATTTCAGTACTTAGAGGTATTTGGGGAGCAAGGCAGGAGTAAAAAAATATGGTACTGTGAATGGGCTAAGGTCTGCCCTCAAATGAAAATGAGCGAAAATCCCACCAGCCGTCATATGGACATCATGGGAGATTAAAGAAAATAGAATTGTTCAAAGGCGGTTACATAAAAAACTGGGTTTCCTTTTTTGTTTGTCAGTCTGCAAGTGATAAATACCATATTATCAGAAAATTCCGTGCCAACCCTGTGTAATTCAGCCTTCAAACGTGTTCGGATAGTGTTGTTGCAACGATAATTTCGCTTATGCCATCCATTCTACCAATAGTTCAGATCGCTCAAGAGGAACTAAAACTCTTCGTGAACTTTTTGTCATCGTCAACGGTTAAGCTTCCGTGATAATGCCTGCGCCGAAATCCGCATACTCAGGCGATGCAAAGCTTTAGTGGTTGCCCTCCTAATTCAATTTAGAATGCTCAACGCTATACCTCTGGAAAAACCGAGATAAATCTGGCTTATCCTGAATAATTTCAGTTTATCGCAGTTTATTACTGGAACTGAAAACTTTCTGAATCGCAGAAGTATTATAAATCCCCTATCTTGATTAGAATAAACTGGAGAACTGGAAATCCTCATATATATTGGTGGTTTTTCTCACCAGCTGAATATTATTGGATGAAGTATTGTTTCTATTCGTGAATTAAGTATTTGATTCCCGCTATAGAACCAAAATAGATATGATACTTGGAAAAAGAATTAAAACTTCATGTAACAACGGACTTAATGAGAATTAGAACCTTTCTGTGTAATTATGAACCGTTGTGCTTCAAAATTGCACAAATTAATGGAAAGCTCACATGGATTTTTTGATTATCAACCTACGGTCAGTGAAAACGGCATAGAAAACGATTTCTGGGTTAATTGTATTAAACCTAAAATGTTTTCGGATTTCCTTGAATATTTTGATCCATCAACAAGTGATTACACTAGAATATTTTAAGTAACGTCGATTTAGATTGTTGAAAAGCTGAGGTGCTCGAAGCTTATATCAGCGATCACCGAGCTCTCCCACAAAGACGATCAGGAAACTGAATTTGGATAACCTGAATGATGTTGCTCTTTGTATTTCGAATTGCAATTTCCAGAAGATTCATAAACATGTAGATGTGGATGGGTGATTCCTCAGGATAAGTAGACTTATTGAGCTATTTGCTGAGAATATTTTATACACTTAGTTTGTAGCGAAGTTATTATTCGACCTTTTACGGGCATTTGACAGCGTTTCATTTGGAATTTTTGTTGACAAATGTTACAATCTGGGGTATATAGGTGTACTTCTGACTTGGCTGTCCAGTTATCTAAAGGGTAGAACAATCTCCGTCAAAGTTGCTGACTTTATATCTGATGAACAGGGATTGAACCTGAGTTCCAAAAGGTTCTGTTCCAGGACCACTCCTGTTTCTATTGTTCATCAATGACTTACCTCAAATTTTAAGGAAAAGAATAGCTATATTTTTCACTGCGCGTTTTATAAATCCGTAGGTGAGGAAAATAGAGGGCATATATATGAGGTAGAGGTGGTGAAGCCGGTATTTTCATGTTTTGCGTTCAGACCAGTAGAGGGAGCCATATTTGTGGGACTTTTTGCTTGGGTGTAGACGTATGGATTTTGTTGTATGAATACTGCTTCTTTGAACTTACGTTTCTTTCATTGTTGTTCTCGGTGGATAATCTTGGCTTGGTTCCATTAGATATTATGATGCTCGTTCTGTTCTGCCCGATTTGGCAGTATTTTTTTGTTAATGTGATTTTTGTATTCCTTGACTCCAACTTCAAGCAGCTCTTTAGATTCTCCTATGTAGGTTAATTCACATTCACAAGGTATCGAGTAGATGTAGTTCTTGTTGTTGACTGATTCTTTCGGTTTCGAAATCCAATCCGAAAAAGCAGTCAATAACAAGATGGTTAAAATTCCAAACCCAAAGAATTAGTTAACAACAAGAAGTGCAGCCTCTCGATACCTTGTGAATGTAGAGTAACTTATATAGAAGGAACAAAACAGTCCTTTGAAGTCATTGTTGAGGAACACCAAAATTGCACCATCAAAGAAGAAACAGCTCAATTAGGAATAGGAGAATATTCCTGGTTCGAGCATCATAACCAATGGAACTCAAGGAAGTTTATCCACCGGGAACATCACTGAAAAAAGCAACAAACTTCACTCGGCTACAGGTACCCAAGCACGTCCTCGCCCTCACCTGTGGATATACCCACTACATCGTCCTCACCTATATAATATATAAGAGAAGCAGTGATAAAAGACCTTCAATATTTCTTGAAAACGGTTAGAGATACACCTTACTGACCGAAACGTAGTGAAAGACGCAGTATAATCTTTTTTTTTAGACAATTTCTATTACAGAACTCATTAATATGTAAATTATTTTTGATAATTTTTGGTCTCAGATTCCATCCATTATAACTTTAGTGTCTATTTCAGAAAATATTCCAACAATTTTTCGTATTTTTTTATTTGTTTGAAAATTTTTCCAACTGATAGTCGTCTGCAGATGGAGTTTTACCTCGAAACTGTCAACAACGAATCTTTCCTGCCATAAAAACCCTCTACTTGAACTTTTGATTTTCTGATATAACAGTCAAACCCTTTCATTAATCAAAATTAAATTTTTTACGCAGGACAAAATGAGATTAGGGATAAGAGAGTAACCTTTTTGTTATACTTAAACAGAACCCTAACAACAACTTGTCAGAAATGAATATGTGTAACTTTATCCTAACTCAATACCTTCCCTAAATCAAACATGACAGATAACTTTCACCCTCTCCCTTTTTGCATATATGACAAATCTCTTGGGTCAGACCAATAGTGTATTCGCGATCTCCGAGCGGTTCAACATTATATGGGTTATGATTGCCTTCCCACCCAGATATATATTTTATGTTATCAATTACTTCCGCATTGAGACCTTACCATTTCATTAGAAAAATAAAATTTGGATTCAAACATTAATCTACTGAAACTAACTTCAAGCTTACGTTAACTATTCAGGACTTTAAAATAGGATCGATAGAAAAAGAGTAAATGAAATTGTAACGAAATTATGGTGAATATAAAAAGAAAAATTATGAATTCAATCAACAATATTATTCCCATCTAAGCTTGTTGTGTGAGATATCTCAAAATACTGTCAATTATAAATGACCAGTCAAGCCGTGAAAGCTTGTTCATTTAATTTTGCATTATGCGAGTTACTTCAAGAAATGACTACTAAATGAAAATCACAAGCGGGTTTTAATTTGTTTATTTTGATATTGAAAAATTCAGTTGTATCAAATCACTCCAAATAAAAATAGTGGAAATTCAAAATAGATGGTGCAGAGCAGGTGTAAGGTTAGAAAATCAACGGTACATAAAATAGCAAAGCCTAACCAGAAAAGAGCCTTTGAGGGTGTTTAAAGAAGGCCTTGAAATATCAGAGCAAAAATACACTGAATAACGCCAGAAGGCAAACATCCTATTTTAATGACTTCTTACTTTTCGAGGTAAAAAGAAGTTATTAGTTTATCAGGTTCATCTGTTGATGTTTTGTGGTGGCTGCAAAAATATCAAAGGATCACAAAGTATTTAGATGTGTTGAGAGTACACGGTCATATTTGAATTGAAATTTGTGCAGAACTTGTAGTCAAGCCTGATTTAATTTTATCGGAAGATCTGGAGCGAGTGGAATTCGCCAGGATTCACAACTTAGTGACTTCCAGAAAATCCAATGGATCTTTATCCACTTTACTGCACTATGAACAGACATTGTTGAAACATCAAGGGCAAGCACACTCTGGAGAACCTAGAGGAATCACACATCGTCAGGATCGCTGATTAAGACTGTCAGAGACAGATTAAATTATTAGCAGGGTTGTATTACATACAGCTTATCGCTGAATAAAAGGTTTTGGTGTTTTTCCTTGTCTTCTCTACTGAAATTTGCTCTGGTATATGGACATAATTCAATAAGACCAAAAATGGGATGGTTTAAAGTGAGCACTTCCACTTTTTCCTGGAGATACATAATGGTTGATGATACAAAAGACGTTGATGTAGCAAAAGACATGATAAACCCTTTCTTCATGAGGATTTGATGGCCTGGAATGATATACCTTAAGACGTGTGGCCTGGATTGAGACACTCCAAGAAGTAATCGACCTTCTCGTAAGAAAATAATTACTATCAGAACTGTCTCAATTATTGCTAAGAAATCGTGGAAGGTCAACAAACTATTATTATTAAATACAAACAGAATTGAGGTAAAAACTGATAAACTCATAAACGAAAGTAAACAAAAGTTGATAATTCAATTAATGTGCTGAGATCCAATTGTCAAAGCGATTCTTGAATCCGTTAACTGAAGGCACACCAACAACATCAGGCGGTAATCGATTCCAGCGTTCAAATATCCTATTGGATAGGAATTTTTGGCGAACCGAAGTTCTAAATTTCTCCTTGGCAAGCTTATATTCGTGGCACCTTAGGTGATTTTGGTTCACTGTGAATAAGTCTTGCAGATAACCATCAGCACATCCATGGAGTGCCTAGTAGGCCATTATAAGATCACCCCGCTCACGTCGATGCGCAAATCTAGGGATGCCCATGAGTTGGAGTCGGGAGTCATAATCAGGGCGGTTGCGGCCATATGGCAATCGTGAACAACTGCGCTGAACAGCCTCCAATGCCTCACAATCACCCCTGAGTGAAGGCCACCAAGCTGTACCGGAAAATTCCATTATCGGACGGACATAGAAGGTGTATAATAGCTCCCTTAATAAGGAGTAGTATAATTGCTTGGTTTTGCTGCATATATTGGCCAGGATAAATTAGCAGTAACTGTAACTCCAAAATCACAGTGCTCGTCAACAGTTTTCAGCAATATCCTCTCCATGAAATAGTCAATTTTTGGATTTTTCTGCCTCTGTGAAGCACGAGCACCCTTTAATGTTGAGAGGCAGCATCCATTCTTCACACCATCGACTCAACGTGTTCAGGTCATCCTGGAGAACTCTGACGCCGGCAGGAGGACAACTCTACGATTTTATGTCATCGGCAAAGAATGCATTGTTCGATTTTATGGAGGGTGAAAGATCTGATGTGAAAAAGAGGAACAAAATGGTTCCGAAGACCGTACCCTGAAGAATACCGCTGATAACACGGGCATCAGTTGACGAACATGCTATTTCAAACTCTTACCAGAAAAGTCCTATCATGTAAAAATAAACTTATCCACGACAAAAAATCGTCTCTAATACACAGATGTTCGAGTTTAGTAACTAGGTGACGATGAGGAACATGATCGAACGCCTTCGCAAAGTCTAAGTAGATGATATCCACAGGCACATCAGAGTCCCAAGCTCTCGTCCAATCACGAAACCATGCTGTTGTTCAGGTAGAATTTTGTTGGTAACCGCAAAGGTTAAGATAGCTTCACATATGATCCTCTCCATTAGTTTAAAAGTAGCCAACGTTAGATTAATAGGCCAGTAGATGGATTAAGCTTGTCACCCTTCTTGAAAACAAGTGTAACAGAGGCGGCAAGCCAAACAGAAGACAGCCTAGAAGTAGAGAATGATTAGCGTTATATTATTGACAGAGGCAATGCAAGTGCTTCTGAACACTGCTTCAACTGAAATGTTGATATACCATCCGGGCCAGGAGCTGAGGAAGATTTCAAGATAGAAAGGTGTTTTTTTATTCAGTCTTCACCGAAAACAACGTTCTTAAGTTCCGGTGTTACACGAGGCACATCAGGAATTGGCACTGGATTCATGGATTCTTCGATGAAAACGGCCGAAAACAACTGCGAGAATACGTTGGCAGTTTCCTTGACACAAGTTGGAGCTCTTCTTCACTCGGGGAACTCCGACTTTGCTATTCGACGGAGATCTCAAATATTTGAAAAGCTTCTTCAGGTTTTCAGAACTTGTAGTCAAATGATGTATTAGTGTTCTGTATCACAGCAGACATAGAATTAGAAAAGGATCCATGGTTTTGGCAGTCGGTTCGTGAACGATTTCTAAGATACCTCTGCCACAGTGAGTTCTTCTTTCTTATCATTCTGAGAACCTGGTCAGTGATCCAAGGTTTGGAGGGATTTGATTTAATAGTTCTTTCCCCTGTGAATACGGATACGGCTTCGTTAAAGATATTCGAGAATGTTAACCATAATATATCGACCTCTGTGTCTTCAGGAAGAAGTGCATTCCAGTCTTCTTTCAACAGCAGCTCCTTGACCCCTTCATAATTTTTTTTTGCGGATGGTTTTGCGACTGGTTTGTGAGAAGGTGGGGAAAATGAATTGTATTTCTGAAGCTATGACTATATGGTCAGATTTGCCAAATGGTGGAAGGCGAAAATAAGTTGGAATCGTTAGTTATCATAAGATCGAGTATGGAAGGGGTCTGACCGTGTCTAAGCCCTGCGGGGCCAGAAACCAATGGATAGTAGTAGATCAGTATCCGTCAATAATCTGGCGTAGGGATATGAGGGTGAATTTACAGAGCATTGAGCTATGGGCTATTTTATGTCGGGACAATAGAAGTCTCCCGTTATAAGGACATCTCCTTTATCAAAAGAGACCATGGACAGATACTCACAAAGCTTGATGTCAGACGTACATAGTCGATCAAAAATTTCAAATAAGGGGAAGAGAGAGTAAGAAAAATTATCTGATTGAGTCCAAATTCTAATCCTTTACTGAGTAAGGGCATTGAAGATGAATACCAAAAGTTATGGGAATCAAATAAGTAGTATATATGGGTGTTTAATATTTTTTTATAGCCAGTAAATGATAAAACATAAATTTACTACAAATATATTCTGATACGGTTCAATGCAATTATTCGATTAAATTTTATGCTAATAATTCACAGTTTGCAAACATCATAATGTAATAGTATAACCTCAATTTTTTTTTCATATTTGCGTAAAGCAACGAACAACTAACATTATCAGGTATTGTCAAAACTTACCTCAGAAATATGAATATGTTACCTCATAGTCCCGCTGAGCAGATATTTTGTTTCCGTTTTAACCTAAAGATAATATTGAGATAAGGTAATAATTGCTGCTTCCATCTCTTCAAAAATATCACGGGAGATGGTTAAAATTAGATTCGAATATTCGTTGCATGTACTTTAATGATAATTCTGAATGAATATTTACCCGGTACGGTCGATATCAAACGCTTATTTACTCGAATGTGGATTTTATCGAGAAATCGTTTGGGTTTCAACATGAACGGACTTTATTTCACTTTCCAACTTTATTCTCTCCTCGACTGTTAAACATGCCGACTCCTGATGCTTATTCAGATACGATTTCAATACAAAAGTTTTCTTACATTTGAAACAACTGAAATTTTTTTCGGGAGAGTGCGTCATCATGTGCGCCCTCAAATTACTCCTGTCCGCGAACGCTTTCCCACAATGCGCACACCCGTAAGGTTTTTCCCCCGTGTGCGACCTTAAGTGACCTTGGAGCAACCAAGGTCTGGAAAACTGCTTACCGCATTCGCCGCAACAGTGAGACAATTTGTGGGTTAGCAGATGCATCGCTAAGGCCGGCATGCTTACGTAGGCCTTACCGCAAGTCAGACATTTTTTGGCGTTGTTGGAGTCCAGACTTCGATGGGTCTGTTTATGTCGGGACAGATTGCTGGACGTGGCGTATTGTTTCCCACACTCACCGCAGACATAGCGATTGCTTTTTATCTCCGTTACTACTTCCATTGGTGTTGTGGGGACGCGGTAGTCTTGCTCAACTTCTTCGACCGCTACCACTTTGTAGTATTTCTGTAACAAAGCGAGAGGTATGAAATTTCTTTAATTGTAGACTATTGGTAGACTTGAATTTATGAGGTGGATATGTTTAGGTAAATCAAATTCAAACTAACACTTCGAAGTATACTCAGTGATATTAATGATACACCCAGAAGGAATATTTCATATCAATAAGAATTTTTGGTAACGAAATGATTATATTTGAATAATGCTAGGGTATTCTCCACACAATCTCATTTGGAAAACTTAGAAATATCGGGTGTTTTTTAGAGTGATAGAACTTTCGATAGGGATAACTGTGATTTGACAGAAGGTAGAAGCCATATTGTTTCGACATTTCTGTTCAGTAAGCATTGACAAATTATCATGGAGAGACTCACGCCGCAACAACGTTTAGAAATTGTTGAAATTTATTTTCGAAATCAGTGTTCTAGTCGCCAAACTTATAGAGCACTTCGTGAAATTTATGGTTTGCATAATCGTCCATCAGAGCAGTTTATTCGTCGAACTTTCGATAGATTTCGGAAAACATTTTCTCTACTAGATGCAACAGCAACAACAAAACAAATAACTCTACGTACATAAGAAACTATCGCTGTTGTAAGTCATAATGTTAATGATGATACAGATTTGTCTATTCGTCGACGTTCAAAACAAGTTGGACTCTGTGCATCCACCACATGGAAAATTTTGCGTAAAGATCTTGGTCTACACCCGTACAAGATCCAACCGGTTCCAGAACTAAAGCCACTTGACCATAATAAGCGTCGTTTGTTTGCTGATTGGGCCCTAGAACAGCTTGAAGTTGATCTACTTTTTTATCGTGAAATTGCGTTTAGTGATGAAGCTCATTTCTGGTTGAAGCAAAATTGCCGTATATGGAGTGAAAACAATCCTCAAGAAGTTCTTCAGGTTCCACTGCATCCTGAAAAATGCACTGTATGCCAGGTGTGCTTTACACGCTGGAGGCATCATCGGTCCCTATTTCTTTAAAAACGATGATGGAGCTAATGTTACAGTGAATGGTACTCGTTACAGATCGATGATCAATGATTATTTGTTTCAAAATTTGTATGGTATCGACCCAGAAGTATTTTGGTTTCAACAAAATGGTGCTACACCTCATGCTGTTACCGTAGCAATTGATTTATTGAAAGAATGATTTGGCGATAAATGGTCCAATTAATCATCGAGAAATGGTTCAAGATCATGCGACAACTTCACTGGATTATTTTCTTTGGAGTTATGTCAAATCATTGATTTACGCTGATAAACCAGAAACAATAGACGCCTTGGAAGCCAACATAACTCGTGTTATTGATGAAATAAGGCTTGAATTACTCGAAAAAGTGGTCCAGAATTGGTCTGGTCGAATGCGGTTCCTCAGAGCTAGTCGTGGTTGACATATGTCGGAAATTATTTTGAAAACATAAATGTCACAAAATTATCTTTTAAATAAAGGAAAAATTTGGCTTCAATCTTAATTTAAATGTGTTTTATTTCAATTTAAAATTTTATCACTCTAAAAAAAACACCCGATACATGCATCAGTTGTTACCGAGCGATGAAAAAGAATAGAGACAGGGCTCTTAGTAAATATAGAAAACGCAATACAACTGGAACAGCTATAAATTACTACGTAACCTCTTTACAGCTAGCGTAAGGAAGGAAAGAAAAGCATTTTTCAGTCAAGAAATTGCCGACAAGAGTAAAAAAGAGCTATGCTTATTTTAATGCCATAAATATTAAAATGAAAAAGAAAATCATTTCAATTTTGCCCGAATCCCTATCAAATGTAGAAGAAGTTAATAGCCAATTTTTCAACTCGATACCAAATATGCCTCCAGATCAAGATCAAATATCATTTTATGAAAACAATCGCCTTGTACAAGCAGATTTCAGTTTTCACACAGTCACAGAAATGGAAATTCTAAAACTAAATTCGAATTTCAAAAGCTGCGCAATAGGTCTGGATGGTATAGACATTTTTACTTTAAATCTCTGTGTGTCTTTTATATTGCCTGATATAACGCATATCATCAATTACTGTAATTCACATTCTGTATTCCCAGAGCAGTGAACGAAAGCACGTATTTATCCTCTCCCAAAGACTTCAAATCCCGCTAGTCTCGATGACATTAGACCCATTAGTATTTTGCCAACCTTTCGAAAATATTGGAGAAAATAATGGAAAAACAACATCGTGAGCACGTGAAGACCAAAAATATTCTACCCATGTATCAGTCAGGTTTCAAGCGAGGGTATGGTTGTAGCACGGCTCTTCTATCAATTACTGATGATTTTCTTAGGGCTACAGACAAGGGTCAGCTGACTGTTCTGATGCTGCTTGATTATTCTAAAGCCTTTGACATCCTGAGTTATCAGGTTCTGGTGGGTATTCTACGTCATATAGGCTTGTCGGACTCCGCACGAGATATTTTGTCGGATTGTTTGGCATCCAGGTCTCAAACTGTGGTCTATCGGGGTGAAGAGTCAAGGCCTCTTAATGTAACCACTGGTATACCGCAAGGGTCCATTATATCTCCTCTACTTTTTAGTATTTATATAGCGATGCTTCCTGCTGTTTTCCACTCCTGTATTCAGCACTATTATGCTGACGATATTCAACTGCTATTGTCATTTTACCCAGGGGAGTGCCATTGCATCAATAACTACAGCCAACAGTTGATGATGAATAATAGTTGTATTAAGTTTCTAGGTGTCATTAGGGATCTTGGTCTTTTCATTGATGAAGATTTAAGATTTTTCTATCACGTTTCGCGGACGTTAGGGAGGGCATACATGAATCTAAAACTGATGTTTCAGAATAGACATTTTCTCAGTGTAGAGTTGAAGGCAAGGCTAAGCGACAAATTGGTGCTTTCGCACCTGAGTTATTGCATCATTGTCTATGGCCCGTGTTTAACAACCTCAGATGTTCAGAGAATTCAAAAATTCACGTTTGAGATTAATACATCGAATTCGAAAATATGAGCACATCAGTAGCAAACTGAGGGAGATTTGTTGGTTGAACATGAATTGAATTGATTTAATTAATTGTGCGAGCGCTGACGAGACATTTTCGAGAAAAAGATTCAGAAAGATTGCATTGAGAAGGATCTTGAGTGACTGACCGCAAGTTTTATACAGGAAATAAGTTCTTATTTTTCGTGTATATCTTTCTATTCCTATTTAATTTTTTTAAATTTTTGTTTCTTTCTCTATTTTTGTATTTAAGTTTTAATTTGAAGCTGGGTTAGTTGAACAGAAGGTGGGTGTTGCAAATTACTCAAACGAACTGAACCTCGCCCACCATAAGTACTAAAATATCTTTAATATTGTGATTTTTGAATAAAAGGCCTTATTATTATTGGTAAGTAGTGTCAATTTAGAAAAGGGGCGTTTTCATTGAAAGACCCTTAATCGCAGTAAGTAGTACTTATTTCAATCAAGTCACTATCGTAACAGACTACTCAGTAGTGAAAAATAACTATTTTAGAGCTAAAAAGCGGTCCGAATTAATTTGTACTCCCAATAATTTCTATGGAAATTATACTATGAAACAGATTCGATACTGGACAAGCTTGTCCAAATCGTTTTTTATCTTCTGATTTGTGTATTTTTTCATCTTCTCTCCTCGGCCGTCAGGATAAATTGCTCAGAAAATATCCCTGTATAAATATGAGTTATCTGATGGAACCCCAGATAAAAATGAAATATCGCGGGGAAACTTACTGGTTTAGGCCCCTTCGGTGTCCTAAGGTCAACTGACGCCGACTGTTCCACATCGTTGACGTTGTTGTCGTTCTTTGAAGTCTTCTTAGTTTTATTGGTCCTTTTGTTTTTGCGTTTCCGCCTGTCCGGTATGTCCAACGGACAGGACGCTATCACAGTTTCCATTTTGACAGTGTCGCCCGCGTCCGCCGCCCGCGATCGATCCGAGCCCGCGTCCGCCGAGCCCCCATCTTCTACAGCTTCCGGTTCCGGTGACAGCGGCAGTATCAAGATGTCGCTAGGCTGGGCCTCGGATGGCGCTTGGACGTTCGTGAATTTTATCTTATCGAATGCGGAGAACGTGGGGGTTTGGAGGTTTTCGGTGTCAGAGGAGTAGTCTGACGTCGGCGGGGTGGGGATTGGGGGCATTTGGACCACGTATACTATGGGGGACGGGTAGCAGGGTATGGGCATGATGACTTGGGGTTTCGGGTGTTTGGTGTTGTTTTCTTGGGGTGGCGGCGTATGGTGCCTGCAAAAGAATTGAATATGGTCAATAACCCTCCAATATTTAAACACCTTGTCTTTATTTTATAATATATAGTAGGTGTTCTATTGATTCTGTCTTTACTTGGTGAAAACTCATTTTAAATATAAGAAACACTAATATTTCTTCCGCTATTTTAGCGGAAGTTAATATTTTTGAATTTGACGGATTTTCGTCAAGAAAAAACCGAGACAATCAGAAACTCATATTAATTAAAAAATATACAGGTGTCCCAGAAGTCGACGTCGAGCCGCAATCGGGTAACAGGCTGAGTCATAGTCATCAGAAAAATACTTGAAAAAATCTAAGTCGTGTTCTTTTTCAGTTATATTGCATTTTTTATTATTCTAGAAAATGCACACCTCGTGATGATTTTTGAACTCCTGTTGCTACAATTTTTTACTTTCTTCAAATTTGATTTTTCCTATGTTATCCTGAACAGTGCTTCTGTGACCTGTGATCTTCTATTCTAAGCCAATTACTTCAGCTTGGAAATAATGACACTTGTTGCTGAACCAAGTATTCAAAATTAATATTTCGCACAACTTTAACTGACTATTGAAAAAAATATACTACGTCAGTTTGGCAAATTATTTTCAAGGTTAGCTCATTTATTAGGGATTCTAAAATGGTATAACACTCACTACATTATTTCTTCTAAAAATGATTCTAGTGCATCCAACACTTTAAGAAAATGGTTTGAATGAGACGGCTTGAGTCCTTCCATAAAGTGTGAGTGGGACAGATATTGACGCCACTATTTGATCTCTTTTCGACGAAGTTTGATTTTACCTGGACTAACTTGTTATTGTGTATTGCCATCATGTCTCTGAATACCACACAGGAATTTGTCAACATGCAGCTCATTTATGGGAAATGCAGATGTAACGCTAGTGAGGCTTCGATAATGTATAGCGAGAGATACCCTAATGCTGATCATTATCCAGACCATCGAGTTTTTATGAATGTGTACCATCTAGTCTTCACAGCGGGCCGACTTCCAAACAAAGTATATGGAGGAAGAATTTCCTTACCTTACGACGATATTGTACTTCAAGCAGTTGAGGAAGATCCAACGTGAAATTTAGCGAATTACAGGAGTGCCCAAAAGTACATCTCACCGGCTATTGAAAAAACATAACTCAACCCATATCATGTACAGCGAATACAAGCTCTGTTACTTCGGAATTATGAACCTCGGATTGCGTTTTGCTAAACTATGCTACAAAAGAACCGGGAAGACCCACAATTCATGGAAAGAATGTTATGGTCGGATGAATCAACATTTATAAAAGATGGTTACATGAACCTACACAATTTACACGAGTGGCACGTAGAAAATCCGAATTTAATGAGACAAGATAGATCTCAATATCGTTTCAAAGCGAACATGAAATGGTATTTTGAACGGAAGAGTCGTAGGACCTTTTGAGTTGCCAGAGGTTTTAAATGCTGAAATTTATCTAGATTTTTTACGACATCAGTTGCCAAATTTACTTGAAGACGTGTCACTTAGTATTTTCAGAGAAATGGTTTCAGCAAGATGGCTGCCCAGCGCAGTATGCCTTCTCAGTTAGAATATTTAAATGAAGAATATCCGGGCAGATGGATAGAGCGATCTGGTCAAATCTCGTGGCCAGCCCATTCACCCGATTTGAATGCTCTAGATTTTTTTTGAACTGGGAAGTATTGAAAGAAAAAATTTATTTAAAACAAATTGAAAATGTCGCTGAGCTTCGGGAGAGAATTAGGCAATGCAATTCGCCCGTTTGACATCCAGATCTTTTTAAAGAAGATGTCGTACATGTATTGCGGCCGAAGGAGGGCAGTTTGAACATCTCTTGTGAATTTTTTTATATTTTGTCATAAAACGAAACTGAATTTCTTCGAGAAGAATCTTTTTTTGTCCAATCCAAAGAAGAATGTAGTTAGTGTAATAGCATTTTAGAATCCTTATTATATGTGCTAACTTTTGAAGTAACTTGCCAAACTGATGTAGTACAATTTTTTTTCAGTACAGTCAATTGAAATTGGGCGAAATTTTAATTCATTTTAATTATTTTCCAAGCTGGAGCAATTGGCTTAGAATTGAAGATTGAAGGTTACAGAAGCACTATTCGAGATAACACAGGAAAAATAAAATTTGAAGAAAGTAAAAAATTGTAGCAACATGAGTTCAAAAATCATCACAGGGTGGACATTTCATTGAATAAAAGAAAGTGCAATATAATTTGAAAAATACAGGACCCGAATATTCATTTATATTCTTCTAATGTCTATTATGACTTAATCTGTTACCTGATTCCGGCTTGACGTCGACTTCTGGGACCCTGTATAAGAGGCAGTATTTCAATTTCTACGAAAATGTTTAGAACATAATTATTGTTTCACCACGATGTGGCTTCTTCAGGTATCTACATTCTACTGACTGATGGTGTCTAGTATAACAGAGTTTGAATACAGTTAGGTACGTGACAAAATAATGATAAAAACAAGTCACTTAGGATATTTATTGGTTTACCGCTAAAAAATGCCATAAGGTAAAGATATTCAGTAATGGGGGTTTGTCAACATGTGTCCATTCGAAAGGATTTCACGGGCATTATACCTGTTGATTTCAAGAAATTCTAAAAGTGTGAATCTAGAACTTTTTCTTTCGACGTGGATAATAAAATATTTTATATTGTTTATATATAAGGATATCAATTTGATAGTTTTTGTATATAGTTTGAATATATATTGTAGAAGTTAGAATATATAATTCTGAATTTAAAGTCATTTAAATTTTACTTCTATCAAGTATTGACTGACATTCAATTTGGTTTTTTAAATTATGAAATAATTTCATATAGAGTCTTTATATCCACAATATATTCCTCAATTATTTATTATTTTTGGAATTCTGGTTATTTTTCTTATCATGGGACATTATTTGGGGTGACTAAGTTTTGTTATTGTTTTTCTGTGTTCCGAGTTCAAATAGTTATAGGTTATACGTAACAATACGTTGATCATTTCTGTTTTATTTTGGATACTTTGAAGCTTACTCCAAGTTTATTCGTTCCATGTTTTATCTTATTTTGGTAAGTTGAATTTTGATCTTCTTATATATTTGAATCTGAATTCAATACATTTCTGATGAGGTCAGAGAGGCCAAAATATCTATCAAATGTTCGAGTTCTCGTTTAATTATTTTTATTTGATCCTTTATTTTGATAATTTTGGAATAATGGATTTTCTTGTATTTTTATGTTAATATACATACTTATATAGTTTTTGTTAATACATTTGTATTAATACATTTCAAGTCGGGATGTAAAAAGGGTTTTTTCCGAGACATTGAAAAATATTTTAAACTGATTATACATAAGGATATCAATTTGATAGTTTTTGAATATAGTTTCAATATATATTGTAGAAGTTAGAATATATAATTCTGAACTTAAAGTCATTTCATAGTTATTGTTGAAATTATGCCTGAATTCCTTTAGATGATTAGAATGAGTCGAATGTACGGAATCCGATATGTAACTTCTTTTGTGTTCTTCGACTCTTTTCATGTATGATCTACCTGTCTGGCCATTATATACTAAAGGGCAAACGTTGCAATTAAACTTGTAGACTCCAGATTCATTTTCTTTATTTATTCGATCCTTATTTTTTTTATAAGTAATGAGGTTATTAATGGTTTTGAAAGCTGCATTGTAATTGACACTATTTTTTGAATGTTCAGCAATATTTTCACATAATCCTTTAACATAAAATAACGAAAAGTATTTCTGTGTATTGTCGTCCTTTATGATTTTTTTGTTTATCGGATTTAGGTGTATTTTTGATTTGATATCATCTATGAAAATTTCTGCTTAGATGGAATTGAGTGGATTTCCCATTGTTAAACCTTTGTTAGACAATTTAATTGAAGAGAACCATCTATATTTCTTACGAAGTTTTAATAAAGGGAAATCCATTCAGTTAGTTTTTACCTGAAATTTTCATGGATGATTTGGAATCTAAAATACACTTTAATCCGATAAGCAAATACTTCCTTTGTTGGTTTAGATATGTAGATGATATTCTTTTTTGTTTCAAATGCAACGACTGCCAACTACATATTTTCAGGATTTTATCAAAAAACTCCATCCAAAAATCAAATTCACAATCCAAGAAGAAAAGAACCACAGCATTAATTTTCTTGAGCTCACTTTAACTCTAAATAATTCACATGATTTCAGTAATTTTCACAAACCCACACATACAGATATTACAATACATAAAATTTCAAATCACCTCACCAACCAAAAGATGCCAGCATATAATAATTTTATTCGTAGACTATTGAATGTCACTCTTAATTCAGATAACTTTTTCAGAGAATTAAATATCATTAAACAGATAGCTTCAAACAACGGTTACAACCCCTCCCTGTCTTATAGATGAAATGGTATCCAATAAACAAAAGAACATGACATTAAATCTCGTGTACCCAATCATAAAAGAGGACAATACACAGAAATACTTTTCGTTATCTTATGTTAATCTGAAAACATTGCTAAACATTGAAAAAAAAGTTTCAATTACAACCAGCTTTTAAAACCATTAATAACCTTAGAACCTACATACAAAACAATAAGGATCGATCAAATAAAGAAAACAAATCTGGAGTCTACAAGGTGACTTGCAAAGATTGCCTTTAGTATATAGTAGCCAGACAGGTAGATCATTCAAGAAAAGAATCCAAGAACACCAAAGGAGTTATATAACTGAATCGTACATTCGATATGTACTAATTATCTTGAGGAATTCAGGCAAAATTTCAACAATAACTATGAAATTATCTACTTCGAAAGCTTAAGTTCTATTAACACTTTTGGAATTTCGGAAATCAACAGGTACAATGCCCGTGAAATACTTTTGAATGAACAAACGGATGTTGACAGATCCCTCCCTATCATTGAATATCTTTCCCTAACCGCTTTTATAACTGAAGCATGCCACAGCTGACCATTTTCGCTAATCTGTACATCATTGTTCAAAATTTGCAAATTTTTCTTACCGTGAAGGTGAAATCGCTTCCTCTGTAGGCAGAGTAGCATGTATGGTAACGGCTGAAGGAGCCTGAAGAGGTGGTAGACTCTGAGATAAAGAGAGAAGGTCGTGGGCAGCTTCTGTTTCTTCGACACTCCGAACACTGTGGTGTGTTTGAACGAAGGAGGTAGTTGATAGGTGTTTTGATTCATGTTTGATTCCTTCGAGGCTGCCGTTTGGTATGAATTCGGGGGAAAAATCTGTAAAAAATATTCATCGATAAAATCTGCTCTACAGGCACTCAATAATATAAATAGGATAATTTATTGCCATTAAATATACATAGACTATATCATATATTTCAAAAATTCAAGCACTGAATGAAATTCTACTTCAATGGAGGATATTTATTGCCTGTAATATGGTAGTGTGTGACAGATTTCACTCTGCATCTGAATTCTACTCTTGTATTGCGTTTAAATACAATTTTACCCCCTATACAACTATTTAACCATCATGTGCTGAAAGTTTCACTTTTCTCCGAAAACTCATCTTCTGGCTTATGAAATTGAACACATCTCACATCACCGATAGGTCGTTATCATTTATTCATCACCTCTACGCCAATAATGCATCTACCATTTGCTGCTTCTTTTCTTATGTTTTCTTAAGCCATTTACTCTCTCTACTTGATATAAAATACTTCATTTTCCCGTCGAGTTTTATTTTCATTTTGAACACATAAAGAAGATCTGTTGTATTAATCAGAAAGGTTTGTATAGTTGTAGATAAGACAAAATTTATAGTTGGTTGCCCAATTTCCTTATCTACACATACAAAAATTTATATTTGTAAATTAGTACATTATAAAATTTGAAAATCAAAACAGATTTAATCTGTTGTCTTCTACAATTTTAATTTCAAAAAATTCTTTGAAGAAACTTTAAGAATTAAATTAATGTCTTTATAAGCACTGCTCATATTCAATAGACGTCAAAATTCATCATACAATATCAAACGGAATTAAGAAAAACCAACGAACATAAACTGTCACTTAAAATTAAAATATAAATAAGCAACATTTTTTGTTTCGTTCCAGGCATGCGTAATGAACTCTTCAGACAAACTTACGAAGCCCTGTTTGTTACAAAATGTTACAAAATGTATTGTTTTCCGATCCCATATGAATGAAAAATAACTCTTTCTCAAAAATATAAAACATAATTTCAAGAACTTCTCAAAAACTAATTTATTTGAAATATTCAATATATTTAAATAAATTACTTCAAAAAATCTCAAAACATGTAGCACATTCTCAAGAAATAATTAAAGTTACGATAAGATCAGTTCAACTTTACATATAAAAAATAATAAAATCAATTAAACAATGTATAGACTTACTCAGTGAATCTTAGGAATACACGGCCCTCAATAGAAATAAAAGTGAACACTTTTATATATCCAAGGTACTTATGTTCCAAGTTCACAGAACACACAGAATTCCGTTTGATATTGTATGATGAATTTTGACGTCTATTGAATATGAGCAGTGCTTATAAAGACATTAATTTAATTCTTAAAGTTTCTTCAAAGAATTTTTTTAAATTAAAATTGTAGAAGACAACAGATTAAATCTGTTTTGATTTTCAAATTTTGTAATAATCCTTCTATCAAGTAAAAAACCGTTCTTTCTTATTTTATTTAGTAAATTATATTCTGATTTTGACCAGTTTCTAGGAAATCATATTATTCTGTTGATTTTTAGATTCTGTTACACTTTAATTCAGGCGTTGAGATATTGATGTTTTGATATATTGACGTACAGATAGATGCATCTATGATACAAGTGATCAAGTATCAGTTATAAGTATCCCGTGTCCAAATTGCCCACCAAAATAATGGTTTGGGGAGCAATATCTCAGCGTGGTACTTCTCCTCTCTGTATAGTAGATGGTACCATCAATAATGAAAAGTATTGTGGCAATCTGAACGATTTTCTCCTTGAAACGGCGCATGATTTACTACTCTGTCAAGAAAGTACCGGGAATTTTCAATTAAAACAACATTTTTACATTTAATCGTCAAAATTTATTGGGTCGCCTTCAAAATAGGCTCCATTTGCTCCAATACATCTATGCCAACGGCACTTCCATTATCGAAACATTTTTTATAGGCGCTTTCCGGGATGGACTTCAGCTCTCGCGCCGAATTTTGTTTTATGGCTTCAGTCGACTCAAAACGGATGCCACGAAGGGGCAATTTTAGTTTTGGGAAGAGGAAAAAGTCGCAGGGAGCCAAATCCGGCGAATACGGTGGTTGATGAAGCACGTTTGTTGATTTTTTGGCGAGAAAGTCAGTCAGAATCGTAGCTCGGTGAGAAGACGCGTTATCGTCATGCAAAATCCATGAGTTGTTCGCCCACAAATTTGACCGCTTCTTACGGATACGCTCACGCAAATGTTTCATAACGCCTAGGTAATACTCCTTGTTTACCGTCTGACCCTCTGGAACGAATTCGTAGTGCACCACGCCACGGATATCGAAGAAAACAATGAGCATCACCTTCATTTTCGAGCGGCTTTGGCGTGGTTTTTTCGGTTTCGGCTCATTTTTTGCCACCCATTCCGATGATTGCTAGCTTGTTTGCATATCGTACTCGTAGACCCAGGTCTCATCACCAGTTATAATGCGTTCCATGAATGTAGAATCGGAATTACAGCGATCCAGCATGTCTGAAGCAACCTGTTCGCGATGACGTTTTTGAAGAAAATTCAGGTCTTTCGGTACGAGTCGTGCGGCCACCTTTCTCATTCCCCAAAATATCAATCAAAATCGTACGTGCGGACTCGTGGGATATCTTAAGATCATGTGCTATCTCTCTCAAGCTGGTACGACGGTTTTCCAGCACCCTTTCCTTAATTTTATCGACGTTATCTTCGATCGAAGCCGTCGATGGGCGACCACTTCACGACCGTCCTTGAAGGCTCTGTACCACTGATATGCACGAGTTTTCGATAGAGCATTATCACCAAAGGCCTTTTGCAACATTTTCAATGCATCGGCACACAAAAATTCATTTGCAACACAAAACTTTAAACAAATTCTTTGCTCAACGTAATCACCCATAGTAAAAATCGGCACGCACTCTGACATCGACTGACTTAATCAGCTGTTGCAAACACACTAGTTGACAGATTCCGCTCAAGCTTGGCATAGTAATTAAGGACAGTGGTACCAACCTAGGAAAAAAAAATTTTGACCTGCCTCATTGCCCCGCCAGATTTAAATCGATAATTCTCGGTGCTTTCTTGACAGAATGTATATCCAGAGGGGTGGCGTTTTCAGCATAAACACCAAGTGACAAGCATTTCATGGGCAGCAACTTCACCAGATTTTAGTTCCATTGAAAACATATGGGGACTAAAGCATGAGCAGCACCACAAAATAAAGATGTTTAAATTCATTCAGTTTTATAGTCCTGGATCATCATCATTGAAAATTATGGAGGTGATCTAGTTTCGGGTGTACCTCAACGTTTAATCAAGTTTACAGTTGAATGGAGGCTGTATAAGTAAATGAGATGAATATTCTGTTAAAATTTTCTAATTCAAGAATTTGAAAAATATATTCAATAATTATAACTGAGCTTTAATTTTACCGGATACTTTCGAGACGGACTATACTATTGATTAAGTCCACTATATTGTCTGTAAGTATGAAATTTTCCTCAAAAATTGCGAATATTAAGTCCCCACAATTTTTTTACCTTCAGTAATTATGCATTCCAACTTCATGAATAATAACTCAGAAGACAACAATTCGAATTGCCCAAAAGGTAATTAAGTTAGACATATACATCCAGTAATGATGTTCAAACTGAAATTTTATTGCACATAATTCATGGATTGCATGCTGAACCTTCTTACGTCGTATAGGAGATTGCTCCTACAAAAGGACTACGGTTTTGTTAAAAGAGCATTTCTGCATTTTAAATTATGGTTTTTATTCAGGAAAACCGTTTCATTCCACGGAATACTCATAAATAGCAAATAAACATAAAAGTTTTGATAGGAAATATATTTCTTCTGTTTCTTCAAAACATATCTAATAAAATTTGAATATCAAAACAGATTTAATCTGTTGTCTTCTACAATTTTAATTTCAAAAAATTTTTTTGAAGAAATTTTAAGAATTAAATTAATGTCTTTATAAGCACTGCTCAATAACCAACATATTCGTTGGTTTTTCTTAATTCCATTTGATATTGTATGATGAATTTTGATTTTATACGTCTATTAAATATGAGCAGTGCTTATGAAGACATTAATTTAATTCTTAAAGTTTCTTCAAAAAAATTTTTTGAAATTAAAATTGTAGAAGACAACAGATTAAATCTGTTTTGATATTCAAATTTTGTAATAATCCTTCTATCAAGTAAAAAACCGTTCCTTCTTATTTTACATATCTAATACTTTTGTTAATATTGTATCTCCGCCCTACATCATCTTGGATGTTAAAGATGGATGAATATGTCAGTATTCCTCTTGGTGAGGCCATGTAAAAAAAATTTTAAACAAAATATTCAGATTAAATTTTCAATACTATTGAAGATCGTCATTCCGTAAATTTCATATCATAGAATTTCAACGATTCGTATGATAACCATGATATTTCGCTGTGATGGATGAAAACTGTTGTTCTATTTTTTTGAAAAATAATTATTTGAAATTAGATTATGAAGAAATTATTCACATCCATAATACGAGTTATGTAAATCAATCTTCACACAACGGGCAGATAATTCAGAATGTTGAAGCAAAAATTGTGTAATCCGTTGTCTGAATAGTCGAAGGATATATAAATTGGCAAATCATTGCATAAAGGGTGGAATTTCAATTTATCCAGTTGGAAGATTGAGTCCAAATCCGTTTATTCAACAATTAAATTTATTCATTATTCTGTGTCATAGTAAGAAGCATATTTTCGGGATTTTCTTATTGAATTATTTTTGTACGTTCACATAGATGGGAGAAAATTGCAGATTCATTTTACAGGCTGAAGTTATATTAACGAAGATAGTAAATGTCCAAAATTATTCTACTCCGACCCTACATTTCTAAAGTAACAAGAATGGTAAATGAAAGCAGTCTGAAAGGGTCATATATCTGCAAATTTTGTATTCTATCAGTACAATGTTTCAAAATTTATTGAACTTTGAAATTTCCCTCAATTTCTTGAAATCACCTTGTATGTTTAAAACCAAGGCCTTCAGGCGATTGAAACCTTTCGATATGAGTTAACTCAGATTGCCTCAGTTTATGTTTTCCATTCTTTGCATTCCTTCAGAAACATATCGATAATTTTGTACAAAATGGCGAATGCGCCGGTAAATGTAACGAAGGCGAATTGCTGATTTTTTCTCACAAAAATTTCTCTTTGACGGAGAAAATTTTAGAGAATGAAATTGCCATTTTGATCAATTATCCTTTGGATTTTTTCTCTAACTTTATTATCCTTGGGTCAAAGCATTTCTGGTCTATATCAGGAAAAATCAAATATTAATTAATTTTTGGCTAATGACCAATGATGTGAGTGGCCTAGCTTTATCATGGTAAAATGCAACACTCAGGTGGTTTTTCTTGAATTGCAGAGTTCAATTTGTCTAATAGGCGACAATACAAGTCTGAGTACATCGTTTTGTTGCTAGGGAGCAGCTGGAAATAGATAATTCTATCATATCGCTAAATTTCATTTGGTGCTACTCAGCTTACGATGAGGTTTGCACTAATTCATTCAATGTTATAATGATTATCCATTTTTCAACAGTCGTAATTATCTATTTTGAAAAAGCTGAAAATTACTGACGTGAAGTCAGGAGCTTTTGAGCGCTAGTATATATCATTTACGATCCTCACAAAATGGGTTTTTTGATCTTCCGAGCATGTGCGTCAAGATTCTACTTCTACATTCTGAATCTCAGACCCATCCAACTTGTTGTTTTAAAAATTTTGCGAAAGATGTAAAAAATTTTCAAATTGCGAAACTACCGAACCGATTTTAGAAATGAACGAATATTTAGATCCAAAACTTTTCCTGAAAGTTTCAATGCCTTCTCCGTTCAAAAGATAGCGTGTTTACCTGCGGCCGGCCAGAAATACGGATTATTCATCAAAAACAACCAAATATCTAAACGTAGTTTTTTAACATCCGGTATATTAACGAAGTTTCTTGCGAATGTTATCATTTAATTTTCAATGATATATTGGGTGTTTTTTTTAGAGTGATAGAACTTTAAATTGAAATAAAAAACATTTAACTTGAGATTCAAGCCAAGTTTTTTTTTATTTGAAAGATAATTTCATGACATTTATGTTTTGAAAATAATTTCCGGCATATGTCCACCACGACTAGCTCTGAGGAACCGCATTCGACCAGACCAATTTTGGACCACTTTTTCTAGTAATTCAGGCCTTATTTCATCAATAACACGAGTTATGTTGGCTTCCAAAGAGTCTATTGTTTCTGGTTTATCAGCATAAACCAATGACTTGTCATAACCCTAAAGAAAATAATCCAGTGGAGTTACGTCGCACGATCTTGGAGGCCAATTAATTGACTATTTCTCGAAATAATGTTATCGCCAAATCTTTCTTTCAATAAATAAATTGTTACGGTAGCAGCATGAGGTGTAGCACCATCTTGTTGGAACCAAAACACTTCTGGGTCGATACCATTCAAATTTTGAAACAAATAATCATTGATCATCGATCTGTAACGAGCACCATTCACTGTAACATTAGCTCCAGCATCGTTTTTAAAGAAATATGGACCGATGATGCCTCCAGCGTGTAAAGCACATCATACAGTGCATTTTTCAGGGTGCAATGGAACCTGCAGAATTTCTTGAGGATTGTTTTCACTCTATATACGGCAATTTTGCTTGTTTACATAGCCGTTCAACCAGAAATTAGCTTCATCACTAAACACAATTTTACGATAAAAAAGTGGATCAACTTCAAGCTGTTCTAGGGCCCAATCAGCAAACAAACGATGCTTATTATGGTCAAGTGGCTTTAGTTCTTGAAGCAGTTGGATCTTGTATGGGTGCAGACCAAGATATTTTATCTTGTGACGTAATCTACATCTGTGGAGATATAATGGATCAAATAAATGAATTCTTATTATTATTATTTACGCAAAATTTTCCATGTGGTGGATGCACAGAGTCCAACTTGTTGTGAATGTGGACGAATAAACAAATCTGGATCATCTTTAACACTATGACTTACAGCAGCAATATTTTATTATGTACTTACAGTTCTTTGTCTTGTTGTTGTTGCATCGAGTAGAGAAGATGTTGTCCGAAATCTATCGATAGTTCGACGAATAAGCTGCTCCGATGGACGATTATGTAAGCCATAAATTTCACGAAGTGCTCTATATGTTTGGCGAATAGAGCACTGATATTGAAAATAAATTTCAACAATTTGTAAACGTTCTTGTGGCGTGAGTCTTTTTATGATAATTTGTCAATGCTTACTGAACAGAAATGTCAAAACGACAGGGCTTCTACCTTCTGTCAAATCACAGTTGTCCGTATCGAAAGTTCTACCACTCTAAAAAAACAGTCCATATGACAACCAAACGGCCAAAAATCAAGTTGAAGAAATAATTCCTGCTGAGCGTAACACTTCGAATGTCATTAAGTACAGAATTTGCTAGAATTTGGCATCTGACTCTAAAGTCGTAGGAGAATGGGACAAGCTGTGGAAATCCCAATTCGCTCGATAAATTTGCGTTCCATAAAGAATAACACCTCCTTCTGGTATTTCCAGATCTCTGCCAGGAGGAAAGATAAAAATCCGCGATATAACCCTTCCTATAAAACATCCCGGCCTGCCGTTACATAAAATACGAGTTCGTCCTGCTTCCGAACCGATTCTGCTAAACCCCTCCAAACCGAAGGAAATCTAAACGAGCGCACGAATACGTGAAAATGTGGCCATTAGTATAAAAGCTCACCGGCATAAAGGGACGGCGAAATCAAAAGTTTTATAAATCCGAAAGAAGGAAACCGGTAATCGATCCAATGTAGCTATCTGCTGCGCCCCGCGGGAGTAGTTGGTCTTTCCGTCCCCTTTGATTCACGCCCCCCACACCACCACCCCACCCGAGGCGCAACAAGAAACTAAATTGAACGGAAATTTCACCATGCCTTTAATCGGAATGGGCAAATGCCAACAGTTCTAACCGCGCCAATCTTTCTTTACACCCACCCTAGATTCGGAATTGACTATTGTGTTTCAAGGTGTGGTGATAGCGTTTCCGATAAGGTCGTTCGAATAATGGCCGATTTTCTCAACAATACGAAAGGAAGGTAGTGCACGTTCGGCATTACGGTCGGAGTGGCGAGCTCCTATTCTTCCCGGGCATTAGCCGACGGTGTCTCTGATGGTATCAGCCCTTTCCCAATTTGTCCTTTGAATGAAAACTGTAACGGTTATTCGGAATGACTTTTCTGATCTCGATATTTCTGACTAAGTGACAAGGATTACGTTATGGGGTTTTGGTGGTGAATTGGAATTGTTTGTCATGCTTCAATACATATCCTATACTCATTTGCAACCTTCCCAGAATGCAAATTCATGTCACTTGGTTGCCCAAGAATGTTGTGTCCTGTTAACTCTCGTCTTGAATTGTTATGATTATATACTGAAGGAAACATCAGCTGGAAACGGTTCTTCTGACAAACAGAAGGTGTCGAAGTTGTAAATTAAAATGTGCTAATCTGGCGACAGATGACATTATTTTCTGCAGTTGCGTCGAACATTTACCGTGATGATATCTATAGAACAAGCACAAGTCAGCAACTCTACTTCTTTGTTCCAGCGATTGCAAACTGGTGGTTATAGTTGGGCAATCAATCAGTCATACTGCATACCTGATCTACAGAAAAATATTTCCTAGCCTTGAACAAATATCCCAGCTTACTTGCAGCATTCTTCGCAATCTCAGTCTCATGTTGCCTCCAAAAGACCGAAGAGTTGACTGTCATTCCGGAGGATGCAAAGAATCACTGCAGGTGCTGAAGCACCTGGCTTTGTTTGGGTCTTAAATTTGCTGGCATCTATGGAGGTGAGACTCAACGGTGTTCAAAGATTTGTCACTGATGAAAAAAGACATCAGCGTGCTATCACTCACGAAGCTCAGAATGTGGTTCTCGGTCGTACTAAAAAGATAGTTTATGTGGATCAGGAAGAGAGAAAAAAGTGAACCTTGGAGCATTCTAAAGTTCACGTTGAAACCATGGGAACCGATTCTGTCCACGATCACATTAATGTTTCTGTTGGTGAGGAAACTCTTCATCCAGTCACAGAGACTAACAGGAAATCCACACGCAGGTAGCTTATTCAAAAGAGCCTTATGCCAGACATTATAGAAAGCCTTGGATATGTTCAGAGCAACTGACCTACATTCTTCATAGCGCTCAAGCGCCCTTGTCCACCCTTGCATCATATGGTCAAAAAATAAAAACGGCAGATATCTTCTCCTAATTAAAATCAATAAGGAGTATGAGCTGAGGAAGTAGCAAGTTCTTGGAATCGAGACAATGCGCAACAGTTCGAAACTTAAATAAGTTGGAATGTCCCAGTGATCACGCTGAGAGACATACACATTTTTCAGTCATCAATGCCCTTCTTATTTGCAAGAATGCCACTCAGCTATGCACCTATATTCGCCTTGCATGTGAACACTAAAAGTTCTATTAAACACTAGCGCCACCTAATAGACGAGAATATATAAATTCAGCTTACCCTACCAAGCTGATACAAGCAATAATTTATATTCCCGAGTATCTTTTTGTTCACAATCGTTTTCAGGATATGAACTTCGGAATGATTCAATAAAAAAATTACACACATAAGAATTTGTTCTCAAGAATTTGTGACATAAGATAAAATATTTCACAATATCGAAAAATCTGAATTGAAAATGTCAAAAAATAAGAAATATTCAGTATCTAGTGCATATCACAAAAGCAGTATTAGTGAAAACAAAAGATGTGGCCGCAGTTCGAAACGAAATACAATCAGGGTTTTTCATATCTTAATTATGATATATACTTGCACAATTGTTCAAAATACTGAGCGATATGTTTGAAGAAACGCTCAAAATATCGCAGGCAACCGTACAGTTTCCTAATGGCCGTCCGATTTAAATTTTGTGTTGTTTGTAACAGATGCTGAAATTTATTTCTGTGAAAACGGAACTGCTTTCGTAGGTAAGCTTTGACAGAAGTTTTTATTAGGATTGAAACTCAATAGGCGTGTATTATAAAATGGTGACTTGTTTTACGGGCTTTATTGAATTTTTGCTGTTTTATCGCGTTATCAACCTAGAAAAATATTTGAGAAATTTTTTTCTCAGATGTGGTGTTGCTTATATGGGCCTTATGAAAGGTCCTAATATGGACCCTGGCTCATAATCGGAGCAGAGTTGAAATGAGTCCTTTTTCGAAATAATAATGCCACGAAAAGTTTCCAAAGTTACACCAAAAAATATTAGGAAGGAACGAATTACAAAGAATATGTAGTGACCAACTTCTTCGCTCCTCGTCCAGAATCCTGCCTTGCTCTGTTGCACCTTGACCAGCATATCATATAGAGGACACGACTAGTCCTAGAATTCCTGACTGACCGCCTGCGCTGAGTTTAAGTAGGGCAAGACACACAGAATTCAACGACCATTCCAAAGTGGAACATATGGTCACTGGCATCACAGGCAGATATGTGCACCACGCCTGTCTGAAGAGTTCAGGTGAGCATGCTCAGAAAGAAACACCTTCGCCATAATTAAGAGGTTGAAGCTCCCTCACAACCCTGCATTTCCTTCGAGAGCTTCATTGGTGACCCTGACGTGATTAAGGATGTCACCAATCTATTTATTAGGAGGCTCTAATTAAATTCCGCGGAAGCCTTGACTTTCGTTCCACAGATCCCTGCTGGAGATGGCACGGAGACCAGACCAGCGGCTAACTGTCTCTTTGCCTGATCCCAGCGCCCTTTTCCGTGACCTTATCGACGCTCACTGGAGGGGGAATGTGAAGCTACCACCTCAATAATAATAATTTATTCATTCCCGATACAGTACATATCACAGAATATGAATAAATTTTTAATCCATCAAAAATTTCATGGTGAGTCCGGTACAATTTTGTTCAAGAAAACACATAAGTATATATAACTAAAAAATGTATAGAAGAAAACATTAGTCAAACAAACAGTAAATAAATAAATTTGGCCAGACAACGTATTTCATAACAATATAAATTTTTTGAAAAGTATCATTCAGGTATTCATGTATTTAGTAGTATGCTTTATTCATTAGGAGACATTTCAGTTCATTCTTAAGCTTTATTCGATTTAATTCCTTCATTCTAGACGGCAGTTTGTTGAAAATTTTTATAGCTAGATGAATTACATGATTTATACGATGGTATGGTATGATGAAGTTGTTTTTGTTTCTAGTATTATAGTCCAGAATCCTGCCTTGCTCTGTTGCAGCTTGACCGGCATATCATATAGAGGACACGACTAGTCTTAAAATTCCTGACTGACCGTCCCTGCTGAGTTTAAGTAGGTCAAGGCACACAGCATTCAAAACTTCTTTTTTCACGGCATTGGATTTCAATAATGGCTTGGAGAATAGGTAAGCGAAATACAAAATTTTCACCTTATCCAATATTTAATGTTGATGAGTGAGATTAGTTGTTGTGCAGACCAAAGCAGTGCAAGTGGTGGGCAGAAAAGGAAAAAGACAAATACCCTCCATTACATCGACTCATTTGGCTTTTATTGCAGGTATGAGCGCAGCTGGCCAATTTATACTACTGCTGTTGATATTTCCCAGAAAAATTCATAACGACCAGCTTATGACTGGTGAAAATCCCGGTTCAATTTATGACATTCATACCAGTGAGTTGGTACAGTAAAATCTATTTTCCAACAAGATGAAACATTTTATTAAATTCACTAAACGTTACAGGGAATCTAGAGTTCTCCTACACTTTTATGTCGTAAACAACACACAAGAAATTTAGAAATAAGCAGATTAGCTAGATTTCAGACCTAAGCCAGCCTTCTTGTTCTAAAGATCTTGATGCACTTGATCAGCAGCAACCCTGTCGTTTCAAGAATAATTATATGAGGAAGACCATAAAAATAATTTCAAAATGAAAAATTTAAACATCAAAACAGACTCATTCTGTTTCAAAATAATTTCAGGTTCATAAACTAAAATTGCGCCACATTTCAGATGCGAAATCCAAAAATTGCTCTAATGCTGTAAAAAAACCTGATGAGTGTCCATGTTTGGATCTTTTCTATTACTGAGAGCACACGGAGTAAGGATTTGTACCGGAACTAATTTAACAGAAATGCGTTTTCATCAGCTTATCGGATGAAAATTCAAAGATTATCCTGAGTTCTTAATTTACTATTTGTTCTCTCCATTTCTTGTGGTAATGAATGACTCACGGTCATTGTTGAAGCGTAATTACATTTTTTCCTTTCCTGGGTGCAAATTGAAGCTTATCAAGTCATTGCATAAAATAGCGCTCAAAAATTACTGCTTTTTGTTGAAAATTACCTCAAAACTGAGGAGAGGCCATTTACATTCTGTCAAGAAAGTACCGGGAATTATCGATTTAAATCTGGCGGGGCAATGAGGCAGGTGAAAATTTTTTTTCCTAGGTTGGTACCACTGTCCTTAATTACTATGCCAAGCTTGAGCGGGATCTGTCAACTAGTGTGTTTGCAACAGCTGATTAAGTCAGTCGATGTCAGAATGCGTGCCGATTTTTACTAAGGGTGATTACGTTGAGCAAAGAATTTCTTTAAAGTTTTGTGTTGCAAATGAATTTTCGTGTGCCGATGCATTGAAAATGTTGCAAAAGGCTTTTGGTGATAATGCTCTATCGAAAACTAGTGCATATCAGTGGTACAGAGCCTTCAAGGACGGTCGTGAAGTGGTCGCCCATCCACGGCTTCGATCGAAGATAACGTCGATAAAATTAAGGAAAGGGTGCTGGAAAACCGTCGTACCAGCTTGAGAGAGATAGCACATGATCTTAAGATATCCCACGAGTCCGCACGTACGATTTTGATTGATATTTTGGGGAATGAGAAAGGTGGCCGCACGACTCGTACCGAAAGACCTGAATTTTCTTCAAAAACGTCATCGCGAACAGGTTGCTTCAGACATGCTGGATCGCTGTAATTCCGATTCTACATTCATGGAACGCATTATAACTGGTGATGAGACCTGGGTCTACGAGTACGATATGCAAACAAGCCAGCAATCATCGGAATGGGTGGCAAAAAATGAGCCGAAACCGAAAAAACCACGCCAAAGCCTCTCGAAAATGAAGGTGATGCTCATTGTTTTCTTCGATATCCGTGGCGTGGTGCACTACGAATTCGTTCCAGAGGGTCAGACGGTAAACAAGGAGTATTACCTAGGCGTTATGAAACGTTTGCGTGAGCGTATCCGTAAGAAGCGGCCAAATTTGTGGGCGAACAACTCATGGATTTTGCATGACGATAACGCGCCTTCTCACCGAGCTACGATTGTGACTGACTTTCTCGCCAAAAACTCAACAAACGTGCTTCAGCAACCACCGTATTCGCCGGATTTGGCTCCCTGCGACTTTTTCCTCTTCCCAAAACTAAAATTGCCCCTTCCTGGCACACGTTTTGAGTCGATAGAAGCCATAAAACAAAATTTGGCGCGAGAGCCAAAGTCCATCCCGGAAAGCGCCTATAAAAAATGTTTCGATAATTGGAAGTGCCGTTGGCATAGATGTATTGGAGCAAATGGAGCCTATTTTGAAGGCGACCCAATAAATTTTGACGATTAAATGTAAAAATGTTGTTTTAATTGAAAATTCCCAGTACTTTCTTGACAGAGTAGTATGAACGTATTGCGAAAACGTTCATAAATTGTCAACATAACAGAAAAAAATAAACATTTATCTATCGGCATACCTATAAATTTCAGTTTTAATTTTTTGACTTTGCTATGATAACCTCACCGATGATAATTTTTATAACATTTGATTGGATATTCATTCGAAACCATCATACAGCATGAGAAATAGCTACCTATATTGCATATTTATTGGATATCTCATATTATGCTTTACATGAATACGAATATATTCATATCAATATTGGATGAAGCAATCTCTTCTCCTAAAATTTCACAGGTTTATTGAAACAAAAAACATTCATGAGAAGCTTCGAGGATTATATGAATTTCATGATAACAGTAACTATTAAAATTAAACAAATTTGTTGGAGTTTTATGAAACTCAATAATTTATGAAGGATTTTCAAAAATTTATTAGTATTTAGAATATCTGAATAAACACAACAACAGTTTGTTTCTCTACTAGCAAGAAATTTTTCATATCTTTTCAAGCTTTATTTCACATCTACCGACTCAATTTAAATTTGGTTGAATCCTAACTTTTTGTGTTATACAAAAGCATTTGTATATTGAATGAAAATATTGGTGGATACAATGATCAAACTGTATACATAAAAAAAATCATCTTTATATTTCCTGTCAAAACCTACCTTGCAAATGTGTAATTTATGAACGATTTTTTTTAAATATGCAGTACACCCGGTCGTTGTTAAAATTGGCAGTTTTGTATATGATAACGAATTTCTCACACTAGATTTGATTAGAAAATCAAGGCTATGTACGCGAAATTCAAGTCAGACTCTTCAGTACAATTCGAGAAAGAAATAAATGAACATCATGATGAATCCAAATCGATTTGGAGTAGGAAGAATAATTTTCAAGTAAGAGCGTAAAAATGCTGACATGGAACTTGAAATAATTAATAAGAGCTGTACCAAATATGATGTCAAGTAGAGGTTCAGATATAGATCAACCCTAATGTTCCCTTAATCACCACCACATAATATAGTCCGTCTAGAAAGTATCCTGAATTCATCATTTTTTATAATTTTAATATACTTAATTACATTCTGAGAATAAAGTAATGATTAATTTGAAAAAATGTATAGAATAGGTTGTGCAGATAGTCCGCTATGGCCACAGTTGCATAGCAACACTATTTACCAAATATTGTTGATTATCAACAGGTATACAATTCATGAAATAATGTCGAAACTAGAAAAAAGCAAAAAGGTAGAATATTTGTATAGAAATGGTTTTCGACACGTAAATTTAGTGCAATTGACTGAACTGGAAAAAAGTGCTGTATATGAGACAATAAAGAGGATAAAAAATGGCATGGATATGAGGCATAGACCAATTTCAAGAAGACCGCGTAAGATTAAAGGAAACAATTTAAACGCTTTATTCGCCATAAGACAACACAATCTGCGCCTGGGCATCAAAAGAAATTAATTTACAATTTTTGGGTAATTAGATGGATTTAATATTGTCTATAAGTTGGGTGCTATTTTTATTAGCGTATTTAGCTAAAAAGTTTGTTTCGGTTTGAATAATAGAAATTAAAACTCTAGATAATTTTATGCTTGGTGATGTGACGAATGAAACTACTGGTCTAATTGGATTATTTTCTTTATGAAGTTTTATTAATGAATATAATTTTGGGATTTGTGGGTTCATTAAAGTGAGCAAATGTTTTTTTGGGAAGTTATTGAAAAGGCTTACAGATTGGTCTATTATATTTTTTATTTGTTTTCGGTAATGTTCAGTGGGGTCTTTAGTAACGGTTTTATATTTATCTATGGTTAAAAAAGCAATAGTTTTGTTGAAATATTCATGTTTTCGAATAGCTACGATACTGTTTCCTTTATCGGCTCGAGTGAATATTAAATTATCGATGTTTCTTTTTTCGATGATTGATTTAACTAAATTCTGTTTTATTGAGGAAGAGTGAATTTCAGTTTTATTTTTGTCTTTAATTATTTCAGCAATAATATATTTATTGTAATTTGGGTTTGATTGATTTTTGATTGATTGAATAGATTTAATGGCGAGTTCTGAATCTATTGCTAAATAGTCTAGGGATTTTTGTGAATTATTATTTTCTAGGTTGAATTTAAATCCCTTTTCTAAAAGATTGGATTCTCTACTGTTGAATTTTATGTCAGATAAGTTGACAAATCTAGGGTAAAATTGATGTTCAGAGAAAAGATGTTTTTCACTTTTATTAAATTTCGGAATATTCTTTTTATTTTTATGAGTTAAATTTTTTAGTTTTTCAGTTCGAGTTAAGAATTTGGAGTGAATAATTTTGCCTACACGTTCTCTAGTATTTCTGTCAATAATATCGAACTGAATAGAATGAAGTCTACTAGTTAATTCTGTATGAATTACCTTTAAGTATACATTGGTGACATCTATTTGGTAGTATTGTACTTTCATATCATTCTTCAACCATGTCTTCATTCCATGTATTCGTCCATAAGTGGCTGCGGGGCTCTTGTTCTTCGTCTTGAAGTTGATGTATTTCGGGAACACGTTCAAATGTATGCATTTGGTAAAAAACCAAATATTTTGGGTATTCTTCCTACTTCTCAACAGAAGCTTGCAATACCATAAGACCAAAAAGCTGGTTTCAGCTTTTAATGAATATTTGATAGATTCGATCTTTACTTGGTTTTATCTTTACTCATTTTAATTAAAAAATGTATATGAGACAGTAATTTATTTCCACAAAAATGTTTGTACTACTACAACAATTGTTTCACCACGATGTGGCTTCTTCTGGTATTACATTGTACTGTCGAATGGTATTCCATCATAATCAGGATAGAATTTTGTTCACATTTTCAGGAAGATAATTTCAATAATGTCTTTGTATCTGATGAAAGTTAATTACAACTTGCGGAAATCACTTAAGAATCCTATCAAAACAACCTGTTACCGTTCAAATTTCCGAATTTTCCACCAAAATAATGGTTTAGGGGGCAATATCTCAGCGTGGGGCTACGCCTCTCTGTATAGTTGATGGTACTGTGCATAGTGAAAAGTATTGGGGCATTCTAAACGATTTTCTTCATGAAACGACGCATGCTTTATAAACAAAGGGGTGGCGTCTTCAGCAGGATAATGCAAGATGCCATACTTCGGCTTATACTCAAGCTTATTTGGATGCAAGAACATCAAGTGAAAACCATTTCATGGCCAGCAGCTTCACCAGATCTTAATCTCATTGAAAACATATGGGGAAAAATGAAGATTGAAGTTAACCTAGCAGCGCCACGAAATAAAGATGATTTAATTCAGTCAGTTTTTCAGTGCTGAACTACCATCACCGAAAATGATGGAGGTGATCTGGTTTCGGGTGTATCTCGACGTATAAGTAAACAAGATGAATATTTTGTTACAATTTTCTAATTTGAGAATTGAAAATCTATATGTACTACATAATTAAAATTGAGCTTTGTTATTTCCGGATACGTTCTAGACGGTATATATGTTATGCAACCTTTTCTACTTTTCGAGATATGATTTCTTCCGTATTTTTTCGCGCTTGTTCTAGGGAACATCAAACTATCATTCTGCCAAATGTCTGTTATTGTTCAATTTTGAACAGAAAATTGTGTCGAATCCGGGTCAATGGTTTCGTAGTTATTCACGTTTGAAAATGTTCTAAATTTCCCCAATATTTTTAAAACTGGATTTAATCGATTTTTACTTCAGCATTCAGAAAAAAATAATTATGTACACATTCGTGCTATATTTAATGGGGATCGCATCATAAGAAATTAAAAAAATATATATTTTCTGAGCGGATCAGCATCGAGGGCTGCCTTAAACACTATAATTTTCGAACGAAAAGAAAAAGGGACTTCAAACTTTAGGGATTGATTTGGACCTGATTCTGTCGAATGAATTCGTTACGGGACTAAATAAACTCAATTGTTTTGCATTTGTTCACATTAGAAATATTCTTATTATTATTGATATTTTCGAAACTACAAACCCGATTATTCTGAAAGTAAGAGGTTGGAAGAATAATTGCAACGTAAATGATTCTGCAAAATTTCATGAGGATCGCGCGATTGGAAGATTCAAAACAAAAGCAAAAATTTTGTGAGCGGAGCAGCGTTGATCTCTAAAGAAAATTTGAAATAACGATAAGAAGGCTAGTAAAAAATTTCGTGAAGAGTTTATAATCAGAAGACCAAAAAACATTCATTCTGTGAGGATCGTGGTTGATATGAATTAGCGCGCAAAACTCTTGACTTTAGGTTAGTGCTTTTCACCTTTTTATGCATCATAAGTATCTTTCTTGAGAAGTATTTCATAGATTTACAATTTTCTGCAGAAATGGATTGCTGAAAAAGCGCAAAATAGTTTCTGACTTTGTGTCAATGCTTTTCAACATATTTACGTCTTACCTTGGCTAACAAGATATTCTTGGTAACAGAGACATGAATTATTGTTTTTTTTTTATAAAATAAGTGGATAGTGTGTCTTGTTGATACTGAAATAATTGGAGAACGATCTGATACCAGTGAATTATGAAAAAGCTATATTTGAGTTAAAGAATTGTTGCAAAATGGCGAATGTACCTCTGGTTTTAACCGCGAGCTTCCACTTATTGTAGTACGATGGTACTAGATTATTCCGCAAAATACGTGGACAGTATATCTTGTAGATACTAAAACAAATGGAGAACAACCGGATACTATCGAATTATGAAAAAGTTGTATTTGAGATAAAGAAGTGTTGCAAAATGGCGAATCCGACAAAATATGTACCTCTGGTTTTGAACGTGGTATTATGGTATTAGATTATTCTGCAATTGATTTTGCCTTTTAAGAAACGGTTAGACATAAAATACGGAAAAACTACGTTATATAGGTGTGAATCAGGTAGCCCTAGGGATTTGCTATCTGTGGATTTCTGCTCGACCACAATTTTTTGGGACACCTGTTAAAATAGAAATTGAGAGAGAATAATTTGCACTGTTATATTTCCATGAGTAAATAAGCATAAAATTTGTAATTTATTTCGAGATAGATGTACAGAGAAATTACAACTCTGTACATTAAATACAATTTTATCATACTATGTGCAATTCCAATTGTTGGATTTAAATATATAATTCAATAAATAATTCAGTTGCATGAGCCTCATGTTGCTCAGTCACTAATAATCACAGTGAACTGGCGGGGAAATAATTCGGTGAATGTTCATTATGCATTATCATATAATTACCATGGGTTATAATTATATCTCCCGAAGAGGAATTATTTTTCTGAAATTTCTATTCGGAATTCAGGAATTAGCATGTTAATTATTATCATTATAATTTCAATGATTCTGGTATATTCTGCATTGAAACGGTATTACGATGTGAATATACCTTATGGAAAAATGTGTTGTTGAAATAATTAGTGTCATTTAAAATTAAATGAAATGGCGTCACACATTTGTGAGATTTTCACAGTCCTTTCAAAATATTCCCTAGGACTTTGCGGTTCTAAGATAATCATGTTTCACTTTATTTCTGAATCTTTATGAGTTATTATATATTTTATTCTATCTGGAAACCTATGAAATCCTCATGTAGGAAAGAAATTCTTCATTTAATGTTAATCTGTACGCTGAAAAGATTACATCCAAACAATTTGTGTTGTATAAAATAAACTAACATTCGAGTCGATCGATACTTGATAGGAGCATTTCAATAAAATTTAATTCTGAATTATTTCTGGAATTTCTACAGCATATAGTGAAAATAATATACTGAAATATTAAAATAATAGTAAAAGTTAGTTAAATATTATTTAATATGTATTTTCACCAAATTGGGACTGATTCAAATCAATATATATAAAAATGCAGTAAAATTAGGAATTTGACGTTTTTTTATTTAATTATATTTTTCAAATGAACTATTATGAATTAACGGACTACTCCATCCAATAATATTGATATAAAAGAATTCTAATGTCTAGAAATTTTTTTATCAATTTAATATTTAATTTATAGGATTTTTGTTAACAATTTATATTTATTGGATTTTTTTATATCATTTGGAGGTCTTATAATGAATGTTTATTTCATATGTCGTTTGATATAAGTGGTACTTATATGACATTAATTTAATTCCTGAAGTTATAATATTAAATATAATTTTTTGGAAATTAAATATGTAGAAGGCTAACAGAATATATCTGTAAATATTGAGATATTTAAATAAATTCTAAGAATGTTAATCTAGAACTTTTTCCACCAAGGAATCAATCAAACAGTGTTCAGAAAATTTTATGAAATTAAAATTTGTAAGAGGCTCTTCAGAATTTCCATGTTTGACACTTAATATATTGAGAAAGATCTATCAAGTATAAAAAAAACCTTTTATTATTTATTTTGAATATAATAATTACAATTGCATTCTTTCTGTTATAGATACAGGAGGCATATAAGTCTTGAAGATATTTTTAGTGATTGTTTTTGTGTAACCTCTGTGTATATCGTGTGGACAAATCATAGAATGTAAATGGTTGTTTAATTTAACCACTAAATTGACTGTTTGCGTTTTTGAGATACATACACGAGGCATGTCGGGTGTTTTTTTGAGAGTGATAGAACTTTGAATTGAAATGAAACACATTTGAATTAAGATTGAAGTCAAATTTTTCTTCTATTCGAAAGATAATTTTATGACAAGTATGTTTTGAAAATAATTTCTGGCATATGTCCACCACGACTAGCTCTGAGGAACCGCATTTGACCAGACCAATTTTGGACCACTTTTTCGAGTAATTCAAGCCTTATTTCATCAATAACACGAGTTATGTTAGCTTCCAAAGCGATTTTTGTTTCTGGTTTATTAGCATAAACCAATGAACCCCAAAGAAAATAATCTAGTGGAATTATATCGCATGATCTTGGAGGCCAATTAATTGGACCATTTCTCGAAATAATGTTATCGCCAAATCTTTCTTTCAATAAATCAATTGTTACGGTAGCAGCATGAGGTGTAGCACCATTTTCATGGAACCAAAACACTTCTGGGTCGATACCACTCAAATTTCGAAACAATTAATCATTGATCATCGATCTGTAACGAGCACCATTCACTGTAACATTAGCTCCAGCATAGTTTTTAAAGAAATATGGACCGAGGATGCCTCCAGCGTGTAAAGCACACCATACCATTCTCAGGATGCAATGGAACTTCTTGAGGATTGTTTGCACTCCATATACGGCAATTTTGGTTGTTTACATAGCCGTCCAACCAGAAATGAGCTTCATCACTAAACACAATTTTACGATAAAAAGTGGATCAACTTCAAGCTGTTCTAGGGCCCAATCAGCAAACGACGCTTATTATGGTCAAGTGGCTTTAGTTCTTGAACCAGTTGGATCTAAGATCTTTGTATGTGTGTAGACCAAGATCTTTGCGCAAAATTTTCCATGTGGTGGATGCATACAATGCATTTTTCAGGATGCAATGGGATCTGCAGATCTTTTTGAGGATTGTTTTTACTCCATATACGGCAATTTTGCTTGTTTACATAGCCGTTCAACCAGAAATGAGCTTCATCACTAAACACAATTTTACGATAAGAAAGTGGATCAACTTCAAGCTGTTCTAGGGCCGAATCTGCAAACAAACGAAGCTTATTGTAATAATCAAGTGGCTTTAGTTCTTGAATGATTTGAATGCACAGAGTCCAACTTGTTGTGAACGTCGACGAATAGACAAATCTGGATCATCATTATTATTATTATTATCCTGATACTCCTAGATCTTCTGTGAAGATCCCTCAGAAGCTTTTTCAGCTTGTGCGAGTTAGGAGTTCAGTTGTGTTCTGTGTAGGCTTTGTTACTGCGATCTTGCGCCACTTTAGGTCACAGCAAACAAATTAACACTTACAGCAGCGATATTTTCTTCTGTACGTACAGTTCTTTGTCTTGTTGTTGTTGTTGCATCGAGTAGAGAAAATGTTGTCCGAAATCTATCGATAGTTCGACGAATAAGCTACTCTGATGGATGATTATATAAACCATAAATTTTACGAAGTGCTCTATAAGTTTGGCGAATAGAACACTGATTTTGAAAATAAATTTCAACAATTTGTGAATGTTGTTGCGTAGAGTCTTTCCAAGATAATTTACTGAATAGAAATGTCAAAATAACATTGCTTCTACCATCTGTCAAATCACAGTTATCCCTATCGAAAGTTGTATCACTCTAAAAAAATATCCCATATAAGTATTGAAGATATTTTTATGGTTTGTATTTCTTTGGTGGATTTGAAGGTGGACTGATGATAACCAGTGAGTTTTTTCAAATGCCATTTTGAAGATGTGTTACATAGTTTTGAAGAACTTTTTTTATAGAGAAGTTGTTTCAAAGAATTTGTTAATTTTATGTTGAACACTTTTACAGTGGAATTTATTTGTTCATAATGTCGATATGAAACAGCGCTGTCTCCATCAAATTTTTGTTGAATAAGTTCGATCAATATTCTTTATTTTCTTTGGGTTCTGTTATCTCCTTTTGATACTATGTGATTGGTGTTAATTCTCATGCCTATTAAAAAGTGACCACAGTTCTCTAAGGCATTTATTCAATTTGGTTTTAAAAGCTTTTAAAGAAATTTTATAAAATTAAAATTTGTAGCAGGTATTTCAAATTTTTCTGTTGAATATTTAAAATAATGAAAAAACCAAGTATAAAGAAAACATTTTCATTATTTATTCTACATATTCCGTATTATTTCATTTCATTAAAATTAATTTCCCCCAATTAAGGGGCGATTCAAATAATTTCCTATTCATAAATGCAATGCTTTCAGTACATAAAAATAAATTGCGTGCTTTCATGAGGCATTTTACTCCACTGAACAGATACACTGAACGCAAATCGATTTCAATCAAAAATTTCCACCGAAAACCCATCCTAATCTCTCAAAGGCCACGCTCTCCGTTTCGCAACAGATCCAGTTACACCAAAGTACGAATTAGAGATCACCAGACCCCCCTAATTGTCTACTTATGACATCAAACTCGTAGAAATAATGAACTTAATTCTCCATGATGCTCTCGGCGAACACTGCGAAACACGAAAAGCAACTTAATCTGGAAGGACGGAACCTTGGCGAGGAAGGCTCAACAGAGTTCCTGAAACTCCGAGAACCAGCGCGCGGTTAACAGCCATTATTAACGAAATTAAAATGGAGGATATTAAATTCATTCAAAACAAAGTAGATAGTTCCGAGTATTGCCGAATTAAAAACTTCGGAGTTATCTGGAGCGACTTAACAACGCGGAACAAAAGTGAGACCCTGCAGCTAATGAAAGCACCTTGTTATCTTCATTGTTCTGAAGAATGGACGGTTATTATCTCGCTGGTGTACGGTGTTGGGGTTGCTTCTTTTTCGCGAGTGCCACCGGGATATCACTCAAGTAGAGATAAGGAATGAGCGGGGATTCATTTTTCGGTGAAATTTCTTTTGTCGGGATAATAACGAGCGTTAATCTGGGAAAAGTTGTAATTTTGTTGTATACGAGCGAAAACACATTTAAGGGCGATGATTCTTAACGGATCTAAATATTCGTCCACAATTAATCTTGCGGAGGAAATTATCTTAGATATTAAAGATGTTTATGTTAGCGGTACAATACGTTGCAGAATGCTGGGGTGTGGTGTTGATTCTGAGCAACTTTGGTTAGCTTTGAATCTCGGAAGTATAAGAGTTGCAATTTCTGTTGTCTACAGACCTCCTACATATAACGACCGATTGTTTCTGGATGGCTTTGAAACAGTCGTCACAGAGGTGATACCTACTGTTGATTGTGTATTTTGTCTTGGAGATTTCAACATGAATTATCTCAATAAAGCAAGTGTGGAAATAAAAACGTTAGTGGAGGCGTTGGAGAGTGTCGGCCTGCAACAGATAATTCAGGAGCCTACTAGAACAACTTTAAGTTCCTCCACATTAATTGATTATATCCTTGGTGAAGGTTTCTGGGGTGTTGCCTGTGCCGCAGGTGAGTGATCACGATCTTGTTCATTGCACTGTTGATTTTCGAGTTCAGAGGACAAGTCCAGTCTTTAGTACTTCTAGAGATTTCAAAAATCCAAATTATGTCCAATTCAAATAGGATCTAATGTTGATTCCGTGGAATAACATTTATGACAAGGCAACGGTTGATGAGAAGGTTGATTTTCTTACCTCGAATATCATCACTCTATTGGATCTGCATGCCCCGTACAGAACATATAAAATTTCGAAGAAATATGCGCCATGGTTAACTGACACCTGAAGGATATGATTAAGATGAGAAACAAGGTCTTCTCTGAGTTCAAAAAGACTGGGCGGATCGGTGTTTGGAATACTTATAAACAACTCAGAAATTTTATCACAGCCGCTGTTAAAAAGGAAAAGAAAAATTACTACACTTAATATATTAACGACTCTAATACTATAAAAACTTCTTGGGTCTGAAGAGAATCGGTTTCATCAAAAGTAAAAATATAGTATTGCCCTCTGAGTTTAATGATATCGATAGTATGAATCGTCATTTTTTGAATTCTGTACCTGATCTGTCTCCTGATGGTGAATTGTTAGCTTTTTATTCTAATCGAGATAATTGTATCGCAGTTAGTAACTTTAATTTTAAAACAGTTGGCGAGATTGAGGTATTGGAAATTATAAGCTACTGGTCATGATGGCGTCAACATACTCACCCTGCATTTGTGTGTTCCTCACATGCTGCCACATATCACACATGTTTTGAATTTTTGCTTGCGGAATTCTATTTTTTCGAGTCAATGGAAGAAGGCCCTCGTTATTCCCGTGCCCAAGGTCATTAATCCTAAGGACCTGAATGGTTTACGACCGATAAGTATTTTGCCCACTTTGTCAAAAATTTTGGAAAAAATCATTAGCAAACAAGTTTGGTCACACAATCAGGATTTAGAGTGAATCACAGTTGTACTACTGCATTGTTACATATAACATATAATAAGGGCTACAGATCAGGGTAAGTTGACTTTGTTGATACTTTTAGATTACTCTAAAGCTTTCGACAGCCTCAATCACAAAATGTTTGACGCAATTTTAGTACATCTTGGTTTTTCTGAGGATTCGGTTAGGCTTCTTTCCTCTTATTTGGTGAATCGGTTCCAGGCGGTTTTTCATGGTGGTGGAGTGTCATCCTTTTAAGAAATATGCAAAGGTGTACCGCAGGGTTCCATATTGGGACCACTGCTTTTTATCATGTATATTTCGCTTTTCATAAAGTTTATAATATCTAGTTTGATGCATATTTACGCGGATGACAGTCAATTAGATATCTCTTTCTACCCGGATGAAAGTGTCTAAGCTATTACAGCATTAAATCTGGATTTGAGTATCATTCATGAGATAGGCACGAAGCACTGCTTGCATCTCAATACCAACAAAACAACTGCTATCTTGTTTGGAAGACGAAATGACAGAAAGTGGTTTCTCGATTGTGATTACCCTATTGCTATTGGCCCTGAAAGGGTTGAGTTGTGCGATAAAGTTAGAGATTTGGGTGTTTGGTTAGATTGCGAAATGCGATTCACAGAACCAATTTCTTTTTGTTTGCGGAAGGCTTATGGTATGCTGAAAATTATTTATGGGCACAGAGAATTTTTGTCGAGAAAAGTAAAAGTAATGCTTTGTGAGTCTCTTGTTCTTTCTCATATGAACTATGCTGACTCGGTTTATGGTCCCTGCCTTAATTTTACAGATAAGCGCCGCGTCCAAAAACTTCAGAACTCGTCTACGCTTAATTTTTGGTATAAGAAAATTCGATAGAATAAGCCATACTTTGCGGGATGTAAATTGGCTCAGCATGGAAAATAGGAGATTTCTCCACTCAGCCATATTATTCAAGAAAATTATGAACTCCAAGACCTCGCCTTATCTTTACAACAAGATCACCTACCGTTCTGATGTCCATAATTTGAATATCCGTTTTAGGGGTACACTAACTCCGCCTCTATATGTAACTCAGTTTTTTCGACGGTCATTTTCATATTTTATCACATCATGCATCAATAGCATTTCTGTGGACGTCAGGAAGGTGACTGATATGGGTCGTGTTAGAACCTTGTTGTACAGACAGCTTATGAATCAACAGGTGGAACTGTTGTCGAGGTGAATTAAAGTATACTTTTTTTTATTATGATTTGAATACCAGGGTAATGATAGCCTATCAATGAGGTTTGTATTCATTTCTAAACTTAATTCTGTTAATCGAGCTTGAATTTTTTGTTTGTTTTTTTTTCAATGAATTGGGGGTTACATTGAACAGTGCCTTTCTTAATGCACTGGATCTCGCCCTTTTATTATGTAAATAATAATGTAATTTACTGAAATAATATTGATTGAATAAAGACCTTTATTATTATTATTATATAAGGCGTTCCGAAACTGTACGTCAAGCTGTTACCGGACGAGGAATCAGTTCACATCAGCTTTGGCATTTCTTCTTGGGATGCTTATCCGTGATGAATGTGGGCGCTAATCATGGCAATTTTGACTTTGTCCAATACAAAATAGATCGGGGGTAGTTTTCCTGAACCTAGAATTCTTCGAATTCTTCAACCAGGATATTCTTCTTCGTCCTGGATCTTGCCTTCCAAATATCTTTCCTTGTAGAATGGACTGAAGAAAGGCATATCTAGTTTTATTGCGCATAGTATTGTATCTTTCTGGCCTTAATGGTGTTCACAATTTCTAGCGCTTTCTTCATTCTCGGAGAACCTCTTCGTTACTGACATGGTCGGTCCATGGAATTTTGAGAATTGTTTTGTACATCTCGAAAACGTCCAGTTTCCTTATGATGCCCTCGTTTAAAGTCCAGGAATTAGCACCATACAGAAGAACGGAGAAAACATAGCAACGTAAAAGCTTGTGTGGGCCTTGAACGAAGCACTCATCCGGTTAAATGTGGACCTTGTTTTAGCAATGCGAGATTTAATTTCTTGATCGTTTTTACATTCTTCATTTATGATAGTGCCGAGATAGTTACATTGTTTCATTTGAGTGTGAATAGCTCAGTAGTAGAGCATCGGGCTCGTGGCCGGAAGGTCCGGGCTATGTAGATTTTTTTTATTATTTATGGCGAGCGGGCGTCTGTCCACCCTACCACTGCGTCCGCACGGACTATTGTGGTTCACCGCTAATTTATATATCCCCGACGAGATTCAGTTTTTGGATAAAACCGATAATCTTGTTCAGGGGTAATTTTTTCAGTTCGCAGTGAGCTATAAAAGCCTGACCAAAGACCTTGAATATGATGCGACTCACAGCTGGGCATTCTGAGACTATGTGCATGGCTGTTTCAGTGTGCTCAAGACACATCCTGCATTCATCGTCTTCAACCAGACCGACTTTTTTCAAATGCGCTTTCAGTCTGCAGTGACCTGTCATAATTCCGACAAGTGTTCTTAGTTTGGCCCTATCCAGACATAGCGCTAGGTTCGCCATCCTTTTGTTCGAAGCTGTTCCAAGGAACACCTTCGAATGTTTCAGGCCAGAATGGCTCCGACATTAAGACTTTAGCCTCGAGTTCATTCTGCCCGTTATCGCCTGCTTAGCTTCGGTTCTAATTCGAGAATTATAGACATTTAGGCGAAACGATAGCGCGTTGGCCAAGAATGAAATGATAATAGAGATATTCAGGCTTCAAACCAATACCTACAGTTTTAATTCTCGCTATCTTTCTATTTGAGGGTTATAGTGCTCACAGAATTTTTTTTTGAACTTGTAATCACACAATCCTCACAAAATTTTGCATGACTTGTATAGCTTGTAATGGCTAAACTATGAATAAATAATTATTATCATTATTATTATTATTATTTCCATGATTCTACATCTAAATGCTAAATATCGGAGTTTTTTTAGAGTGATAAAACTTTAAAATGAAATAAAACACAACTAAATTAAGATTGAAGCCAACTTTTTTTTATTTGAAAGATACTTTTATGACATTTATGTTTTAAAAATAATTTCGGCATATGTCCACCATGACTAGCTCTGAGGGACCGCATTCGACTAGACCAAATTTTGGACTACTTTTTCAGGCCTCATTTCATCAATAACACGAGTTATGTTGGCTTCCAAAGCGTCTATTGTTTCTGGTTTATCAGCATAAACCAATGACTTGACATAACCCTAAAGAAAATAATCCAGTGGAGTTATGTCGCATGATCTTAGAGGCCAAAATTTTGGACTATTTCTCGAAATAATGTTATCACCAAATCTTGCTTTCAATAAATCACTTGTTATGGTAGCAGCATGAGGTGTAGCACCATCTTGTTCGAACCAGAACACTTCTGGGTCGATACTATTCAAATTTTGAAACAAATAATCATTGATCATCGATCTGTAACGAGCACCATTCACTGTAACATTAGTTCCAGCATCGCTTTTAAAGAAATATAGACCGATGATGCCTCCAGCGTGTAAAGCACACCATACAGTGCATTTTCAGGATGCAATGGAACCTGCAGGATTGTTTTCACTCCATATACGGCAATTTTGCTTGTTTAAATAGTCGTTCAGCTAGAAATGAGCTTCATCACTAAACACAATTTTACGATAAAAAAGTGGATCAACTTCAAGCTGTTCTAGGGCCCAATCAGCGAACAAACGACGCTTTTTATGGTCAAGTGGCTTTAGTTCTTGAACAGTTGGATCCTGTATGGGTGTAGACCAAGATCTTTACGCAAAATTTTCCATGTGGTGGATGCACAGAGTCCAACTTGTTGTGAATGTCGACGAATAGACAAATCTAGATCATCATTAACACTATGACTTACAGCAGCTATATTTTCTTCTGTACGTACAGTTTTTTGTCTTGTTGTTGTTGTTGCATCGAGTAGAGAAAATGCTGTCCGAAATCTATCGATAGTTCGACGAAAAGGCTGCTCTGACGGACGATTATGTAAACCATAAATTTCACGAAGTGCTCTATAAGTTTGACGAATAGAACACTGATTTTGAAAATAAATTTCAACGATTTGTAAACGTTGTTGCGGCGTGAGTCTTTCCATGATAATTTGTCACATACTGAACAGAAATGTCATTACAGCATCCGATATAACCTCGATCGAGGCACTGTTACAGTGTTTTTTTAGCCCTAAACGCTGCTCCGCTCATAAAATTTGTTTTTATTCTGAATCTATTATTATCTTCGTTATCATTCTCTTTCTGAAACCTACATTTCAAATCAATCGGAAACTTGAAATTCTTCTCAACGATGAATCTGTCGCCAGATCTCCTTTGTTGAACATTTTTATTTATTAAAGTATTTCCGATGATTGGTCCCAATATATTTTACGGTTATTCGTATCCCTTTTTCGAATCTTTTTCTCTATCGGTATTTCTGTAAATTGATGGCTGTTTGTATCCCTTTTTGAATATGTTTTCTTATCTTCATTCCTGAAAATTAGTATTTATTTGTACCTTCCCCTTTTTTCAAGTTTTAATAGATATACAAGGTGTCCAAAAAGAAGCTCGGATATTTGTTACTTCGATAAAACAAAAACCACTCAAAAAAAGCTTCTTGTTAATTATTACAATAAAAAGTGGGAAATTATTTGGGAAAGATAATTTTATCTAAATGGTGACTCTCACGCTTCTCACTCACTCTTCTAATCTGCCATTTCTGACCTGATGTTTTGCTTCAATAGAGTCAGGTTCTTCGGATTATTCTCATAGACATTACCTTTAAGGTAACTCCATGCAAAATAGTCAAGTGGACTAAGGTCGGGGCTTCTGGAAGGCCCCCTGGATGTTGATGTTACCCCTACGCGAAATAACCTTATTAGGGAATAACTCGTTAACAGCCTCCATTGCTTGATTTGATGTATGGCAAGTGGCCCCATATTGTTGAAACCACGTTCTTGAGTTGAAACCTTGAAATTCCTGTAACTCTGGACCCAACAAGTTTCGCAGCATATTGCAATAACGAACACATTTCTGATTGAGTGATCGGCCTCGTCAATCTTCATCAAAATAAGGACCGATTATGCGTCTAGCAGACATAGCGGCTAAAACAACGAACTTTGGGGTGTGCAGGTCTTATTCATGCTTTCGTATCGGATTTTCCTCTATTCAGTACTGACAATTCTGTTTATTGCCATGACCATTCAGACGAAAGTTTGCTTCATCAATGAAAAATATGATATCAGAAGTGTTGAACCGCCGTAACATTTCGTCGGCAGAATTAAATCGATTAGCATATTCTGTATCTCTTAATTCTTGAACCAATTGAATTTTATAAGCTTTCAAATGCAAATTTTCCTTCAAAATCAAATGCAACGACGATTTTTCGATGTTTAATGATTGGCCTCGCTTTCGGATGGATCAAGACGGATTTTGGCGAACTAACGCCTCCTTTCCACGAATCGTTTCTTCATCGTGGACTGAACGAGGGCGGCCAGAGTGTTGAATTTTTATCGTCGCACCTGTATTATCGAACATCCGGGTTCATTTTAAAATGATATCGTCACTTGGTGCAGGGCGGGTACGATATTCCACACGATACAAACGTTGAAAAACCAGTATTGATTGCGCAAAATACGCAATGCCTTCCCGGGTACTGCTCCATCGTGACTAAAACTCCACAAAATGGCGGACACCATGATATCTTCCTCACTCCCCTGCTCAGTTTCAAATGCAGCGCCAGAACAAATACCCGGTACGCTTTTTGAACACGCTGTGTAAGAAGTGAAGATACAATTTTTAGAGTTAGTCAGAAGGTAAACCTGAAGAAGTCACAGTGTTGGCGAAACAATTGTTGTTGTTGATAACAAATTGTGGAAATATTCTTTATTATTTTATTCAATAGGATTTTCTCTTTCAACCATTAACCAATAATCAAGTATCTGCTAAATTTAGTTTTCATATATCCATGAAAGATACCGTTTGAATCACACTATCATGTTACACAAAATTGAAGTATAACTTTCCTGTGTAACAATTGAAGGATTCAACATATTTGCTCTTCAGATTCTTTCGAGTAAACTCTGTCAAGCCATGCTACTTCACAATAATGCTGGAGAGTTTTTACTTCACAAGGAAATGTGTTCCAGAACTTCCAGCGAAAGAGTTTTTCTTAGATGCCATTGTATTTGACTCCTAAAGTAGAATTATTTTTAATATCTGAAGAGTTTCATGTCTGCTCTGAGCGAAGATAAGAAAAATGAACTGTTGAGATTTCCGGTCTGGTTGAGAAATGTCAATTTTCGAACGTAGAAGTAGGTTTTTATCAAGAAAGTTCATTTGGGAAGTTCACGGAAGGAACTGATTGCTAGCGGATATATTCTTATTGTCGAAAAACTTAAAATTTGATTAAGTTTTATTCCATAGGAGAGGAAGACGGATGATAATGTATATAATATTTTTATGCTCGAAAAAATTGAAATATTGAAATATGTTTAAGGTTGATTTTATGAGTTGAGTCAACTGAAACTCGGAAAAGATAAGAGAAGTGCTACTTGAATAAGTGAAATACTGTGTCTACTCTAAAAAGGCCCAAACTACAAGGGGAGATTATATCGGGTGTTTTTTTTAGAGTGATAGAACTTTCGATAAGGATAACTGTGATTTGACAGAAGGTAGAACCCATGTTGTTTTGACATTTCGGTTCAGTAAGCATTGAAAAATTATTATGGAAAGACTCACGCCGCAACAACGTTTACAAATTGTTGAAATTTATTTTCAAAATCAGTGTTCTATTCGCCAAACTTATAGAGCACTTCGTGAAATTTATGGTTTACATAATCGTCCATCAGAGCAGCTTATTCGTCGAACTATCGATAGATTTTGGATAACATTTTCTCTACTCGGTGCAACAGCAACAACAAGATAAAGAACTCTACGTACATAAGAAAATATCGCTGTTGTAAGTCATAGTGTTAATGATGATCTAGATTTGTCCATTCGTCGACGTTCACAACAAGTTGGACAAGTGCATCCACTACATGGAAAATTTTGCGTAAAGATCTTGGTCTACACACATACAAGATCCAATTGGTTCAAGAACTAAAGCCACTTGATCATAATAAGCGTCGTTTGTTTGCTGATTGGGCCCTAGAACAGTTTGAAGTTGATCCACTTTTTTATCGTAAAATAGTGTTTAGTGATGAAGCTTATTTCTGGTTGAACGGCTATGTAAACGAGTTCAGTTGTGTTCTGGGTAGGCTTTATTACGCGATCTTACGCCACTTTAGGTCACAGTACTGTTAATTTTTGATTCCACAGTGAAATGGTGGCAGACACCCGTCCAACTAGAAAATTTCATTTTTACTTGAACAGGATTCGAACCCGGACCTCCTGGTCACGAGCCCGATGCTCTTCCGCTGAGCTGTCCACTCTCTTGAATTTGAAGGTTGAACATTAATCATTAAACTACTCGAACAATTTTCATCAATCAGTTATATGAATCAATCGATTATACTTATAAAATAAAAAATAGCTCACGCTGTTCTTTGATTCTGTTAGAGCATAGATCAATCTTGAATTATAAAGATGATCTATGTCTCGAAACATTATTCATTTACACGTGGTGAGTTGTTTGATATGGGTTAGTTTTTTGATTTTGATATTTTGAATATATTTCAGGACTGAAGACGGAATTGCTTAGAACTATATTTGTTTTTTGAAGATATAGTGCATGCTTTGAGAGATTTCTGAATTTACTTATTCGAATATTTAAATATATTAAATATTTCAAATAAATTATATTCTTTGAGAGGTCCTTTAAGTGTGTTCATGTTTTTAAGATGCAAATGGCGTTTTGAAAGCAAGAACAGAAACAAATTTTTTCTCTTTTAAATATTTATTTATTAATTTTAGGGACTTTCGTATATCTTTTGGTTTATTTATTCCATTTGACATTGTATATTGAGTTTAGATTATATACGTCTATTAAATATAAGCGGTGCTTGTTTTAGACATTAATTTAATTCTAAAAGTTTTTTGAATAAAAATTTTTTAAATTAAAATTGTAGAAGATAAACATATATCAATTTGTTTTAATATTCAAAGTTTGATTATACCTATATTATTCAATTAAATTACAAATATATAAGAAAAACAAATGTTAACTTCCACTATTTTATTGATTTACACGACAATTGCTTCGTCATATCATGAGGTGAGTATTTAAACTGAGGTATACAATGTGAAACATGACCTTAAATACACAGATCTGGTACAAAAAATTGAGGGGTGGAAAGAGATGGTTTACATTCAATGATAAATATAAAGTAGGGGGATCTGTTTAAATCTATTTGATCATTCAATGAAATTTGTCTTTCATTATATCTATTGATCTCTTAAGTTTCTAACAGTTATAGTTTCTGACTTTTGTTTTCGATATGTAATATTTCATAGTTCATATTAAAATTATGACCACTCTTCAACAAATGGTTGGCATAAGTTGAATTTGATTTATTACTAATATAACATTTTTGATATTGATATTGCTTTCTTGTAATTTATTTTATCAAGTAAATTATTTACAATTAAGGGATTGAAATTATTATTGAAAGCTATTTGTTTAATGGTTTTATACTCTTTGTCAAAATTTTCTTTCGTCATGGGTATGTTAACCAATTTATAAAGCATACTATTATAAGCTGACAGTTTTTGTGAAAATGAATGGTTTGAAGTAGAATGAATCGTACCATCTGTATATGTAGGTTTACTGTATATGGAAAAGTCGTGTCTATTATCCATTTTGGTGATTTTTAAATTTAAGAAATTGATGCTATTATTTACTTCATCTTCATGTGTGAATTAAATTGTTGGGTATAATTTATTGATAGATTCCAAAAATGAACAAAGTTGTCTATTTGTGCCTTTAAATGAACAAATTATGTCATCTACATAGCAGAAGTTAACATTTGTTTTTCTTATATTGAAGATGAATTTCCGTCAAGTAAAGACCGAGACAATCAAAAATTAAATAACAAAGGATACTCAAACTCAACGTTAGTACAGAGGAAAATTGTGCAAATCTCGTCATCAGGAAAATTCTAAAATTTCTTCAGGTAGGTTTCTCAAATGATCAACTCCGTGTTCTTTCTTGAGAGTATGTAATACTATCATACCAGATTTTGTGCTCGTTAACTAAATACTCTTTTTAATTCTGTTGATTAATATATTTAGCCCATCAATTAAGTAATATTAATTTATTCATCAATAGCAATTGAGGAATTGCGTCTTTTTCCTTGATAGTGCATCACTGCATATCTTTCATCTCAAAGTGTGGTTTAGAGTTTCTGCTCTGCCAACCATTCATCAATAATTTCCCCCATCAAGTTGATATTCCTGAACAGTACTAAAGCGACTTTCATCGCCTAAACTTCATTGAGCAGGTATCCAAACAAGAACTTGTATAAGTAAGCATTCATAGTCGAAGAAAGTTTTAGACAGTCGGTAGCCTTCAGAAGCCTCAATACCATCTGAATTTCTGTAGCAATATAAATACTTGTCCTAATATTGTCAAAAGAGGCAACCAAAGCAGACCTTTCACCTTGAACTGTCACCTAGAGCATCATTTTCCTCCCATCTCCACCTATTCAAAATAAATGGTTTTCCCACCGAGGAAAGTCGTATTTTTTAAGTAAATAATCCTGCAGCGCTCCTTAATGGACACAAAAAAGTCATCCTCAGGCATGTCGGTTTTTAGGGATGTTCTCTGTGTGACATCAGGCCTTAGGCGAAAAGCAATCAATGAAACGGAATATATGAACCCATAAAAGATATTTATGAAACATAAAAACTTTATGCGGGGGAAACATTTCCGAATCAAGGATGATGGAAAATACGTGTCCTCTTCATCATAAAAAATAATTATCCTGTATTAAAATTTTGTTACAGGGGATTTTCGTATCATGTCATCTAATTTTAGTATCTCGATATTACTTGACGTGGATGTTATTGGCAGTTGACTGAGGACTCAACTGGTTCTGAATAGTATAGTTGTTCCTTTCGGTTTCATAAATACTCTGTCAAGAAAGTACCGGGAATTTTCAATTAAAACAACATTTTTACATTTAATCGTCAAAATTTATTGGGTCGCCTTCAAAATAGGCTCCATTTGCTCCAATACATCTATGCCAACGGCACTTCCAATTATCGAAACATTTTTTATAGGCGCTTTCCGGGATGGACTTTAGCTCTCGCGCCGAATTTTGTTTTATGGCTTCAATCGACTCAAAACGGGTGCCACGAAGGGGCAATTTTAGTTTCGGGAAGAGGAAAAAGTCGCAGGGAGCCAAATCCGGCGAATACGGTGGTTGCTGAAGCACGTTTGTTGAGTTTTTGGCGAGAAAGTCAGTCACAATCGTAGCTCGGTGAGAAGGCGCGTTATCGTCATGCAAAATCCATGAGTTGTTCGCCCACAAATTTGGCCGCTTCTTACGGATACCCTCACGCAAACGTTTCATAACGCCTAGGTAATACTCCTTGTTTACCGTCTGACCCTCTGGAACGAATTCGTAGTGCACCACGCCACGGATATCGAAGAAAACAATGAGCATCACCTTCATTTTCGAGCGGCTTTGGCGTGGTTTTTGCGGTTTCGGCTCATTTTTTGCCACCCATTCCGATGATTGCTGGCTTGTTTGCATATCGTACTCGTAGACCCAGGTCTCATCACCAGTTATAATGCGTTCCATGAATGTAGAATCGGAATTACAGCGATCCAGCATGTCTGAAGCAACCTGTTCGCGATGACGTTTTTGAAGAAAATTCAGGTCTTTCGGTACGAGTCGTGCGGCCACCTTTCTCATGCCCAAAATATCAATCAAAATCGTACGTGCGGACTCGTGGGATATCTTAAGATCATGTGCTATCTCTCTCAAGCTGGTACGACGGTTTTCCAGCACCCTTTCCTTAATTTTATCGACGTTATCTTCGATCGAAGCCGTCGATGGGCGACCACTTCCCGACCGTCTTTGAAGGCTCTGTACCACTGATATGCACGAGGCCTTTTGCAACATTTTCAATGCATCGGCACACGAAAATTCATTTGCAATACAAAACTTTAAATTAATTCTTTGCTCAACGTAATCACCCATAGTAAAAATCGGCACGCACTCTGACATCGACTGACTTAATCAGCTGTTGCAAACACACTAGTTGACAGATCCCGTTCAAGCTTGGCATAGTAATTAAGGACAGTGGTACCAACCTAGGAGAAAAAAATTTTACCTGCCTCATTGCCCCGCCAGATTTAAATCGATAATTCCCGGCTTGAGCGGGATCTGTCAACTAGTGTGTTTGCAACAGCTGATTAAGTCAGTCGATATCAGAGTGCGTGCCGATTTTTACTATGGGTGATTACGTTGAGCAAAGAATTTGTTTAAAGTTTTGTGTTGCAAATGAATTTTCGTGTGCCGATGCATTGAAAATGTTGCAAAAGGCCTTTGGTGATAATGCTCTATCGAAAACTCTTGCATATCAGTGGTACAGAGCCTTCAAGGAAGGTCGAAGATAACGTCGATAAAATTAAGGAAAGGGTGCTGGAAAACCGTCGTACCAGCTTGAGAGAGATAGCACATGATCTTAAGATATCCCACGAGTCCGCACGTACGATTTTGATTGATATTTTGGGAATGAGAAAGGTGGCCGCAAGACTCGTACCGAAAGACCTGAATTTTCTTCAAAAACGTCATCGCGAACAGGTTGCTTCAGACATGCTGGATCGCTGTAATTCCGATTCTACATTCATGGAACGCATTATAACTGGTGATGAAACCTGGGTCTACGAGTACGATATGCAAACAAGCCAGCAATCATCGGAATGGGTGGCAAAAAATGAGCCGAAACCGAAAAAACCACGCCAAAGCCGCTCGAAAATGAAGGTGATGCTCATTGTTTTCTTCGATATCCGTGGCGTGGTGCACTACGAATTCGTTCCAGAGGGTCAGACGGTAAACAAGGAGTATTACTTAGGCGTTATGAAACGTTTGCGTGAGCGTATCCGTAAGAAGCGGCCAAATTTGTGGGCGAACAACTCATGGATTTTGCATGACGATAACGCGCCTTCTCACCGAGCTACGATTGTGACTGACTTTCTCGCCAAAAACTCAACAAACGTGCTTCAGCAACCACCGTATTCGCCGGATTTGGCTCCCTGCGACTTTTTCCTCTTCCCAAAACTAAAATTGCCCCTTCGTGGCACTCGTTTTGAGTCGATTGAAGCCATAAAACAAAATTCGGCGCGAGAGCTAAAGTCCATCCCGAAAAGCGCCTATAAAAAATGTTTCGATAATTGGAACTGCCCTTGGCATAGATGTATTGGGGCAAATGGAGCCTATTTTGAAGGCAACCCAATAAATTTTGACGATTAAATGTAAAAATGTTGTTTTAATTGAAAATTCCCGGTACTTTCTTGACAGAGTAGTATGTTAATTTCATGCTATGCAAGTTTCGGTAGTTTAACGAAGTCGTGATACAATCAATCCACTTCGATCCATAATTTATTCTTTTATTTAACTTATTGATTAGTGCTTCCATGAAATTTTGATGAGATATCGACGTATCAAAGCTCTAAAGTTGAGACTTGGAATAATAGACAGTTATATTACCCTTTTAACCTCGAGAAATTCAGTCTATCTTCATTTGTATCAAATTGTAATGTTGAGTTTATGTGTCGTTAAGATGAAAATTTCCAAATTTTCTAGAATGTGCGTTTAAAATAATGTTTTCCCTATGCAAAGGTTATATTTGAAAATTTCAGATATTCATTCAGACCAGGAAGTCCGGGAATTACTTAAAAGTCCGCTTGGTATTATTGGAATGTTTTTGTCACTACGTTTTTTCACTAAACTCACGCGGAGTTTGAGCGTCATACATTTTAATTGTGCTTCATTTTGTCAATTCAGCGATTTGCACCTTTCACAATCGATAAAAATATCCAACAAATAGTCTGTTCTGAATCTGCATTGCAAAGCTTGCTACTGCAATGCAGATCAGGTAATTATGAGAGGTACAGTACATTCAAAAGCGGTCGTGATGTAGTAGAAGATTTACCTAGCTCTGGCCGGTCATCCAAGTCTTCAACTGAACTTCAGAGCCATTCTGAAGAGTCTATGTTTGAAAGCTGGGAAGAAATGCAAACAAGAGGTCAATAAAAATTTCTGTTTAAATCGGACCTATAGGATTTCTTATAATCAAACCTTCATCTGAACTATAAATATAATCATTAAATTTAAAATAGTTTTGTTCCAGACAGATTTCCAGATAATTTGAAATATTATTTCTTCTTGTACGATGACTGTTAATTTTAATCAGAAGTTTTTAGATAATATCTGTTGTTTCTATAGGTGGATTGCTAGGAATTGTGTGTCAAAAGAAATGAATTTAGAATTTCTTGGTGAGTAAATATTTTCTTTATATCTGATGAAAGTTGTTTCCAACTTGATAGAAATCACTTAAAAATCCTATCGAAACAACTTGTTACCGTTCAAATTTCCAAATTTCTCACCAAAATAATGGTTTGGGTTTGGGGAGCAATATCTCAGCGTGGTGGTACGCCTCTCTGTAAAGTTCATGGTACCTTCAATAGTGAAAAGTATTGTGGCATTTTGTCCTTGAAACGGAGCATGCTTTATATCCAGAGGGGTGGCGTTTTCAGCAGGATAATGCAAGATGCCATACTGCTGCCTATACTCAAGCTTGGATGCAAGAACACCAAGTGACAACCATTTCATGGTCAGCAGCTTCACCAGATCTTAGTCCCATTGAAAACATATGGGGACTAATGAAGATTGAAGTTGAACAAGTAGGGCCACGAAATGAAAATGATTTAATTCATTCAGTTTTACAGTCTTGGACTACAATCACCGAAAATTATGGAGGTGATCTAGTTTAGCATATCTAGATGTTTAGTCAAGTGTTAAGTCAAATGGAGTTTGTATAAGTAAATAAGATGAATATTTTGTTGTAATTTTCTAATTCAAGAGTTAAAAATATATATTATACTGAATAATTAAAAATAATAATAATAATAATTTATTTGCACCAGAAACTAGATATAGTAAACATAATATTAATATAAACATAGTAGTCTGACACAAACAAATAAGGAGAATGAACACAAAGCTTTCGCTGTCCGTGTCATATCTGATTTACTCACTTATGTTTGAAATGCCAAACACAACAATAAATTTCGGAAAAGCATTGAGTTACAACGATACACATTCACATTCCTAATTTTTTTTTCAATTGTATCAGTTAAAGAAAGCATGTACAACCTGTCTCCGGTTACTCAGTAGAAATGACCTAACCTTAATAAAAAATAAAATAGAAAGGCCTTTTACTTGATAGAAGAAATATAACAAACTTTGAATATTAAAACAAATTGATATATGTTTATCTTCTACAATTTTAATTTAAAAAATTTTTATTCAAAAAACTTTTAGAATTAAATTAATGTCTAAAACAAGCACCGCTTATATTTAATAGACGTATATAATCTAAACTCAATATACAATGTCAAATGGAATAAATAAACCAAAACATACGAAAGTCCCTAAAATTAATAAATAAATATTTAAAGGAGACAAAATTTGTTTCTGGTCTTGCTTTCAAAACGCCATTTGCATCTTAAAAACATGAACACACTTAAAGGACCTCTCAAAGAATATAATTTATTTGAAATATTTAATATATTTAAATATTCGAATAAGTAAATTCAGAAATCTCTCAAATTATAAAGATGATCTATGTCTCGAAACATTATTCATTTACACGTGGTGAGTTGTTTGGTATGGGTTAGTTTTTTGATTTTGATATTTTGAATATATTTCAGGACTGAAGACGGAATTGCTTAGAACTATATTTGTTTTTTGAAGATATAGTGCATGTTTTGAGAGATTTCTGAATTTACTTATTCGAATATTTAAATATATTAAATATTTCAAATAAATTATATTCTTTGAGAGGTCCTTTAAGTGTGTTCATGTTTTTAAGATGCAAATGGCGTTTTGAAAGCAAGACCAGAAACAAATTTTGTCTCCTTTAAATATTTATTTATTAATTTTAGGGACTTTCGTACATCTTTTGGTTTATTTATTCCATTTGACATTGTATATTGAGTTTAGATTATATACGTCTATTAAATATAAGCGGTGCTTGTTTTAGACATTAATTTAATTCTAAAAGTTTTTTGAATAAAAATTTTTTAAATTAAAATTGTAGAAGATAAACATATATCAATTTGTTTTAATATTCAAAGTTTGACCTAACCTTATTTCTATAATGTACATCAGAATTAGAACTGCTGAAGAGGAAGTCCTGCGAAAGAGCATTAATGAATCTTGGCCCCAGGAACGCAAGACATTTTGTTCCCACTGTCTTATTTGCTAATGAAGTTTTAATCTTATTTGAATATCTAGCTCTGGTTGGATAATTATGACATAAAAATTCAATATGTTCCCTATTTTTGTATAGAAAACACATTGCCTTAAGAAAGAAGATCTGTCGGACATCTAGTATCCTAGCTTCCATGTATAAGTTATCCGATAGGCAAGTTCTTTTTTCTTGAGAAAAATTTTCAAGAAATATTTCTGTAGTGTGTTCAACTCTTTTAGATATACATTCGTGATGCCACCCCATCCGATAATTCCATATGCTAGACGGGAGTCTACAAGAGCAAAATAGAGCATTTTGAGATGGTTTAGAGGTAAGATCTTAGCAAGAAACCTGAAGCGGCCCAAAAATGTTCTGATTATATTAACAATGTTATTAACGTGATTATTCCAACGAAGATGAGAATCAATAATAATCCCCAGGTATTTAATATTTTCGGTAATTCTTATTGTTATCGTTTTATTATGATTCTTCACCTCCAAAGTGTTATAGCTTGTTATAGGAAGGAACATTGTTTTGTCAAAATTTATGGTAAGTAATTTATAATTAAACCAGTAAACAATATCACTCATTTCTGCCTGAATTTTAAGTTCTAGATCCTCCCAACTGTCCAATGTATACAATATAACGGTATCATCAGCAAAGTTTACGATGTGTCCAGATATTCTAGTGGTGAGTAGAGTATTTATATGTATGATGAATAGAATTGGCCCGAGCATTGTGCCCTGCGGTACTCCGCATTTAACCAATTCAAATCTACTATACGTATCTTCAGTTTTTTGACACATTGTTTCCTATCATACAGATAGGATCTGAACAAATTGTGAGCCAGTCCTCGTATTCCCACATCCTCTAAGGACTCCAACAACTGTTGGTGGTCGACAGTGTCGAACGCCTTTTCAAGATCCAAAAACACAGCAATGGCAGGTTGGCTATTATCAATTGCATCATTCATTCTTTGCGTTAGTGATGCAATGGCTCCCTCCGTAGATTTTCCGCTCCGAAACCCGAACTGATTATCAGCAATTACTTTATGTTTCTCCAGAAACAGCTCGAGCCTCACTTTGATAACCTTCTCGAAAATTTTAGCGTAACTTGTCACCAGAGATATCGGTCTAAAATTTGATGGTATAGTTTTATCTCCTTTTTTATTACTGTGATCCTAAATTCAGCAGGGCAGATTCCATCCTCCATTATGATATTTATAATGTAACACAGAGGTCTTACTATCTCTCTATAAATTGTTTTCAATGTCTCGGCTTTAATATCATCTATACCAGGCGTCTTATTATTTTTAAAAGATAATATAATCTCACTGATCTAACTACAATTGACCTTTCTAGACGGACTATATTTTTGTGAGATATTCACATGAATTTTGAAATGAAATTTACGCTGCTTCATTCTGCATTTCTGTCCATTCATAACTCATTTATTTTCTCGAAAAAAAAACAACTTCTTTTAAACCTAAACAGTATCAAGTTCATACAAAGCATCAACATTGATAAAAAATCGATGCTTTCATCGTTAAATTTATAATGGTTATGAATTTTTATTCTTTTCCGGCTCACAAGTCTGATCCTTCTTCATTCAAATAAAGGATGTATGTCATAAAATACATTTTCTCTCTTTACAAAACTCGTTCAACTGAAGGAAAATGAGTGCAGTCTTCGTCACAAGCCACGTATCCATGAAAAATATGACAATGCAGTAGTGGCAATACGTTCCTTATTGGAGTACTGCAGATGTATTGGGCCCGACGTTTCAAATATTCATTATATTCAATGGCTCCTGCATTCTCTGTTCACAATGGGCTATCCAAATCGATAAAGGGAAATCAGCAGCTTAGAGAAAGAAAAATACGATTTCTCGGTCGTTCTTTGAAAAGTGGGGCAGGACGTTCAAAGAGAATTTCTGACTGAGGAATATATCGATGCATTTCTTTCTCGACTCTTTGTATACACATCTTTATCAGGTAGTGTTCACACGTCCCCGCGGGAGTATACTTCCCTTTATCCGATGGAGTAAGAAGTTTTTGTGAGGTTGTATTAACTGGGTCTTAAAGGAATTAAGGAAGATCTCACAATTTTGAATCAAGAACAAGACTTAAAAGCTAATACTACTAAATAACAAATAGGGTTTTTTTCTTGATAGGATTATTACAAAATTTTAAATATCATACAAATTCATTCTGTTAAATTTTAATTTAAAAAATTTCTGTATTAAAAAACTTTTAGGATTATAGTCCATCTAGAAAACATCCGGAATTTATTATGTTTCTTAATTTCAATATACTTTTTTTTTGTAACATTCTAAGACAAAAGTAATGTATAAAATTGGTTGTGCAGATAGTCGGCTATGGCCCAAGTTGCACTGCAACACTATTTGTTAAATATTATTGATTGTGAACAGGTATTTAATTTATGAAATAATGTCGCAACTAGAAAAAAACAGACAGATTATTTGTATAGAAAAGGATTTCGAAACATTAAGAAATTAGCGCAATTGACTGAACTAGAAAAACGTGCTGTATATAAGACAATAAAGAAGATAAAAGTGGCATGTATATGACGCATAGATCAGTTTCAGGAAGACCGCGTAAGATTGAAGGAAACAATTTAAATGCTTTATTACACGATCCACGCCTGAGGCTTAGCAAATTGGCTAACAGATTTGGACATCAACAAATATAAAAGTATGTCCAGAAACCGTCCGTATGTCACTGAAAAGACAAGGCTACATAGCAAGGAAACCAAAAAAGATCCCTATAATGACACCTTTACAAAAGGAATAAAGGATAGAATTTTGTCAACGTTTTCAAGAAGATAATGTCTGATTATATCTGATGAAAATTGTTTCAAACTTGGTGGAAATCCTACCAAAACAACATGTTGCCGTTCAAATTTCCAAATTTCCCACCAAAATAATGGTTTGGGGAGCAATATCTCAGTATGGTGGTACGCCTCTCTATATAGTTGATGGTACCATCAATAGTGAAAGGTATTTTGGCATTCTAAATGATTTTCTCCTTGAAACGGCGCATGCTGTATATCCAGAGGGGTGGAGTTCACAGCAGGATAATGCAAGATACCATACACAAGCTTGGATGCAAGAACACCAAGTGACAACCATTTCATGGCCAGCAGCTTCATCAGATCTTAATCCCATTGAAAATATATGTGGACTTATGAAGATTGAAGCTGAATGAGCAGCGCCACGAAATAAAGAAAAAATCAATCATTTTCATGAGAACCAACGGTTTTCGATCAAAAAATTAAAAGCATTAACTATGCTCTGTATAAGACATGATGTTTATAGGGTTTATTCGAATTCTTTACACAGTGGGTGAAAAAAAACCATTTGAATGCACGATTTAATATTCTGGAAAATCTCAGAAAGGGTTAACACAATTTTAACCTTTTTCGAACACATAATGAATAAATTTACATAAAGATAACATCGGCAATTACTAAAATTACTGTACGACCATATAGGTGACGCTATGAAATATTGGATGGCGTGACATTAATTTATCAATGAGCTTTTCCTGAGATAGATATCTAGTAGATAGGGATTTGGTAACGAATGTTTTCCAGTAGTTTTTGATTGAGATATACACTTTGCACGAAACCGAATAATTGATCAGAACTATAATTACGAGAACTGCTTGAAATTCTGGAATAATGTTTATTAGTCTTATTAAAAATAAATAGGAAGGCCAAAACACAGAGTTAAGCAAATTATATATTTTTTTCTCATGTAATGAATTGAAAATAACGTGACAAAACCTCAGGTTAACCTTCACAATGAAAACCTGGAATTTAACCACGTTTTCGAACAAAGGGAATTTAGATAATAGTATCTTCAATGTTAAACACAGTAATTCTGTTATACCTTGCTAAAAATTTCATTTCAGTAGAATTTCTCAAAAACTTTTCAAAATTTAATTGTTAGAAAGATAATAGTAGTTCACATACCAATATATCTATATAGATATTTATAGATAATGAAAGTTCATATGTTAATTCCGAAAGTACTGTTTTCTTCGCTGGATATCTAAAGACATCAAATCTCCAAAAGAATTTCGGAGGAAATCGATTATGATAGAGAAGGAAAAGTTTCATTGTAGTTCGTTGTTCTTGAATAGCGAAAAAACCTAAAAATTAGTATTCACTAACAAAGAAGTTAATTGAAATTCTCTGGTATACTTGGGACTGGAATCGCGAACTTCTTTAAGTTGGAGTAATCACTTTGATACTCTCTGTAGAAAGTTGTCAATGGGACGTATCAAAAAAAAGCAGATTTCTTGCCAATTAAACACTATTGATACTTAGTCTTCCACAGCGTGGCAAGCTATGGAATTATTTCATTGGATCATAGTTGAGATGTAGAAATAATTCTTCCCAAACAAAAAACAACTTTGAGGATTTTGTTCAATATGAGAAACAAAAAAAGCTGCAGGAATATATTTAAAAGAGAAATTATTTTATTTTTTTATTTTGATCGATCCGTTTTGTTTTTATAGAAGTACTGAGGTTATTGATGATTTTAAAAAATGTATTGTAATTGAAACTATTTTGTAAATGTTTAGCACTATTTTCAGATAATCTATTAACATAAGATAACGAAAAGTATTTCTGTGTATTGTCCTCTTTTATGATTGGGAACACGAGAATTAAAGCCATGTTCTTTTGTTTATTCAATACCATTTTGTCAAATGGTATCACAACTTGACTTGCAACGATTGCCCTTTAGTATATATTGGCCAGACAGGTACATCATTCAAGAAAATAATCCAAGAATACCAAAGAAGTTCTATATTGGATTCCGTACATTCGAAATATGCTAATCATCTTAAAGAATTCAGGCATAATTTCAATAACAACTATGAAAATATCCATGTTGAAAGCAAAAGTTCTAGATTAACACTCAGAATCTTTGTAAATCAACAGGTACAATACCCGTAAAATCCTTTTGAATGAACAAACAGATATTGACAGATCCTCATTACTGAATATTTTTCCTTCACGTATATCTTTCCCTTATAGCATTTTTTAGCGGTAAACTCCAATAAACATCCTTTTTATGACTTGTTATCACGATTATTTTGTCACGTAGTTAACTCTATTTAAACTGTGTTATACTAAACACCATCAGTCAGTAGAATGTAGATACCTGAAAAAGCCACATCGTGGTGAAACAATTGTTGTATTAAACATTTTTGTGGAAATTAAAATACTGTCTCTCATATATTTTTCAATTAAAATGAGTTTTCAACAAGTAAAGACCGAATCAATCAAACATTTAAGAGAGGAGACATACACACAATAACTTCAATCTTCATACTTACTTGTGTCAATTACATCTATGCTAATAGAGATAAGATTCCAACAAAATCGACAATTCATGACTATAACACACGCGATAAGGATAAATATGTAATGCCCATAATCGAATTTAAAAAGGAATAATAATGATATGATTCTATAGCTTCAAAACTGTACGACAAATTTTAAAATTATTTTAAGGCCTTGGGAAAAGCGAATTCTTAGAAGGGTAAGTTGCTCGAGAACAAAATCTATTTTGTACAGGAGTTTTTCGCTTAATATTTCAGATCTGCTCGAACTGTTCCCGTCTTTTTGGTGTTGTATACTGTTAGTGTGTGTTTATATTTATATCTGATTATTATATTCATTTTATTATTTTATCATTGATTATATGATCATTTTGTACTTTATATTTGTGTTTACACATTTATTGTAACTTTGTAGATTTATTATTCTGATGAAGTTTGTATTGACGTGTTATGTAAATTATTCGTTAAATTGAATAAAAATGACATTTTTTCTTGATAGAAGGATTACTATAAAATTTAAAAAACCACACATATTTCTTCTGTGAACCTTCTACAAATTTTAATTTCAAAAAAATTCTTTATTCAAAATTTAGAATGTCTTCAGAACACAGAATTTATCGAATTTTGTTTCATATCTTGTTTTATGAAAACTAAATCCCCTTTCAAAAATACAAAACATAAACTCAAGAACCTCTTCAAAAATAACTTGCTCAAAATAAGTTTCATTGAGAAAATTCCATTAGAACAGTAGAATACAGTGAACCTATAAGTTCTGAAGATTTTCTGAAGAAGTTCTTGAAGTTATGTTCTGCATTTTTGAAAGGAAATTTAGTTTTCATAAAGCAAGGTATGAAACAAAATTTTGTACTGTTGAAGTATTTATTTAATTATTTTTAGTCGACAATTTGTATTTTTTTAAATTCCTTTCATTCCCTCTGGTACTGTGTAATAAGTATTAAATCTATATATCTACTGAATTGACACGGTGAGTTCTAGAGACATTGATTTAAATTAATTCTAAAAATTATTGAATAAAGAATTTTGTTTGAAATTAAAATTTGTAGTAGGTTTGCAGAAGAAATCTGTATGATATTTTAAATTATTCATAACCAAAATTTTGTAGTATTTGTATTAATGAGAATTTTGTAGGTTCGTTTATGAAATAAATTGAATTGAATTAAGAAATGGCGAAGAAGTTCTGGAAGTCTGCTGGTCCAAAAAAACAATCGCTTGATTTGTTACTTACACTATTTTTTGAACACTGAACTAACTTCTCAAAGTAATATTTATTTTTAGAATAAAGGTTGAATTCTTCTTTATATTAACAACAGCAACAAAATTCGAATCGTTCCCAATATTGAATGAATCCAATTTGTTGAAATTGTAACATGATACTGAATTGTTTCAGCCGTTACTATTTGGTAGTTGATCATAATTAAAACAAATTGTAGAAATTACTATGTTTTACTACCAAAAAAGATACTACTCTGTCAAGAAAGTACCGGGAATTTTCAATTAAAACAACATATTTACATTTAATCGTCAAAATTTATTGGGTCGCCTTCAAAATAGGCTCCATTTGCTCCAATACATCTATGCCAACGGCACTTCCAATTATCGAAACATTTTTTATAGGCGCTTTCCGGGATGGACTTTAGCTCTCGCGCCGAATTTTGTTTTATGGCTTCAATCGACTCAAAACGGGTGCCACGAAGGGGCAATTTTAGTTTTGGGAAGAGGAAAAAGTCGCAGGGAGCCAAATTCGGTGAATACGGTGGTTGCTGAAGCACGTTTGTTGAGTTTTTGGCGAGAAAGTCAGTCACAATCGTAGCTCGGTGAGAAGGCGCGTTATCGTCATGCAAAATCCATGAGTTGTTCGCCCACAAATGTGGCCGCTTCTTACGGATACGCTCACGCAAACGTTTCATAACGCCTAGGTAATACTCCTTGTTTACCGTCTGACCCTCTGGAACGAATTCGTAGTGCACCACGCCACGGATATCGAAGAAAACAATGAGCATCACCTTCATTTTCGAGCGGCTTTGGCGTGGTTTTTTCGGTTTCGGCTCATTTTTTGCCACCCATTCCGATGATTGCTGGCTTGTTTGCATATCGTACTCGTAGACCCAGGTCTCATCACCAGTTATAATGCGTTCCATGAATGTAGAATCGGAATTACAGCGATCCAGCATGTCTGAAACGTCGCGATGACGTTTTTGAAGAAAATTCAGGTCTTTCGGTACGAGTGGTGCGGCCACCTTTCTCATGCCCAAAATATCAATCAAAATCGTACGTGCGGACTCGTGGGATATCTTAAGATCATGTGCTATCTCTCTCAAGCTGGTACGACGGTTTTCCAGCACCCTTTCCTTAATTTTATCGACGTTATCTTCGATCGAAGCCGTCGATGGGCGTCCGGAACGAGCAAGTCCTTGAAGGCTCTGTACCACTGATATGCACGAGTTTTCGATAGAGCATTATCACCAAAGGCCTTTTGCAACATTTTCAATGCATCGGCACACGAAAATTCATTTGCAACACAAAACTTTAAACAAATTCTTTGCTCAACGTAATCACCCATAGTAAAAATCGGCACGCACTCTGACATCGACTGACTTAATCAGCTGTTGCAAACACACTAGTTGACAGATCCCGCTCAAGCTTGGCATAGTAATTAAGGACAGTGGTACCAACCTAGGAAAAAAAAATTTTACCTGCCTCATTGCCCCGCCAGATTTAAATCGATAATTCCCGGTACTTTCTTGACAGAATGTATTACACATTTTCTTGTGACTCGAGTTTTCGAGAAATCAGACAACTCAGTTGTCTGATGATGGGATAGTAACATAGTAATATCTACAATTTGTTTTAATTGTAACATGATGTTTTCTTCATGTGATAATTTTTCAATTTTCTTGGTAAATTAAATTTCGATTTGTGAGTGAATGATCGACATATCCTTCGGTGAGATTTAGAGCCACCGTGTCTCTTCAAATTTGTGGTGTTTCCACCAATATAAAAAAATAATTGCCTTAATGGAGGCAATGGCCTGTGTAACTTTTAAGATAGGTTTCTTTCAAGAATTCTGCACCTTCTATTACGCCAAATGCAAGTAAGCATCATTAATTTGACGCTAGATTTCTGAAGGCCTGGAAAATCGAGACATGAATCAAAATCAGCTTTGCAGGCGCAGTCTTTCTCTACATGACAAATTTGACATCGATCCTCACAGCCTCACAGAATAATCCCCTTTGCTTCGATAAGTTCAGTAAAGGAAGGCAAGAAGCCTCTAGCTAACGTTGGTGTAAGAAATAGTTGAAGTAGAATCAAAATGTTATCCAATCGTTTCATTTCGAAATCAGTTAATAAATATTTGAGTTTTTCAAGATTATATCAAAACACCTACATAATTGGGCGCTTTAAAGGTACTGATGGGATCTTGATCGACCGCAATGGTGAGAAATTTCACTTTTTGTTTTCCCTCGTTCTCGCAGTTGGCATACCACATGCACAAGAGTATTTAAAACACGAACGCTAGCGCTGACCAAGATTATGTTACGAATGACGTGCACTTAGGATCACGCAATGTCTTGATTAAGAGACGATAGTTGAATAATATACCATTGATTGTACCTACGTATTTCCCGCGATAGTTTTTCTGATAAATACAAATTGTTCTAACTTGAATTTTAATTTTGTATAATAGAACGATGATAGCTATGAAAATAACTTTTTAAGCCTAAAATACCCACTTCTGTTCGCCAAGTCACATAAATCCATGCTCATGAATGAACGAGAATCAACTTGTGGGCATATTTTTAAGAGAATATTGAAAGCGAAGATACAGATGATAAGGTGAATGCAAAAATAAGTTGGACGAAATATCAATTTCTACTTCCGCTTATGAAATACCCTACTCCAAAAGGTGCTTTATAGTATGCCAGTGAAACTGAGGCTAATAAAAATCTTCCTTTTCCTGCCTTAATTTTAAATTGTCAAACTGGTAGTAAAAAAATAGATCTTATTCCAAATCTACATAGTTCAGCTCTAAAATTCGCAATGTTGCAAAACAGGGCGCTCACCAATAAAAATGGCGTAGTTCTACCCAATTGCAGGTATTCTAATGTTATTATAAGGACGAATACGCCAGAAATAGATCTGTGCTAGCTTTAAGGGGAGGAATACTATCATGTTAGTCTTCTCAATTTCGTGGATTCTGACATCGAGTTGAACTCTTCTTGGTGACCGTTATCCTTCTTGGCTCTTACTCCTGGTGTTAGACTCGTGAAGGGTAGACTCGCAGTTCCTGAGCTTGAATATCCGGGAGTGGCCTGGGGGTTTAGGAGTCTCGACCATGCATTGGCTGAGCTCGAACCCGGATTGTTTGGGGTGTCCACGGCTTGTCTAGACCTGAAGCGGTAGAATGGACTGTGGGGACAAAAAGCCGACAGCGTGTGATTTGCGTCCCAATAAACTCGGGCATTGACAAAATACTCCCGGATTTTTTGACCGGGTAACCCAATCTATGCGCTTACCTCTAGACTTTTGTGTAACGGCTGAATGTGGTCAATTTGAACATTTAATATGATCACAAATAGGAGGAAAGAAATATTCATCGATAGAAATCAACGAATTTATTGGTTACGATCGATGATTAACTTTCTTGCTATTTGTGATATATTGAATTCAGACTTTCGGCGTTCTACCTATTTAATATGGTATTTAATTTGTGAAAAGTTTGAATTGTTCGTATTGTTACATTTTTTCAATATTTGTGCCAGTTCTCAATTAAAATGTCAACTTGACATCCGCCTAATGGATAAATTTAAGGTTGAAAATAATTCCATCCTCTACGACTCAGGCGTATTATCTGCTGATAATTTTTTTACTCAAAAACCGTGAATTTAATCGTGAAATGACAAGAGACCTCATTGGTTAAGAATGAATCCAGCTATTCAAACAAATTTCTTATTGTAAAATATGAATAGGAAAAAAACTTTCTTGCGTAACAAGGTTTAGGGGTGGCTTTCTCTACCCCTTGCAAAAAATTTTTTGAGTGCCTTCTCGCCCGTTTCTTCTTGTCTGTTTGGTTTTATTCTTGTCAGTTTTTGGTTTTCAAGAAAAAAGTTAAAAACTGTTTTTCGGGCGCCATCTTTAGGGGGCTGTAACTAAGCAGGGGAACTCAAAAAAATAAAGTTTATATGAAAGACCCACCCTTTTTTTGACAAGGAATCACCCCTAAATTTTTTCGCAATTATTCATGTACACTCTGTATTAATTGTAATGTTAAGTAAATTCTCCGTAGTTTTGTGAATGGGTTGAAACCCAAAACATATATGTCAACAACATAAATTAAACTTTCGTGAAACTTAAGTGTATTTGTTTACCTAATTTATATCCAAAACTAGCTGACCCGGTGAACTCTGTTCCGCCTTAAAGGCAATAAATAAGCAGATTTTTTAATTTATTGAGTTTTTTTTTATTGAAGAATACAAAAAAAATAAAGTACCTACATTAATCATTCATTATTGTTTCTGTATTTAGTACATAGGTTGTTCTTCACTGAAGTACCTTGCGATGCACGACATTTTTTGTTTTATTATCAGGCGCAAAAACAAACAACGCAGATGGTCTTCCGACCCGTGAACATGCCACATATAATTGACCATGGGAAACACATGGATGTTCTAGATTCAAACTACAAACTTTTAAGGATTGGCCTTGTGATTTGTTGATAATCATGACAAATGCAAGACGGATCGGAATTGAAGTCTTTCAAATTCAAACGGCATATCGGTTGGGATCATCGGGATCCTCGGAATGAGAACTTCCTCACCTTTGAAATTTATTTTCAGTATCGCGTAAATTACATTGTTCATCAATTTTCTAACCATCAAACGCGTACCGTTGCACAGTTTTGGTTCTTTTATGTTTCGAAGCATGATTACTACGGAGCCAATAAATAGGCGTAAATTGCGCGGTGGTAAGCCAGGCACATCCAAGGAGTTTAAAAATTCAATTGGTGGCTTCATATTCATTTGTGACGCAGTTAATAGATTTGAATCAATGCATTGTTCCAATGATCTTATTTTAATTATGTAGTTCAGGTCAACTACATCTTTTTTTGTAGTTAAAAATAATATTTGGAAATACATTGTTGATAAGTTCGTCTTTTGATGAGACAAAATTACAGAAATTATTTAGAAATGATATCAATCCGCCCGATTCATAGACAGGTACTTGACCATTACCGATAGTCAGCAATTGCTCAGAGAAATCTTCAGCAGATGTATCATTAAGCAATGCAACTCTCATGTTTGTTGTCAGCTGCAGTTTCTTCATATAGCGCCATAGATTCGACGATTTGAGGCAAGCGTTTATTTCGTCGGCAGCCGTAGATCTTGGAATTACTGGCAGTGTTTGGCGGAAATCTCTAGACAGTAAAATCATTGCTCCTCCAAAACATCTCGAGTCATTGCGTAAATCTTTCAATGTTCGGTTAAGTGCTTCTAATGCACGTTTAAGCGCCATTATGCATTCGTCCGAGATGATGATTTTCGATGCCGATAAAACTTTGGCAATTGCTGAATGTTTTGCCATATTACACGTTGGTTCTTCAATAGTTTGAAGATTTAACGGTAATTTTAAAGCTGAATGAGCCGTACGGTATCCTTCCAACAATGTGGTTGCTATTCCAGAAGAAGCAACTGCAACCGCTAAGTTGGATCTCGCACGAACAGTGGCTAAAACTACTGACATGAGGAATATCTTACCAGTTTCACCAGGGGCATCTAGGAAATATAAGCAACCATTTTTATCATCGATTGCCTTCATTAAAGTATCATAAACTTCTTTTTGTTGGGAATTCAACAGGGGTACATTTGTTTGAACTACTAAATCTAATTTCTGGTGATTCAAAACTCAAATTTTCAACCATTCATTCATAGACAAAATTACTTACCAGTTCGAGATGCGCGTTTTGTTATTCCAAGTCTGATGCGTTTTTGGTTTACCACCTTTTATAGTTTACTTCACTTTTTATTTAAATAGGTAATGGGTTCATCATTACATTATGATTGTCATTTATTTAATAGAAATAGTTTTAATATTTATTTCTTATAAAACTCAAATTTATAAACATGAATCGATTACTTAGCTGTCATTTGAGTTTGGTTATTCCAAGTCTGATGAGTTTTTGTTATACCGCGTTTTATAGTTCATTTCACTTATTATTTGAATGGGCAATGAATCCACCATTACATTAGGATTGTTGATTATTTATTTAACAGAAATAGTTTCAATAAATAGTCATAAATAGTGTAACTAACACGATTTTCTTTTATAGATAGATATAGATAGATTTTATAGATGTTTGCGAGAAATCAATATATTTAAATTACATTCGTCCAGAACATCATGAAGAGGAAATCCAGCACGTATTCTCTTTTGTTAAAGAATCAACAACGCATATTTCATTTTTTCTTTGCAAAATGCTCCCTGATATCTTCATTTATTTAGTTTAAATGAAGAGTAATTTCACGAAGATTTAAACTGAAGCATATAGAAGTTTCCATCTAGCAACTTAATGGGTCATAAGAATATGTTTGTCTGTGTAAAGCAAATGAATTCTCATTGGAAAAGTACAATAAAGATCTGGACCGAAAGGCATTATGAGAAACTGATGACAATACTGCTAGTTATAAATCATGGAAATGGCAGGCAATATTGTTTATTATAGATTATCAGTATCGGGATGAAAAGTTCCTTTGAAAATGAGAAAATATCGTCAACAGGTATTGTTAAGGTATTAGTGGAACGCACCTGTTCTTTATTATTATATTCTATGAATCTAGGACAGAGAGGCAACAATATAACCTCCCTACAACAGTTGTAATTCAGATACACGTGTGAGTAAATAAAGTTAGTTGTTAACCAGTGCTTATCATAAATTATTTATAAACAAAAACCTTCACATTATAGGTATAACTTACTGTTAACAACCTCAAATAAAAAAATTCCGTTACTTCCATCTGTTTTCCGAAAAATATATAAATTGTAATGTTAAGTAAATTCTCCTTAGGTTTGAAAATGGGTTGAAACCCGAAAAATATATATCAACAACATAAATTAAATTTTTGTGTAACTTACGCCAAGTGTATTTCTTTAACTATTTAAGAACGTTATTTAATCTTGAGTCATGGTTTTCAGTTATGAAACTTCCAATCGAATCAAAAGGAAACAGTGAATATAAGTAATAAACATTCAACATCAATGTAAACAGAGAGGTGAAATGATATTTGTTTCACCTCCAGCGTATGCCAAAGTTCAAATTTGTACCAAGCCAATTGGGTTTCTGATAATGGAATTATCATTGAGGAATACATGCTGTCACAATACTCACTTGAATTGTCTGTCAGAGGATTGTAGTAGTAGGGAGGAGCAACACATGCCTCCGTTGGACTTTCCGGGGCATCTGAATTCTTTTCCCAAACTTCCCTGGTACTTCCTTGGTACTTGTTGCTCTGTTTTTTCACCATGTAACAACGTGGCATGGTCGCGAGAAGATCCGATGAAGCTACAGCGAGGCTGGATGTTTACGACCGAATGAGGAAATTTGCAGGTGGTTGCTGGGAGACAGTGCCGGTATAGGTGACAGAAAAGCAACAAGTTGGCCCGGAACAGTAGCACAAGTTGCCAACAGGTATTACAACCTGAACGAGGTCTAAGACGATCAACACTATATGAAAGCGATTTCCCTAAATGTCAGTCTTTGGCGGAAGCACTTCATAGCGGGGAAGGTACGTAATGCAGGTTTGAGTAATGGACGGCTTCAATTCTAAACATCGGGGTGTTCTGACACTTATCACGGCTCATCAGCAGGATCCTTCCGCTCACTAATAACGTACAACGTTTCGGTGTATGGTTGTCATCTCTCGATTTTGTCTTTGGCACAAGTTTTCACCGGCTTTGTTTTTGATCTTACTCAAGGAGAGCAAACGACGCACCACTCCCTGATTGAATTTGTTGGCGTCGTGTGGCGCTGTTGACTGCGGGGTGAGTGCGTTCGCGCAAGCGCAGGATGAGGACGAAACCCGATCGATCGATGCCGTCCGACACCTGTTACCGAACACATCCATCTTCTGTCTCATTCTAGCGTGCTTTGATTGCATATCTGTAGGTGAATGTGAGGAATTAGTTTAAGTCTGTTGCGTGATTTTTTTCGCATGATTGAAATAGTTCTATCTAGAATGGTTATTTTTTAGTGTATTATTTTCCCGAATAACCTTCAGATATAATATTCCTATCCCATGAAATTTCCAATCTACATAGATTTCAAGTTTCGAATAAAAAATTTATCCATCACTTTCGCCAACTTTTTTCCTGAATAATTAGACATAAAATTGTGAAACATGCTACGAAAATCGAGCACTAAGTGGCATTGAACCTTCAAGCTTTTTTGCCTGATCGATTCATTTTAAGAGTCGTGAACAATTCTCACAAATTATCAGTAGAAATTCATTGATATTCTATATAAAGCTCTAGATCGACCTGACTACTGAGGGTTAAAATCGAATATATGAGGTTGTTCGAAAACTAATTTCATTTTTTCCGACAGAGGATTTAATTGCATTTTTTCGAATCAAAGTTTACACTTGAGCCGCATGATCATTATGTGTTTTGAGAGCCGATGTAGCAAGGCTTATGTGGAAAAAAATTCAATTAATTCTACGTTGCAGTCTTTAGTTGGTGCCCTTTTAAATATGGAGAGCAATAAGCAGCATTTTCTTCATATTTTACTCTTTGACTAGGAAAGGTAAAAATGCTGTTTAAGCCAGAAAGAAATTAATCGATATGTATGGAGAAGATGTGTTGACAATACGCCAGTGCCAGAACTCGTTTGCAAAATCTCGATCCGGCAATTTTGATGTCAAAGGTGCACCACGTTCCAAGAGATCGGTTGAAGACACGATAAAGGCATTAGTTAATGCAAATCGACGAATAACAACACGTGAGATTGGTGAATGATTGAATTGGTCGAATTCAACTGTTTATGCCCACTTGAAAGGCTTGGGTTTAACCTCGAAGTTCGATATATGGATTCCCCATGTCCTCACGGAGAGAAATTTGTGTCGTCTCGTTGACGTTTGTGATTCGCTTAACAAACGTCACGAAAATGATCTATTTTTGAAGCGCATCATAACTGCGTACAAAAAAATGGGTTGTATATAACAATTTCAAACGCAAGAGATCATGAAGCAAAAAAGATGAATCGGCTCAAAGCATTTCGAAAGCCAATATCCATAAGAAAGTGATGCTGTTTTCGAGCTTTCACCAGATAAATCAACAATTAATTCGGAAGTCAAGTGTCTTCAACTGGACAAACTGGACAACAGAAAATGTCAGAATTAATCAACTGAAAAGGTGTAGTGTTACACCAATATAATGCGAGATAATACCTCATACAATTTTGGTCACTCGTCAAAAGCTGTTACAGCTTGAATGAGATACACTGCCACAGCCACCATATTCTCCAGATCTGGCGCCTTTGGATTATTATTTTTTTCCAGTCATTGCAAAATTTTTCGGACGATAAAACCTTTATTTCAAATGAAGAGGTCAAAAATCATATCTTTGCAAGCAAAGACCAAAAATTTTATGAGTGTGGAATAACGCTACTACCAGAAAGATGGCAAAAGGTGCTGCGTCAGAATGGCCAATATATAATTTAATAAAATGTTTCTTAAATATACGAAAATTGTCTTTCATTATCATAAGAAACAACGAAATTACTTTCCGAACAACCTAACAACTAACTCTCACGATTTAATTATAAGGTTATCAAGAAAATCGATACAAAAATGGAGAACTTAACGCAATTGATCCTTTAAATTCTACACCCCTTCATTATAATGGTTGAATATTGAGGGATGAAATTTTAATACAATATTTCGCGACATCTTATGACAGTCATCATCCTTCAGGCTCGTCAGGTTTAGGCCTCAACGTTACGATTTAAGAGATCAAAATTAAGGAAAGTTGTGAAAAAAATCAAACACTCATTTGACGTCAGGAGCTTTAGGAACTAGTATCTAATATCAGAAGTGGAAATAAGTTCGTTCGGTTTTGTAAAAGACGTATCTACTAGTTTATTATTATCTTTTTGCATCTGGTAACACCTTCATTTTAAAGTGTCACCATTAGGCTTTCTTATCATCTATCATTTCTCTGAGGCCTGGGTTTCATTATGACATTGGATTTTCAATATTCACTAAAACCTTGGTTCTTGGGTTAAAACTTGAATGGATATTCAAATAAACTAATTCGGCTGGTCTGTACCAAATGTTAAGGAGTGTGAGCTATGGTAATGGGAAGTTTTACAAATCAAGACAGTGCAACATACATCTTTATAATAATTCTGACAAGCCCGATTAAGTTTTGTTGATCAGGAGGACATAAATAGCAGAGCACGTTTCAAAAGTAGTGAGTACTGAAGTCAATTTCTGAAAATTCGCCCAACAATGTCTAGATTAGATTAATCATTAATGTGAATGAAATCATTAGTTTGAGAGGGATTTGATTTGAAGGTAATACGATAAATTTGAATAAAACTTTAGTATTGTATCATACCATGGTTGGTTTATTCAGGCCTTATTTCATCAATAACACGATTTATGTTGGCTTCCAAAACGTCTATTGTTTCTGGTTTATCAGCATAAACCAATGACTTGACATAACCCCAAAGAAAATAATCCAGAGGAGTTATGTCGCATGATCTTGGAGGCCAATTAATTGGATCATTTATCGAAATAATGTTATCGCCAAATTTTTCTTTCAATAAATCAATTGTTACGGTAGCAGCATGCGGTGTATCTTATTGGAACCAAAACACTTCTGGGTCGATACCATTCAAATTTTGAAACAATAATCATTGATCATCGATCTGTAATGAGCACCATTCACTGTAACATTAGCTCCAGCATCGTTTTTAAAGAAATATTGGCCGATGATGCCTCCAGCGATGATGCTTCCAGCATGCACCATACAGTGCATTTTTCAGGATGCAATGGAACCTGCAGAACTTCTTGAGGATTGTTTTCACTCCATATACGGCACTTTTGCTTGTTTACCTAGCCCTTCAACCAGAAATGAGCTTCATCACTGAACACAATTTTACAATAAAAAAGTGGATCAACTTCAAGCTGTTCTAGGTGCGAATCAACAAACAAACGACGCTTATTATGGTCAAGTGGCTTTAGTTCTTGAACCAGTTGGATCTTGTATGGGTGCAGACCAAGATCTTTACGCAATATTTTCCATGTTGTGGATGCACAGAGTCCAACTTGTTGTGAACGTCGACGAATGGACAAATCTTTATGATCAGTAACACTATAACTTACACCAGCGATATTTTCTTCTGTACGTACAGTTCTTTGTCTTGTTGTTGTTGTTGGATCGAGTATAGAAAATGTTGTATGAAATCTATCGATAGTTCGAGGAATAAGCTGCTCTGATGGACGATTATGTAAACCATAAATTTCACGAAGTGCTCTATAAGTTTGGCGATAGAACACTGATTTTGAAAATAAATTTAAACAATTTGTTGCAGCGTAAGTCTTTCTTTGATAATTTATCAATGCTCACTGAGCAAAAATGTCAAAAAAACATGGCTTCTACCTTCTGTCAAATCACAGTTATCCCTATCGAAAGTTCTATCACTCTAAAAAACACCAGATATAATGGTGTTTAACATTAAAAGCACTTTGTATGTTACACTTTAACGATTACAAATATAATTCTTGGTTAACCTTATATAAGCCAGGTTAAAATGTATGATTATTAGACTGCGAATGAATGTAATGAATTCATCAACACTTTGAAAAGCAATAATATGTGGATTACTATGTTAAAAACAATAATCGTTATAATTGCATGGATCACAAGCGATAAGGGTGATTATAACGGAAATTTTAATGAATGCAATAATCTTTGTCTGAGAAATGCTACAAGTGTGACTTTTACGAGAATGAATTTATTTTACTAAGATAAAAAAGAAGGAAAATAACGTAATCGATTGAAAATCATATTTATGGGTTGTAGGTTGAATTTGATTGAAAGATGGGGAGAGAATGAATGTTATTACATTTTTCTTTCTTGAGCTTAGCGTTCTGCCAATGATTTCATTAACACGTCATCGGAATGGTTTCTATGGGTATGTTTTTGTATAAAATAGAATAGGAAAAGTTTTTTTATGAACAATATCAAATGGAATAAATAAACCAACAAATATAAATTGTCAATTAAAATTAATGAATAAATATTTGAAGGAGACAAAATTTTGTTTCTGATCTTACCATTATGAAAACCAATTCCTCTTCAAAATACAAAACATAATATAAGGACTTCTCAGAAAATATAATTTCATTGAAATATTCACTATATTTGAATATTAAAATAAGTTAATTCAAAAATCTCTTAAAACATGCATTATATTTTGAAAAAACAATTAGAATTCCGATAATCTCTTCATCGGCCCTAAATCATATTTAAAAAATCAAAATCAACCAACAATAAATATAACTTACCTAAAAGTTGTCCTGGGATTATCGTTTGAATCACTTATTTTAAAATAAAGATATTCTATGTTCGTCACAAAAATCACAGAAAGCTGTAATGTATTATAAGGTTTTCAATTTATATTTGTTCGCTTATTTATTCCATTTGATATTGTACATTGAGTTTTGATTTTATACGTCTATTAATATGAGACATTAATTTATATCTAAAAGTTTTTGAATGAAAATTTTCTTGACATTAAAATTGTAGAAGACTGAAAGATTAAATATGTTTTGTAAATAGAGTTGAATACTTGAAAGAAGGTATATAAAATTATTTAAAAATTTTTATATTAGCCTTCTACATATTTAATTTCAAAAAATTATATTTAATAATTATAACTTCAGGAATTAAATTGGAATGATGTCATATAAGTACCACTTATATCAAACGACATATAGAATAAACATTCATTATAACACATCCACACGATATAACAAAATCCAATATATAAAAATTGTTAACCACAATCCTATAAATTAAATATTTTGAATAGACAACATTTTGTTTCTGCTGATCAATCTTATGAAAACAAATATTTTTCAAAAATGTTTAATATAATTTAAGAATTTCATCATAAAACTATCTTACTTAGAATATTCAATATTATTGGATATCTAACTAAGTTACTTTCTATATAATCTCAAGATATGTAAAAACATTACTGAAAAACAAGTTTCAAGAGAGACTTTGCTTCGTCAGTGCTCAAATAATTCATATTCAATAAAATATAATATCAATCAACAACAAATATTTACTCACCCTTCAACAATTTAGAAAACTTCTGGTAAATAAATACTGAAAAATTTAAATGGAGTGTAAGGTTAACTACAAATAAATAATTCTGTGGTTTACCCTTGATCTAAATTGTTGAAGGGTGAGTAAATATTTGTTATTGATTGATGTTGTATTTTATTGAATATGAATTATTTGAGTACTGACGAAGCAAAGTTTCTCTTAAAACTTGTTTTTCAGTAATGTTTTCACATATCTTGAGATTTTATAGAAAGTAACTTAGATATCCAATAATATTGAATATTCTAAGTAAGATAGTTTTATGATGAAATTCTTAAGATTATGTTAAACATTTTTGAAGGATATTTGTTTTCATAAGATTGATCAGCAGAAACAAAATTTTGTCTACTCAAAATATTTAATTTATAGAATTTTGGTTAACAATTTTTATTTATTGGATTTTGTTATATCATGTGGATGTCTTATAATGAATATTTATTTTATATGTCGTTTGAAATAAGTGGTATTTATATGACATTATTTTAATTTAATTCCTGAAGTTATAATTATTGAATATAATTTTTGAAATCAAACATGTAGAACGCTAATATTAAAATATTTAAATAATATGTTTTTGTAGATAAGCTAAGCATCAAAAGCAATTAATTGTCAAAACTCGAACAAGAGGTGGGCAAAAACCAGTTTAAATGTATGTTCTGTTAAAACAGAAATATTTTAATATCGCTAGCTCTAGGCCTACAAAGAAAATATTTTATACAGGCTGCGTCGCCCCATTGTAAACAGGGAGATCTCTAAAAGAGATCTTACAAGTGTTTTCCTTTTTTGATACTATAGTTTACGGAGTATAAAATAAGTTCGTGTGCTTTTTTGTCGAACATTGAAGCTTTATTCTTTATTTCAAAAAATTGTTATACACTCAAAGTTAATAATATTGTCCGTCGTTAGCCACTACTTTTTCCTATCTTTCTTGCAATTTACGGATCCCATAGCGAACACAGGTCTGTTTTGTGGCCGCTCTCCATGCATCTATCCATTTTTTAACTTCATCTTAATTGGAGAACTGCTAGTCAACGAAGCCATGTTGCATCAATGGGAGAAGATGGTAATTGGAAGGAGCAATATTTGCGTTCTACGGCGGGTGAAGTAGAACTTCCTATTTAAGTGTTTCTCAGTACGTTTTCAAGGCAACGCAGCATGTGGCTGTGCACTGTCATGTATTGTCAATAACTTTGTGGTGGCTTCTGTTATCAACACCGCACGAACTTATCTCTCCTTTTAATATATCTTTCCCGTTGAGACACTTTGTATGTTATGCTAGGAGTAGAATCCATAAATCTATTTGTCCTAGTATTAAATTATGAAACACTTTGTATAGGCCGAAGGTTTCGGAAGTCTAAGTTCAATTATTCCAATATAATTCCTCTTAACCCAAAACTTTGAAGAGCTATCGCTGAGGAACAAAAAGCCCCGGGAACATCTAAGTCAAACATAAAGGTCCCTCGATCTATTGCTTCGAACTCCAAGACCGCTTGCTACCCTTCTAGTTGAAAGCAGCGGCCCTAGCCGCCTGCTGCGTTAATTCAATTTACACCTTCAGACTTTGTCTCATATTAACTTTATTGAATTAACGTAACGTCTCATAGAGAGCCAGGTCGGGAGTGTGGACACTTTCCTAATCGGATTACGTTAATTTGAGAGCCTGAAGTTGCATCCGACCCAAGGAGCTGCGGAATGATTTCGTAATGAGAAAGGAATCCTGCTTGTTGCTGAAGTCCAACGTATGTGACGAGAAAACATGATAAAATATTGTTTCAGAAAGTTCGGGCGCACACCGATTGCGAAATGAGGGTGGATTTAATTAGTTCTCGTGAGTTCGAAGTTATTTGATTACCGGCTCTGTTACGTTTTTAACGAAAATAATTCAGGTTGAGTTATTGAATTTACCCGGTTTCGAAACTGCTTGGTATTAATCTTGAAGAGGCGCTAGTTAGATGACAAATACGAAGTTTTAGTACTACGTCAGAATATTACTTCCGGTGAGATAAAAATACTGCAGTTTCCAAAGAGCACCGGGAATACCCCAATTAAGCACACAATATTATTTATCCGGATTTATTTTATCGTCTACAAAGCAAGCTTAAATAATGATAATAGTTTACTTGCCCATAATTAATATACAAATATAAAGAAAAAAATTCTTTTACAAAAAAATAAACAAATTTTTATTTAAATAAATGAATGACATAGCAAACAAATAAGATGATGAAAGGAGGCTCACTAATGAATAGTTCGCCTGTTAGTTCTAATACTGAAAAACCTAAAACATTTTACTAGCCGTCCCAAAAAATGAAAGAAAAAAAATTAATAAAGAATTTATACACATAAAGCGAAGCAGGATGACCAGACAACCAAGGAATCAAACAATTTTACCCACAATAGAAGAGAGGTGCAGCATGCATCATCTAATCTTGATCATAATTGGTTCAAAATAATAGTCAATTTCGGGAAATTATTGTCAATTTTTGGAGAAGCACTTAAATGATGAATGTTTTAAAACTGTTTACAGCACTCGGCACAATTGTCAAATCCGGAAAAGCATAGCTTCTAGCAAACACTTGAAACCTCTTACTTTGGTCCAGTCACAGAATCACCAGGTAAGTATATTTCTATATGCCACTATTTATTGAATCATGTATTCGTTTTCTATCAGTATTAAGAAGCCATATTTTAGTTTTCATCATGAATGATCTGTAGCTGTTTACTAGTCTAAGCTCCAAAGGTAAGAAAGCAAACATCCTGGGTGCCAGAAACGACCAGCACCTTTGTCCTGCTGTTTTGAGGGCTCGATGTGTCTGAAAACTGGTAAGTTTATATCTTGTCAAATGGGTATGTTGTATTGGCCGGAGTAAGATCTTTTTTTTATAAGAGCAATGATTTTTGAGAAGTATAACTGTCTTACATCCAGCACTCTTGATATCTTATAAAGTAACATTCAGTTCTTTTTTTAGGTTTCTGAATATATGAAGAAGACCGCGGAGTTTTTCCGCTACGTATTCACAATGATGATCCTAACGCATATGCCTGTCAATATGAATACCAAGAAACTTAATGTGTCCTTCTGGATGTTCAAGAATAAAGTTCTGGTTATCGACTTTGAGGGGTCCCAAATTAGGAATTCCCGATTCATATGATGTAAATGGTAGGTAAAATGACTTCTTAATGTTCAATGTAAGTTTATTCTTTCTAAGCCAATCCGAAAGATTCTTCAAGTCTTTTTCAGCACTAACTTTGAGGTTTTCCCATATCCTGTCCTCGCAGATCACAGCTATATCATTAGCAAAACTTATGATCCTCCCAGACACCTTCATGTACAACATATCATTCATGTAGATAACGAACAGGAGTGGACCTAATATCGTACCTTGGGGGACTCCATAGGTTACAGCTTCTCTCTACTACTCATTTCCTGAATTTGTACTCTCTGCTTTCTATCTGTTAAGTAGCTTCTGAATAATTCTAAGGCAATTCCTCTTATACCATATTTATGCAATTTATTTAGTAATATTTCGTGGTTTACGGTATCGAATGCCTTAGATAAGTCTAGGAAAATGCAAAGAAGAGGCACTTTTTCGTCTAGTCCATCATGAATCAGTTTCGTTAAATCTCTTATAACTTCCTCAGTCGAAAACCGTACTGCCTTTCAGACATTATTTTATTCTTTGTTAAGAAACCCAGCACTCTATTTCTCATCATTTTCTCAAGATTTTGGCCTCATTTGAAACTGAAGTAATGGGTCTATAATTGGATATCTCTAACTTATCACCACTTTTGTATATGGACTTAATAACACCTGTTTTAAGAGTGTTTGGAAAGCATCCCTGAATGAAACATTCATTAATAATTTGAGCTAAGGGCGCAGATATGTTTGTTTTTATATTATTGAGTATATCTGATCGAATTCCGTCTATACTAGGTGCCTTTTTAATCTTCAAATCGCTTATCATATTTTCAATCTCCTTGGCATCAGTAGGTATAAGAAAGATGCTGTATCTCACGAAATTAACACGTTCATCTAAAAAATCTTCAAGTTCAGCTATCTGTTCTGCATATTTCCCGCCCATTCGAGAGAAAAATCTATTAAATTCATCAGCGATCTCAGACCTGTCGAGCAGAATGTTATCTTGTTCACTTTTTATCTTTTTTATATCCTTTTCAGGTGAAATTTTAGTGTAGATCTTCTTAACCTGGTTCCATATAATTTTCGATTCATTTGCACTCCTTTCAATGCTTTCACATATATATTTTTTCTTCGACAACTTAATTAGTTTAAGAAGCTTGTTTTTATATAGTACATATTTTTTTGTCAGGACATAATCAAGTGGATCCTTCCGGAGCCGCGAGTAGAGAGTCATTAATTGACTTCAACAGAGCCTTCGTAATCCAAGGACATCCCGACATCTCCCTCCGACTGCCTGTCAAAATTTTTGTATTATTCTGTATATGTGTCTGTAAAGTTTTAATGAAGTTCTCCGCCTTTGTATTAGTGTCCTGTTCAGAATATACACTAGACCAACACTCATTATATAAATCAAAATTCAAAGAATCATGATTTATTACGTTCTTGTTTGGGGTTATCTGCAAGCTTATCCACACCCACGGTGAGAAACACTGGAAAATGGTCGGTGATATCGTAGTGTAGAATATAACCACGTATGCTGTCTCCACCAGATGGTAACCTTTCAACAACAAAATAATGGTCGATACATGATTGGCTCTCAATGTAGGAATGATAGCCAAAATTACTCATATAATTTCTATACTCTTCAGATTTCAAGTCATGTTGAGCTAGAATATTGATGTTTATATCTCCTCCTATAATATGATAAACAAAACTTCCTTCAACTTTTTCGAGGTATAGGTGCAGTTTTTCAATGAACAGAATGTCTTAAGAATTGGGTGATCTATATATTGCGGTCAACTTAATAATTTTACCGAAGAATTCGAAATCTATCTCTAGAGCATCAGTTTCTCCAATTCTAACAATACAGTGTTCAAATTCAATTTCCTTCTTGATATAACACATCACACCATCGTGGCTGTTATATTTGCCATAGTTGTAAACACCAACATATCCTGAGATGTTGTAAATATTAGGATTTTTCAGCATGAAAGTCTGCGTCAAGATCAATACATCCATCTGTGGTGAAAGCTGTTCCATCAGAATGAGGAACTGGTCCAGACTTTTAGCAATACTTCTGATATTCATTTGAACAATCTTAAGTTGTGTTGATTTCATGAAACTATTTAATTCCACTTTCTGATCACTTCAACTGTCAGATAATCCTCGTTGCTGTACTCCTCAATATAGGGGTCCATTGTAGAAAAAAAAAATCAAAATTCGACAAAAAAAATTTAAATCAACAAAAAACCAAAAATCCAACAAAAAAAGAAAAATATATTTATTTTTTTATTTTCACTTTTTCAAGAGAAGTGGAGAATTACATACCAGATTTTTTGTTCCTTCCAATATTAGATCTCGCAGCCGGATCGCTGGTAGAGTATGATCTAGTCTTTATATTGGATCTGCGGAATCACCAATATTCTTAAGAATTGTCGGATCCGGTTCCCCAATTGGCTCACGTTCACTCGCTTGTGTACCAACTAAGCCCTCCAGCTCTCTGTTCAGCTGTTCCGTCCTTGTCACTGCGTTAGGGGTATCAGGGGCACTTCTGGAATCCGCACTCACCGCACACACCGTAGTCTCCAAACGATCATCACGGTCAAAAATCACCTCCTTCTCAGCATTCAGTTTACAAAAAGATCCTGATTCCGGATATAAGCACTATATCCCATCTTTTTAGCCTCTCGGAGGTGGTTTCTCAGAGTTTGTTGTTTGACCCTATCTTCCAAACAAAGATCGTCGTTTATATAAATTTCTGTCCCTCTTAGCTTCTCTTTTCTAAGATTTTTCTTTTGATAAGATATGACAAAAATTCAACTTTTATTGGTGCACTCGAGCTCTTACCCAATCTGTATATTTTGTTGACATTATTCTCCGACAAATCGACATCAAGTAATCTATTTACTGGGAAATCACGTGATTGACCAAATCATCATCACCGACCTCCAATCCAACTATAACTATATTATTCCTAATATTTATCCTCTTCAGAGCCAATATTTCAGATTCTAGCCTTGAAATTATCTCATCTACCAAAGTTATGCTCTCTGGTACTTATTCCTTCGTCCTAAATACTCTTCTCAACTATATTCAATTCCTCCTTCAGAATAGTAGTCTGCGATGAGAGCTCTTGCCTTAATATTTTAATAAGTTCATCTGTACTAGACATATCTACAAGTCGGAAAGCTGATGGAACCCCTTAGTTGCAGCGGTCACGAGCCGATAAAGAAATATTAATTCCAGATAAGGATAAATAAACAACACCGGAATCAAAAACAATTCGAATGAATTTTCAATATCTTGTAGTCTGAAAGAAGCACGTCGCCTAAACACCCACCAGTGAAGCATCCAGTATATTCCCTCACGCAAAATTTAAATTTAATTATTTAAATATTTTAAAAATTTTAAAAATTTTGAAATTAGCCTTCTACATATTTAATTCCAATTCCAATTATATTTAATGATTATAACTTCTGAAAATGAATTAAAATAATGTCGTATAAGTACCACTTATATCATGACATATAAAATAAACATTCATTATAAGACATCCGAATGGTATAACAAAATCCAATAAATAAAAATTATTAACCAAAATCCTATAAATTAAATATTTTGAATAGACAAAATTTTGTTTCTGCTGATCAATCTTATGAAAACCAATATCTTTCAAGAATATCCAACATAATCTTAAGAATTTCATCATAAAACTATCTTACTTAGACTATTCAATATTATTGGATATCTTACCAAGGTACTTTATATAAAAACTCAAGATATGTAAAACATTACTGAAAAACAAGTTTTAAGATCAACTTTGCTTCTTCAGTATTCAAATAATTCATATTCAAAAAATATAACATCAATTAACAACAAATATTCACTTACCCTTCAATCTTCTAGAAATAGTTCTATCGAAATGAAACCTTTAAATGTGGTGAGGAACGGTTCACTACACACAAAAATATATCTGTGGTTTACCCTTGATCTAGAAGATTGAAATACAATTTAACGGCCTCTGCTATAGCACAAGGACTATCTGTATAAAGGATGTTAAGGAAACCAAATAATTATATATTATGAATAAAATAACATAAATAGAGGTTAATTCTTGATAGAAGGTATATAAAATTATTTAAATATTTTGAAAAATAACATAATTTTAAAATTTTTAAAATATTTAAATTTAATTGTATTTAAGTTTGTAAATTATAAATAACTTCTCTGCACACAACTGTATGGTACGGCGACGTATGTTGATATGAATCCGAAACATTTTTCTTCTTCTTCCTTCTTTCAGCTTAGGCATCTTGGCTGTTTTTTCTTGGTTCTTATGCTGTCATACTCAGCCGATATTGAGGTTTCCGCTCCATCTTCCAATGCCATTTATCCCAGATGCTGATTTATACCTTGCTAACTTAACTATCTCTCTTCATCCATCCGGAATATGTGATCATTCCATTGACGCTTCCTCTTCAGCACTCTTTGATGTTTTTAAACTTGCACCCTCTCCTCGAATTTTTACTGCGATCCCTGTTCAACAGAGTCTTTTCGGATATACTGTGCAATACTTTCATTTCCCCTGTATCCAAAAGCATTTAGGTTTTAGACGTATCTGCACGAGTTTCTGCGATGTATGTCATTGTAGGTCTTATAAGGCTATAAATTCTAGACTTCTATTCCCTTACTTTTTTGTTCAAGCATGCTGCAGTTCTTCTAGCTCTCATCGTTTGGTGTCTCACTTTTGCTTCGATATCCCCGTATCAAAAAATTTCAATTCCAAAGTATGTGTTTGAATTTCATCTCTGGCTGAATAATGCAGTTACAAAATTTCACGAAAAAACGAAATTCTGAAAATTTCGAAGATTTTCATACTTGTATTAATTCTCAATACAAAGTATGTCCATTATGTGCATCAATAATTGCCCACTCTAATGTTTGATGCTTGTGTTCGCGAGTAAGTGGAACTCTTCTCAACAAGTGTTTCGTGGAGACGTCTTCTGACTGTGCTTAGAGAACCTGTGGCATTTCAAAGACGGTGACTTAACATCCTGGCTCTCTCCACATCGAAAGGGTTGAAAACGGTCTTCCACTGGCGTTGTAGCCCATGATATACCACTTCTGGGTCTGTCTTTTACGCGCAGTTCCAGTGACAGAATACCAATAAACGTGATATCACACTTCGGCTGACATTGAAGAAATAGGTCGCATGCACTTATGTTCGACCAATCTGAAGCATACCAAGAGCTTTGTTGGCATCATCCTCAGCTGAAACTTGCCTTGGCATAATGAAATTTGATTTTTTATTGCGTAGGTCTATTTGATCTGAAAACGAAATACAAACTGAAGGTAAAATCATTAAAATGTGCATTTTTGACATACTGGCAAAGAAGTGTTGAAAATTGAGAAAAAAAAGTTTCACGATGAACCAGAAAATGTTTCTATAATTCCTATAACTTAGTTAAATTACAAAAATATTAAGATGATACGAAAAATATGCATCTTCAGAAACCATCAATAAACTAAACTTTTGACGAGCAGTTCAATTGTAGTATATCTAAAAACATTCAAGAAGAATAAATATAATGAAATAGAAAAATGCTTTTTATTTGATAGAAGAAATATAACAAAATTTGAATATCAAAACAGATTTAATCTGCCCGTCTTCTACAATTTTAATTTCAAAAAATTTTTATTCAAAAAAAACTTTAAGAATTAAATAAATGTCTACATAAGCACCGTTCATATTCAATAGACGTTTACATTCTGTCAAGAAAGTACCGGGAATTATCGATTTAAATCTGGCGGGGCAATGAGGCAGGTAAAATTTTTTTTCCTAGGTTGGTACCACTGTCCTTAATTACTATGCCAAGCTTGAGCGGGATCTGTCAACTAGTGTGTTTGCAACAGCTGATTAAGTCAGTCGATGTCAGAGTGCGTGCCGATTTTTACTATGGGTGTTACGTTGAGCAAAGAATTTGTTTAAAGTTTTGTGTTGCAAATGAATTTTCGTGCGCCGATGCATTGAAAATGTTGCAAAAGGTCTTTGGTGATAATGCTCTATCGAAAACTCGTGCATATCAGTGGTACAGAGCCTTCAAGGACGGTCGTGAAGTGGTCGAAGACTTGCCTCGTTCCGGACGCCCATCGACGGCTTCGATCGAAGATAACGTCGATAAAATTAAGGAAAGGGTGCTGGAAAACCGTCGTACCAGCTTGAGAGAGAAAGCACATGATCTTAAGATATCCCACGAGTCCGCACGTACGATTTTGATTGATATTTTGGGCGTGAGAAAGGTGGCCGCACGACTCGTACCGGAAGACCTGAATTTTCTTCAAAAACGTTATCACGAACAGGTTGCTTCAGTCATGCTGGATCGCTGTAATTCCGATTCTACATTCATGGAACGCATTACAACTGGTGATGAGACCTGGGTCTACGAGTACGATATGCAAACAAGCCAGCAATCATGGGAATGGGTGGCAAAAAATGAGCCGAAACCGAAAAAACCACGCCAAAGCCGCTCGAAAATGAAGGTGATGCTCATTGTTTTCTTCGATATCCGTGGCGTGGTGCACAACGAATTCGTTCCAGAGGGTCAGACGGTAAACAAGGAGTATTACCTAGGCGTTATGAAACGTTTGCGTGAGCGTATCCGTAAGAAGCGGCCAAATTTGTGGGCGAACAACTCATGGATTTTGCATGACGATAACGCGCCTTCTCACCGAGCTACGATTGTGACTGACTTTCTCGCCAAAAACTCAACAAACGTGCTTCAGCAACCACCGTATTCGTCGAATTTGGCTCCCTGCGACCTTTTCCTCTTCCCAAAACTAAAATTGCCCCTTCGTGGCACCCGTTTTGAGTCGATTGAAGCCATAAAACAAAATTCGGCGCGAGAGCTAAAGTCCATCCCGGAAAGCGCCTATAAAAAATGTTTCGATGATTGGAAGTGCCGTTGGCATAGATGTATTGGAGCAAATGGAGCCTATTTTGAAGGCGACCCAATAAATTTTGACGATTAAATGTAAAAATGTTGTTTTAATTGAAAATTCCCGGTACTTTCTTGACAGAGTAGTATAATCAAAACTCAATATACAATGTAAAATGGAATAAATAAACTAACGAATATAAAAAGTCATTTGAAATTAATAAATAAATAATTGAAGGAGACAAAACTTAGTTTCTGATCTTACCATTATGAATACCAATTCTTTTTCGAAAACATAAAACACAACCTAAGGACTCCTCAAAAAATATAATTTATTTGAAATTTTCAATATATTTAAATATTCAAATAAGTTAATTCAAAAATCTCTCAAAAAATACACTATATCTTCAAAAAACAATTACAATTCCGATGTCTTCATCGGCCCTGGATAATATTTAAAATATCAAAATCAACTAACAATCAGTAATCTTACCTTAAAGTGTAACAGGAAATTGCTTAAACAGACTAACTTTAAAAAGCAAGATAATCTATGTTCGTCACAAAATCACAGAAAACTGTAAGGTATTATACGGTTTTCTTTAAACCATTGACATTCCATAATGAGATTTATTCAAGCCTAAATATATATATATATATATATATATATATATATATATATATATATCTATATATATATATATCTATATATATATATATATATATATATATAATACAGTGGTAATTATCACTGTACTACTGTTAGGTCTTCAGTTGTCTGATGATGGGATAGTTCATTTCCCGAAACTCGAGTCACAAGATAATGTATAATATATATTTTTTGGTAGTAAAACATAGTAATTTCTACAATTTGTTTTAATTATGATCAACTACCAAATAGTAACGGCTGAAACAATTCAGTATCTTTCAGGAATAAAATTATTGTCATATAAGCACTGCTTATGTCAAACGACATATAAAACATTTATTATAAGATATCCAAATGAGATAAAAAATTCAATAAATATAAATTAAATACTTTGAGCAGACAAAATTTTGTTTCTGCTCATCCCTCTTATAAAAACGTATCTTTCAAAAATGTTTAACATAATTTTAAGAATTTCATCATAAAACTATCTTACTTAGAATATTCAATATTATTAGATATCTAACTAAGTTACTTTTTAGAAAATCTCAAGATATGTAACAACATTACTAAAAAACAAGTTTTAAGAGTGACTTCGCTTCGTCAGTACTCAATTATATTATTCAATAAAATATAACATCAATCAACAAAAAATATTTACTCACCTTTAAAAATTCAGAAAGCGTATTGGCAAATGAAAACTGAACATTTAAATGAAGTCTAATGGTGACTCGAAATAAATAGTTCTGGGGATTATCATTGATCTTAAAGATTGAAAGGCAATTTAACGGCCTCTGTTATAGCACAAGGACCATCTGTATGAAGAATGTTAAGGAAACCAAATAATTATATAATATGAATAAAATAAAATCAATGGAGGTTAATACTTGAAAGAAGGTATATAAAATTATTTAAATATTTTAATATTTACAGATATATTCTGTAAGTGCCTTCTATCAAGTATAAACCTCCATTTATTTTATTTTATTCATAATATATAGTTATTTAGTTTTATTATTTTAGTTTTCATTATTTTAGTTTTACATTCTTTATACATATGGTCCTTGTGCTATAACAAAGGCTGTTAAATTGCCTCTCAATCTTTTAGATCAATGGTAAACCACAGAACTATTTATTTCGAGTCAACATTAGACTCCATTTAAATGTCCAGTATTCATTTACCAAGACGTTTTAATATGATTGAGTACTGACAGAGCAAAGTCTTTCTTAAAACTTGTAATTTAGTAATGTTTTTACATATCTTGAGATTTCCTGAAAAGTAACTTAGTTAGATATCCAATAATATTGAATATTCTAAGTGAGATAGTTTTATGATGAAATTCTTAAGATTATGTTAACCGTTAAACATTTTTGAAAGATATCTGTTTGTATGTAGAAGGCTAACAGAATATATCTGTAAATATTAAAATATTTAAATAATTATAAATATAACTGCCAAGAAAAACAGTAGGAAGTATCAAATTAATCTTGGTTATGCACGTATAGCTCTTGTTTAACATCCCTAATTCCGTATAACCTAAAAAATTTTTAAATTAGTAAACATCATCGAAAACAAGGAAAAATCAACTTGTGAAGAGATAATCAAGAAGCGTCAGTTCTAATCACTAGAAAAAAAGATACTATCATCAATTTCAAGGAAAGGATTATCAAGTCAACTGGTGAATTAATCCTATTCAAAATAGAAGATTAAGGAGTAAGTGAAGTAAGGTATGAAAATTACGAATCCTTTTTAAAGTCCTTGCAAGGACAAATTAAATAATAAACTTTAAAATTGGAATTTCATTTCGATAAACATTGAATGACAATTTAGGTTAACCACAGTGTGGGGGCAATGTGTAATATTATAGTTAAAAATATTTTCTTTTCCTCACCCCCTGAAGTCGTTTCTGCTATCATACAGTAAAGTACCAAACGGTTATCAGGTTCCTTCGATCGCCTGATGTGTGAGTTACATCATCCCAAGGTGGCGATAGTGGTTATCTGTGGCGAGAGATGATGCCCTATCGAGGGGGACATTAGCCGAGGAAGAGGAAACTTTGAACCCCATTACACCGGTTAGAAACTAACTGGTAATAGAAATACCTTATAACTTTGCAGTCAGGCACTACGTGAGGGGACTTCACATACACATATTCTGGTGTACTGAATTCTCTGGAATTTCAGATAAGGCCTTTTATAGATTAAGGAATTAATCGGTTTAAATTTCAACATTTATTAGTATTAACAAGTACTTGATTATTCAGGAAAATATGAACAACTGAACTAAGTATTCTCAATAAAATATAAACACTAAGAAAGCACAATATATTTTCCAGAATTCAAGAATTGCCAGTGTAGTCCATTGATCTATACAGGGTTAATCATAACTAAATGAATGGAGTTTGCGTTTGGATCTACGTGAAACATTAAAACAATTTAATTTAAAATTCTCACAGCTTTTATGTTTCACAGTTTATTCAGAATCCTGACACGTCTTTCGGTCTTTCAACCATCTTCAAAGGAGTACAAATAGTAACTAGTAACTTTTTGTACTTCTTTGAAGATTCAAATAAATGAATTCGGCTGATCTGTACCAAAAATCATCAATGAGGAGTATGAGCTATGATGATAGAAAGTTTTAGAGCATTACGGCAAATTATGGTCTGATTTAAGCATGAGGAAATATCGAGAATGCATTTCTTTACTTGAATTAACTCGCAAAGGTATTTCTTTGTATTTTTAATTCCTTAATGTCTCTGTGTATAGCGAATACAGATATTTGACAGATTTGGAGACACAAGCATACATTGCACTGACGAAAACCAATCAGTTTGAAACGTGCGCATGTCTACAATTTGCCTCTGTGATGAACAAAACCTTGTCGAGTTTGTTTGAGTATAGAATTGTTATACAGGTGTATGTTACACTGTCTCGATTTCTAGAACTTTCTATTATCATAGCTCATAGTCCTTATTAATGAACTTTGAAGATGGTTGAAAGACCGAAAGACGTGTCGAATGAAATGTGAAAAATTTTATATCAATATAAATGATCCTTATGAAGACAAGGAAATATGGTTTTCAATGTCTTATATAAAAGGATTCAGCAGTTGGATCTTTAATGGTTCTTCATAAAATGGGAATTAATTCTTTAGCAGTAAGTAGAAATAATTTAGCTAAGACGTTGGTTAACAATAAAAAAAAAACCATCTTTTACGAATCGGGGATTTATCAAATTGAATGAGATGATTGTAATGCTACATATATGGGATAGACATATAGGCCGATGTTTACAAGAGGTGAAAAATGGAAATACATTCAATTTCCGAGAAGAAGAATTAGAGATACACAGGTGAAAAATAGAAATAAATTCAATTTCAGAGAAGAAGAATAAGAGATATACTGATATGTGTAGTCAGTTCACACCTAGCAGATAGACAGTCGCAAACAGGAAATTCATTGTTAATCAAAACGCATCGCGCTGATGTTTTTATTCTTCCACTGCTCCATTGGACCTCTAGATTAACATTGAATTCCCTATGTTTCCGAGTGTATTTTCTATACCTGTATATTATGTGGCCTTTCACTCTAAATATCGCGTGTTTTTTTCAGAGTGATGGAAATTTCGGTAGGGATAACTGTCATTTGACAGAAGATAGAAGCCATGTTGTTTTGACATTTCTGTTCAGTAGACATTGACAAATTATCATGGAAAGACTCACGTCGCAACAACGTTTACAAATTGTTGGAATTCATTTTCAAAATCAGTGTTCTATTCGCCAAAACTTATAGAGCACTTCGTGAAATTTATGGTTTACATAATCGTCCATCAGAACAGCTTATTCGTCGAACTATCGGTAGATTTCGGACAACATTTTTTTCTACTCGATGCAACAACAACAAGACAAAGAACTGTACCTACAGAAGAAAATATCGCTGCTGTAAGTCATAATATTAATGATGATCCAGATTTGTCTATTCGTCAACGTTCACAATAATTTGGACACTCATAAAAGATCCAACTGGTTCAAGAACTAGAGCCACTTGACCATAATAAGCGTCGTTTGTTTGCTGATTGGGCCCTAGAACAGCTTGAAGTTGATCCACTTTTTTATCGTAAAATTGGGTTTAGTGATGAAGCTCATTTCTGGTTGAACGGCTATGCAAATAAGCGAAATTGCCGTATATGGAGTGAAAACAATCCTCAAGAAGTTCTGCAGGTTCCACTGCATCCTGAAAATGCACTGTATGATGTGGTTTTTACGCTGGAGACATCATCGGTCATTTTTCTTTAGAAACGATGCTGAAGCTAATGTTACAGTGAATGGTGCTCGTTACAAATCGATGATCAATGATTATTTGTTTCAAAATTTGATTTGGTATCGACCCAGAAGTGTTTGGTTCCAACAAGATGGTGCTACACCTCGTGCTGCTACCGTAATAATTGATTTATTGAAAGAAAGATTTGGCGATAACATTATTTCGAGAAATGATCCAATTAATTGGCCCCCAAAATCATGCGACATAACTCCACTGGATTATTTTCTTTGGGGTTATGTCAAATCATTGGTTTATGCTGATAAACCAGAAACAAAAGACGCTTTGGAAGCCAACATAACTCGTGTTATTGATGAAATAAGGCCTGAATTACTTGAAAAAGTGGTCCAAAATTGGTCTGATCGAATGCGGTTCCTCAGAACTAGTCGTGGTGAACATATGCCGGAAATTATTTTCAAAACATAAATGCCATAAAATTATCTTTTATTAAAAAAAATTTGGCTTCAATCTTAATTTGAATGTATTTTATTTTAATTTAAAGATCTATCACTTTAAAAAAAACACCCGATAGTAGTTATTGACTTCGACTGAGATAGACTCAATTTTATTTTGACAAGTTGGACCTTAGGGAAAAAGAATTATTCTGTTTGACATTTAAGATATTGAAAAAGCCTTCTATTAAGTGAAAGAACCTCCCTTTTTATTATTTTATTTTATATATATATATATATATATAATAATCAAATTTTGTTTCTTACACACAATATTTATGGATATAAATGAGTCTTAAATTACTTAATAAAACCTTTGGGTATTTTCTGTGGACGAACAAAAATGCGAATGATTACTGTTTAAGAAACTATTTGAGTTTTATCTTAGTTTTTGAAAATACCACGAGGTCGTCGAGTATGATATATTTGCTATTGATGGTTTTTATTTTGTGGTCATGAAGGTCTTTGAAGATGTGCTACATATTTTCGAAGGTGCCTTTGAAAGAGTTAGTTTCGAAGGAATTCTTGAAGTTATGTTGGGCATTCTTGGAGTGGAATTTGGTTTTCATAAAACCGTCATGAAACAGCGTTGTTTCCTTCAAATGATCATTAAGTAAGTTTGGCCAATATTCTTTATTTTCTTTTGATCATTTTATTCCTTTTGCTGTGTAATGAGTGTTAACTCTGAATGTCTTTTAAATTGAAACAGTGTTTTCTAAGGCATTCAATCAATTTAATTTTGGAAAGTTTTCAAGAAAAATTAGGTTAGCAGAATTAATTTGTTTTATATTCAGGATGATAAAAAATGAACTACATACAGTTAGATTTTAGAGGAATACTGACTTTTTGAAATTGCATGGTCTCAAACTTGCATCATTGTTTTTGACGTCATTTCATTTGTTATTGTGATTCATCCGGGAGCCGGATAGTACTTCCAATTAAAACAATAATTCGAAACAAATTTACATAATACGTATCAACGAACTAGTCAGAGTTACGCAAATGCAAATGGCGCAATGCTGAGTTTGGTTGAAACGTTATGATAATTTCCACCCTGATTCAGTATCACTTCGTTCCATTTGTAGCTGTGAGTGGAATGGAAAATTGTGGTGAAATTAAGGCAATTGGTGGGCGTTTCTCGTTGGTGCTGATTAGCAAGGCGACATTGGAAAAATTCGATGAAAATTTATTGTGCCATTCAATGACGGACCTAGGTCGAAACATCCATAGAAAAACTTCCGGAAATTTCATTTTGATATAAGAATTACTTTATTTCTGCAACATATACATATGACTTTTTATATGGATATAAAGTTTCTAATAGAGCCAGGAATAAAGCAGCAAAAACTCTGGAAATGAATACACACTTGCTTTGAGCCATTTGCTATACTATTTTACAATTTAACACTAACAAAATAAACTATTTTTCTTATTTGATACTGAACTTTAGAGGAAATCCTTAAAATTACATCAAAAATAACGAAGGAACTGAAACACGCTTATCCGATATGAGAATGGGTGTACCCACACATTTTACAATGTAAAACGTAGTTTCTATCAGATCGTGAAATCTCTCTTTGGGCACTGACAATATGAATCTTTTTATTTCTCTATCATAGACACATATATTTTTTTGTATTTTTATTGATTTTGGAACTTCTCTTCTGCAGAATTTCCAGTGGCTCGGTATGAGATTTTACAGCAACTCCCAGCAACTTATAGCATATCGGTGATGACTCTCTACGGGAGCGAAGTACAGGGTTTTCAACTGTGGCGTAGGTAGTACCCTGGTAAGAAACCCAAACTTGTATGACAAAAAGTGTCATTTATCGGTCAAGTTCTCCATATGGTTTGACCATTTCAGATTTGAGTCCACAGTAACACCTAAATACTTAAACTTAGTTACACCTTCAATTGTATAATTTTCCCACATACTCTAGATTTCGAGGTCAAAAGACAGGCGTTTGCCAAATACTTAGTTTTGTTCAAATTTATAGCTAAAAGCTTGTAATCCATCCAAGTTTTTATGATCTTAAAATAATTTTCCGCTATTGCTTTCAATTCCAATCTGCCGTCTGACAACATATCACGGTATCGTCAGCGAATCCAACAATGTCTCCTACAATATCCAAGTTGAACAACGTATCAACATATATGTTGAAGAGTACAGGTCCTAATACCGTACGTTGGGGAACACCATATTCTACTATTTCAGAACCGCTTGTTACTCTGTTAATCTCACATTCTGAACCCTATTTGTCAAATAATTACTGAATAGATCCAGTGGTGTACCTCTTACCCCTATGTCTTCCAAAGAGTCCAACAAAAGCGAGTGACTCATTGTACCAAACGCCTTCGTTAGATCCAGAAACATACACAAACAGACCTTTGAGGAATTGAGCGAAGAGTACACTTTTAACAGCAAAGCAAGGATCCCATCTTGAGTTGAGGTATTTTCTCTAAAACCTTATTGACATTTTGAGAGAATATAATATTTCTTCAAGTATGTTGTTAGTCTTGAATTAATTAATTTCTCAAATAACTCACCTAGGTGTGTGATCAAGGATATCGGTCTATAATTCTCAACAAGAAGGTTGTGCCCACCTTAAAAATAGGAATAACCAAATAGATTAAATTGATAATAATGACTCGATAAGACTTAATGATAGCATTCAAATACCGGAGCATTATAGGATCAAGGGAAGTTTCACCAATTTTCAAAAATTGTTTTGAAACAAACATAAATTGAAAATTACTTGATTGTTTTTTCAGAAATTCCCGACATTAACTGGATCAACTCTCCGAAACCAAATATAAATTTGAAGCTCTGAAGTGAACCGGGTGTTATGTGAGGGAGTTTCAACCTCTTAACTGGGGAGAAAGCATTTCATTCCGAATTGTCTCCTGAACTCTTCAGATAGGCGTGGGGTGCAAGTCTGCCTATGATGCCAGTGACCTTGTTCCACGTCGGAACGTTGGCTGTTGAACGCTTGTACCCTGCTCTACTGCAACCCGACGAGGTCAGTAAGTTAGGTATTGTCGGAGACCGGTCGTGTCCTCTATGTGATACGCCGGGAAGCTGCAGCAGAGCAGATCAGAATTCTGGTCAAGAATCGGGACACGTCGCCAGTAAATCATCAACCTTAGTTCAAATTCGAGCCATATAGCTCCTCTAATTTTGAGGGTAAGAGGAGTTTATACAACTAGTTTGACTTCATCTCTTTCTTGGTCGTTTATGGTGACTAACCAGTCTCCATTCATCTTATGATTGCACACTTCTATTGCCTTCTATTTAGGATTCCAAAATTGGATTCAGTGAAATTCAGTGATTTGCCTTGGAAAGGGCTTTTAGAAATGCATGTATTTTAAGCCATTTTTTTAGCATCAATTTCGGTATAATTATGTACATGCATGGAGGATTTCCTACCCGAAATAGAATAAGTGAACATTCTGAACGAAATCATATGGCGGATTCATTTAATCACGAGGTAAAGTGAAAGTTTTTTCTCCTGATTGTACTACATCCCTGTATATAAATAAAACTCAAAACATAATATATATATATATATATATATATATATATATATATATATGTATATATATATATATATAATATATATAATATATATATATATATAATATATATAATATATATATATATATATATATATAATATATATATATATATAATATATATATATATATATATATATATATATATATATATATATATATATTTATATGTATATATTCGCTATACACAGAAATAGTAAGATATTAACCATTATTATTATTTGGTACAAATGACTCATATTCATTTATTCTAATATGAATAAACATTACTGATAGAAAATTAAAATCAGTAAATCATGAAAAACATGGCGATAACGTTATTTCGAGAAATGGTCCAATTAATTGGCTTCCAAGATCATGCGACATAACTCCACTGGATTATTTTCTGTAGAGTTATGTCAAGTCATTGGTTTATGCTGATAAACCAGAAATAAAGAAGCTTTGAAAGCCAAAATAACTCGTGTTATTGATGAAATAAGACCTGAATTACTCGAAAAAGTGGTCCAAAATTGGTCTGGTCGAATGCTGTTTATATATATATATATATATATATATATATATATATGGGGTGATAGAACTTTAAATTGAAATAAAACACCTTTAAATTAAGCTTAAAGCCAAATTTTTTTGACGAAAGATAATTTTATGACATTTATGTTTTAAAAATAGTTTCCGGCATATGTCGACTAGCTCTGAGAAACCGCATTCGACCAGACCAATTTTGGACCACTTTTTAGAGTAATTCAGGTCTTATTTCATCAATAACACGAGTTATGTTGGCTTTCAAAGCGTCCTTTGTTTCTGGTTTATCAGCATAAACCAATGACTTGACATAACTCCACAGAAAATAATCCAGTGGAGTTATGTCGCATGATCTTGGAAGCCAATTAATTGTACCATTTCTCGAAATAATGTTATCGCCAAATCTTTCTTTCTATAAATCAATTGTTACGGTAGCAGCATGAGGTGTAGCACCATCTTGTTGGAACCAAAACACTTCTGGGTCGATATCGTTCAAATTTTGTACAGTGTAACATTAGCTCCAGCATCGTTTCTTAGAAATATGGACCGATGATGCCTCCAGCGTGTAAAGCACAGCATACAGTGCATTTTTCAGCATGTAATGGAACCTGCAGAACTTCTTGAGGATTGTTTTCACTCCATATACGCCAATTTTGCTTGTTTACATAGCCGTTCAATCAGAAATCTGCTTCATCACTAAACACAATTTCACGATAAAAAAGTGGTTCAACTTCAAGCTGTTCTAGGGCCTAATCAGCAAACAAACGACGCTCATTATGGTCAAGTGGCTTTAGTTCTTGAACCAGTTGGATCTTGTATGGGTGAAGACCAAGATCTTCACGCAAAATTTTCCATGTAGTGGATGTACAGAGGCCAACGTGTTGTGAACGTCGACTAACAGACAAATCTGGAACATCATGACTTACAGCAGCGATATTTTCTTCTGTACGTATAGTTCTTTGTCTTGTTGTTGTTGCATTGAGTAGAGAAAATGTTGTCCGAAATCTATCGTTCGACGAATAAGCTGTCCTGATGGAAGATTTTATAAACCATAAATTCAACGAAGTGCTCAATAAGTTTGGCGAATAGAACACTGATTTTGAAAATGAAATTTAATAATTTGTAAACGTTGTTGCGGCGTGAGTCTTTCCATGATAATTTGTCGATGCTTACTGAACAGTAATGTCGAAACGACATGGCTTCTACCTTTTGACAAATCACAGTTATTCCTATCGAAAATTCTATCACTCTAAAAAAACACCCGATACTTGACAGATTTGTCGTCACTGGCATACATTGTACTGATGAAAACCAACCAGTTTGAAACATGTTCATGTTTGCAATTTGCCCTTGTGATCAACAAAACCTTATCGAGTTTGTTTGAGTAAGGAATTTTCATACAGAAGAATGTTACACTGTCTCGATTTGTAGAGCTTTCTATTACCATAGCTCACACTCCTTATTAGTGTTTATTCAGTAAGACCGAAAAATTTATTATTATTCAGCATGGAGATTCAACTACGATAAAGAAATCGTGGTATAAATCAACAGTAAGTTTCAGTTTGTTTCTATAAAATAATTTAGCAGACAAATTATCGGACTGTGTTCGCAAGAACTGATATAGCTGCTTGCAAAGAGCGCTTTAAAGTATGAAGACGTTCGAGTTTTCTGAATTTCGCCTTCAGGAAATGCACACGAGCCGACGTACCTTATACCCATCACGTAAACTTAAACACGATCCATTTCACGAAATTCCTCCTATTAGGGCATCGAATTCGAACCTCTTAACCTACATTCGCGAACCTATTAACGAACACTGCTGCGCTTCCGTTCGTGATCGACAGCCACCTCCGACCATCTGATGGATGTCGACGTGAATAATGATGAAACGCCACCGCAAGTATTAATGGCAACTTGATAGCGTTCGCAACGGAAAGCTTTGTAAATGCACTCAAATCATAGTAGGGATCCGCGTAATATTATTCTGTCAGAAATGTACGAGAATTGTTGATTTAAGAAGAATTTGAATTTTTTTCTTGATTGGTAGAACCATCTTTTATTATGCTGCTATCTTTAGTCCCCGTCTTTCAACCAGTTTATTGACAGCAGTTGGCCATTAACATTTTTAGAGCATCTTAAATACAAAACAGATTAATTTTGCTAATCTCACTACTAATTTTAATTCATAAACTTTTTTTCCCAAAATTTTTTTGAAAAAATAATAATAATAAATATATATATATATATATATATATAATAATAATAAATATCTCAGAAAATACAGATTAAATTAAGTAGTCATGAATATTTAACACTCATTAAACAGCACCAGAAGGAATGAAAGAATCCAAAGAAAATATAGAATATTAATTAAAAATCTTGAATAAATACTTGAAGGATACAAACGTTTGTTTCGTATCGATGTATTATGAAAATCGAAAATGCACAACATAACCTCGATAATTTCTTCGAGAATAATTTTTTTTAAAAAAGATTCCCTCAAAAAAATTCCAAAAACATGCAGGACATCTTCAGAAAGGTCACTTGGAATTACCACATCGATAACTCCTCAGTCCAACTTCGTGTCTAAAACATAAAAATAATAAAAATATATCCTATCCTACTAACCATGTGATATTCAGTAAACAACTATAGAATTGTAGTGATTTGTTCTAAATATTAAACCATACGTGTCCCATATTTGTCCATAGAAATCACACAAAGTTTGTAAATTTGTAAAATTTTGTATGGACTCAGTTATATCCAAACGATAACATGTATTGGGTGTTTTTTTAGAGTTATAGAACTATAAAATGAAATAAGACACATTTAAATTGAGATTGAAGCCAAACTTTTTTTCTAATTGAAAGATAATTTTATGACATTTACATTTTAAGAATAATGTCCGGCATATGTCCACCACGACTAGCTCTGAGGGACCGCATTCGACCATTCCAATTTTGGACCACTTTTTTGAGTAATTCAGGCCTTATTTCATCAATAACACAAGTTATCTTGGTTTCCAAAGCGTCTATTGTATTATCAGCATAAACCAATGATCTGACATAACCCCAAAGAAAATAATCGAGTGGATTTATGTCGCATGAACTTGGAGGCCAATTAATTGGACCATTTCTCGAAATAATGTTATCGCCAAATATTTTGTTCAATAAATCAATTGTTACGGTAGCAGCATGAGGTGTAGCACCATCTTGTTGGAACCAAAACACTTCTGGTTTGATACCATTCAAATTTTGAAACAAATAATCATGGATCATCGATCTGTAACGAGCACCATTCACTCTAACATTAGCTTCAGCACCGTTTTTAAAGAAATATGGACCGATGATGCCTCCAGCGTGTAGAACACACCATACAGTGCATTTTTCAGGATGCAATGCGACCTGAAGAACATCTTGAGAATTCTTTTCACTCCATATACGGCAATTTTGCTTGTTTACATAGCCATTCAACCAGAAATGAGCTTCATTACTAAACACAATTTTACGATAAAAAAGTGGATCAACTTCAAGCTGTTCTAGGGCCTAATCAGCAAACAATCGACGCTTATTATGGTCAAGTGGCTTTAGTTTTTGAACCAGTTGGATCCTGTATAGGTGTAGACCAAGATTTTTTATGTGGTAGATGCACAGAGTCCAACTTGTTGTGAACGTCGACGAATAAACAAATCTGGATCATCATTATCACTATGACTTACTACTCTGTCAAGAAAATACCGGGAATTTTCAATTAAAACAACACTTTTACATTTAATCGTCAAAATTTATTGGGTCGCCTTCAAAATAGGCTCCATTTGCTCCAATACATCTATGCCAACGGCACTTCCAATTATCGAAACATTTTTTATAGGCGCTTGCCGGGATGGACTTTAGCTCTCGCGCCGAATTTTGTTTTATGGCTTCAATCGACTCAAAACGGGTGCCACGAAGGGGCAATTTTAGTTTTGGGAAGAGGAAAAAGTCGCAGGGAGCCAAATCCGGCGAATACGGTGGTTGCTGAAGCACGTTTGTTGAGTTTTTGGCGAGAAAGTCAGTCACAATCGTAGCTCGGTGAGAAGGCGCGTTATCGTCATGCAGAATCCATGAGTTGTTCGCCCACAAATTTGGCCGCTTCTTACGGATACGCTCACGCAAACGTTTCATAACGCCTAGGTAATACTCCTTGTTTACCGTCTTACCCTCTGGAACGAATTCGTAGTGCACCACGCCACGGATATCGAAGAAAACAATGAGCATCACCTTCATTTTCGAGCGGCTTTGGCGTGGTTTTTTCGGTTTCGGCTCATTTTTTGCCACCCATTCCGATGATTGCTGGCTTGTTTGCATATCGTACTCGTAGACCCAGGTCTCATCACCAGTTATAATGCGTTCCATGAATGTAGAATCGGAATTACAGCGATCCAGCATGTCTGAAGCAACCTGTTCGCGATGACGTTTTTGAAGAAAATTCAGGTCTTTCGGTACGAGTCGTGCGGCCACCTTTATCATGCCCAAAATATCAATCAAAATCGTACGTGCGGACTCGTGGGATATCTTAAGATCATGTGCTATATCTCTCAAGCTGGTACGACGGTTTTCGAGCACCTTTTTCTTAATTCTATCGACGTTATCTTCGATCGAAGCCGTCGATGGGCGACCACTTCACGACCGTCCTTGAAGGCTCTCTACCACTGATATGCACGAGTTTTCGATAGAGCATTATCACCAAAGGCCTTTTGCAACATTTTCAATGCATCGGCACACGAAAATTCATTTGCAACACAAAACTTCAAACAAATTCTTTGCTCAACGTAATCACCCATAGTAAAAATCGGCACGCACTCTGACATCGACTGACTTAATCAGCTGTTGCAAACACAATAGTTGACAGATCCCACTCAAGCTTGGCATAGTAATTAAGGACAGTGGTAGCAACCTAGGAAAAAAAAATTTATCTGCCTCATTGCCTCGCCAGATTTAAATCGATAATTCCCGGTACTTTCTAGACAGAATGTATAATAGGTAGTCATCAATGCCTAAAACAGACAATGAGTGTGTTTATTTTCAGTCAATATTCAATATTTTCTTTAGATTTATTTATATTTTTTAGTGTTGTATGATTTTTGAGAATTCTATGTCTACTTAAATAGAAACAGTGTTCCTAAGACATTTTGATTCAATTTTTCGAAAAGTTTAACTATATACTGATTGTATAATGCTTAAATCAACACCTGTGTCAGATAACAAAGATGTTGAAGAGCACCAATAGCGGAGGGCAATGTGAGAAGATGAATCAGGTGAGTTGTGTTGTTCAGCTATTTGCTCTATTAACCTCCTACAAAATCTAATTCCAAAAAATTTTTAGTCAAGAACTTTTAGAATGAAATCAAATAAATATTTCAATTTAGTAGACATATTGAATTAACACTTATTACACAGTACCAAAAGGGAATAAAAGAATTCAAATAAATATAAATTATTAATTAAAATTACTAAACAAATACTTGAATGTACAAACTTTTGTTTCGTTACTTGTTTTATGAAAACCAAATTTCTTTCCAAAAATGCAAAACATAACCTCAAGAAGTTTTTCAAAAACAACTTGAGCAAAATATTATACGTTCCTTCAAAAAAATTCCTAAAACACGCAGAACATCTTCAAAAAGCAATTTAGAATTTCTACAACGGAAAGAAAACTCATCAGCCCTACTTAACATTTAAAGAATAAAAATAATTAACGAAAAATATCTTAACAGAGAACTGAATGTATTTATCTGAGCAAATACTAGAATGGAGTGAATTTTCAAAAATCCTACGTATTCTTTGTTAGTCACTGAAATCACACAAAGTATGTAAGGTATTTTATGGACTCCTTTAAAACCAGTGTAAACCAAAATATATAATTATTATATACAATTAAATAATAAAAAGAGGTTTTTCTTGACGAAAGGATTATTACAAAATTTATTATGAATAACATTTATTTAATTCAATTCTGAAAGTTTTTGAATGAAAACTTTTTGTGATTAAAATTTGTAGGAGGTTAGCGGAATAAATCTGTATGAAATTATTCAAATATTCTGATATTAGCCTTCTACATATTTAATTTCAAAAATTATATTTAATAATTATAACTTCAGGAATTAAATTGAAATAATGTCATATAAGTACAACACACCAAACGACATATAAAATAAACATTCATTATAAGACATCCAAATGATATAACAAAATCCAATAAATAAAAATTTTTAACCAAAATTAAATATTTTGAAGAGACAAAATTTTGTTTCTGCTGATCAATCTTATGAAAACAGATATCTTTCAAAAATGTTTAACATAATCTTAAGAATTCCATTATAAAACTATCTTACTTAGAATATTCGATATTATTGAATATCTAACTAAGTTACTTTCTATAAAATCTCAAGATATATAAAAACATTACTGAAAAACAAGTTTTAATAGAGACTTTGCTTCGTCAGTATTCAAATAATTCATATTCAATAAAATATAACATCAATCAACAACAAATATTTACTCACCCTTCAACAATTTAGAAAACTTTTGGTAAATGAATACTGAAAAATTTAAATGTAATGTAAGGTTAAGTTGCAAATAAATAATTCTGTAGTTTACCCTTGATCTAAAAGATTAAAAGACAATTTAACGGCCTCTGTTATAGCACAAGGACCGTCTGTATAAAGATTGTTAAGGAAACCAAATAATTATATATTATAAATAAAATAACATAAATAGAGGTTAATACTTGATAGAAGGTATATAAAATTATTTGGATATTTTGATATTAGCCATCTACATATTCAATTTAAAAAATTATATTTAATAATTAATACTTCAGGAATTAAATTGAAATAATGTCATATAACTACCACTTATATCAAACGACATAAAATAAACATTCATTATATGACATCCAAATGATATAACAAAATCCAATAAATAATAATTGTTAACCAAAATTCTATAAATTAAATATTTTGAATAGACAAAATTTTGTTTCTGCTGATCAATCTTATGAAAACAAATATCTTTCAAAAATGTTTAACATAATCTTAAGAATTTCATCATAAAACTATCTTACTTAGAATCAATATTTATATATTCTATAGAAAGTAACTTAGTTAGGTTACTTTCTATAAAATCTGATAGAATGAAATCTGATAGATATGTAAAAACATCACTGAAAAACAAGTTTAAAGAGAGACTTTGCTTCGTCTGTATGATATTTAAAATTTTGTAATGATTCTCCTATCAAGAAAAAACTTCTTTTTATTATTTTATTGAAAATATAATAATTAGGTGTTTTGGTTTATACTTATTTATTTTATCATTTGGTAATGATTCTCTTACCAAGAAAAAACTTCTTTTCATTATTTTAGTGAATATATAATAATTAGGTATTTTGGTTTACACTTATTTATTTTATCATTTGGTTTTAAAGGAGTCCATAAAATACCTTGCAAACTATGTGTAATTTCTGTGACGAACATAGAATAAGTAGGATTTTTAAAAGTTCACTTCATTCTAGTGTTTGCTCAGATGAACACATTCAGCTTGTCTGGTAAGATATTTTTTGTTAATTATTTTGATTCTGTAAATGTGAAGTAAGGCTGATAATTTTTCCGTTGTGGGTATTCTGAATTGCTTTTTGAAGATGTTCTGCATGGTTTAGGTATTTTTGTGAAGAAACTTCGAGCAAGTTGTTTTTGAAGAAGTTCTTGAGGTTATGTTTTACATTTTTCGGAAGGCATTTGGTTTTCATAAAACAAGGAACGAAACAAAATTTTGTACCCGTCAAGTATCTATTTAGTAATATTATTTAATGATTTATATTTCTTTGAATTATTTCATTTCCTTTTGGTACTGTGTAATTAGTGTTAATTTTATATGTATACTAAATTGCAATAGTGTTTCTCTGAGACATTCATTCAATTTAATTCTTAATGAAATAAATAGGGTTTATACATGAAAGAAGGTATATAAAATCATTTAAATATTTTAATATTAGCCTTCTACATATTTAATTTCAAAAAATTATATTCAATCCAATTAGGAATTGAATTAAATATAAAGATATCTGTTTTCATAAGATTGATGAGCAGAAACAAAATTTTGTTTAAAATTTCAATTTAATTCCTGAAGTTATAATTATTAAATATAATTTTTTGAAATAAAATATGTAGAAGGCTAATATTAAAATATTTGAATAAAATTTTGTTTACTCAAATTATTTAATTTATAGGATTTTGGTTAACAATTTTTATTTATTGGATTTTGTTATATCATTTGGATGCCTTATAATGAATGTTTATTTTATATGTCGTTTGATATAAGTGGTACTTATATGACATTAAATTAATTCCTGAAGTTATAATTATTAAATTTAATTTTTTGAAATTAAATATGTAGTTATTGAATAAAAATTCTTTGAAATTAAATTTTTTGGAGGTTAACAGTATAAATCCATATGAGATTTAAAATTTTGTTATGATCCTTCTATCAAGGAAAAACCCCTTTTTATTATTTTATCAAGAACTTTAATTATTAAGATATAAAGGGCGTGAAAAAAAGATTTATCAGTGTGAAATACATGACACATTATTGCGGTTTTATATTACAAGTTAACATGACGAATTAAAAACGATTTCAGTACACATTTATGGCGTCTCGTAAAACATTGTTCATATTATCCCGCATTTATTCACCCATCTCGAAAGTAACAAATTTCCTTCTTGAACACAGAACTATACCTCAAACTATGAATTCCCTGAACAAGAAATAATTTCCAACATATTACAATAGAAGAATTATAACTTCCTCCAGTACACCTGAAACGTTTATTATGATGAAACTTCAATGAATGCCAGTATAATTGCAGCCCCCTCGAGACTCCCCTCACCGTACCCACACACCAAACTTTCATCTTCACAGTTATACAACTTCCACCTCAATATGTCCCATGCGATCTGGTATTTCAGACGCTCTTTTCAGAAATCTTTTCAGGCCGTTCTCGAGACATGTTACCTCAGAGAATTAATACGCTAGAATTGTTATACGGAAAGTTGTTACAACTTCTTTTTCGGAATTATTTCGGATTATGTATTCACCTTCCCTTCTTCACCGGTAAAACATGTTTTTGCGGAAATTCTTTCTGGGAGGATTTATCTGAACTTTTCCCTCGAATGTGCTTGAGGTTATTTTCGGTTTCAGAATTATGTGAAATATCAATTTATTAGGATTAAAAATAAATTGCTGCGGTTTTGATAATATACAGGGGGGTTCGAAAAAAGTGACCCCCGTCTCTAGGATAGGTAGGAAACTGAAAATAATTGGGGTTTGCTCAGTAGACAATTTTTTTAACGCCATCTGTATTCAAGATAAAGCGCGTTGAAGAAAAAAAAATATTCAGGGTCTACATGAATAGTTGCGAAAAAATTTAGGAGGTGATTTCTTGTCAACAAATAGGGTGGGTCTTTTACATAAACTTAATTTTTTTGAGCCCCCCTACTTATTTACAGCCCGCTAAAGATGGCGTCAGAAAAACAGTTTTTAATTTTTTCTTAAAAATTCTAACTGAATGAAACTTAATGAAAACTAGTCAGTTGTCATAACAAAATGTCATCTGCGTACTAGATAAATTCTAGTTCGAAAATAATTCCAGCATCTACGACTCACGCTGTCATGTTGATAAATTATTTTTTTTTCAAAAAATTTCAATTTTAGCAAGAAATTACAAGAGACCTCATTCGCTAAAAATAGATTAAACTATCCAAAATAAATTTTTTCATTGTAAAATAGGAATATGGAAAAAAGTTTCTTTGAAAAGAAGGTTTGGTGGTGGCTTTTTCTACCCCTTGCAATCATAAAGGAACACCACTAAACATTTTTTCGAGTGCATTTTCACCCGCAAAATATGTCTGCTCAATTTCATTCTTGTCAGTTTTTTGGTTTTTAAGAAAAAAATTAAAATATGTTTTTCGGGTGCTATCTTTAAGGGGCTGTAACTAACCAGGGAGAGCTTAAAAAATTAAGTTTATATGAAAGACCCACTCTATCTTTTGACAAGGAGTCACCCGCAAAACTATTCATACATGAACAGTTGCGAATTGTGTACAGGGTGTATACACCCTGTACACAATTTTTACGACTTTGCAAAATTACTGAAATAAATATAAATATGAAATATGAATATGTTTTGGAAGCTGATACATACCATAAATTTGTTTTCATATCTTACTCTCATAGAGGGCACTAGTTACACAATTCGTACTAAGTATTATTGAACATAACATTTTTAAGTTTAGGTTTATGGATCAAAATTTTCAGTTAACTTAAACATCATTAAATTTCACACTAAAAAGGTACACTTGGTAAAACTCGATTCTGTGTACCATTTTCGGAATATTTTGATTTTAAAATTATCAAGTAATAACCGATGCTGGCATAAAGTAAAGATAAACTTATTGATTAAATGAAGAATCAAACAAAGATAGTTAAAATGAAGAGTAAGAACGTAAAATAAAATTTAAGGTAAGTGTTCAAAATGTCTTCCGTTTTCACGACTTCACAAGTCTATCCTTTTTTCTAAAGATTCCAATAATCTTCTAAACGGTTGGGGATTAGCTATGAGGTCATTAAAGTGACGTTGAAATCTGTCTTCCAATTCTTGACTTGGATTTAACTCCAATAAAAGGGAGCTTCTGCACCTCTACCAAACCATCGATTCGGAAAATGGTTACTCAACCAATTATGACACCTTCTGTCAAGTGCAGTGGAAATCCATCGTGCATAAAAAATAGAGAACTCGTTTTGCGTTAAATCTTCTATTATATCGAATAAGTGATTATGTCTAAAAAACCCAGGTACATATCACCATTTAAATTTCCATTTTCAATTTCGTCAGGTTCCTCAAAGACCTTACTTTTAAGGTATCTCCATGCAAAATAGTCAAGTGGACCTAGGTCGGGGCTTCTGGGAGGCCCCATCGTATTGAAACTACGTTCTAGTATTGAAACTTTGAAACACCAGTAACTCTGGACCAAAAAAGTTTCGCAACATATCGAAATATTCAAACTTTATTCAATCCAAAACAATAAACATATATGTCTATATAATGAAAAACAAAATTTAACATTTGCAGGTCTTAATTTTAATAGAAAGTATAAAGTTTCTTACTTAGCTATGGCTCAATTTTTTGTTAACTTTTAAGAAGCATTATATAATATAATTTGACACTATACAATATGAAACTAATAATTGAAAAATTGAAAATTATATAGTACAATTTTTATATACTCAATACTATGTAGATATATGTAACATGGACTGGCAAAACACACCTAGACCAACTTGCTTGTTTTATGTGGTTCCCATAGCCCAAAGTAAGGTAATTGAAAAAGAGCAGACCCTAAACAATATAACCAGATAATAATATATGTAATATAGAATATTCGCGTAAAACAAAAATATATATTATATATAAAAAAATATTACAATGCTTAACTAAGCAGAGAAAAAAAACATGTGACGAGGAGGCCCAAAGCAGAACATAACTTTCGAAAGGGAAGCACAAAATAGGGACACCAAATCTATATTTGAAAACCTGAATACAGTTTATACCTCTAGAAAATATTCAATAGAAAAGGATTATCGAACATATATTTCTTAAGTTCTGTCTTGAATTTTCCAATCTTTTTTATATTTTTTAGATAAACCGGGAGTAGATTATATATTATAGTTTTAGCCCATACAAAGAGACGAATCTTTGGGTATGGCTCTTTCGAAAAAGTGGTGGTCTGATATGTAGATTTTCAGCAAATCTGGTATCTCTTGAAACACTTCATTATTATATCAGGCGTTTTTTTAGAGTGATAGAACTTTCAATAAGGATAACTGTGATTTAATAGAAGAAAGAAGCCATGTTGTTTTGACATTTCTGTTCAGTAAGTATTGACAAATTATCATGGAAAGACTCACTCCGTAACAACGTTGAAATTTGAAATTTATTTTCAAAATCAGTGTTCTATTCGCCAAACTTATAGAGCACATGAAATTTATGGTTTACATAATCGTCCATCAGAGCAACTTATTCGTCGAACTATCGATAGATTTCGGAAAACATTTTCTCTACTCGATGCAACAACAACAAGACAAAGAACTCTACGTACAGAAGAAAATATCGCTGCTGTGAGTCATAGTGATCCAGATGTGTCTATTTGTCGACGTTTACAACAAGTTAGAAAATTTTGCGTAAAGATCTTGGTCAATACCCATACAAGATCCAACTAGTTCAAAAATTAAAGCCACTTGACCATAATAAAGCCTGAATTACTCGAAAAAGTGATCGAAAATTGGTCTGGTCGAATGTGCTTCCTCAGAGCTAGTCGTCGCAGACATATGTCATAAAATTTTCTTTTAAATAAAAAAAATTGACTTCAATCTTAATTCAAATGTGTTTTATTTCAATTTAAATTTCCATCACTCTAAACAAAATACCCGATATTTATTAACCTTCGTGAACATCCAAACTGGTAAATATACAAGGACCTCAGATTGAATATTTTGGATTCGAGATATAGTAGAACAAATGGAAATCGTATATTTTTTTCAAAATAATTTTAATTAAAGTGTTCTGCCCCGCTTGTAGATGAGTCAAACTATTACTGAAAGCACCACCCCAAACAACAATGGAATATATGATTATCGATTCTGCTAACGATTCATATACAATTAATATGCCTTCTCGCGAAATAACATCTCTGAGGGAATAGAATCTATATGAAAAGAGTCTCATTCTCCTCAAAATATATTATGTATGCTTGTCCCACCTCATATGTTGATTAATTATCAGACCTTAGTATTTTATGTAAGAGGTTACTATTCACAATGAGTGACGAGTCGGCCTCGTCGATCTTCATGAAAATAAGGACCGATTTAATAACTCTAGCAGACATAGCGGTCCAAACCTCGACCTTTGGTCTGTGGAGGGGTCGTTCATGCTTTCGTCTCGTCCTTTGCCCAGTAACGAGACAATTCTGTTTATTGCCATGACCATTCAGATTAAAAATTGCTTCATCACTGAAGAGTATGTTATCAAAACTATTGATAAAAAATGCCGTAACATTTTGTTGCCAGAATTCAATCGATTAGCATAGTCTGCATCCTTCAATTCTTGAACCAATTGAATTTTTATGAGTTTTTAAATGCAAATCTTTCTTTGAACTCAAATGCAAGGACGATTTTTTGGTGTTTAAGGATTGGCCTCGCTTTCAGATTAATAAAGACGGATTTTGACGGTCTGACGCCCCCACTGCTCAAATCGTTTCTTCGTCGCGGACTGAACGAGGGAGGCCAGAGTGTTGAATTTTTACCGTCTCACCTCTATCCTCGAACATACGGATCCATTTTCTAATGCTGTCTTCACTTGGTGCATGGCATGTAGGATATTCCGCACTATACAAACGTTCAGAAGCCATTATTGAATCACTCGTACGCCAAAAACGCGATGCGTTCCTGAGCGAATAAAATTTCACAAAATAGTGTACACTACAATCCCCCCCCACTCCTCTCTGTCGCTCAGTTTCAAATTCAGCGCCGAAACAAATACCCAATACGATTTTGGACACAATGTATAAAATATATAATGTTGCCATCACACGGTGAAGATTTTTCCGTTTTTTTTTTAATACCTACAATTTTAAAAAGAAATTTTTTTATTTCTTGTTTCTCGTGTTACTGAAGGTGAATTATTAATTTCGTAATATATGTTATTGAAAATTTCATGATATATCATACAGGTCTCGAAAATTTTTCTATTAAATCTTACCCTCCAAGTCTAGCTGAAAAATTTACAATTCTCATAAAAATTAAAAATTAACTGCACATTTCTTTCGATACCACATAATCTTCCTGTCGATCGATAATAATAAATGCCTCCACAGATTTTAGGACAACAATTTTCATCTAGTTATTACGATTTCGTTCGAGCGGACAAAATTTATTTCTCATTTCAGATTGAAGCTCATTTGTTCAGTCTTCGACCAAAAGATTATTCAATTAAATTTTTCAAATGAGCTCTCCTGAAGTTCTTCCCAAACCCTGCGAAATTGCAATTTGAAGGAGATGCTGCGACTATCAGAACTCAGGAAAACTTCGAACATAAGAATGAAAAAGATGGGGATGAAAGGAAACTTCCGACCTTAATTATCGATGATGGCTTTCAAGAGAAAAGAAATGGTCAATTCCTATGCAAAGCAGACGGAGATGCCAGAGAGATGCGGGTTGAGATCGATCTGGTCCGGGAATAGAGCCAACAGGGAATAGACATGCAAGTTGCTTCCAAGCTGATTGAGCCTGATTGGATTATGGCTCAATGTATATCAAAAAAATAGATTATCATTATGTAATTATTCTAAAATTGAAGAAAAACATACCTAATAAGGGTGGAAACTAGAAGAAACAAATTCGAAAGTTCATTTAGGAATGGGATGATTTACTAGGTATTCTACATTTCATTACAACATAGGTCAATGCATTGATCCATGTAGAAAGTTTGTCAAAAGAAATAAAATTATTTAAATATTTTAATATTAGCCTTCTACATATTTAATTCCTAAAAATTATATTTAATGATTATAACTTCTGAAAATAAATTGAAATAAAATTAAAATAAATTAAAAAAAGAAATAAAGAAAAAATTTCACCACTACATATTGATGTCGCTTTTGAATCTACAAACACTTTGAAACAACTTTTCACAAGGATGAAAAATAATACCCCAAAGAATTATTTAGCGATGTGGTCCACAAAATTTGACTGTCAATCTACGTACATAGGACAGACAGGTAGAAATCTTAAAGACAGAGTCTCCGAACATAAAAGAGATGCCCTCAATATGCTCAATCCTCTAAAAAGAAAGAAGGAAAACAATACCGCCCTAGCAGAGCATGTATGAAATACGCTTCATTCATTCAATTTCAACACCGATTCAATGAAAATATTAGGACATCAAAAATTTTTGAGGAAATGTTTGCTCTCAGAGATGGTTTCAATAAAACAGAATGAAAAATCCATGAATAAAAGGACTGATAGTGAAAACTTAAATACAGCTTATTATTGTCTGATCAATAAAATCAAGGAAAAACTTGAATTAGTTTAAGATCTAACTTCTATGACGCGTCAATATCTATGGAATTTCATATATGTATTATATAATATATTTGTGAGAAATATTAAATTAGTCTGTTAGTTTCTCCCGATCGTTTCCCATATGAGGTGTATTCATTTGGGATTTTACGTGTTCTGACTTCAAAACCACGAAAAAACTGTTAGTAATTCTCCTAAAAACGCATTTAATGATACTGTTGATTCCACTCCTAAACATTGTGGTAAGTTGTGTCCTTTGTTTTGTTTTTTTTTTCATAATATTAGCCTTTCATTAGTAGCTGTAATTTAGCTTTCAATTTTATTGTTGTAATGTATTTATAATTCCCCCTGTTTATATTAGATGAAGTACAATTTCCAGTATCTCATTTTAGAGCACTTAACGAGATTTTAGAATAAAATCGAAACATCTCGGCGTTGTTTTCAAGGAGTAGTTTTTTATTTCCATAAACTTTTCTTCAACCTGTAAACAAAATCAATCATTAAAAAAAAGGTGTCTAATCTACAACTGTTAAATTTTGTCACTATGTTTGGCGAGATCTGAAGGGTGTAATCTATTTTGGTATTACCTGGTGAAACATATAACACTGTTCGCTACATCTACATCTATCGGGTGTTTTCTTTAGAGTGATAGAAATTTCGATAGGGATAACTGTGATTTGACAGAAGGTACAAGACATGTTGTTTTGCCATTTCTGTTCACTAAGCCATGACAAATTATCATGCAAAGACTCACGCCGCAACAACGTTTACAATTTGTTGCAATTTATTTTCAAAATCAGTGTTTTATTCGCCAAACTTATAAAGCACTTCGTGAAATTTATGGTTTACGTAATCGTCCATCAGAGTAGCTTAGAGCTTTATCGATAGATTTCGGACAACATTTTCTCTACTCGATGCAACAATAACAAGACAAAGAACTTTATGTTTAGAAGAAAATATTGCTGCTGTAAGTAACACTGTTAATGATGATTCAGATATGTCTATTCGTCGACGTTCACAACAAGTTGGACTCTGTGCATCCACCACATGGAAAATTTTGCGTAAAGATCTTGGTCTACACCCATACAAGATCCAACTGATTCAAGAACTAAAGCCACTTGACCATAAAAAGCGTCATTTGTTTGTTGACTGGGCCCCAGAACCGCTTGTAGTTGATCCACTTTTTTATCATAAAATTGCGTCTAGTGATGAAGCTCATTTCTGGTTGAATGGCTATGTAAACAAGCGAAATTGCCGTATATGGCATCCTGCTACCGTAACAATTTATTTATTGAAAGAAAGATTTGGCGATAACATTATTTCGAGAAATGGTCCAAGAAATTGGCCTCCAAGATCATGCAACATAACTCCACTGGATTATTTTCTTTGGGGTTATGTCAAGTCATTGGTTTATGCTGATAAACCAGAAACAATCGTGTTATTGATGAAATAAGGCATGAATTACTCGAAAAAGCGGTACAAAATTGGTCTGGTCGAATGGGGTTCCTCAGAACTAGTCAGGGTGGACATATGACAGAAATTATTCTTTAAACATAAATGTCATAAAATTATCTTTCAGATAAAAAAATTGGCTTTAATCTTAATTTGAATGTGTTTTGTTTCAATTTAAAGTTCTATCACTCTAAAAAAGACACCCGATACATTTGGTCTTTCGAATTCACATGGATCACTATGATAATTATCAGTTCCAGATAGATTTTATTACTCGTATGGTATCAATTCAACATTTTAAATGAGTTTAAATTGTTATGTTTCCTGCTTTTTGATTAAATGATTAATTTTGTTTAAGAATATCAGGTGTGTGAAGAGGGTGGCTATTTTTTCTATACAGGTTGTATATGAATAGTTGCGAAAAAATTTAGGGATGACTCCTTGAAAGAAAATGGGGTGGGTATTTATATAACCTTTATTTTTTCTATCCTTTGCAATCATTGTGGAACACCACCAAAAATATTTTTGAGTGCCTCTCTCGCCCGCATAAAATGTCTGCTCAATTTTATTCTTATCAGTTCTTTGGTTTTAAAGAAAAAAATTAAAAACTGCTTTTCGAGCCCCATCAGTAGGGGGTTGTAAGTAAGCAGGAGTGGCTCAAAAAAATAAAGTTTATATGAAAGACCCACCCTATTTTTTGACAAATAAGTACCCCCTAAATTTTTTCGCAACTATTCATTTACAGCCTGTAATGCTTTGCTAAGGTGGAAGTTCACTTGTTTTGGTGAAATAAATTTATGTTCGTTGAGTCTTGCGAGTACATTTATGGATATCCCATGTTTTGCTGTTGCAAGTCAAATATGTTGACTCATAACTACCTATTTATTTATGTTTGGAGTTTTGTCCTTTGCATTAAAAATGAAGATAATATTTTGTTTTGTAGTTCAAAAGCAATAACAGTATCTTATTTTGAAAGATTTTTCGCTCTTTCATTCGTATCATCGGAATATGAGGAAGAAATGAATTCGTTAGTTTTTCAGTTTTCTTGTTAGGGTGTACTCGTTTTCTGGATAGTTGAAATTGTTTCTTCTGAAAGGACTTCTGCATTATATTGTGATTAAAACTGTTGCCGTTAGTATTTTTTTATAGTTCTTATTTCAGTGTTATGGATATATGAGGCTAGTTTTCAGTGATCTGAAGATAGTGTAATAGTTCAAAACTGCAGTTACAACAAATGCATAAACATTTCAACATGAACTTTTGGATTTTTCTATAATTAAAAGATTGTTAAAAACTTTTTTATAATGAATCACCAAATAGTAACTACTGAAACAATTCGATACCTAGGTGGAATATTAGCAATTATTCTGGCAATACATTCATTCATTCATATCTTAATAGTCTGAATAAGGATGTACAGCTGTTCTTCTGACAAAAATAAAAAACGAGACTCCTGAGTTATTACTGCATAAAACTGTCAGACAGCAATCTACTTAATGAAAAGATTCTGCTTGGTAATGGTGATGAATAGCAGTGACGTTAATAAATGTCACCAAATCAGGTTATACGCGAATTATAATATGTCATCAGAGCCGCTTCGGAGGATTAACTGGCGCTTCGGCACGTCGTCTTGAGAATAATCAGAAAGCCAAACAAAAATGCTATTTTCCCGGATGGGGTCCCCTAACTTGTAGAAGCACAAATATTTTTGTTGACGCCCAGCTGCAAGCAAAAATTTCAAGGAGTTATTAGTGAGATAAAGGGGTCTTTACAACTTTGGATTAAATGCGAACTAGTTGGTCGTTTTTCAAACCATCATTTTATTCTGATGCATTACAAGGGCAGTTATTTCCCTTAATTGATAAAGCAATAATTGAGTCATCTTGGCATATAAAATCATAATTCAAATATTTGGCATCCTTTCGTAGATTCAGTTTTCATGATTTGATGAAGCCTTATAGTTTGTAGACGGACATCTAGAAAGTATGAACGAAATGTGAATTGTTGTGAAATGAGATACGTAATTTTGAGGATGATTTTTAAAAAAATTTTTCCAATACTTCTGAATCTCTTGTTGATCTGTGCATCCACCACATGGAAAATTTTGCGTAAAGATCTTGGTCTACACCCATACAAGATCCAACTGATTCAAGAACTAAAGCCACTTGACCATAAAAAGCGTCATTTGTTTGTTGACTGGGCCCCAGAACCGCTTGTAGTTGATCCACTTTTTTATCATAAAATTGCGTCTAGTGATGAAGCTCATTTCTGGTTGAATGGCTATGTAAACAAGCAAAATTGCCGTATATGGCATCCTGCTACCGTAACAATTTATTTATTGAAAGAAAGATTTGGCGATAACATTATTTCGAGAAATGGTCCAATTAATTGGCCTCTAAGATCATGCGACATAACTCCACTGGATTATTTTCTTTGGGGTTATGTCAAGTCATTGGTTTATGCTGATAAACTAGAAAGAATAGCGGCTTTGGAAGCCAACATAACTCGTGTGAGGAAATAAGTCCTGAATTACTCGAAAGAGTGGTCCAAAATTGGTCTGGTCGAATGCGGTTCCTCAGAGCTAGTCGTGATCGACATATGCCGGAAATTATTTTCAAAACACAAATGTCATAAAATTATCTTTCAAATAAAAAAAATTTGGCTTCAATCTTAATTTAAATGTGTTTTATTTCAATTTAAAGTTCTATCACTCTAAAAAAACATCTGATATCATAAGTAGTAATTACTCACAATTACCTGCAAAATTGATTAAATTTTTTTAGTTTATATCTTATTACAAATTTATCCACACTAAAATCACTTTAGATTATATTCCTTGCATACAATTTTTCAGAATAGACACTTTGTTTCCTTAATTCATTAAAGTTTGTTATTTTTTGAAAAAGTTTCATTACTTTGATCAGCTAAATGTGATTTTGCTTGCAGATTGTTATTATTTCCAGTAAAATCAACATATTTTTTATGATGATAACAAAGTTTTCCATCGTTTTCCTCACTAGTTTCAGAATAGGTATCAAAATTTAAATTACTTCGATTTCTCACTTTTTAATATGGAATTATAGTGAACTGAATAGTTCCTTCCAATTTCATTTAAATTTTTTATAAGTATTTCTGGTTGACGTTTTGAAGAATTTCCTCCCTACTAGTTGATGTGCACTCCGAACAGGCTCTTTCTTCAAAATTTTTGCTTTTAGGTATTTTTATGAGTTGAATTATGAATATTTCTATCCGAACCGATCTTATTTCAATTATTTCGATCTAATTGCTCGATTCAACTTCAATGCATGGGTAAGACTTTTCCTTGACATTTTATTGATTTATGTAGTGTCTGTTTTTATAATAAGTCCTAATATTTAGTGAACAGGGTTTTACCACATAAAATCCATGACAGTACTTATGTATATATATATTTGTTGTTGTATGCTCCTTCTTGAATTTTTTCATTTTGCTATTGTATGATTAGAAGATTTTCAAGTAAATGATTTATCCTTCAGTTTAAAGCCTTGTATGTTGAAATTGTACATAATTATGTTGAATATCATCGTGAAGTATACATTTCCCTGTCTTTTGATTCTAATATTCGTCATCTCCCATATATATATATATACATATATCATTTATTGCACATGAATTTCACATGACTTCTAGTCTTATCTTCATTATCTTGTCTAAATTTTGACTATATTGAGATTTTACGGTGAAAATAGTCAAATGGATGACAGACCTTAATTATCATTGATATCTATAGGAAATTCCAGTAGGAATCATACTTACAAAAATTCTGTTCAACTAGTTCTGAATTTTCAGTATAAAAAAAATTTCTTGATTTTCATACGGATAGTTGATATCAATTTTTTTGTAATTGAAATTTGACAATTGACATCGAATGTCAGTTTTCAAATCTGAAGTCATGCACGCCCCTCCCTTCACTTCTCCTGCTCATAACTTAGTAATTTCAAAAAGGGAAGGCACTTCCTCTTCAAGCATTGTGTTTTACGTTCTAATCATTCAATTTACTAAACCCAAAATGAATAAACAAATGGAAGTGGTGCATCAAAGTCGCAAGATCGACCGAATGTCTAGTAATCATTCTACTTTGTCCAACCGCGAAGGACCCACCTTCGTGAATATCAACGAACCACGATTTGACATAATCGAAATGTCAGGAATTCATGGCGCGTTCAGATATTTCTGGGTTGCATACAAAATCACTTCATGGCTGCTTGTTTAATTTCCCCCCAGACTTTTCGTCTACAAGGTCAACAGAGGGACAATGGGGATAGTTTTACGTTCGTTTTTCGAAATGCTATTTAATTTTTCATTCAATAATTTTCCTGAAATCATTTTAACTAAAACAGCTGCTTCACGATGGAAATATGCAAATCAATTATTAATTCAACTGTCAAGTTGATTCAGAATGTCAGTCATTATTGTGGGTTAGCAATTCGACACATAATGTTTCGTTTCGATAAATTATGTTATAATTTCGTATGATGTTCTACCCGCACAATTTATTTATTTCATTGCTGAACAAATGGAATGAAATTTATGGATATTTGTGGTGAAATCTGCGATATTAAAATTTATTATTGTATCCTTTTAAACACTCTACATGTATACGACGAGCCAAATAGGGGTTCAGAATAGAATAAAATGGAAAAGACAATATCAAAATCAATTCGTATCTGAGTCAATAATTGACAGAAGTAAAATTTAAGTGACTTTAAATTCAGAATTATATATTCTAACTTTTACAATATATATTGAAATTATATACAAAAACTATTATATCAAAATGATATCCTTATATATAATCCATATAAAACATTTTTTAAAATCTCGGAAAAAAAGTATTATAAAAACTACATAAGTATATATATTAACATACAAATACAAAAAATCCACTTTTTCAAAATTATCTAAAACTCTCAGAATGAAGGATCAAATAAATATAATTCAACGAGAATTCCAACATTTGATAGCTATTTCGGTCTTTAGACCTCTTCAGAAATGTATTGAATTTAGATTCAAATATATCACAAGGTCAAAATTTAACTCACCAAATAAGATAAGACCTGGAACGAATAAATTCGAAGTAAGCTTTGAAGTATCCAAAATATAACAGAAATGATCAACGTGTTATTACCATTAACCTATAACCATTTGTACTCGGAACACAGAAAAACATTATTATTATTCACCTCAAATTCTGGTTATTTTTCTTACCATGGTTATTTTGGATACTTCGAGTTTATTCGTTTCCAGGTATGTTAATATACATACATACTTATATAGTTTTTGGTAATACATTTGTATTAATACGTTTCATGTCGGGATGTTGAAAAGGTTTTTTCCGAGACATTGACGAATATTTTATATTGATTATTTATAAGGATATCATTTTAATAGTTTTTGAATATAATTTCATTATATTTTGTAGAAGTTGAAATATATAATTCTGAATTTAAAGTCATTCAAATCACTATATTTTGCAATTTCCAGAGTGTGCTTTTATATTGTGAACTTCTATGGGGAAGTACTTCAGACGTTACGAAAGTTTTCATTCTACAAATGAAAGAAATGCTTATTGTGTAAGAACTGGACGGTAGAGGTTCTTGTAGACCGGTTTTTGTAAAGCATGCTATGCTCATTTTTCCATCTATGTCTCATATACGTTTATCAAAATGAAGAAAATTTGCCGACAAATGGAAGTTACCACTTATTCTACGCCAGAAATAAAAACGATCTGCTCACTCCATTTCATAAAATGAAGAGCACGCAGTATATCCCAAGTTACTGGGCGTTTAAAATATTCAACAGGTTACTCGTCGAAGAAAGGGTTCTATCTACCAGAAAGAAATGTCAAAAAAGTTAGAGGATATTTTCGTGAAAGATATATTTTATTCTTTGGAAGGAATTTTTTGCTGTGATTTGGCATGATATATCAACATATAAATGATTGACAAACCATTGATGGTAAATGTATTATTGTCGTTATCATTATAATTATCAATTCAATACATAGTAATCAATTATTATGCTTTAACCGACTTTAATATAAATTTACATCAAGTAAAGAGCGAAGCAATTATGCATCTACAGAGAGCATGTTTATTTTGGAGCGAATTTGGCTGCATTAGAAACTTTCTACAGCAAATAATATTTAATTACTCAAACGCGCTAAGGAACTCCATACTATGTCGATAATGTGGGTACAGTTTCAGAGCTGTTGCGTTTCTGTCAACTTAAGCCTCGTGTGTTGTAGCCTCTATTTTATAATCAATTAAATTGGGATAAGGAGTGTGCCCATTTTTTTAGAACCTGTCTAACATGAATTGTACTCATGCAAGATAAAGGATAATAAAAGTCGCTCCACACAAAAATTTTATGTTAAATCTGCAGCACTAGGCGCATTTCGAATATATTTCAGTGGTAGATTTAGGGTGCGCCACCCTCGTACGCTACTTGTAGCATGAATCAAACACGAACACTTAACCTTTCATGCATGGAACCTGCATATCAAATTAACCCCAATTATCAGTTTTATTACCAAGCATACAGTACGTTTAATGACTGGATTTGAATGCGTTACGTACGTAGGATAGTGATTTACTATTTAAATTAGACGATTTATCATTCACGAGAGTATCTTCAACTCGGAATGGAATTAAGAAATTTATTCCGATTGGAGTTGGAGTGTAGTTAGGATTAGAGTTGGGTAGAATTTCCCCAAAGGTTGGCAATTCTGTATGTTAACAACGTTAATGGACGGCTCATAATCGACTTCGCCATTCGTTGTTCGGAAAGTTAATCGCTACGATATTATTTTAATGTTTGTGGGTGTAGAATCACCGTTAGTTTGGCGTGGAATGGGAGTTTAGCGGCGCTTGAAATATGGAGGTAATTCTCCCTTAGTCGGATAATCAGAGGCTATGGAGTTGAGGTATCTTTTGCTCAGTTCGATTCTTTCGATAATAGTTCAAAAATGTTTGTCCATTGATTAACTACTTGGGTATAAATATTTCGTGGAGTTGGTTTATCGAAATCGACTATCGCTAGAGTCATCTATGAAGATATAACGTCTGAAAAAACATAATCTAGGGAATGAAAGTGAACTATAATTTAATTGAAATCTCTGGAATATCTTGAAAATCTTTGTGGATATGTCTACTTCTTTCTTCATGATAGATTTTCATTTTTAGTACGTGATTTAACTAAATTAATGTCAATAAAAATGTTATATTCAAATGTTTAATTTCACAATATATGAAATGACTGTCACTATTCGAATTATTGTTTAGTTAGTAGTGCACGATGTAAAGACGACATTTACGCCGAAAAGACCAATGCAGAGCAGTAGACAATTTACATGACATAATCGTTTGCTTTAAAGATACAAGTAGACAGCTAAATAATCACTTTTCCAACAAATTAAATGTAATCATTTAGTCATTTTGTAGGGACACGTCAAAGTAAATCTGACAATAATGGCCTACATAATTACCAAAAGGACGATATCGTCCAAGAGATTGATTTAAATATCAGAATCATTTGAACATGATAAAGAAATAACCCTAAACATGTGACATCGTTACCAGTTACCAAAAAAAGTTAACTTTCAAGTGGATACCAGATTGGCGAATGCGCCGGTTTCATCAGACAATATTTTTCGTAATAATATTTGTATGTGTTAATATAATACAATTTGTTTGTTACAATTTTCATTTAAATAATTCGAAAAAATTAGTTGATATGTGAAATATATGGATCATGTCAAATAACTAGGAATGCAGCTGAAAAGAAGTAGGTACAGCAGGTCCTTATCATAAAATTTCTGCCCATCTTTTTTACACGCTGATCAACATTTCCTAATGAAGAAATACTGGGGAGAGAACAGACTCTCCTATTTTTTGAGGCTAATTGATAACATAGAGGGAACCAAGAATCGTAAGTACCCATGAATTGATGGAGTCAATCAGAGTATGTAAAACTTACCTCCGAATGTATCAAGGAACCTCCAACACATCTCATTATGAAGTTTTCAAACAAGGTAAATATGCTAATCGCTGAAAGCTACCTGTAATAAAACCATTATACAAGCAAGCTGATAGGAGAGAAGTTTGCAGCTATATGCTTGTCTCACTAATTAGTGCAATAACCAGTTTGTATATTATTTCTAATCGTTAATGTCAATATTCAACCTCTCTTATAACTTTAACTTCGAAGAAATATTCATTAGTTTTTCCGTCATAGCCGATCAAATTTTTACCCACCCCATACAACTTATTATTCATTGATTCCATCTAGATTTTAAGCCACTTGAAACGGCTAATATTGTCTGATACAACGACATCATTAGGCAATATTATACTGTCCATAGCTTCAGGCGCCGCTTAAGTAGGAAATACATTTTCTAGTTAGATGGATTTCGGCCATCATTTTGCTTGTAGATCGAAAATGAACAATGCTGTGCCTAAGGTGGTGTAAGGACGCAGTAATAAAGCCTAACTAGAACACAAGTGAATTTCTGTCTTCATTGACAGCGCTCCATTTTGTTTTGTAAATAAAATATATTATTTTTTGAAAATTATTTGAATTTTTATTTTATTATAGAAAACAATTGATACCATTAGTTATGAAAAAAAACATCATTTAAATGTCCATCACGGAAACACTGGCAAGAATGAACTTGTTGAACCCATTTTTCGATGACTCTCTCACACAAATCAAGTCGTATGTTAGCAATTACTCGTTCAATATTGATCTGTAATTCATCTAAATTTGCTGGATGATTGCTGTAAACCAATGACTTAATGTAACCCCAAAGAAAAAAGTCCAGTGGAGTTAAATCGCAGGAACGAGGCGGATAATCTATCGGTCCATCATTTCCGAATTTTTCTAAGCACCAATTACTGAATACGCGACGCTTTAAATGATCTATTGGTTTGAGTTCATGGGTTAAAATAATTTTGTATGGATGTAAACCAAAGTCTTTTCGTAAAATTCGCTACAAAACGTCAGGGAGATGCCTAGTTCTTGTGAACGTCGAGAAATCGATGAATTTTGGTTTTCACGAACACTTTCGCGTATGGCAGCAATATTTTCATCACTTCTTGCATTTCTTTGTCTCAGTGGTACTGTAACATCATAAAGTGTGAAATCTGTTTCAAATTTTTTCACTAAACGTTCAACTGTTCTTTTATCCGGACGATTAAAACGATCAAAAATTAGAGTTAAAGAACGAAAATTTAGCGTAACAGATTACGATTTTTCGTAATGAATTTTGGTTATTTTTGAACGTTGTTGGAGAGTGTACCTTTCCATGATGAAATAGTAGACATTGATAAATACAACTGTCAATGTCACAAGTGAACAGTGGTTGTCATGCGCGAGTAATGTCAATTTATAAATGGGGCGTTTCCATTGAAAAACCCTTTAGTACAAGATTAAAAGCTTCTGAACGATCTTCAGATCTACAATTGAAGACTGGAGAAACAATTGTCGTTAATTATTGAATTGTGAGTCTTTATTTTTTTTATTTAATTAAATGTTATCATAAATTTTTTGACAACCACTTGCTCACGCTGAAGAATAAATCCAAGTATTATGTCCCAGTCTTCATTGCTAGTGATCTAATAATCAAACAAAGACACGAGAACAGCATTTTGAGAAAACATCAAAACCTAGCAAAGGGAAACAAAGAGGGTAATTGCTAAATAAGAGGAAACCGATTACACGTAGATGGTAAAACATACACAGCGGAGGAGTTGAAAAGTCAAGAGGAAGCTGGAAACAATACCACAGCAAAACCACATAGTGCTCCAGGTACGCCAATAGCAACAACGACTAGAGAACTTCCAAAACAAACAACAAAACCTCAGCAAACAATCAAAAACATAAGGCAAAAAACCAACAGAGAGAACTTTAAAAGAGGTAAGTGAAAAATGACAATGAAAACACGCAGTTTAACCGGAAAATAGTATTCTTATTATGATTGTTTTGTTGTTGTTCCTGCTTGATTTAAACTAATTATACTGTTGTTGCATCGTATTTAAAAATGGATCAATATCTCCGAGATGTAAATTATATACCAATAAATACCAAGGAAATATTCTCTGGCGAGTTAGATTTCATTAACACACATGAATTTGAACTTATGAATGTAATCCATATGAACATTAGGAGCATGGCTGAAAATTTTGATAAGTTGAAGGTATTTCTTCGACAATTCGGCACGAAATTTGTCTGTATCATACTGTCGGAAACATTGCGTTGTATAATTTAGATGGTTTTGATATATTTTATAATTATGGCTCCTTAAATCAAAATTATGGTATAGTTATTTATATTCGAGATTCACTGAACCATGGGTGTAAGGTTATAAACATAGATGAATGCAAAAAAATCCAAACAGAAATATATATGAACAAAAATTCATTCTTAATTACATCTTTGTACAGGCCTCCATCAACATCAAAAATAAACTTCCTGTATGGCCTTAGGAACAATATGAACAAATATGGAACAGGAAATTTTGACTATAACCTTTTTGTTGGAGACATTAGCATAAACATAAAACTCGACAATGAAATAACCAACGAATACCTTGACCTAATGAGTGAGTTTGATTTCATACCTATGATTAACTCATAAACAAGAATATGTAACAATTCAAAATCCTGCATAGACCATATGTTCCTGAAAACGAAATACAGTATTGAAGAATGCCTTCTTATAGTTCTTAAAACATGCATAACTAATAATTTTACAATAATACTGAAAATAACCTCCAAGAAAAAATCCTCAGAAGTAACCGTCTTCTTGATTTATTTAAAAAATACACAGATAATGCAAAACTAAGTGAAAAACTTAAAAACATTTGGCGGGCACCTATATATGAAGCCCAAAACGTGAGTGTAGGAGTTGATACTTTTGTGAATCAACTGAATGAAACAATAGAGGAGAGTACTGTAACAGAAAAAGTTCATCATAAAGAAAAAAAGAAAGATGTAGATTTCTAGTGCATTGATAAAGAGTATAAGATAAAAAGAAAGGCTCTATGTCGAGATCAGCAAAATAAAGTTTTGAAATCCAGATTTATCAGCTACAGAAACATACTTAGAGTTCTAGTCAGGATCGCGAAAAAACAGTATTACAGTAATAGGTTTGTACAATGTGAAGGTAATTCAAAACAACTATGGAACGTAATAAATGAAATAAGTAATAACGAAAAGAAAAAGACTATAATTAACGAGGTAAAACTAGAAGATAATACAATAGTAACAGATCCCGCCATTATGAGCAATGAATTTAACAAATATTATGAAAATGTAGGAGGGGGTCTCGCTAACAAAATAATAAAACCCTCAACACATCCACTACGGCATATTAATCAAAATACAATGTTCATGGAACCAACGAATGAACATGAAGTAGAGGCAATTACAAAAACATTAAAAAATGATAAAACACCTGGATTGGACGGGCTGAGGGCAGAAACCTTAAAACATATCTCTGGCCACATCTATGAACTACTTGCCTACCTCATTAATCAAACCATCTCAATGGGAGAATGGCCTAAAAGTCTCAAAGAAGCAATAATAAAGCCCCTATTCGAAAGCGGACATAAGACTAAAATGGTGAACTATAGACCCGTATCAGTAATTTCAAACGTGGCAAAGAATTTCGAAAAAATTATAAAACAGAGATTGGAGAAATATGTGTTAGATAAAATATTATCTCAAATAGACGGTTGTTGGATTTCAACCAAACAAGTTCACTGAGGATGCAATTTCTCTGCTATGTATCAAACAATTATGAGGCTTTAGATAGGAGTAAGCCAACTCTGTGCGTTATTTTAGACTTAGCAAAAACTTTCGGTACTGTAACTCACCCAAAATTATTGGAGGCCTTGGAAGACATTGGTTTAAGGGGCAATGTGCTTAATCTGACAAAGAGCTATATATCTAACAGACAACAATATGTCAAAATAGGGACTGTATAAGAACTGCTTTCGAGCTTAAGTTTGGAGTCCCACAAGGAACCGTACTGGGACTCATATTATTCACTATTTATATAAATGGTCTACTTAAATTGGATAGCCGTGGGAGGATAATTAGTTAATTAGTCTCAGACGACACAGCAATTTTATATCAAGCTGATAGCTGGAAAGAACTCAGAGACCAAGCTAAAAACGACATGTTTTCTATCAAAGATTGGATGGATTATAATTTATTGACAATTAACTTTGAAAAAACTAAATTTACCACATTCACTTGCTTAGATAGGAACATATAGGAACTATGTGATCGAAAGAACCGACTGTATTAAATATTTGGGTGTTATTGTGGATATACATTTGAGATGGGATAAACATATAAAAAACCTCAGCAGGAATTTCAGGTGTTTAATCTATAAATTTAAAATTCTGAGAACCACTCTAGACACAACCAAACTCAAAACGGTTTATCATGCCTTGATGGGTTCACGATTAAACTATGGTATCAAAGGGTGGGGTGGAGCAGTGAACACACACCTTAAAAGAATTAGTATAATACAGAAAAAAATCTTGAAAATAATTTTAAGGAAACTTCATACCTATCCGACAGATAATCTCTACACAGAAGCAAAGATCTTCGACATAAAGCAATCTTTTTATCGTTCTATTGTGGTGTATCAATTCAAAAATAAATCAAATCTACGATCTCTAACACATCAATATAATACGAGAAAACATAGAACTTGCTACAGAACTCCATTTTCAACGAAGACAGTGGGCCAGCACCACTTAGCACCGAGAATGTATCAGATTCTACCCAAAGATCTAACATAACTTCCTAATCTACGCGGTTTCAAGAAAAGATTGAATCAATTTATTACAAAGTACCCGAAAGATGAACTTGTCAAAATAATAGACATGCGAAAATAAATATTTGTGACACTGAATTATATTACTCCCTTCTTATATTTTATATTATATTACCTTCATTAATACACCATTTTATTTGTACACACTCTATCAAAATATGATGTTTTATCTATACATTTCATTTGTTTATGTAACTAATATTTGTACACTTTTGTCTACATTTATCTATACCTTATCTTCATTTTATCTATAAACTGATTTTAAAATAAAATTAGTCTTAACATAAATAGAGGTTAATACTTCATGTAGGGTATATAAAATTATTTAAATATTTTAATATTAGCCTTCTACCTATTTAATTTCAAATAATTATATTCAATAATTATAACTTCCGGAATTAAATTAAATTAATGTCATATAAGTACATCTTATATCAAACGACATATTTAATAAACATTCATTATAAGACATCCAAATAATATAATCCTATAAATTAAATATTTTGAATAGACAAAATTTTGTTTCTGCTGATCAATCTTATGAAAACAAATATCTTGCAAAAATGTTCAACATAATCTTAAGAATTTCATCATAAAACTATCTTACATAGAATATTCAATATTATTGGATATCTAACTAAGTTACTTTCTATAAAATCTCAAGATATGTTAAAACTTGTTTTTCAGTAATGTTTTTACATATCTTGAGATTTTATAGAAAGTAACTTGAGATATTCAATAATATTGAATATTCTATGTAAGATAGTTTTATAATGAAATTCTTAAGATTATGTTAAACATTTTCGAAAGATATTTGTTTTCATAAGATTGATCAGCAAAAACAAAATTTTGTCTATTCAAAATATTTAATTTATAGGATTTTGGTTAACAGTTTTTATTCATTGGAATTTGTTATATCATTTGGAAGTTTTATAATAAATGTTTATTTTATATGTCGTTTGATATAAGTGATACTTATATGACATTATTTTAATTTAATTCCTTAAGTTATAATTATTAAACATAAATTTTCGAAATTAAATATGTTGAAGGCTAATATTAAAATATTTAAATAAAATTAGTCTTAGTGTAACAAACCAATATCCTAAATAATATTTAAATTAGGTTATTCTGATTTTCAGAAGTTTGTGAAAATATAGAAATATAGAATAACCTTAATTAAACAATATTTAATATGGATTTTCACCAAGTGAGGACTGATTTAATTCAATATTTAACAATATCCTAAATCTTAACAACTAACGCACAGGCCTTAGTGAGTTTTTACGGTTTATTGAAACTATATTTCTGAATATGATTTTTAAATAAATTTTTCTTTTTCAGTATACTATATATTATTATTATTTAGTATAAAATTCATTCGAACTACCAGAAAATCAATCTTGAAGTTCAGGCGCATGCACACCTCTAACAACCACCAATATTCCAGAAAAATTATTGCACTCAATCAACCCTGCTTGAGTGCCAACATTCGAACATGATTCTCACGTGAATGTTCACGTGTCTTAATTAAAAAAATGGTAATGAAGTGGTGGAAATAAACAAAGTCATTCTCATGCGGCCGGCACGAGCACTGGGGAGCGTTCACTCGTTATTCTTATGTAGATTCAGGGGGCCAGTTTTATGGAAACCGCGATATAATGACAGAGGGAATAACAGACCTCCAAACCGCATACATTAGTGTCTCTAACCGCATTCGCTGCCAAATCCCTGTTATTTGTGTTATCAAAATTGCCCCCACGACGTTTCCTTGTATAATGCAACAGTAAAGTCATTATTTTTCGACTGAAATAACGACCTGTTTGATATTGGCCAGATAGAGACAATGGGCCTTCCTCGAAGGATATATTGTATTTGTGATTGCCTCAATTATCCGTGAGGAAATTGAATGAACGCAATGGTTGTCGATAATCCATTTGTTTGTACGAATAATTCTTATGCTCATTAAATTGAACGGGCTTTCCTCTATTTTCCTTCCTTTTATAATGAGCATTATAAAAATGCTGCAGTTGGATGAATCGTTGTTTGTACCGGGGTTTTTTGACCCCCTTTAAATTTGTTACAAATGGAGATACAAAAAAAAGTTATACATCAAATTGTTCGAAATCAACTGGTTTTTGTCAAAATGATTCCACAAAATATAATATATATAGGGTAGACAAGATATTGAGTGCAACTTCATTTTTTCAAATGGATTAGCCTATCGCTATATAGCTAGCTATTTCTCTCCTTATTACGAATATAAATGCATGTGTTGCTCTATCTCTCTCATTTCAAGAACTAATGAGTCTCAAATTCGAAGAACCACCTGGCAGGTTCATTAATCGGTTGTCAAGTGGTAGGCTGTGATAAGTCAGCAAACGACATTGCAAACAATACACGTTGATTATCGATAAAATTATTTCTGAAACAGAAACGAAAAATTTTGGAATATTTTCACCTTATTTGAACAACAATAAAAGCAAGAAAGCTGCAAGGAGAAATTATATGGCATTACATCCAGGCGATCTGATTTCAAGTGAAAATATATTCCTTAATATCGGGTGTTTTTTTTTAGACCGATAGAACTTTAAATTGAAATAAAACAGATCTAAATTAAGATTGAAGCCAATTTTTTTTTATTAAAATAAATTAATCAGGCTGATCTGTATCAAAAATCATTAATAAGGAATATGAGCATTGGTAATAGTAAGTGACTTCAAATTCAGAATTTTATATTCTAACTTCTAGAATATATCTTGGAACTATATATAAAAACTATCAAATTGATATGCTTATATATAATCAAAATAAAATATTTTTCAATGTCTCGGAAAAAACTTTTTTCCCGACATGAAATGTATTAATACAAATGTATTAACAAAAACTGTATAAGTATGTATATTAACATACAAATACAAGAAAATCCACTATTCCAAAATTATCTAAAATTATCAAAATAGAGGATCAAATGAAAATAATTGAACGAGAACTAGAACATTTGATAGATATTTCGGCCTATCTGACCTCATCAGAAATGTATTGAATTCAGATTCAAATATATAACAAGATCAAAATTTAAAGTTAAAACATGGAAAGAATAAACTTGAAGTTTTAAAGTATCCAAAATAAAACAGAAATGATCAACGTGTTGTTACGCATAACCTATAACTATTTGTACTCTGAACACAGAAAAACAATAACAAAACTTATTCACCCCAAATAATATCCCATGATGAAAAAAATAACCAGAATTTCAAAAATAATAAATAATTAAGGAATATATTGTGGATATAAAGACTCTATATGAATTTACATATTTCATAATTTAAAAATCAATTTGAATGTGAGTCAATACTTGATAGAAGTAAAATTTAAATGACTTTAAATTCAGAATTATTTATTCTAACTTCTACAATATGTATTGGAACTATATACAAAAACTATCAAATTGATATCCTTATATATAATCAATATAAAATATTCTTCAATGTCTCGGAAAAAACCTTTTTACATCCCGACATGAATTGTATTAATACAAATGTATCAACAATAAATAAAAACAGAAAGTTCTAGAAATCGAGACAATGCAACATATATCTGTATAACAGTTCTATACTTTGATACTATAATTTATTTCAATATGAATATGCTAATTTTTGAGCATAACGGCAATTTATGGTCTGATTTGAGCATGAGGAAAGTTTATTCTGCGTTCGTAATGTGAAAATATCGAGAATACATTTCTTTACTTGAACTAACACGCAAAGGTATGTCTTGTATATATTTTACATACTCTAGATGGCGTTAGTGTATTATTATCTTTGGAGTCTCTGTGTATAGCCAATATAGAAACTGGACAGATTTGGATTCACTAGCATACAAAATCAATCAATTTGAAACTTGGGCATATCTGTAATTTGCCTCTGTGATCTACAAAACCTCGTCGAGTTTGTTCGAGTATAGAATTGTTATACAGATATATGTTACATTGTCCCAATTTTCATAAATTTTTATTACCATAGCTCATATTCGTTATTGAAAATTTTATTTATTTGAAAGATAATTTTATGACATTTAATTAAAAAAAATGTGTATGAGACAGTAATTTATTTCCACAAAAATGTTTGTACTACTACAACAATTGTTTCACCACGATGTGGCTCCTTCAGGTATTACATTGTGATGTACAATGAATTGGTGGACATATGCCGGAAATTATTTTTAAAAAATATAAATGTAATAAAATTATGTTTCAAATAAAAAAAAATTGACTTCAATCTTGATTTAAATATGTTTTATTTCAATTTAAATTTCTATCTCTCTAAAAGAACACGCGATATATTAAATAATGGTGGCCATTTCAAGCAATTTCATTAGTTTTAAATGTTAATTTCATACCACCATAAATACTCATCAATGACGAGTTCTTGATTCTCATTCCGAACGTCTGTCTCTTTCTTTGAAAACTTTTCGAACCTTTAACAAGATTGTATTAATAAAAATTAATTTTCACTTAAAATTGGATGATCTGTATGTAACGCCTCTTATTCTCCCCTTTTAGTTTTCTTGTTCTCCCCATGATATATAGGATAAATTTATTGTATTAGTGATGATATCTTTGTATGTATCAATTTATTGAAATATATTTGATTTGATTTAGATTTTTTCCGCTTCTGTGTAATGCATGTTTCAGTAATAATTTTATTAAATATCAACGTATGTCATATTGTTAGCAATGTCGTTTATTGATTTATATCTTTCAATGCTGTATGTACTACATATGTTAACTAAAAAAGAACAGTATATCTGAGACATTCGTTCAATTGAGTTTTCGAAAATTTTTTAAGAAATTCTCTGAAATTAAAATAGGTGAAAAGGTAGAAGAATTACTCTGCCTGATATTGAAGATATTGGAAAAAACCTTCTACCAAGTTATAAAAACCCTCCCCTTTCAAAACTAAATCATAAAGAAGTTAAGTTTATAATCACCATAAAAGCTTTGTATGTGTTGGAAACAATGACTTTAAATAGTCGACCAGTACGGTGGGTTGAACTTGGACTTTCCAAAGCATTCTTGTGAGGTTCTGATCTTCAAACAATTTTCCTTGATTCATACTCCGTATGTGTTATCCTTGAATTACTTTTTTCCTTTCAGATTCGTTAATGTCACCCGACGCCAAACTAAAGATAGCGATTCTATCAAGACCGCAATATCGATCTCTTCTATCTATTTGAAGCAACAGCTGTGCTCGCATATGCCTCCTTGAATTTTTAAACGCGTAAGCCATATAGGTATCCCTATATCCTGCTCTATATCCGATTCGGGGTTCAATGACTCATCAGGTAGTCGCGGTTGAACGACGACAGTCTCACATAACGGAAGCTGCATATCCGAGTATACCTCGGGGTGCAAGTGATGGGTTTCCTTGAACCAGCTGGAACGGGCTGAACAGCGTTGCATTAGCAGTTGAGAACGTGATATCTGGATATCAGTCATTGCAGGATTAATGACTAATTCAAGAGTTTTATATTTCAGTGATATTCGATTAGTTTCTATGAGTCGAAGAGGCTAGATATTTTTTGAAACGAAGTTCCTTATCGCGCGTTGCGAAAATTAAGACCAAAAGTTGTAACGACACTTTTTGCTATAGTTTCAAGCCGTGCGGCGTGCACGTGTTTCTCGGCCTGTCTCTCTCTCATAGAAAGCAAGCCAGTTATTTTCGTTTTGTCTTTCTATTTCGCATTAAACAGTGCGGTGTCGCGACGATTATTTTTGTTGAGTGTATTAGGTTTATTTATCGTTACATTTGATGATGATGAAACTAAATTTCGATTTCATCATAATCGAGTACAAGCTTCATCAACAATATCTCTAGTACAAGAGTTTCGGAGATATCATTGAATAAGCTTGAAAAGAAGGCAAAATCGGTCATTGATTTCATTACTAAAGATAAAGGCATTTCATTGTGTACGTTCAACGTCCAAAGCCTTCGTAAACATTCAGTTGATTTAATCGACTCTGTTACAAAAAAAAAACGAACATTTTGTTATTATCAGAGACATTGTGAAGAATTGGTTGGTATGTAGAGATACCTTTTTGAATTCTTCGAGAGTAATTGATTACACGTTAACCAATTAGTATGCAAATTCTTGGCTAAGCATACTTCCAATGGGGGTAAAAGAGGGATGTATATTAGACTTTAATCCTTTATTCACAGCCTAAAATACTTATAATAGAAGTTCAGAGAGTTGAATTATTTGAGGGTTGAGGGAGTTGTTTCTTGACCAAATGTCGAATGTAATCCAGCTCGTAGGGACCTTGTAGAGAATTGTCAGCGGAAGTATATATAATACAAGTGTACAATTTTGAGTTGTTGACCCAGAGAGAGAGAGAGAGAGAGAGAGAGAGAAATGCGAATATAAAATAATTCGAGAGTAGAGTTGAAAATGTTTTACAAGTTACGAGAGCTTACTTCAAGGGGTTCTAGGAATAATCTAAGGGAGAAATACCTTCGTTTCTTAATTGTTGTTTAGGTCCGTTAAGGTTTCTAGGAATTAATCAAAGAGAGTAACATCTTCGTTCCTCATTGATGTTTAGGCCCATTTAGGTTTCTAGGAATTAAATGATTCATATTTGAAAGGCCTCAATTGTTGAACTCTGGGTTACGTACCTGCTAGTGAATTAAAAATTCCTTGTTTAAAGTAAATTTCAACAGACATGGTTGGACAATCAAGAAGAATGTGATATACCGAATTTTAATTGTTAGCTCACTTTAAACGTGATTTTGTTCGTTCAGGTGGAGTTGCGATTTATCACAACACAAATTATACGACCAATCTTGTAACACCAAATATGTCGGTCATTATGAACAATATTCAGGACTTGCACGTAAGACGTGCAAGTGTTGCAGATTTATATGCAGCAGAGTGTGCAAGGTAAAACGGCGTTATTTTAATCATGGCAGTCGTATATGTCTCACCAAATAACAAATTAATAGATATTCAGGAGTTCTAGCACTACTAGAGTATTTTAAAGATGTATCTCAAACGCTTAGCAGATACAACAGAAATTTAGATAAACGTCCACTCATTTTGGCTGGTGAATTTAACTACAACTTCAGTAATGAAAAATCAAAACCATTGCTACAGTTTCTAGAGGAAGAATTTGATTGAAGAATAAACAATAATCCAGCACAATCAACAACTAAATATAATACTACCATCGATGCAGTTTTTTCAAGACATTTAAATAAAATGGAATCCCAAACATATGTTTCCTACTTCAGTTACCACAAGCCAATTATTCATAAAATTGAGTCTACTAATTAAGTTTATATTACATTATGTTTTTTGAAAAATAAAAAAATATTATTATAACTTAAAAAAAATTAAATTTTATTACAATTCCTTCACTAATTAATCGAAAGGAACTTCGTCCATCAGGATGTCGCTTGACACCTCTCAATTTTCTATTATGGAAAAGTGGTGTCTAACCGATTATACTAGTAAATAATGAATTCATGATTGATAAACTGCTATCTTCGAAGCCTTTAAGAATGCAAGAGTTGATTCGAGGAATAAAGATCTATTAAAAAATATAACAACACAACGTCAATAATAAAAATAGCAGAAGATATAGAAACTAGATATAGAATTCCAATAAAAAGGGGAGTTAGGCAGGGTGACATCATATTTCGAAAGTTATTCACTCTTGCATCAGAAGACGTTTTTAAGACATTGGAATGGGACAGAAAGAGCATAAGAATTGCCGGAAAATATCTGAACCATCTTCGCTTTGCAGATGATGTTGTGCTCATTAGACAGGATGTCGGTGAATTACGGGAAATGTTGCAAGAGCTCGAAACGGCATCAGAAAAAATAGGGCTAACTATGAACCCAAATAAAACAAAAAATATAACTGCAGTTGATGATATAGTTGTAAGCCTCGGTAATCAGGTCATAGAAGGGCTTGAAGATTACGTCTACCTGGGACATTTTATTAAATTGGGTAAGGAAATACAAACCGCCTAAATTAACAGACGATTCGACAAACATAGGCAGCTACAGGTGAACTGTCACATATTCTAAAGGATAGAATCATCCCGATTGACTTGAAAAGAAAAGTTTTCAATACCTGTTTACTCCCCGTTATGACTTACGGAATGGAAACAACTAGGCTTATCATCAAATCAGCTAATACACTTAGAACAACGCAAAGGGCCACTGAACGAATTATGTTCGGACTAAGTGTTAAAGACACAGAAATTAGACAGAGAACTAAAGTCGAGGATATCATAGCACGTATAGCCCAGTTAAAGTGGAGCTGGGTTGGACATGTCACCCGTCAGAATCAATCAAGGTGGACAAAACGCATAGTACAATGGAGATCACAACTGCACAATAGAAGTGTTGGTAGACCGCAAAAACGTTGGCTGGATGATGCTAGGGAGAGCGTTGGTGGAGCTTGGCATCTGATAGCTCAAGACAAAGAAGTTTGGAGACTGGCAGGGGAGGCCTATGTCTAGGAGTGGACTGCGTAAGGCTGTTGGAAGAAAGAAGAAGAAACTGCTCTTTAGAAGTTAGAGATACTGATCTTTTACGTATCATCTTAAAATTTTCCTCAATTTATAACTATTGTAGAAGCGTCTTCTGGTTCATCGTGAAATTAATAGTTTTCATCATGTTTAATCATTTTTGTGAGTCTGAAATGCATATTTTAATGATTTTCTCTTCAGTCCGTATTTCGTTTTTAATTAAATGAATCCGTTCTACTTTATTTAAAATCGAATTCTCATTATGCTAAGACAAGTTTCATCTGAATTTGATACCCCAACTTAAGGCTGGTCGAACATAAGTGCAAGTGTTTAATTTCTTCAATATTAGTCAAAGTGCGATATCATATTTACTACTATTTACTATACTTTGCCACTGGAACTCTTCGTTAAAGAGCCAAAAGTACTAGACCACTTTCTACAACGCCAGTAGAGGACCGTTTTTTAACTCTTTCGGTGATAAGACAGCCTCCCAGTATTTGCAGAATTTCAGGTCAACGACTTCGAGATGCCACAGGCACTTCGGTCTCCCTTAGCACAGTCAAAAAACGTCACCAAGAAGTGAATCTAACATCGAGGTGCTTGTTGAGAAGAATTTCACTTATTCGCGAACACAAGCATCAAATATTAGAGGTGGCAATGGGGCGGATGAATGGAGATACACACACTCTTTACTGACGAGTCCAGATATGGACAGTCATTATTCAGGAGGACCATCTTTGTTGAGAAGACGCAGTAGTGGTTTGAGGTGCAGTTTGTTTTCATGGCTTCATGGTTTGTTTTCATAAGTTATTAATTCTTTAAAATACCGTGATGTATCAGTCAATTTATTAACGGAGTTGAGCCATAATTTCACGTAACTAACGGCCAAAATTTCATTTTTCTGTAGGATAATGCACTTTCACACAGATCACTGCTAGAGAAAACCAGGATCTTCCATAACTTCAATATCCTCTGACCCAAAACCAGTCGAGCATGCTTAGGACCAATTAGAAAGAATATTTGATGCCCACAGATCAAAACCGAAAACACTTCAACAGCTCCGAGATGTTTTACCACAACTTTGACAACAAATTGAGCAGAAAATTCTCAAAAATTTGGAAAGCATTCAGAGAAGATGTGAGCATACTTGAGTCTGAGTATTGAGAGTGAATACAAGTATGAATTTCTAAAATTTTCAGGACTTCGGTTTTTTATAAATTGTTATAGTTTTTAAAATAATGTATTTTTGTTATTGCAAATACATCATTTTATTGAAATATTATTATTTCAACCTGAAACACTATGATGATATGACACGAATTATTTAAATATCCCTTTCGTTTCAGGTATCAAAAACAATAAGAATGGCATCTTGGTCTATTATTTCTTTAGGTGAGCTCTTTTGATTAAAATCAAGGCAATTAATCATTTTAAGCAAAAAATTATTTCTGAAATTGCTCTTGAGTGACTGAGTTATTCCTTGATCCATTGACTGATATGGTATTGGACGGAAGGAAAGCAAAAGTTACAGACTTAAAATCAGTAACTTTCGCATACACCGGGCAATTATCATTTAGCAATAAAATCTTTTACTTCTTGACCAAATGGCGATCCCAATTTCGAAGCTTTTTCTCGAAAAGTTCTGAGGTCATCCAAGCCTTACAGTCGTTTGCATAATCAACTGATAATAATTTAATGATACAGAAACATCTTGATTTTATAGATTTTTCAACACCAAGCAATTTTCTTCCTGTGCCGCTTAGATTTGCTGCTACCATGACGGTCATTCTACCTCTTGACAATTTGCCTACGCTGCAATTCTCACCTTTAAATTTCAAAGTTCTGTCCGGTATTAATTTGTGAGTCATACCAGTTTCATTTGCATTGAGAATCAGGTCATCAGAAAATTGTCTTTGTAGTTTTGACCACACAGTCGTCAACCGGTTTGTTGTAGAACTTTGATCGACAGACGTGAATTCACCAACAACTTTTCCGGCCATAATTTCATGCCTGACTTTAAAACGACTCATCCAGCTCGCAGAACAATTGTAGTTGAAGATACAAAACATGGAGAAAAAACATTTGATCTGTAACATAAGGCCGCTGATAGGTTCCCCGAGAAATGAATTTGATTCTTCATTTTCTAGTCTGTATATTCAATGATGAACGCTTTACGACATTGCGATGTCATTTTGTGTACGAATCACAAATAATGAGTACCCTTGAATTATTAACTCGACACTGAGGATTGAAACAAAAACGAGCCACGCGCAAGGTAGCCATCAAACGTCGTCTTAAGGAAACGGGTGACTAGGGTCACGAAAACGAACGAAAATGGCAGGAATCATGATGGTCACTATAAACTAACATTGTTTCTTAAAAAATAGATCATGATAAGCGACCTATCACTATAGGCGAAGTCATTATATCCGAACTTTCTTCCAAAGAATTTTATATGAACACCAAACTTCGCATTGCAATTATGTCATAGTAGGCGGTTGTTCAATATAGGCATATAGATAAACCACATACCGTAGATGCTCAACTTTCCTACTAAACATTTGTAACAAGTCAGAGACGCCTGTGTTAGTTCCGCGAATTACTAATTATATCCTAATTTACCAGAATTTAGACTTCGGCTTAGAGTTCGATCCAGTTCAAAGTGAGTGAATAGCTAATGAATAGTCAATTTATAAACTGGCTCAAAGTATCTCCATGTGTTAAGGGTATTATTTTTTTTAAGTTATAATAATATTTTCTTTATAATTAACCAATATTATGTAATATAAACTTAATTAGTAGGCTCAATTTTATTAATAATTGGCTTGTGGTAACAGAAGTAGAAAACATATGTTTGGGATTCTATTTTATTTAAATGTCTTGAAAAAACTGCATCGATGGTAGTATCATATTTTGTTGTTGATTCTGCTAAATTATTGTTTATTCTTAAATCAAATTCTTCCTCTAGAAACTGTAGCAATGGTTTTGATTTTTCATTACTGAAGTTGATGTTAAAATCACCGGCCAAAATGAGTGGACGTTTATCTAAATTTCTGTTGTATCTGCTAAGCGTTTGAGATACATCTTTAAAATACTCTAGCAGTGCTCGATGAATGAACTCCTGAATATCTATTAATTTGTTATTTGGTGAGACATATATGACTGCCATGATTAAAGTAACGCCGTTTTCCATTACACACTCTGCTGCACATAAATCTGCAACACTTGTACGTCTTACGTGCAAGTCCTGAATATTGTTCATAATGACCGACATATTTGGTGTTACAAGATTGGTCGTATCATTTGTGTTGTGATAAATCGCAACTCCACCTGAACGAACAAAATCACGTTTAAAGTGAGCTATACAATTAAAATTCGGTATATCACATTCTTCTTGATTGTCCAACCATGTCTCTGATAATAACAAAATGTTCGTTTTTTCTGTAACAGAGTCGACTAAATCAACTGAATGTTCACGAAGGCTTTGGACGTTGAACGTACACAATGAAATGCCTTTATCTCTAGTAATGAAATCGATGACTGATTTTGCCTTAGTTTCAAGCTTATTTAATGACAATCTCTGAATCTCTTGTACTAGAGATATTGATGAAGCTTGTACTCGATTATGATGAAATTGAAATTTAGTTTCATCATCATCAAATGTAACGATAAATAAACCTAATACACTCAACGAAAATAATCGCGCCACACCACACTGTTTAATGCGAAATAGAGAAAAGAAACGAAAATAACTGGCTTGCTTTCTATGAGAGAGAGGGACAGACAGAGAAACACGTGCACGCCGCACGGCTTGAGACTATAGCAAAAAGTGTCGTTACAACTTTTGGTCTTAATTTATTCCGTCTAGCCCCCTTCCGCAACGCACGATAAGGAACTTCGGTCCCATAAGTCATATTTCTCTATTTATTAGAATGAAATAAAAACAGTTCAAATCATTTTCCTCGAAAACATTTGCGAGCTTAAAATATTTTGTACAAATATGTTATAATAACACATACCTGTAATGTATGAAACCAGCTCCTGTCCATAACTTGCTAGAAGAAAATTTGATTACCAAACAACATATCACACATTTTCTTTATGAGGTTTCTGTGAGAGTATTCATATTAAACAGCCTAGACCTCGAGAGGTTATCAATACATTTGTAATGTGAACAGGAGTTCAAACCTGATTCAGTATTGATGAAAAGAGTTGGTACTGCCTCAAAATGTAGCCTTTTGGTTGCTGGGGACGTATATTTTGCATCGAAATGACGATGAGATACCAATTTTTTTCGATAAAGTTCCTCTGGCTACATTGCGTTGAGAGGTGAATTCAATATAAGAAAAACAAATGTTAACTTCCGCTATTTTATTGATTTTCACAACAATTGTTTCGTCATACCATGACTTCATCAGGTGAGTATTTAAACTGAGGTATACAATGCAAAACATGACCTTAAATACGCAGCTCTGATACAAAAAATAGGGGGGTGGAAAGAGATGGTATACAATTAATGAAAAATATTAAATAGGGGGGATCTATTTAAATCTATTTGATCATTCAATAAAATTTGTCTTTTATTATATCTATTGATTTCTAAAGTTTCTAACAGATTTAGTTTCTGATTTTTGTTTTCAATACGTAATATTTCATAGTTCATATTAAAATTAATGTAACATTTTTCATGTTCTCGTATCCTTGTTTGGAATGAACGGCCTGTCTGACTCACATATACACATGGGCAATCACTACATGTTAACTTGTAAACCCCTGATTTTTTGTTTTTAGGAATGACGTCTCTATTATTTTTTATTAAGCTGCCTAAAGAATTAATAGTTTTAAAAGAGATGTTATATATTTCTTTTTTCTTTAAATATCTAGCAATCTTTTCAGATTTTTGGCCTATGTAAGTTAATGAAATAAATTTGGTTTCGTTTGAATTTTGAAATTTTGGATATACAAGTGATATTGCTTTCTTGTAATTTATTTTATCAAGTAAATTGTCTACAATTAACGGATTAAAATCATTATTGAAAGCTATTTGTTTAATCGTTTTATAATCTTTGTCAAAATTTTCTTTCGTCATGGGTATGTTAACCAATCTATAAAGCATACTATTATAAGCTGACAATTTTTGTGAAAATGGATGGTTTGAAGTATAATGAATCGTACCATCTGTATGTGTAGGTTTTCTGTATATGGAAAAGTCATGTCTATTATTAATTTTAGTGATTTTTGAATCTAAGAAATTGAAGCTATTATTTACTTCATCTTCCTGTGTGAATTCAATTATTGGATATAATTTATTGATAGATTCCAAAAATGAACTAAGTTGTCTATTTGTGCCATTAAATAAACATAAAACATAATTTGTTTATTTAATGGCACAAATAGACAACATAGTTCATTTTTGGAATCTATCAATAAATTATATCCAACAATTATAATATTTTTCATTAATTGTATACCATCTCGTTCCACCCCTCTATTTTTTGTACCAGAGCTGTGTATTTAAGGTCATGTTTTGCATTGTATACCTCAGTTTAAATACTCACCTGATGAAGTCATGGTATGACGAAAAAATAGTTGTGAAAATCAATAAAATAGTGGAAGTTAACATTCGTTTTTCTTATATTGAAGATGAATTTCCGTCAAGTAAAGACCGAGACAATCAAACAAAGAGAGATAAATTCTTCAAAATATCCAACCATTTCTGGAATCTGGACGAGTCGTACTTGTAGTTAGGGAAACGATGCCTGGGAACATAGTGGACTTCACATTTGTATATGGAAGTTGCGTATGAGTGTCATGATGACATAGGAATCATCAGAGCCACTGTATCAGTTCCCCGAACTAAGGAAACGTTATAAGAATTTTGCCTTAGTTGGCAGTCTATATTGAGTGTTTGTTTATGAATATGGGCGGAGTCATAATAAACGAATTTTACTGTATATGCAAGTTTGTTCCCAAAACGCTAACGGTCCTGGCATCCAAAGGCAACAATCTCGATTCCGACCCTGTTGCTACGAGCAGCAATCAGGTGGTTCCTGCGACAGCCAGGTAGTCAAGCATCGCACGTGGCCGCCCAAACAGCCTACTTGGCACGCGTCGTATATAGGCCACGTGTTGTACCGATGGCAGGGGGGCACCCTTTTCTTTGTAGGAACTGTTGATGGGCTGCTACCGAGTTGCACTGGAAGCAACGCCTCTCATTTCAGAATGATTACAGGTGTTCGAGCGTAAGATTGTCGAGACGAAATGCGAGCTCTCGACAGATGCTAAAGTTGGATATAATATCATGAGGGTGATGATGGCTTGTCTGTCTTCTCGTTAGATTCATCCTTGGTTGGCATATGCGCAGATGAAAACAAATCCCAGAAAAATAACTGTTCTATGTTTTGACTTCGGCAATTTTCTTATATTTCCACTACGTCCTTTTTATAAACCGAAAGCTAGTGATCGTAAACGCTGTGCTAAAAACTCCAGTCTTGTCTAGCAAAATTGAGCTTCACTTTTTCAGTATTCGATCAAAATGAAAAGTTTGGAGGACCATCAGAGGGTGACACTTAATTTCACTGTATTAACAAAGGCGTTGCGATGCCATCAGAAATCTCACCTTATGATACTGGCTGAGCTTCATCTGGGGATAAGGGATGATCTTTGCAGAAGAATTAGAACTGTACTCACATTCACTGTGTCACTTACAATAATTCAAATAAGAGAAGTTATATAGCAGGAGTTAACTCTGAGCAAATAATGGCGGTTAGCAGCGAAATATTAGCGGTTTTTTGTAGCAATTATGAGATATGCAAATGCGAAGAATTCAAAATAACTGTTCCGCTTCGATGGAGGGGCGAGAATTCTGATACCACTTTGAAATTGCGCGGAAATCAAAAATGTACTTCATAAATTCTTATGAAAATATATATGCTGAATAAAAACACAGAATTCTGCGTTGTCATCTGAAAGTCGAATATACGTCATTTTAAAGCAATTTTAGAACTATTATTCTGAAGAAACGGAAAGTGTAATGAAAATAAAAAATACAAGTTGAAGACTTCATTCTTCCTCCTTCCATCTGCACCGTTTCATACCGGCAACAAAAAGTTAAAATACAATATAATGTTTCAAACCATTGACTAGATGGGTTCTCCAAAACCACTACAAATTTAATCAAAAAAATCTCTTAAAAACTCTTAAAAATTAAATTGAATGAAATGTCCATGAAATGCCTCCTCCTTAAATTTGTGGAGGTTTCAGAAAATTGATCTATTCAATATTTTGGAATGTTTTCAGATATTGAGTTTATGATCGCATCTTCTTTTGAAGATTTTTATGTGAAAGAGCTTTGTTTTAGAAATGGACGACCACGTATGTTCTTGTACGCTTCAAAAAGGATATTTGCTGAACGATGGTATGTAGGTATATTTTGAATGATTCATTTTATTCATTATACAAACATTTTCCAACTGATAAGAATATGGGTTAGAATTTCAAATGCTTTTTCTGGAAAATGTGCTATGTATCGGGTGCTTTTTTAAATTGAAACAAAACACATTTAAAATAAGATTGAGCCAATTTTTTTTATTTGAAAGATAATTTCATGACATTTATGTTTTGAAAATAATGTCTACCACGTCTAGCTCTGAAGAACCGCATTCGACCAGACCAATTTTGGACCACTTTTTCGAGTAATTCAGGCCTTATTCCATGAATAACAAGAGTCTCTGCTTCCAAAGCGTCTATTGTTTCTGGTTTATCAGCATAAACCAATGACTTGATATTACCCTAAAGAAAATAATCCAGTGGAGTTATGTCGCATGATCTTGGAGGCCAATGAATTGGAGCATTTCTCGAAAGAATGTTCTCGCCAAATTTTTCTTTCAATAAATCAATTGTAGCACCATCTCGTTGGAAACAAAACATTTCTGGGTCGATACCATTCAAATTTTGAAACAAATAATCAATCATTGATCATCAATCTGTAACGAGCACCAATCACTGTAACATTAGCTCCAGCATCGTTTTTGAAGAAATATGGACCGATGATGCCTCCAGCGTGTAAAGCACACCAAACAGTGCATTTTTCGGGATACAATGGAACGCGCAGAACTTCTTCAGAATTATTTTCACTCCATATACGGCAATTTTGCTCGTTTACATAACCGTTCAACCAGAAATGAGTTTCATCACTAAACACAATTATACGATAAAAAAGTGGATCAACTTCAAGCTGTTCTAGGGCCCAATCAGCAAACGAACGACGCTTATTATGGTCAAGTGGCTTTAGTTCTTGAACCAGTTGGATCTTGTATGGGTGTAGACCAAGATCTTCACGCAAAATTGTCCATGTGGTGGATGCACAGAGTCCAACTTGTTGGAAACGTCGACGAATAGACAAATCTGGATCATTATTAACACTATGACTTACAGCAGCGATATTTTCTTCTGTACGTACAGTTCTTTGTCTTGTTGTTGTTGTAATAAATAGAGAAAATTATGTTCGAAATGTATCGATAGTTCGACGAATAAGCTGCTCTAATGGACGATTACGTAAACCATAAATTTCACGAAGTGCTCTATAAGTTTGGCGAATAGAACACTGATTTTGAAAATAAACTTGAACAATTTGTAAACGTTGTTGCGGCGTGAGTCTTTTCATGATAATTTGTCAGTGCTTACTGAACAGAAATGTCGAAACAACATGGTTTCTACCTTCTGTCAAATCACAGTTATTCCTATCGAAAATTCTATCACTCTAAAAAAAACACCCGATATTTAAACGAAAAGAACTAAAACAGGCTTTTTAAAATTTTTTATGGTGCATTTTTTGGCAATGAAACTTGTTATTCATGAATATCCAATCGAAACAGGTTTTTACAAATAATGTTTGCTGGTTGATCGCGGTCAATATTGTATTTTTTTTTCATTCTTTATTTGTCAACTGCTGTACATATGTGATGAAAAATCTGTATTTAAAAAAAAGAAACAATTTTTCTCAGACATAAAGCCTCATGTCGTTATTGAACACTCAAACACTAAATTTCATTTCAATCGGACCAGTTGGAGTTGGAGAAAATAAAAAAGCTTCGAATGAAAAATGCGAAATCATTGGACCGATTTTGCCAAAGTGATGAAAGCTTTAAATCTCTAGTTCTTTCTATGCGAATATGTAGTGTTTGAGACCAATTTCGGCTCAATATGTCAACAGGCATTTGGATAAAACGATATCAGGCTGTTTCCTAGAATAAGCGTGCAGAATATTCAGATTTGAGTAATGAATATATTCGAGAGTGAAATCCTGCTTGGTGAAAAAATTTTACTCTTATAAGCAATTTTAGTAGAATCGTGTTTTTGAACTATCTCTCCAAATAAAATATAAATCCTTGAAATTTGAGGTAACCTCATCTATAAGTGTTCAATGGCCAAAATTCATGATATGCAAGTTAGTCAAGATCCATAAAATAACGAATGTGTACTCTTCACTATATACCTGACATACCTACAGAATTTCTCAAAATTCACTTCCCAGTGATCGGACATGCATTCTTCAACTAAAAATTGAACTAAAATAAGGACTAAAATAGAAAAAGGCTTTTTACTTGATAGAAGAAATATAACAAAATTTGAATATCAAAACACATTTAATCTGTTAGTCTTCTACAATTTTAGTTTAAAAAAAAATTTCATTCAAAGAACTTTTAGAATTAAATTAATGTCTACAATAAGCACCTCTTATATTTAATAGACGTATATAATCAAAACTCAATATACAATGTCAAATGGAATAAATAAACCAACAAATATAAAAAAGGCAATGAAAATTAATAAATAAATATTTGAAGGAGACAAAATTTTGTTTCTGATCTTATAATAATGAACACTAATTCTTTTTCAAAAACATAAACACAACTTAAGGATTTCTTGAAAATATTATTTATTTGAAATATTTAATATATTTAAATATTTGGATCTCTATTCTATGGCCAACAGCTATTCCTTCCTCGTTAGGTAACAGTAGGTCAATTTCAAAAAGTCACAGAAAACTGTAAGGTATTATAAGGTTTTCTTTAAACCATTGACATTGCATAATGAGATTTATTCAAGCCTTACAGTTTTCTGTGATTTTGTGACAAATATTGACTACCTGGATTTTCAAAGTTAGTCTGTTTGAGCAAGTTCCGGTACACTTTAAGGTATGATATACTGATGGTTAGTTGATTTTGATATTTTAAATATTATCTAGGGCCGACGAAGAGATTTTCGGAATTCTAATTGTATTTTGAGGATATAGTGCATGTTTTGAGAGATTTTTGAATTAACTTATTTGAATATTCAAATATAATAAATATTTCAAATAAATTATATTTCTTTGAGAAGTCCTTAAGTTGTGCTTTATGTTTCTGAAAAAGAATTGGTGTTCATTATGATAAGATCAGAAACAAAATTTTGTCTCCTCCAAATATTTATTATTTATTAATTTCAATTGCCTTTTTTTTAAATCGTTAGTTTATATATTCCATTTGACATTGTATATTGAGTTTTGATTATATACGTCTATTAAATATAAGCGGTGCTTATTGTAGACATTAATTTAATTCTAAAAGTTTTTTGAATAAAAATTTTTTTGAAATTAAAATTGTAGAAGACTAACAGATTAAATCTATTTTGATATTCAAATTTTAAAGTAAGGAACATCAAAAATCTGAAAACGAAGTCCTTTTCGGGAAATATTGAAAAGAAAAAATCGCATTATGAATTTTTCATTTGATCCTAGCAAACACAGATACACTAAAAGTTAGTAGGAATATCGAGGACAAAGAACTTTTTAGGTCATGCTTACCCTCAAAACATCACCAATTTCATGTACACTTTTTTGCAACCTACCACAAAATGTTTTTATTGCTTCGTGAATCCGGCAGATACAAAACTAAATCGTTTCCTTTATATATTATCTCAGCCAAAATTCTAGTAGTGTTAAATCTGGAGAGACGGAAGTCCACTTATTAGGGAAACGGTGGTTTCATATCCCCTGCCGTGCAGTAGGAGATTTAAATGAAGTTCAATTCGATTCTATTGTTAGATGTTTCAGAGAGTTCAGTTTTTTCTTTTCAATTTTCTCCGAAAACCACCTCCTTCTCAGGAGTTTGGTATTTCTTTTGTTTATCTTATTTTCAATTGTAGAATGCATACCCGACTGGGATTTATAACATGTGTGAATGAAACTATTTTGTCACTAAAACTCTTTTTTGTAATTAATAAATAATTTTGTAATGTGTTTTAGTAATAAGTCATCCTGATGAACCTCTTGGCTCATTTGTGCTCTAGATTTTTTTTAATCCATTTAATGACCCTAGTTCTACGCCGTCAAAATTATCATCATTGTTGTCTATCGAGATGTTGGTTTATCATTTCGCGCAATTTGCTTTCCTGTTGTACTGCAATGACACTAAGGTATATGGGTCGTGTATGGCCAAAAAAAAGTTGAAGCAATACGAAGAAAAGCAACTTGTCAACCGACGTGTACCACAGAGCGTCAAGACAGGCGTTTCCGACATCTAGTTCTAAGAGATCGCTTTGCTACTATGACCTATGGTTTCAAAAAGAAGACAGACCTGGTACTACGCGTATACATCGATCCTTTGAACTCGTTTCATAGTGTCCATGATTAGTGCTTCCTTTGACTGTCGACAACAGTGATCAACGTTAGAATTGGCATAGAGAACAGAAACATTAGGAGGCAAAATAACATAATGCCATCTTCAGCGAGGAAAAGCGATAATCGTAAAATGTTAAGCCGCCATTGTATAGAGTGAAGTAATAATGGGTTTATTGTTGAAAAATATGTTTACGATTCTACTGGACTAATGATTTTGGGGGATGTTTTTCATGGAAGTCTATCAGCACTTCTCTTTATTCAAGGTAGTATATCAGCTGCGTTGCCCAACTACAGACTTTCTACAAGAGTCATTTGTTCAAGTTTTGCTGAGGCCACACGGTTCGCTCAATTTAAATCTCAGCAAACATTTATGAGCTATGATGAGAAGAAAACTATCCTCCTTCACAGAGTGTAACATAGTGAACATAATATATACTAGTTGCTTGGAATGAAATATCACAAGCAGACATTCACCATTTCATTTTTTTTATGCCTAGACGTATTTAGAAGTCTACTAAGTTAAGGAGCCGCCAAACATGTTATTATTTTTCGGTTTTATTTTTATACAATTTCTTGTAAATATTTGTCATTTCATTATTGACGTGAGCACACTACTCCTTTTAGGTGTAAAACCTTCAATATCACGTAGTAAATGGACAATATTATGCAGTAGAAATTATGCCACGGTGATAGTTATCAAATTTATTCATAACAATAAAGACTGCCAAAACTTTTAATTGATTTGGATATATAATTTGATACTGCACTGTTTCAGCTGTTACTATTTCGTAGTAGATCATAATTATAACAAGTTGTGGAAATTAATATGTTTTACTTCATTTATTGGTAGTAAAACACAGCAAATTCTACAAATTGTTTTAATTATAATATGATTGTTGTGTAGAGAAACGCCGAAACTGTTACAGGGTATAAACTTAATTAACCGTGGAGGAATTATAATACAGAACCACGTTTTTTGCGTGCTGTTCCAGGAAACATCGTTTCGCCTAAATGTCTGCAATTTTCATATTTTGGATCTAAAATTGTCTCAAATGACAAGGTTGAACTAACTCACTGATCCAACGCCAAAAGTTATCCTGTCCGGCCGTCCGAAAACACTCTAACTTTCGAACGGAAAGAGCTAGAGAGTTGAAATTTCCTGAGTAGATTCAGGCCTAGTTAATTTACAGAATAACTGATTCTATTGAAATAAAATTTTGCAATTAGGTGTACAAATCTTCCAGTCATATAAAATTTCAAAAAATTCCAAGAGAAAAATGCATAAACATATAATAACAATATCTATCTGCGATGTCCAGTGAAATTATATTTGATTAACAATACTTTTTAATCATCTTCGTGACCAAAAAGTTATTGGTTAAAAGGTTAATTGGCAATAATGCGGAAT